>CAWUFW010002557.1:1200000-1800000 GCA_963921515.1 Calotriton arnoldi | reverse complement strand
TTTCTTTAATCAAATTAATAATCAATTTATAATAAAATATATATTTCTCAAATTAGTTATTTATATATTATTTTATTTATACTGTTAATTACATTAAAAAGTTATATTAGATTGCAGTGTAAATTGTAACTGATACCCCCTGAGGGCCCGATTACAACTTTTTTGCGGTGCGCTGGCGCGCCGGTGCAAACCGCCACACCACCGCTCTGCCGCCTGCCCACCTGCCAGATTACGACTTTTCAGTAGTCTGGCAGGCAAGCGGTGTGGCAGTCCCATGGCGGTGCCTCTTTTAAAAGGCTGTGGTGCCTTTGAAAAAGGCACCACAATGGGACTGCACTACAAGGTTGCTGCACGGCATGGACTTAAAATTCCATGCCGTGCAGGAACCTATGTGCATGCCCACAGGGGGGCACATGTTATGCTCCCCTGTGTGTATCCACATGCGGTTGAGGCACAGGGGGGCCCTATAGGGCCCCTTTGCTTTCTCTCCTCCAAGGTTTACATGGAGGAAGAACCTCCATGTAAACCCTGGAGGAGAGGAAACTCGTAATATGCTTGGTGGGACCACAGAGGACTAAATCGGCCCTAGTTTGCTTGTGTTTCGCCTGGCCTGGCAGTTCAGACTGGACTGTTTCCATGAGGAGCAGGGTCAAGACTAATTTGCATATGGCTGGTCCAAACGGAGATGGCACGTGGGCAAAAAACGATGTATTGGGATGTGGCCCGAGCAATTGCCAGTGGCTGAGATTAATTTAAGCATTCCACCCATCACCTTGTTGTTTTTGCATTTGACACCCTAAGTGTGCTGGGTATGCCCAAATGTGGGTCCTGGGCTCACTGTGCCACTGGAACCAAGAAATACCTGGCAGAAGAGCCCTAAGTTGGGCAAAACCAGTCCTAGGTTACTTGTGTTCTGGTTCAGGAGCACCTGGCCTTGCAGTCCGGGCTGGACATTTCCCATGAGGAGCAGGTTCAAGACTGATTTGCATATGGTTGTGTCCAAACTAAAGTGGCATGGTGGGTGAAAAATGATGGATTGGGATGGGGCCCGAGCAATTGCAAGTGGCTGAGATGAATTCAAGCATTTCATCCATCATCCTTGTTGTTTTTGCATTCGCATACTCTAAGTTCGCCAGGTATGCCCTAACGGAGGCCCCGGGCTCACTGTGCCACTGGAACCAAAATGTACCTGGCTGAAGAGCCCTAACTAGGACGAAACCGGTCCTAGGTTGCTTGTGTTCCGGTTCAGGGAGGACCTGGCCTGGCAGCTTGGGCTGGACTGTTCCCATGAGGAGCAGAATAAGGACTGATTTGCATATGGCTGGGCCCAAATGAGGTGGCAAGGTGGGCACAAAACAATAGATTGGGATACAGCCCGAGGGATTGTTAATGGCTGAGATTAATTCAAGCATTCCATCTATCACCTTGTTCTTTTTGCATTTGACCCCTTTAGTGTCCAACGCCTTCCCCTAAATGGCTTAGACTGGAGTGGGAATAGCAAATTTCACCCCTTAAGTGTCCAAAACCTTCCCGTAAATGGCTTAGATTGGAGTGGGAATACTAATGTAACCCATTTAGTGTCCAACACCTTCCCTTAAAGGGCTTAGATTGGACTGGGAATAGTAAACGTCACCCCTTTATTCAGGGCACAACTCCTAACAAGCATTGGCATAGCCAATAGGTCTCGCTTTTGGGACCTTATAAGTATTTAGTTATGCAGCACAATTTTCTTGGTGCAACAACATCACTGTTGCATGGCTAAACACTTATAAGGTCCCAAAGGCGAGACCTATTGGCTATGCCAATGCTTGTTTTGTTGTTGCTGCTGCTGCTGCAAGAGATTTTGCAAGCTCTGTGTAGGCAAAAGCGAAAAATAACACCTTGTGTAAAGCAACTCGTGCACAATTTCTTTGCAGTGGCTATTAGCTACACTATGTGTGACTGAGAGCAATCACTGTAAAGGATGGGGCAGTGGGTGCAAAATACACGTTACATGGCACTGTTAAATGCTACTAATGAGTGCAAGCCCCCTACAAAAAGCAATGAGGTAACCATGCCAAAAGATCGTTCCTGAGCGTCATCAGCTATCAGAAACCGTGTCATTTTCTGATGGATGAGATACTGCAACAACTGACGAGGCAATACCTGACAAGTAAACATCTAGTAATGACCCCTTCCTCAACCGACCCCAAAACATTCCATGAGCCTCTGTGAAGCACACTTAAACATTGGATCGCTAACATATGGTTCTGAGTATTAAGCCTGCACTTCGAAACCCAGAAGTACCTGGTGTGAGCAGAGGTTCCCAAACCTTGAAACAGGTTTACCAGGACCTCCATTAAAATGGTCAAGAGTTGAAATCACAAAGTAGCATACTCATCCAGCACCAGTAATTATAGTCACCCATGCGTGGCTCATGGGGAGGTAGCCATATACTTCAAAGTATATGGCAAAATGTTCCACCAAACTCCTTCATCAAACAGATCAGGTGGAGATGAGAGAAATTCACAAGTCCGTGCTCCCGACTGACTCACAGTTACATCACAAAATGATTGTTTGACACAGGAAACACCAGCCATGGATTCTGAAAACGGAAGGTGTGTATGTGTTAAATATCGAGAACTTTAGCACCAGGAGACTGGGGATGTAAGACTTAACGATGCACGCATCTCTAACCAATACGGCCAACAATATGATTACAAGCACGCAGAGAGCGCTGCATTAAAAAGGTACTTGATGGGAAGGGTGCCTTCTGGAATAGAAGAGGAGGTTTGGACAACTCAAGTTATTGTAGCAATTTCATGTGCCACCCATGTTGTTACCTGTCTGCACAGGTCTATATACAGTTACGTCCAAGTAATTGCTCCATCTATGTGACATTTACAGTGCAGCATAACATGTTGTCTTTTAACCAAGAGACTCAAAGGAGAGAACGAGGAAGGAGGAGGGAGATGTCAGAATGTAAAAGATGCGGTATGGAGAAGGGAGGAGGAGGAGATGTAGGAAGGAGAGAGTAATTGAGGAAAGAATAGGCTAAACCGGAGATGTAGCAACAGTGGAAACCTGGCTAAAATGAAGAGCAAAAGGACACAGCAAAGGGAAATCAAAATAGGGACAAAAGTGAGATTGCGATGCGGAAACAAAGCACAGAGCAGCAGGGTGTCAAAAAGAGAAGGTAGAGAAAGTAAGGATGGGACTTGATGGAATGATCAAAAAAAAGGTGACAGCACAAGACCTGGGAGAAGTGGAGGAAAATGAAGGGAGACGTATATGGGCGTGTAACGAGAAAGCGAGAGTGAAAGAACGGGTGATGTGGAGGACACAGAGGTAATCGGAACGGAGCCGAACACAGAGGAGATGGTCTGGTGCTCCAGTTCAGGCAGAGAGAGGAATGACGAGGACACGAGGGCAGCTTGGGAAGGACTTCTGCTGATTACTTTCAAGTACCGTCTTCCACTGCCAAGTAAACTGCCCTCAGGACAGAAAGGGCCGAGGGGGAGCATGAAACAGAAGACAGGTATAGTGACTAAGCAAAGGGCAGGGCGACAAACAAAGGAAGCAACAAGACCCGCGGCCGCGAGACGCGCTCTGTGGTGGGGGAGGGGCGTTGAAGCGTGAGCAAGACAGAGAGGCGGAGCGAGGCGCGCACACTTGGGAGAGCGAGAGGAAAGCGCCTCTGCTCGTAACTGTGCGCGTAACCGCACGCTCTATGCCACACAAAAAGCTGTGGTCGGCTTTTTAAAGCCCACTCACTAAATGTCTCGCCAGTGCAGCGCATGCGCTGGCTCAGGCGAGACCTAAAAAAAGAAGTGGGAGGACTAACCAAGTTAGGCAGTATGGAAGTGACATCACATTGCGTGACATCATGGTGCGTGACATCGCATGTGGCATCACAGGAAGTGGCATCACAAACCATGACCTCACAGTAAGTCACATCACAAGAAGTGACACTAGATCTTAAGACCACATACATAGGTTTAGCAGGTCTATCATAAGTACATTTGAGCGCATTACAATATTTAACAAATGCGATTTTGCATCAGGATTGCACCAAAAAAGTGACATAACCCTGATGCAAAATCTGGGCCTCAACTTATACATTCTGTGACTCATTTACAATGACTTGGTGTAGGGCAGCGCCGCAAGTATTTTTGCTGTGCTGCCCTACGCCAATTTGAAAGGGCATGTATGCACCACATTTACAAGATACAGTGCATGCCTGTCCTTTCTGCCTGCGCCGGCGCACAATTTGGTGCCTAGCACCAACACAGGCACCCTTGCATCATGATGCAAGGGTGTCTGCGATGTTGGCAGGATTGTTTTTGTGCAGGAAGGGGCACCTTTCCTCACAAAAACAATCCATGGAGGGTTTTTCCTCTTTTTGCAGCACACATAGAAAGAGGAAAATACGAGGAGAAATAAAGATATTTCTCCTTGTTGCGCCTCCCCTGGGGAGGCGTACAGTTTTGACACATTCTCAGATTTACAGATCCTTGTAAATCTGGGAATGTGTCAAAACCCATGGGTGTTGCGTGGGAAAACCCACCGCAAAGCCCATGGAATGCCCCTGCCTGATGCAGTGTAAGGCAACGCAGCGACTTGCACTGTGTTGCCGTACACCACATCTACGAGGCCATGAAAAACCACGCAAAGTTGCTTTGCGGGGCCTTGTAGATATGGGTCTGCACTCTTCACCGCCGGAGCATCATAAAAAGTGATGCACCGGTGGCGCAAGGGGTTTGTTAATAAGCCCCTTATATTTTAAAACCCGGCCACAACGAAATTGGCAACAAGGAAAAAGGTGGCAGTAAATCTGTTCTGCTTAATTGGTTGCAAAGTCTGCATTTTTAAATATCTTATGGGGTTAAGGCACTTGCTTCAGAAATCTTTGTGTGCCAGCTAAATCTCAGGGAATAATTATAATGGTAAGATACCTCTAGAGATTATAGTATTTGCTGGAGACATCTGTAATTTATCTAGTCCCAGTTTTAAATCAGAGGGGTAATATGTCTCCTGCAAAGCACATTATGTAACACGCAGATGACAGATTTTTATTTTATGTAAATTGGTAAGTGGGTTACTGATTTTCACACAGAGATCCTTTTACTTGCATTTCATAAATTGTAATCCTTCTAATATAGTACAGTGAGCTATGTAGGACATGTGGCTCCTACACCTTGTAACCCTCACTGTCTTATGTAACATATCCTAGACATTGTTCTACACACATATGATTTATTGTCAATGTATACTGTGTACGTGTGAAGTAAAGCACTTTGACGCCTTGCATTGGAATGAATAGTGCTATAGGGCAATAAAAGAAATTAAACAAAATAGTGGTATTTAAATTGTTATTTTTGTAAATACTGGCACAGACTAACACTTCTGGCATTCCTACAGTGCATGCATATGTCTTATATATACAGGGACTGAACAAAGTCAAAAGCATGCCTCTCTCAAGTACCTGTGAAATGATAAGACAGGGGCATAGCTTCAGGGGGGTGTTTGGAGCATTACACCGCCCCCAAAATATATTCTGTCTTAAAAAGTTGGGTATAATTGCTTTCAGTCGATTATGATGAAGTGTCAGGCGTATTTCACCTTTGATTTTTACATGCCCACACTGACAAAAACACACACTCTTTCTCGTCCCTGCTTTGAAGTCCTTTAAAATGTTGATTAGAATTAAAAATGTTCTGTTTTAAGTACCCCTAAGAATCTGCCCTCCTCTCTCTTTCCACTGCCCCTTAAGTCTCTCTCATGTCGTGCTTCTCATATGTGTTTTAAAAAGATATCTCAGCGTGATTGTTGGGAAATCTGAAGCTCACACACCCCCAATCTTATTGCCCAAGCTACGCCCCTGGTGATAAGCTGTTTGCCTTTGTTTCTCTTCCATTGCATTTAGGTGCGAGGCTCTTAATCACTCCCAGCAACAAAAGGAGGCCTGATGCCCCTTAACTTCGGCCTTTGTCATGGGCCCAGCTAAAATCTGATAAACGCCCTTCCCGCCTGGGGGGGCACTAGAGAGCCCGAAGCAAGATGTCCGCACATTAGTGCTGCTCCGCCGGCCAGGCGTTTATATTCCGTCCAGTATCCGGCCATCCAGCATACCCACCCCCCAGAAAAGTGTTTTCTCTGTGTGCTGAGGTAGACTGCTGCCCCTGAGACTGCGAGCGACCGGACGGCAGGGGCTATTGTAGGTGATTGCGACCGTGCGGTCTGCGACACAGGCCGCGCTGCGCTGGGCCTCCATGCCCACCGTTGCCGTCCGATCAACGTTGTTGTTGCGTGGCTGTGGGCCGTCCTGCGGGCGCGACCCAGTGGAGTGAATATCAAGCACCGGTCCCAAAATACGCCTAGTACTGATGTTGTGCCGGAGGATCGGCCCGCGGCGTTAGGAGCTGCCTGTGAGAACTGCGGCGTGGGCTGCTGGGCCGCACTGCCTGGAGCTGCCTGGCTGGCTGAGTGGGAGGCGCCCGGCGCTGCAGAGGAGAGGGCAGCGTTCGGGCCCAAGGCAGCCTGACCGCGCTAATAACGTAAGCGGTGCCTATCCCGAGGCTGGCTGAATCCGTGTCTGGACTGGTGATGCAGGCAAGTGGCTGACCGGCATTTGTGCGGCGCGGTGCGGGGAGAGAGCAGTGGCACTGGTGCGTGGATGCGATATTGCTGACTGACGTCGAGTTCTTGGGCCTAGAGCGAAGGGAGCGACAGCAGGGTTGTTGGGGACCGCCTGCCGGTGTCAGGAGCAGCGGCGCGTTCCCGTGGCCCCGAGGGTGTGCCAAACTCTCGCAGGCCTCATATCTCCTCCCCCCCTGTGGGGCTTCCACGAGCTGGCTACGGCCGTGCATCTCTGTATAAAGGTGGTCTGAGTGCGGCCAAGGCGGGCTGACATCAGCCGCCGACAAGCGCGGCGTGCAGGCTCCAGAGATCAGACGAACCCCCGAGGCTGACACTTGGGCAAGTGGCTGGACAGGCGCTCAGGATGGACAATCCTGCACTGCGGCCCCTCCCGATCCTCTCACTGTGAAGAGTGTCACTACCCTGTAAAGAGACTAAGAGCAATCACCAGGTACATCCTACTCTACACACCGGTCTGGTTACGAACAATGGGCAAACCTGAGAAAGGTCAGACACGCCTCACATTCGACTCAAAGAAAACACAGAGGTCCACGCAGCTAGATCAACGTGATTCCGAAATGGACCCTGACCCTCAAGGCTCCTCACAGCTTGAAGCGGCGTTGCAGGCCATGCAGCAGAGCCTTTACTCCATTGATGGCAAGATGGACACTCTGAACCAGCGCATGGACTCGATGTCGGCCAAATTAGACAAAAAGGCCTCCAGAATCGCAGAGGCGGAGCAGCGGCTTTCCACGGCGGAAGACGACATACAAGCCACGTCCAGCAAGTGCTCTGAAATGGAAAAACTTCTCAGTATCATCCAAGCCAAAACTGAAGACTTGGAGGCCCGCTCACGGCGCAGCAACGTGCGCATCATGGGTATTCCAGAAACCACAAATACTGGTTGGATGGAGATCTATGTGGAACGGATGCTCACGGATCTGTTTGGCCGAGAGAATCTCTCCTCCCTCCTGGTCGTGGAGCGTGCTCACAGGTCGCTGATGGCAAGGCCGCCTCCGGGTGCACCCCCGCGCCCGGTCATTGCAAAATTGTTAAATTACTGCGACCGTGATGCGATCCTTTGCATGGCCCGGGAGAAGTCAGACCTCAGCTACCAAGGCTTTCAAGTTGCTTTTTATCCTGATTTCACGGCAATGGTACATGCGGCCAGGAGAGAGTATCAAGTGGTGAAGAAGCAACTGCAAAAGGCGAACATCACCTACGCCATGCTATATCCGGCCAAGCTACGGATTGAATACGAAGGGCGGAAGGAAATCTACACTTCTCCGAAAGTGGTGCAGGAATTCCTCAAAAAACTCGCAAAGACAAAACGCGCTCATCATTCCCAGGATGCAGAGGACTCGGACTAGTCACTGCCTTGCGGTCCAAGACTACGCGGCGGAAATGTCAAGCACATACCACACGGAACTATGTCGAACTAATCCTCGGCATACATGAATAGACAAGGGGGATGTTTGGTGTTTGCTACGCCTGGCCACCTCCGTTCAGGAGGATGACCGGGCTCCTGACGACTCCCCACGGGAGATCCCCAACTGAATCGATGAGTATTGTTTATTGTTTGGGGAATTGGGGCTTTGGGGACTCTGTCTTCAGAATGATTGGGATGCTGTTGTGGGTGGGCAGGTGAGGTGGGTGGGCTTGGGAACATGGGAATGTTATGTATGGCTTGCTGAGGCTCATGATGTTTTTTTTACATTGTAATCTGCTTCCTCCTGTGGGCGCTGTACATCGTAGGTTAGATAGATGGCATGGAAGGGTCTCCTAATGTGACGATCTCATGTTTGACATGGAATGTGCGAGGCTTGAACTCCCCTAAGAAAAGTAGACAAGTAATTGCTTACCTGGATAGACATAATATCAAAGTGGCATTGCTCCAGGAAACGCACCTGACACGACACACTGACTCCAGGGTGGGCTTTCACTGGGCAGGGTTCCGACTTGCAACGTCCTATTCCTCATATGCAAGGGGGGTACTCACACTCATAAAGAAAGGCACCTCGTTCACGGTGATGCGATCCATTGCTGATGATAACGGCCGGTACGCCATTGTCTACAGGAAGCTGCATGGGACACCTGTTACTCTAGTGAATGTGTATGGTCCGAATACGGACAAGCCAGGGTTCTTTGCAGGCATTCTAAAGGTGCTTAGTGAGTGGCCGGAATCAGAAATAATATGTGGCGGTGATCTAAACACACACCTGAACCCTGGCAAGGACAAATCCAGTCAACAGGGGGAGCACTCCCCCAAGGTGGCGTAAGTTATCAGGGCGGGGATGGCTGAGTTTGGCCTATTAGATACATGGAGAGTGCGTAACATGGACAGATTAGAAGGCACGCACACGTCCACTGCACACGGTAGTTGGTCGAGATTAAATTACTGGCTACTAAGTAGGGATGTGAACTCCTGGGTGGCTGATATAGGTAGATTGCCCAGAACCCTATCAGACCATAACCCAGTCAAGCTCACTCTACATATACCCAGCAGTATCCCCCGTCAGTTCACATGGAGATTCAGGGCAGAGGCGCTGCTAGACCCGGTTTATAAAGAAACAATTAGAGAGGCCATCTCGCAGTATTTTAATATAAACAAGAGCTCGGTTAGTGCAGCAGCCATGCTGTGGGAGGCCTTCAAGGCCACCATTAGGGGCACATGCATTAGCACGGCAGCGGGCATATTGAAAGACATTCGGGGGCAACTTGCACATGTGGGGGCGGCCCTAAAGCAACTTGAGCAAGAACAGGAAGCCAACGCGCATGCTGGCTCTTTAGCAAAAATGAAAGAATTAGTGTTAGAATATAATGAACTAGCTGCGGGTGAAGTGCGATACCTGTCAAAGAGGCACGTTGCCCGGGCGCTTGGTGAAGGTGGGAGGCCAAGTCACAACCTAGCTGCAAGAATAAAGGGAAGAAGCGACCAACATTCCATACTAAAAATCACAGATGATACAGAGGTGGATCACTACACACCGCGAGATATAGCTGCACAGTTTTCAGAATTTCTGTGCAGATCTGTACACATCGAGGGGTGAAACAGATCCTAGGGAGCTCAACGATTACTTAGATGACATTGCGCTTGCCTGGCTATCAAACAGTCAACAGGAGTACTTGTGTCAGCCGATTGAGGCGGCCGATATACGCGATGCAATTCGTGCCCTCCCAAACCGAAAAGCCCCGGGACCAGACGGGCTTACAAGTGAGTTTTATAAAGGGTATGCAGACGAATTAATAACGCACCTGTTAGACATGTACGAGGAGGCCTATGAGACTGGCAGACTGCCACCCACGCTTAGAGAAGCCCTAATAATTACTCTTCTAAAAAAGGACAAGCCGCCGGCGCGCTGTGAGTCATACCGGCCATTATCACTCATAAACATTGATGCCAAAATACTGGCAAAGATACTGGCTGCCAGACTCTAGCCCCTGATGACAAACATGGTTTTACCAGATCAATCCGGTTTTATGCCAGATACATCCACATTGGATAATCTGCGCACGATATTTGCCATGTATTACCTCTTGAATCCTGACCTTCAAGCCGTGGCAGTCATGTTAGATGCCGCCAAAGCATTTGACTCCATCGAGTGGAGCTATATGTTCAGGATATTGCAAAGAATGGGTCTGCCCAAGTTTTACTGTAGATGGGTGCGGCTGCTGTACACAGATCCAACGGCCAGAATAATGGTGGACGGCTTGACATCGGAGCCTATACAGATCTGCTGGGGAATGAGACAGGGATGCCCCCTCTCCCCACTACTGTTCTCTCTGACGCTGGAGCCACTGGCTTGTATTATCAGACAGCACTATAAAGAGTTGGCACTGTGATTCAAGCTGCGGCCTATAAGCATTTCCCTATACGCTGATGATATGGTGCTGTTTGTTAGGGAACCACAGTGACATCTTGCACCATTGTTACGCGAATACACCAGATTCGGGCGTTTCTCTGGGCTACGTATAAACTGGGGTAAATCTCTTATGGTATCCTTACCCGAATGCACAACGCCATATGATCTGGAATATCCCCTCGTGCGGGCCACTGACCCGGTTAAGTATCTAGGGATATGGGTCCACCGTGACCCAGTGCTGGTAGTGAGTGAAAATTATGGCAAATCATACACAAAGCTGGAACAACAAGTGACCAGCTGGATAAAGTTGCCACTCTCACTCACTGATCGGATTGCACTCATCAAAATGACAATACTACCACGATTTCTGTACTTATTTAGCAACATTCCCATAAACTTGTCCAGCCAATTTTTTAAAAACGTTCGCTCCCAACTGGTGAAATTAGTGTGGGGCAGTAGGCAGCCTCGAGTGGGTTGGGACACACTCACTCTGGACTACAAGAATGGGGGATTTGGCGTTCCAGATCTGCATCTATACTATCTCTGTGCTCAAGTACAGTACGCACATTACTGGTACAGTTCTCACACATTTATACCGCATCTAGCGGTGGAAGATGGAGATGCGCACCCTATCCTGTTACGCAGCATTCTAACACACTCTAAGTGAGGGACTCCCAGAACTGAAATTAATACTATAGATTGCACAATTGCTGCCTGGCAAACTATTGGGTGCAAAGCAGCTAAACTCCCCCTATACGCACAATGCTCCCACTAGCGCACCATTCTGCTTTATCGGTCACACAAGAAGCAGGAGCCATGACCACATTAGAGCGCGTGGGCATTCAAAAAATGCAGGATCTCTACCCTAATGGCAAATTTCTCACCATAGAAGATGTACAATACATACAAAATAAGACCCCACTTTTCATGTTTACATACCACAGACTCCGGGTAGCTATACAGGCTCTCTACCGCACCTATCCAGAAGAACCGCCGACACTGCATACACTACAGGTGCTTTTAACTAGTCCCACCCGACACAAACTAATCACTAAGCTATATAGTGTGGCTAGAGACGAAGTCGCAACTGACACTAACAGAAGTCTAGCCCGTTGGAATGAAAAGATTAATCCCCAACTCACTCAGGTAGAATGGGAGCATTGCTGCCGACTGACGGAAACACTGACCTCGAATGGTAACCTGCGTATCATACATTTACATCAAATCTACCACACACCCTCCAGGTTGCACAAATATGGCATCAGGGATAATGACTCATGTAAGAGGTGCAAGACACGGGGCGGACTTTATGCACTTAGCATGGGATTGTCAATCTATATCCAAGTTCTGGAAGGCGAAAATAAACCATTTACAGGCCATGACAGCCGCCACCATACAAGGCACCCCTCATGTTTGTTTACTGGGTCTAACCCCCCCATTTAAAAGGTAAAGTGGGCAAATTTGTAGTCATCGCGTTGCTGCTTGCACGGAGGAGGGTGGCGATGAACTGGGAGGGTAGGACTGCCCCTCTGTCCCAGCAGTGGATAAAAGACCTGGTGTATTGTAAAGTGAACCTGGAAACATAAGCTGAAGAACTACCAGCGCTGTCACGGCCCAGGGACATATGGGCGCCGCTTATGGACTATCTGAGAGTAAGAGATCAACCGGCACCGGATGAAGGAAAGGACTAAATACCTACCCGAGCAATACCATCATGCTGTAACGCTAAAACTGTTAAGTGTGTGGGGGAACGGCGGGTGGGAACCGTGCTCAGCAAGCCATATGCGTTTTTCTGCTTGCTGTTACCTTTGCAAAGCAAAATAAAAAAATAAAATAAACCCTTCCCGCCTGCACGTTGCTGCTCAGAAGGAAGGCAGACAATTTGCAGTTGTTGCTGAATGTGTCAGAAAGTTACACCGGGACAAGTTTACCATATTTCTGTGGGGCTTAACCTCTTGGCAGGGTGGACGGTGTCAACCCTGTGAAAAAAGTGGGTGGACGCCGTTTAGCCGTGTGTGCCCTCAACTTGTGCCCTGCCTCTATTGTCCAGCACCTTCCCCTAAATGGCTTAGACTGGAGTGGAAATAGTAAATATAACCTCTTTAGTGTCCAATACCTTACATTCCCCAAAATGACTTGAATTGGAATGGGAATAGTAAATGTAACCCCTTTAGTGTCCAACACCTTCCCCTAAATGGCTTGGATTGGAGTGGGAATAGTAAATGTAACCCCTTTAGTGTCCAACACCTTCCCCTAAATGCTTAGATGGCAGTGGGATTAGTAAATGTCAACCCTTTAGTGTCCAACACCTTCCAAACACGTGGAAACATGAATGAAATCCATTTATTGTCTTACACCTTCAGCAAAATGGCTTGGATTGGAGTGGGAATAGTAAATGTCACCCATTTAGGGTCCAACACCTTCCCCTAAATAGCTTGCATCAGAGTGATAACAGTAAATGTCACCTCTTTACTGTCCAACACCTTCCCTAAATGGCTTAGATTGGAGTTAGAATAGTAAACTTCACCCCTTTAGTGTCTAACACCTTCCCCAAAATGGATTACATTGGAGTGGAAACACTAATATAACCCCTTTAGTAGCGAACAAATTCACCTAAATGGCTTAGATTGGAGTGGAAATAGTAAATGCCACCCAATTAATGCCCAACACCTTCCCCTAAACAGCTTGATTCGAGTAGTAATAGTAAATGTCACCCGTTTAGTGTCCAACACCATCTCCTAAATGGCTTGGACTGGAATAGGAGTAGCAAATTTCACTCTTTTAGTGTCCAAAACTCTTCACCAAATGGCTTACATTGGAGTGGGAACACTAATGTAACCCATTTAGTGTCCAAACCCTTCCCTTAAATGGCTTAGAATGGACTAGAAATAGTAAATGTTACCCTTTGATTGTCCAATACCTTCACCAAAATGGCTTGGATTGGAGTGAGAATAGTAAATGTAACCCCTTTGGAATCCAACACCTTCCTCAAAATGGCTTATATTGGAGTGGTAATAGTAAATGCCACCACTTTAGTGTCCAACACCTTCACCTAAATGGCTTGCATTGGAGTGGGTTTAGTAAATGTCTCTCCTTTATTGCCCAACACCTTCCCCTAAATGGCTTAGATTGGAGTGGGTATAGTAAATGTCAACCCTTTAATTTCCAACACTTTCCCATAAATGGCTTAGATTGGAGTGATAACACTAATGTAACCCATTTATTGTCCCACACCTTCACCAAAATGGCCTAGATTGGAGTGGGAATAGTAAATGTCACTCCTTTATTGACCAACACCTTTCCCTAAGTGGCTTGATTCGAGTAGCAGTAGTAAATGCCACCCATTTAGCGTCCAACACCTTCCCCAAATTGGCTTGGATTGAAGTGGGAATAGTTATTGTAACCCCTTTAGTGTCCAACACCTTCCTCTAAATGGCTTGGATTGGGAATAGTAAATGTCAACCCTTTAGTGTGCAACACCTTCCCCTAAATTGCTTAGATTGGAGTGGAAACACTAATGAACCCCTTATTGTCCTACACCTTCACCAAAATGGCTTGGGTTGGTTTAGGAATAGTAAAGGACACCCATTTAGTGCCCAACACCTTCCCCTAAATAGCTTGATTCAAGTAGTAATAGTAAATGTCACCTGTTTATTGTCCAACACCTTCCCTAAATGGCTTTGACTGGAGTGGGAGTAGCAAATTTCACCCTTTTAGTGTCTAACACCTTCCACTAAATGGCTTACATTGGAGTGGGAATACTAATGTAACCCATTTAGGGGCCGATTACGATGCCGTCCGGAAAGGCTCCGAACGGCATCCGATTCGGTCGTATCCGATTCAGAAGCCTTGTTTCCGAGCGACACATTTCCGGACGACCGATCATGATTTCCTGAAACTGTTCGAACTGTCCGACTCGGTTCCGAACGGCATTCGGAGTAACGGTGTTGGTCGGAGCCGACTCGTACAGGTCAACGGGCCGCGCTTCCGGACGAGCGATTAGGAGGTTGGATTCGGACAGCCTTTCTGAATCGGTTGATCGGACACGGATCGGCTGTCGGAATCTGACTTTGGGGGCCCAAAGCAGGCCCCCCTTCACCCAGGGCCCTCCGAATCGGGCCCGTGGGGGTACCCCCTTTCCCTGCATGCACAGTGTGGCAGGCACTATACGGTGCCTGCCACAGGGTGCAAGGTTTTCCCCAACCACCCCTTTTTTCAATGGGAGCCTGTGTTCTCGTTCGGAACATAGGCTCCCATTAAAGTCAATGGGAGTCCGACCGAACGGTGTTCGGACACACCGTAATCGGTCGGTTGGACTCCCCGAACCCGAGTCGTCTGGAAAGCATTCCGAAACCGATTTGGTTGGACTGCTTTCCGGACGACATCGTAATCGGGCCCTTAGTGTCCATCACCTTCCCCTAAATTGCTCAGATTGGACTTGGAATAGTAAATGTTACCCTTTGATTGTCCAACACCTTCACCAAAATGACTTGGATTGGGGTAGGAATACTAAATGTAATGCCTTTGGGGTCCAGCACCTTCCCCAAAATGGCTTATTCTGGAGTGGTAATAGTAAATGTCACCCCTTTAGTGTCCAACACCTTCACCTAAATGGCTTAGATTGGAGTGGGCTTAGTAGATGTCACTCTTTTATTGACCAACACCTTCCCGCAAATGGCTGAGATTGGAGTGGAAACACGAATGTAACCCATTTATTGTAATGGCTTGGGTTGGAGTAGGAATAGTAAATGGCACCCATTTACTGTCCAACGCCTTCCCCTAAATAGCTTGCATTGGAGTGGTACAAGTAAATGGCACCTTTTTACTGTCCAGCACCTCCCCTGAATGGCTTTGATTGAAGTTGGGATAGTAAACTTCAACCCTTTCGTGTCTAACACCTTCACCTAGATGGCTTAGATTGGAGTGGGCTTAGTAAATGTCACTCCTTTATTGGCCAACACCTTCCCTTAAATGGCTTATATTGGAGTGGGAATAGTAAATGTCACTCCTTTATTGACCAGTACCTATCCCTAAGTGGCTTAGACCGGCATGGGAATAGTAAATGTAACCCCTTTACTGTCCAACGCCTTCCCCGAAATGGCTTGGATTGGAGAGGGAATAGTAAATGTAACCCCTTTAGTGTCCAATACCTTCCCCTAAATGGCTTGGATTGGAGTGCAAGTAGAAAATGTCAACCCTTTAGTGTGCAACACCTTCCCGTAAATGGCTTATATTGGAGTGGAAACACTAATGTAACCCATTTATTGTCCTACACCTTCACCAAAATGGCTTGGGTTGGAGTAGGAATAGTAAATGGCACCCATTTAGTGTCCAACACCTTCCCCTAAATAGCTTGCATTAGCAGTAAGTGGCACCTCTTTACTGTCCAGCACCTCCCCTGAATGGGTTTGATTGAAGTTGGAATAGTAAACTTCAATCCTTTAGTGTCTAACAAATACCCCTAAATGACTTAGATTGGAGAGGGAATACTAATGTAACCCCTTTAGTGTCCAACACCTTCCGCTAAATGGCTTTGATTACAGTGGAAATAGCAAATGTTATCCATTTAATGTCCAACACCTTCCCCTAAATGGCTTGATTGGAGTTGTAATAGTAAATGTCACCCCTTTAGGGTCCAACACCTTCCCCTGAAAGGCTTAGACTGTAGTGAGAATAGCAAATGTCACCCCTTTAGTGTCTAACACCTTCTCCTAAGTGACTTAGATTGGAGTGGGAATACTAATGTAACCATTTAGTGTCTAACATCTTCCCCTGAAGGGCGTAGATTGATTAGGAATAGTAAATGTCACCCCTTTTTTGTTCAACACTTTCACCAAAATGGCTTCGATTGGAGTGGGAATAGTAAATGTAACCCCTTTAAGGCCCAATAACTTCCCCTAAATGTCTTAGATTGGGGTGGGAATAGTATATGTCACTGCTTTTTTTTATTCAATACCTTCCCCTAAATGGCTTAGACTGAAGTGAGCATAGTAAATGTAACCCCTTTAGTTTCAAATACCTTCACCTTCACCAAAATGGCTTAGTTTGGCTCAGACACACGCTTAACACCCATCTTCCTTCTGATACTCCTCTTCCTGAATTTAGTCCGCTGGAGGTTAAGATTCTGATGGGGGCATTGGAGAAATGGGGTGTTTCCCAAATTTACCGGGCACTCGTTAATAAAGCCTCCTCTACGCTTGACTACCTCAGGGCGCGATGGGAACATTGGTTGGGCCCCCTAGAGGACGATGACTGGAGGGATGCCCTCATGGCACCCCGGATCGATACCATATCTTCCCGACTGAGACGGGTCCAAACGTACTACCTATATTGTGCTTGTCTCACTCTGGCCAGGCTGTACCAGGCCGGCCTTTTACCGAGACCGAACTGTCCCCATTGTGCACGGACCCCTGCAGACTTTTACCACCTGGTGTGGGCATGCCCAGTAATAGACAAGTACTGGACCACGATAGCTGCTGAACTTACTGAGATGTTGGGTTGGGAGGTTCCCTGTACGCCTGTGGTCTAGTTCCAGGGGGTTTTGGAGGGCGTGGGAGGATCGCGAGCAGATAGGGCCTTTTTGGGTACAGCCCTCATAGTAGCGAAAAGGGACATCGCCGCCAAATGGAAACAGCTCACTCCCCCCAGGATGTTGCAGTGGCACAGAGGCCTAGACTGGTGTGCGATCCAGGAGAAACAAGTGTTTATAGCGTGGGGATGCCCGAAGAAGTATGGCAAGGTGTGAGGTAAACGGTTGGATCTGGTGGATTAAGATGGGTGACTTTAGGCTGCTAATGTTCAGAGGGGGATGCATATGCATTATGTCTTGTTGTGATGGAGAGGATGTGAATAACGCAAACCATACAGTGGGTTGAAACACTAAGGTGCTAGTATGTGGCTGTTTTGTACTGTTTGCATTAAAATCAATAAAAAAAATTATATTAAAAAAAGCTTTGTATTAATGAACCATAAATACAAATTCGAACAGCATTAACATATGGGAACAAATATTACCTTAACTGCAGACAATGGCTTTCCCTGTTCCATAATGTGGTACTGTAATCTGACAGCCAAAGGGTTTGTGCTGCAGGGGGTTGGGTCTACTTGTGCCAAGGACAAAATAAACATCAAAACTTGTTACCCTTGACCCCAAACACTATCTCCTGAGTGTCGGGCTATAGGAATTCCACACCCTTGTAGTCCCATTATGAGGAATCATTTTAGGCCATCTGTTCCGTTGTTTATTCCAGCCCTGAGTAGTTGCCTGTTCTCTATGAGTTACATGCATATCTGCTGCTTTCTGTTCGGTCCACGCTTAGGCCTCCCCTGGGTCAAAAAAAGAGTGACTTTTTTTGTCTATTATCCATAATTTAGCTGGAAAAACAAGTATATATTTCAAATCCAGTTTTCTTAAATGCTGCTTAACCACTGTGAAGGCCATATGCTGCTTTTGTACTGCCAAGGTTTAATCCGGGAAAAAGGACACTTTGCATCATATGGGGCCATATGTACAAAAGCATTTTTGCTGTCGGAAATGGCCCAATCCGCAAAAATGCTTTTTCATATGTACTAAACACAAAATGTGATTTGGTAACATGATACCGAATCGCAATGTGTGTTTAGCGGTTCAGAATTTGGAAGGAGCCTGTTTAGGGCATCTCTTCCAAATACCGAATTGCAGTTCTATATATGAATGTTTTGCGACCAAATTACGGTCGCAAGACATTCATTTTTTACCAACACTTCAAGGGTGATGGTAACCCATTCCCCTTCGTGAATGTTGAAATAAATATTTTTTAAGACCAGACCGACCACTACTCGTATAATATGAAACTTAAACGTATCATTTAATTTTTTTAAATACATCCAGTTTTTCTTTAAGGAAAACACGCTGTATTTAAAATAAAAAACAATTGCTTTTATAAAAAGCAATCATAGACATGGTGATCTGCTGAACCCAACAGGCCACCATCTTTCTTAATGGGTCACAAATTGCGACCTACCTCATTAATATTCTAAACCGCATTAGGAATTGCTATTTGAAGTTTGTAAGTTTTCTTACATTAGAAATTGCGATTTCCTAATTGCGATTCAGTAAAAATCGCAATTAGGAAATCGCAATTCCTATTTTCTGTACACAATTTCCATGGTCCATTATGTCTTGCCAGCTATAATAAATTGTCTCTGTAGTTTGACAATTCGACTGGCCCCAGGCCAAGGAGGGGGTCACTGGCACGCTGTGCGCAAGTTCCATTGAAAGGAATGTAGAGAGGCCCTTGGGCGCTACCAACTGCGTGAACCAGTTTTCTAAAAAATTTGTTCACACCCGGCTCCTCAGTTTTCTCCCGCATGCACATAATGCTCAAGTGACCACTCAAAACAGTAGGAGGCAGTTTCATAGAGGGACCAACCTTGTGTAGGTCCCACATATAGCCCAGTTCACAAAAGGTGTGCTGGACTAACTATGCTCCAGCACCTTCAATTATACACCAAAATTAATGCTTTCACTTTTCACCCCTTGTTGTGCTAGTAATACCCAATAGTGCATGTGTTCGTAGTATTCAAAGCATTGGTAGTGCTCATGTAGTGATCTTAGTTATGGCCTGCAACAAAATCCACTCAGTGGTAATTAAAGCATTTTAGATGATTGAGCTCCTCTGTACCCAGAGCAGCAGCCGACTTATGCCTTCGTTTAGGTGCCTAATCAAGGTCCAATATTCCGCTCTTATTAGCACCTATATCTCACCTCCACATTTCCCTAGCGTCCACTGAGGAATACTCAAAGCCTTCGGCAGGGTGGGGTGGTCACCTTTCAGTTTCTTAAGACTTCGCAGAGGTTCTCACATGCACCTCCTCTCCGTTGGGGTGCCAAATCCTTCTGATTCCTTTTGACGGATCGCATTCTCTACTGCGGCCATCTCCCTAGAACTTACCAAGAGTCCATGAATGCCAACAGACCTGATTCAAGTGGGAAATCCTGTTTTTTTTTTACTGAAAGTCTCCTGCCTAAAATTGCCTGTGCTTCAGAGTATTTCAATGGGGAAAATTATGGGACTGATTACGTCTTTGGTGGTGTTGCACCGGCTTTGCGCCCGCACAGCACCGCCAAAGCCATGCCTGGTCCGCCCACCAGATTACGAGTTCAACTCATGTCTGGCAGGCTTTTCTTTTGCCGTTTCCACGGCGGTGCCCTGAAAACCGGCGCAGCAATGGGAACGTAAAAGCAGTTCAAACACTGCTTGGACTGTGCTGGAACTTGGGGTGCATGTAAACAGGGGGACACATGTTGTGCCCTTTGAAAGAATTCCCACGCAGCGGGAGCAGGGCCCCCTTTTTTTCCTCACCGCCAGCGGTGGGAAAACTCGAAATATGCTTGGAGGACCGCGGCGGTCCCCCCTTGCATATTGCATACCCCTGTCTGCTGTGCCACCGCCATGTTCCCTGGTGCAGCGGTAGCGGTCCGAATGGCCGCATTGGAATATGGCGGCCGCAGGACCACCACCGCAGCTCCACCGTGAGTGTGCCGTTCAAAGACCGCCAGACTCGTAATTTGGCCCTATGTCCCCCAAAGTATTTTACAAAATCTTCCTGTTTCTGGCGTCAAAATCAGTGCTGGCTGGTGAACTTTGAAAGAGGTGAGGCGTACATAAGTACCTGGAATTGGAACAAGCAAGCAAGGCTGACACTCTAAAGGACGGTTTGGGGTGGGGATTCTATCCTGCAAGAACAGTTTGAAAATACAAGGCCAAATGGGGTATTTTACTGTTCAATTTCTATGTAAATTGGTTAAAAATCCAAAGATGCTGAATGAAATATCCCAGTGCTTTTTGTGGGGTGCCAGGCAAGTGCTGCTCCCATCGAGGGTGTTGGCGCTCAACTTCCTTAAGACAACTGTGAAAAACTGGAGACAAAATAGTAGATTTTTCATCACAGTTTCCCTTAAAATCCAGCTAGAGAGCTGTATGTAATACAGGGAGTAAAAAATGGCTACGCCATATCATAAGGCCCCACATTTATTAAAATACAAACTTTTCCATCTTGCTTCTTCACAATGCGAATCGTAGTCACATGTATGGATGAATTTCTGCGTGGAAGGGCTTAGCCAGAATAGCTGGAGCTAGCACACCTTGAAGTCAACAGCAACACACATGCAGTTAATATCGACTGCAGGTAAGTTGGCACATTCCCAGTACAGCAATAAAACAAAATATAATACTACTAAACAATGGTCAGCAGTGGTATTTATTTTCAGTTACTATTGGAAGACACTCATGGTTCACAAACATCCTCCCAAAAAATTATTGGTGCTCAAGAGACTGCGCGTGGTGACAGAAATAGTGGTCACCCAGCTTCAGACGAACTCAGACCTGTATCCTGTTTCTTCCAGCCTTTCTTCGTATTTAACCATTCCAACATTAAAGGCTGAAGCACAGGTTTGTTTATTGCATCCATATGGTTATCATAGCACCATGAAGGATTAGACAACGGGAAGACTGGTTGACTCCTCTCCTGGTTGAAACCAATGGGTTTGTTTGGGTGTTGAATTGCGAGAAGAAGAGAATGGTGATGATAGATAGAATATATCTCCACTGAAAGCTTGAGGCTGAAGCCTTGCTTAACTTGAGGTCCTGTTGAAACCTCAAGCCCAGGATAAGCCGAGGTTTCAAGTGGGTTCTGCCTGCCGCTTTCCCTCTGTCGAGTTTGGAACTGGGGAACCAGGTTCAAGTCTCTGCGTCGGCTGAACCTTCTGTGACTTTGGGCAAATCACTTTATCACAGATTTACAAAGGGCTTGCATTGCCCTTGCATCACGCAAGGTGACAGAAGGGCACCCCCACGCCCTTAAGGGAGATTTACTCTGCCATGCAGAGCCAACTTGAGTGAGTAATGCAAGGCAGCGTAAGTTCCTGCCTTACATTACTCTGCCCTGGGAAGGAGTTCCATGGGTGGAGCATGGGTGTCCCCACATACCCACCCATAGTTTTTGGCGCATTCACTGATTTACTAACAGTAGTAAACCTGGGAATGCATCAAAATGCTGTCCCTTCCGAGAGGAGGCGTAAGGAGGAGACATCTGTTTACTTCCCATTTTCTCTTCTTTCTACGTGTGCTGCATTCTGCAGAACACATAGAAAGAGGAAAAAGCCTCAAATGATTGTTTTTGTGCAGGAAGGTGTCCATTCCTGCACAAAAACAATCCTGCCTGCAACGCAGGCACCCTTGCACCATGTTGCAAGGGTGCCTGTGTTGGTGCTTGGCAGCCAGTAGTGTGACAGCGTGAATGCACCATACTTTACAAGATATGGCACATTCCTGCCCTCTCCATTTGCCACAGAGCAGCAAGTTGTCTTGCTGTGTTGTACTGCTTCAAATGCCCCAAAATCTCCATGTATCTTAAAAAAAATAATGTGACCTTGTGTGCTGTAAGTGGTGCTCACTAAAGCGCTCCAATACCCTCGGGTCGAGTTTGCGCTATATAAAAACTACAAACAAAATGTAAAAACAAAGTGCTAACATAAAAAAGAAAGACACATAGATACCCATTTAGTGATTGATTTATATTCTGTGAAACCAAAAAACCTGGCTAAATCATGCTTCTTTGCTTAAATTGTGTAATCTTAGGCACATTTTTTTATTTCACCAAAACTTCTTTATCTTCATTTTCGCGTATGAAAACAAGTTTCAAACACGTGGGTTCAAAATACCAGTCATACAAAAACCTATTGTGTTTGATTTAATAGACTATAATATTTATCTATAATAATCTGGGCCACATACAGGGCTACTGTCTTCCTTGTTAGTTCACTAATGGTTCGTGTTTAAAAACTTTTAATAAGTATTTCCCAGTGCAGGTCTATAATGTGATGTATTAATAATGACAATGCTTCCACACGTTAAAGAAATACACTTTTTTGAATTATGAGGACAAGTTATCATATTTATGTGATGTTTTGTTGTATGATTTATATAGGAAACATTTTCATGGCTCGTTTAAAAAAGTGTATGAATAAAAATGCACTCACGTCTGTTTTTCTTCCATTAACAGAGACACTACAGACTTGTAAATCGACAGGCATACTCTCAGACACCAAGTACACATACATACATAGCTCCGAGCTGCAACTCCTGCTTGGCTGGCTAGCCTAAATGTTATGCTTTCTGCTTTGGAAACTGTCCATCAAAGTAAGACGACCTGGAAGCTGACACCAAGCTTCAGGTTTTTTTTAAATTCATATGCTCTCTGCCTGATCATAAGCCAGGATAGGGTTGGAGGTTGACTTTCCATCTCTAGCATTGCTTCTGATAGGGCGTATGAGCGTAAGACAAACAAGCCCAAGCAAAGCTCCATTAGCTGATATGCTGCACAGCCCGAGGTTTGTGAAGCATGTCAGCTTGGCAATGTGAATGCATGGGGCCGGGCTGTTAGAGCCAAAGCTCCCACATATGTATAACAGAAATGGGCACAATTGAGCCCCCTCTGGTGCTAACATGATGTTGCAGCTTTTTACATAAAAACAAATGATCGGTAAGATGTAAAAGCTGTGAAACATCGAGCAAGTTTCTGGAGGAGGTGGGTGGTGAGCCGCTGCTGGTCGAAATGGTGGCATGTATGACAGTCTGTCCCACCTTGAGGCCTCCGCTAATATCCAATAAGTCTGCGGGTTATCTTCTCACACCTCAAGGTGCAGGAGCAACCATGGACACTGTGCTGCCAGTCACACAGGACCTGTCACAGCCTCGATCACTCAGATCGCTTGTGTCTTTGGTCCACTCTCTGTTCTTTCAGAACAGCCTTGTTGCAGTCCCTTCAGCACTCACATCCTCAAATGGGTTGTCTGGCACTGCTCCAGGCACTCTTCTCCCTCGGTCCGCCCTTAGGGCTAGAAGTATAAAGCCATTTTTAAGCCACAAACAGCTTTTTCTAATGTATCAAACCCATCAAACGATTCGGTAACACATTACTGAATCGCAATTTGGGTTTGCGACCTAATAATGATTCCATATCTGGAAGGGGTTTGTTTAGGGTGCCCCTTTCAAATACCAAATCATAGTGATATGTACTAATGTTTTGCAACCGAAATGCAGTTGCAAAATATTCATACTTTACCAACAAGTTAAAGTTGGTGATATCCCATTCGCAAATGGGAAGAGGTCCCTTTGGGACCCCTCCCCCTTTGAGAATGTTTAAAAAAATATTTTTGAAAAGTAGGCAGTGATCCCATGGAACGCTTTCCGACATGACGCTTTCCGACATGGTTTCCATGCCGGCCTGTTCGACATTGAAAGCATGTCGGAAAGCGTCTTTGGGGACCCCCAGCAGGACCCCTTAGGTGCACTGCCTCCGGTGCCCCCCTGTTGATCCCTGCACCTTGCGGCTGGCGCCTTGAGGTGCCTGCCACGGGGTTAAGGGATGAACCGCACCTCCCATTTTACTATGGGAGCATGCATTATGGCCTGTTTGTAGCCGGAATGCATGCTCCTATAGTAAAATGTAGCAATGCGACCGAATCGCATCTTAATGTGGCAGTCGGGACCGCCTACCGGGTGTCGGTCGGTCCCATGAGCGATGCGGTGACATCGTAATGAGGCCCTTGATTGTTTATTTTTAAACGCATCCTGTTTTCCTATAAGGAAAATGTGCTGCCTTAAAAAAATTATTGCATTATTTACAAGCAGTCACAGACATGGTGGTCTGCTGACCCCAGCAGGCCACCATCCCTGTTATGGCCGAGAATCCTAGTGGGTCACAAATTGTGACCTGCCTCATTAATAATTACGCTTTCATATACTGCCATTTTGCTTTCACATACTGCAATATAAAAGGTGATGGTATGTGAAAGCAAACACCTTTAAATGACCACCATGCCATGGGAGAGAACACCCATGGCATGGGGTAGGCGGGGGTAATTTTTTTTTATTTTCAAAAAACAAAATCCTGCTTTGGGATTTTGTTTTTGACAATAAAAAAAATGTTCAAAGTTTGATGTACAGCTCTGTCATGCTGATGGAGTCGTCCATCAAACTTTCAATGCATTTACACGATCCGCTGTGACAGCGGTTCCTGGAAATGCAAGAGGTGTCCACTGGGCCGGCAATCATCTCTAAATTTGGAAGGCGGAGTACCCTCACCATGGCAGCAGTAAAGTTCTCAGCCATGGCGACTGTACATGCTCCGTCTGTCAAACTCAAAATCATGCCCTAGGTTCAAAGATAAACTTTCAACCAGGTTTCTGGGTCCATAGCAGTCGGCCTTAACTTGCTCCTAGGAGCCGGTCAGTGCAATCAGATGACCATGGTTGGCGCTTAACGGTTTTTAGAGCTATTTTCACATTTACAATTTTAAAATTCATAACTCTAGGTTCCCTTATTGGAGTTTTGTTGTTACAGTGTCATTTTATTTATAAAAAATGAACTCTATTTTTTCTAAATTGGTTTAGGATTTTTCTTGCGTTGTGCTTTGGTCCTGCATAAATACTTTACAAACTGCCTCTAATTTATGCCTATCTGCACTGTGACATAGCTACTAGGGAGTTGAGCTCAATGTTATTTTGTGACTTTAGTGGTTCACCCCTACAAGGGTTGTGGTTATTACTTCAGGTTGATACTCACCACCTCAACTAATACCCCAGTTTCTCACACTAAAGGATAGGACATCTTTGTTCACAAAATGATCCAGCGAGAGAGAGTGCTATTCTGGACTGCCTTTTCCTTCCTTTTGTTATGTAACCTATTAAGAGCTGGTCTTCTGATCTGTTCTCCATTGTTTGGTCAATGTGGAAGCTGACCACACCTCTAGGGTCTAGCCAGTGCTGCCGCTCGTCCTCCTTTGTTTGATGTGGTGGGGGATAAAAGGTTGGGAGGGCGATAGATTGGCTGAGTTGGAAGGGCATCAATATCAAGAAGTATGGGGGACGGGGAGCCGAAAAGAGGTCCAACCCTTGCTCCCAAGAATTAATATATCAATCCTGTAGGGTAACTGTTCCTATGGTGTGCAGTCGCAGGTTGGAAAAGTGGTAGGAAGATTGGATGGGTACTTCCTTATCAGGAATTGGTGCCCTCACACCTGTGAGGGTGTCATGCTTCATCATCGGGCTCTGCTTCTCATGGGGTCGGTGCACCACTACCCCACAGGCCCCGCGAGAACCACTTCTGGTGGAAGACAAAAGACATTCACTTCGCTCCAGTCTTTCTACAGACACGAAGATGGAGATTATGTAGATTGGAATGTATAATCTGCTCTCCTGACTGCGTGAAGAGATCCACTCTGAGTAGAAGTCGAAACGGAGCACATTGGGAGCGCAGTAGAAGGTCTTTATACTACACCCTTCACAGCCAATCTGGGGCGATGAGAATGGTTGGGCCTGATCTTGGCGAATTTTCTACATATGAACCTCCAGAACCTGAGGAAGCAAGTGTAAGGAAGGAAATGCATAATGAAGCGGAAACTTCATCTTCAACTGAAATGCATCCTCAACAGCCCCCTATAACAGAAGATGGAGTGCACAGATCATCAGGCAGTCAGTGTTCTCAAGAATGGCAAAAAGGTCAACCTGAAGGATGCCCGACCAGGCGAACAATCCCAGGACCACCTATAGGTGGCGATGCACTCATGATCCACGGACATCAGCTGAGGCTGTTGCATCTGATGCTGAGCAAACCAGCTAGGTGGTTAGCAACCATCCATAGCCCTTGTGGTGCTCCTATGACCCTCTGGTCTCAGTGTTTAAATCCCTGAGCACTAGTCAAATTGCCTATAGTTCTAGCAGATTAGTATGCAAACTCTGCTCCTCTTGAGACAAGAGTCCTCTGATCTCCAGAACCCCCAGGTATGCACCCCACCCAAAGGTGGAGGCATCTGTCATAATTTTGCCCACTGGTGAAGGGAGACACAATTACCTCTCTTGTAAGAAATGTTCTTCTGTTTCCCACCAAGCTAAATCCACGGAAGTGTCCTTGGAGATCGCAATGGAGTCTTTTAGATCTCCCTTGTGTTGGAACCACTGTCTTCAGAGGCACTACAAGAGTGTCCTAATGTCCGATGGTGCATGAATTACCAAGAGATTGCAGGCGGCCAACGGACCGAGGAGGTGCAGAACCGTTAGTACTGAAATATGAACACCTGATTGAAACATCAAAATCATGTTCCAAATGTCCGGAGTCCTCTGTGAATTAGGAAATGCTCGGAGTACTGTGGTATCCAGTACTGCCCCTATGAATAGGAGGCACTAGGCGGGCTCCAGGTGAGACTTTAGTACATTGATTGAAAACCCCAAGTCGAACAACAGAGATGTTGTTGTTTGCAACTAGAGCAACACCATTTGTTGCAAACTAGCTTTCGGCAGCCAGTTGTCGAGGTAAGGAAACACAGCAAATCTCGACCTCCTGAGATGAGCTGCTACCACCGCCATCACCTTGGTGCAGACTTGCGGAGCCGACGTGAGGCTGAATGGAAGGACTGCAAACTGGTAGTGAGTGGACCCCACCATGAATTGCAGATACTTCTTGTGCTACTGGATTGTGATGTGAAAGTAGGCATCCTGCAAATAAAGAGATACCATCCAGTCTTCTGCATCCAGCACCAGAAAGACTTGAGCTAAGGACAGCATCTTGAATTTTTCTTCGCATAAGAAGAGGTTCAAGATCCTGAAGTCTAGAATTGGATGTAAGCCGCCATCCTTTTGTGGGATCAGGAAGTACAGAGAGTAGCACCCCTTTCCTTTTTCATGGTCTAGAACCAACTCCACTTATTAAGGTTATTAGGGTAGAACACAGCGTATGTGTGTAGCATGATATGAATTATTAAATACATAACCAGTCACCCTTACCCAAAAGGGTATTAATAGGGACATACTGATAATGACAAAAGCCACTGGATTGGGATACGTGGCAGAAACTAGTTGATCATACTTAAGGGCCAAGGAGTGATAGTAACTCCAACAAGCCAGTTTCCCCCAGTTTTTAACCTTGTCAAACAGACCCCTGAATAAATAAAGATTTGGGCACCGCCTAGGCATTTTTAAAGATTACATCATATACATCCCACACCCATTTTTCTTTAAAAAGTGCTAACTTGTAAGGAAAGAGGTTGCAGCATGCCCGACCTTCAGAGGGGCAGTAAGAACTTGATGATGAAGTATGTCACTTGAAAACAGTCAGTGAGTGAGAGTTCCTTTAAGAAAAAGGTCTTTCCCCAATATCCAGTGAGCCCACCCTTGATAACATGAGGTTGACTCTCTCTTTATTGTAACACTATCTATGAGGAGGATGAGTCACAACCTCCATTTCCCTCTCTTGATTTTTACATTGTAAAGATATTGATAACAGTCAGAGTGGACTCTTCAAACATAACTCCTTGGTCTTATTATTTCCTGAGATGTTTTGACTTGATTTACAAGTTTGATGGTTGTGTGGAATTATGTGATTTGTACCCCTGAATTATCTACAGTGAATACAAATATCTGTTTGCAATCTAAAACTTGGTGTGTGCCTGTTCTTTAGGATTAATCCCTTTATCAATTTCATTTACAGTCTGGCTTCGATTCAGTCTCTACTGTCACTGCGTGGGCAGATAATTCTAGTAAATCACTTCCAAATTAGCATATATAAACAATTCCCTTGTTGGCCCTTAACCTTTTTTCGTAGTTCATACCCCAGCTCGCAATGGAGAATAGGTTGCCCTTTCTCTTTATATCAATTTAGGACAGTGCACTGCTTCTCGTACCGCACTACTTCACTACGCACGTGTACCCTGCCACAGTACTTCATTGTAGCTCAGTGCACTGTTTCTCCATGCTGCTCAACCTCTGACAACGCACTACCTGTTTATCAGGAACCATCTTAACACCATGATCTTCATCACTACACAGCTTCACCTTACAACAGTGCTACCCCTCACCACAGTGTTCCAGCACACCAGTGCTCTGCCCCAGCACAATCTCCTACTTGTCATGGGTGCATATTCCACGTTTTCAGACTCACCACATAGATGTGCATCAAAAGAGATGTTCGCCCCAGTGCAGGGTTCCTGCTCAACACTAAGGGGCCCATTACAATGTCGGTCGGAAACTCTTCCGACCGACTCGGTCTCAAAATCGTTTACGACCGACTCAATTTCGGGGAGTCCGACCGACCGATTACGATGTTTCCAAACACCGTTCGGTCAGACTCCCATTGACTTCAGTGGGAGCCTGTGTTCCGACTGACAACACAGGGTCCCATTGAAAAACAGGGTGGTTGTGAAAAACCTTGCACCCTGTGGCAGGCACTCTATGGTGCCTGCCACACTGTGCATGGTTGTAAAGAGGGGTCCCATGGGTACCCCTATTGTTGTATTCCGCTTTAGGGGTCCATATATAGGTTTTCCTGAATCATGTCCTTATATAGGCACAATTCGCCCTGTCCTTATATAGGCATAGAAACCCTGTCCTTATTTAGGCATTAACCGTGCACTCCAAATACAGGCATGGTCACCGACATCCGTCCACCCTAACGTCACAACGAGTTCTTAGAAACCAGACCCTTAAGCTTCGGGAGTTCCCCTAGCACAGGACTATTGATTTCTCCAAGAACTCATCTATTATGTATGAACCGTTATACCTTAAGGGTTCATTCCTGACGTCTTCCTATGTCCGACTTCACGTCAATGCTAACATTCCTCGACACCTACCAGGTATAAATATACCTTCCCTTGCCCAAACAAGTTAGAGGAGACCTCGACTTCAGAGAAGCCCGTATCCCGGCCTGACGCACTGAGAAGACGCTGTCATTCCTGCACGCAGACGAATCCAGCTTCCAGTGTTCTGACTCCCTTCGCGGGGTGTTAGAGTTCCAAGATCCGGCAGGAGATTCCCACCTCTCTCATTCTCAAGGTATGGAGCTGACTAGAACCTAGAGGGACTCTTGGCATACTAGACTCAACACACTCTTAGTCTACCATACTAGAGAATACTCCACCTACTTCTACTCTTCCCTACACCTAGTCTAGGTTAGGTACACTGGGGTAGAACTAGCTTAGAGACGCATCGTATGAGTACTCGCATTTTTAGCTCATGTTATTTATGTACGTGAATATATGCTAAAAGATAATGCTAGAGCAGTATTATTTATTTCTACTGCTTACGCTGTACATTATTTATCTTGCATACTGTCTTGTGATCATAACAGCACATATCTCTTACACGAGAAACAAGACTGTTCAATAAAACCCTTTTTATTGAAACGCCCGTCTTTCCTTTCTGTGTAACTCTGCAGAAACTAAGCATGCACGATTGAATGAGTGAAACTGTTATCTAATCGTTTCCACGATTCTGAGATATGTTCCGCTTCTAAAGGGAAACAAAGTTGTCATGTTTTTCGGTTGCCAGAAACTACTTCCTTCTTGTTCTCAAGGAGTTTCTAGTGGCCTCTGAGCTAGCTGGCACAGGTAATTAAGTTTAATATAATCGATAGGGACATACCGACCTTAGTCCTATGTCAAACCTATAGGTTATATTATTCCAATGCGCAGAGCCTATTAGGGAAATAGGAACTACACTACACTATGGGCCCCAACCGGGGGCCTCCGGGTGAAGGGGGCCTGCTACGTGCCCCCAAAGTCAGTCTCCAACATCCTTTTTGTGTCGGACAGACCGATTCGGAAAGGCTGTCAGAATCTGACATTGTAATTGGTCAGGCGGAAACGTTGTCCATAGAGCTGTACGATTCGGCTCAGAACGACTCGGAGGCTCCGAGTGCCGATCAGAACCGAGTCAGACATCCCGAACGGTTTCCCTGCATTGTAATTGGTCGGTCGGAAACTTCTCCGATTCGGTTGGAAACATAGGTTCCAAGACGGTTTTGGGAAATCCGATTGTCGGTCGGAGGCTTTCCGACCGACATCGTAATCGGCCCCTAAGTAAGGGACAAGGACAGCGTTTTTAAACTACCGTGCTCTGCTTCATCATAGTTGTCTGCTGCACCACAGTGACCCATCTCACACATAAATATTTACCTCCATAAGACACACCAGACCAACATCTATTTCTTGGCCATCTCTATTCTGATCTCACCCTGTTCCACTCTCTCCTTCATTTTGTGTGCCCTATACTGCCAACAATGATCGTGAACATAACTCTCTGGCTTCCTGGTACTATATCTCTGATGAATGTGTAGGACTAGTCTTGAATGCACTAGAAGAATCTTTCAATTAAAATAAAATAGAATGGCCACTGTGTACCAGACCCACCGGTAAGTTGTGGACAAGGATACAAATAGCCCAGTGGACTTTCAAAAGGAAGATCTGACATTCAATTTCCACTTTTTTAAAAATACAAATATACATTTTTCGTCTATGAACTTGTTAAAACAGCAACGTTGTCCAATGCCTTGTAAATTAAGGCTTTACCCACTTTTCACTAACACATGGCCCTCATCTCAACTGAGAAAAATGGGCATTTTTGGCGATTGGACATGGGTGCCCAGATCGCATATTATATGACGTCTCGGGCTCCGCTTCCATGCGTACCACTAGACAGAAAAATTATCGCAACATGTGTATCAGCAGACTATCTGCGCAGCAAGCTGGCGACAGTCTGACGCCCAATGAGATAGTAACATTAGGGGAAGGCTCAGACTATGCCGTCAACCCCATCTCAGACGATTTGGCAGGCTGGTCGGAGCCCCTAGCACCGCAGATGCTCCCTTGGCCAAGAGAAGGCTCCCTCGAGCCTCAGTACATGGCAACAGCAGTTGAATGTATCCTGAAAGGGCTAGGAGATGAGGATTGGGACTATGATTACATGCGGGAGAGTCTAAAGGTCTGGCAGAAATACGCCCGCCAGCACGACCTTACAAGGCCTACAGCGCCACGCACAGGGGTGACACGCCAGATGCCACTGCTGTACAAAAATGCGAATGATCCTCCCATCTATGTCCCGTGGTCAACACTGGACAAAGAAAATGTAAAAAAGCATCTCCCACCCCTCACGGAGGGCGCTGGAAAATGGATTGCGGCTTTTGAAAAACACACTGCAGGTAACAACATAGCTATAGGAGATGTAAAAAGCCTGCTGATCTCCCTTATTGGAGAAGAAGCAGAAGACCTCTTCACACGCGTTCATGCCAACATCACAAAAATTAACACCAAACATGATGGCGTATCATTTAACGAAATTAGAACGCCAGTATGGTCTGAGTTGCGCAGAAAATTTCTGGACGTCCCAGATATTGGGTCTCTATTATCACAGACTGCAACCAAATGAAGACCCTGTCAACTACCTTTCCAGAATAAAAGAAAAATGGCATAAGGGGTTAGGGGAACAATGGAATGCTACAGGAGGGTATGGAAGACTGTTCTACCACACAATAAACAAGCATTGGCATAGCCAATAGTTCTCGCCTTTGGGACCTTATGTGTTTAGCCAGAACTTTTGGCTATGTTGTAGAGCATTGTGGCTGCTGTGCATTATGTTGAAAAGTTATAATAAAAAGTGTTAAGCATTTTTGTTACCTTTATACAAACGAAGACGACATTATATACAACTGAAAAACCTGATTAAAAAAAAGATTTTAACATAAAAAATGTCTTCTCGTTTTTTTGTACTTGCACTGCTGGCAACTTCTTCCTGCCTGTTCTCACGCTTGTTTGTTATAATTTTTTTTGTTATGGGAGTGCAGGACATAAATAACGGGGGAGTGGAGGTTGGAAAACAGTAATTTAATTAGAACACGAGCAGCGGACGGACACTAGGGGAGAATCAACAGATGCCAGATTCCAAGGGCAGACTGACGTGATGCTTAGGTGGTGGTGAATGATGTTTGGTGCTCAGGTGGTGACACTATATGGTGTGGATTGGAGGTACGTTGTGGATTGTGGAGTTGAAATATGTTGTTTGGTGTGTAATTATGCGGTGTGTATTGGAAATGTGTGGAGTTGAATTGGGTGGCCTGGAACTGTGGTGTTGAGGGAAATTATGCTTAGTGAAATTGTGGCATGGTGTGGAGTGCATTTATGTTGATTGGTGGTATGTGGTATAGAGTGCATTTATGTGGAGTGTATTTATGTTGCATTGAGTAGAGTGCAATTATGTGGCGTGTAATTTTGTGGCACTGAGTGGTATTATGTGGAGTGTATTTATGTTGCATTGAGTAGAGAGTAATTATGTGGCGTGTAATTATGTGGTACTGAGTGGTATGTGGAGTGTATTTATATTGCATTGAGTAGAGTGTAATTATGTGGCGTGTAACTATGTTGCACTGAGTGGTATTTTGTGGAGTGTATTTATGTTGCATTGAGTAGAGTGTAATTATGTGGCGTCTAATTATGTGCCACAGTGGTATGTGGAGTGTATTTATGTTGCATTGAATAGAGTGTAATTATGTGGCGTCTAACTATGTCACACTGAGTGGTATTATGTGGAGTGTATTTATGTTGCATTGAGTAGAGTGTAATTATGTGGTGTGTAATTATGTGGCACTGAGTGGTATTATGTGGAGTGTATTTATGTTGCATTGAATATAGTGTAATTGTGACGTGTGATTATGTGGTACTGAGTGGTATTATATGGAGTGTATTTATGTTGCATTGAGTAGAGTGTTATTATGTGGCGTGTAATTATGTGGCATTGAGTGGTAATATGTGGAGTGTATTTATGTTGCTTTGAGTAGAGTGTAATTATGTGGGGTGTAATTATATGGCACTGAGTGGTATTATGTGGAGTGTATTTATGTTGCATTGAGTAGAGTGTAATTATGTGGCGTCTAATTATGTGCCACAGTGGTATGTGGAGTGTATTTATGTTGCATTGAATAGAGTGTAATTATGTGGTGTGTAATTATGTGGCACTGAGTGGTATTATGTGGAGTGTATTTATGTTGCATTGAATATAGTGTAATTGTGACGTGTGATTATGTGGTACTGAGTGGTATTATATGGAGTGTATTTATGTTGCATTGAGTAGAGTGTTATTATGTGGCGTGTAATTATGTGGCACTGAGTGGTAATATGTGGAGTGTATTTATGTTGCATTGAGTAGAGTGTAATTATGTGGCGTGTAATTATGTGGCACTGAGTGGTATTATGTGGAGTGTATGTTGCATTGAGTGCAGTGTAATTATGTAGCATATAATTATGTGGCACTGAGTGGTATTGTGTGGAGTGTATGTTGCATTCAGTAGAGTGTAATTATGTGGTGTGTAATTATGTGGCACTGAGTGATATTTGGAGTGTATGTAGCATTGAGTGCAGTGTAATTATGTAGTATATAATTATGTGGCACTGTGTGGTATTATGTGGAGTGTATTTATGTTGCATTGAGTAGAGTGTAAGTATGTGGGGTGTAATTATATGGCACTGAGTGGTATTATGTGGAGTGTATTTATGTTGCATTGAGTAGAGTGTAATTATGTGGTGTGTAATTATGTGGCACTGAGTGGTATTATGGGGAGTGTATGTTGTATTCAGTAGAGTGTAATTATGTGGCGTGTAATTATGTGGCACTGAGTGGTATTATTTGGAGTGCATGTTGCATTGAGTGCAGTGTAATTATGTAGCATATAATTATGTGGCACTGAGTGGTATTGTGTGGAGTGTATGTTGCATTCAGCAGAGTGTCATTATGTGGCGTGTAATTATGTGGCACTGAGTGGTATTGTGTGGAGTGTATGTTGCATCCAGTGATTCATACACAATCAAGCATGCCGAGCCCCAGAACCAGCCAGACTGCAGCATTAAGCACTCTTCCAACACGTGCAGCATCTTGTCAAACACACCAGTACAGAGGCTATTTACATGCTCTAACCCAGACTCCAGAAACGCACTGGATGCCATAATACTTCCACTGAGTATAAGGTGTTTCAGAAGCTTCAAGGGAAGAAACAGTTATTTGGAAGATCATTAATCTGGTACACCGGTGTTAGAGTGGCATCCGACATTATGCCTTTATCTCATGCCACTTGGGCATGTTGTGGGTACATTTCCATAGTGGTCAGCCTATTATAATGGAGCACTTATTAACACATGGGTTTTGTTGCAGTTCAAAATAAACATTCAATCGAGGAGCTTGTCTGCCATGAACGTCTGTGAAAGGAATGAGATGCACACGTTAATGTCCCCTCTAGTAATACCTAAGTGAGTTGGGACTGCAGTAACAGTCTCCTTTCGTAATCCTGGACGTAATGCTTAACGTTCCGAAGCCAGTTCCCTGTTAAGCATAAAAAACGAAGAAGGAAACTCACACACTAGTCCTGACACGAACTGTGTCTTAGCTTTATGTCCCCAGTCACGGCACAACATTAAGCTAAAGAATCTAGCACTATGTTAGCTCATTAATTGAAAAATAATATTGATTCGTTTTAATTAAATTCATGGAGTAACCAAGTAAAATTCAAATACAAAAATAAATGCAGCAGCACCAGATCAAATCGTCCCACTCCTGTTCAGAAAAGAACCATTTATCCTCACCAACGCGTGAATCCATTTAGCAGACCCGGACACTTAGAAAATTGATTTGAGTATTAATGGGAAATACGCCTTGAACAAGATGAGGCACACAATCTAAACTTTTGCACATACAAACTGCACGGTTTCTAGCAACAAAAACAACAAGAAACGCGCTCTCTGGTGAGGGAGGGGGAGGAGGGGTGAGGGAGGGGGAGGAAAGGCAGATGGCGCCTCGCCAGCGATGTGAGGAATGGAAACGCGCTCTCTGGTGAGGGAGGGGGAGGAGGGGTGAGGGAGGGGGAGGAAAGGCAGATGGTGCCTCGCCAGCGATGCGAGGAATGGATGGCAGCTGTGCGCGTGCACGCCATTGTGAACGCAAGCTGGTCGCCAGCCGAAAGCCAGTGGGTTTGCACTTCCAAAACCCGCTTACTAAAACTCTCGGCCAGACCAGCGCAAGTGCTGGTGCAGGCCGAGACCTAAAAAGGGACTGCCAACTGAAGTACAGGAAAAGCTAGATGGAATAGTAGCAATGGAATGTAAGCCATGGCCTGAGATACAAGACCATATCATACATTTCTGCAAAAAGAGGCAAGAACAGGAAAGGAATAGGCAGTTGGCCATAGAAAATGCAGCTGCAAAATTGGTGCAACAGAAACTTAATAAGAAAAAGGAAACACCAGACACAGTCATGTTAGCTGCACCTGTCAGTCAGATGACGGCAGTCACCACATTTCCCCAGGCTGCCATGAATGCTCTTGCAGGCAATACGCAGCCTGCCCCACAACCCATGCAAGCACAGCCTGCCGTACAATATGTACAAGCACAACCTCAGCCTGCCATACAATATGTGCAGGCACAGCCAATTGTACAATACATACCAGCACAACCTGCTTACATCACTGACCAACAACCTTATTACAACAACAGAATCAGTATCAATAGGAACACAGGCATGCGGGGAACAGGTAGTGGAATGGGACAACAGAGGTTTCAACTACAGCCAGGACAACATACCTGTTTCTATTGTCACAAAATAGGCCACATGCAAAGGGATTGCCGTACTAGAATTCGAGATCAAAATCAACAGTCCATGAGTCCCGCCCAACAAACACCACCACAATTCCAGCAACAGCAGATGCATCCACAGCCCCTCCAGCCCCAAATGCCATACTCCTACGCCCAACCAGTCCAGCAGCAACGCATGCAGCAAGCACAACTCCAAGCACCCATGATGGCCCAAGCCCAGCCACCACTCCTGCAGATGCCAGTTCCAATGCAACAGCAACAGCAGGCACTTACATACCAGACGATCCAACAAACGCAGAATGCTGTGCCTCAAAGAGGCACATTGAACACCCCCAGCAATCCGTTCCCACAAGGCACCATCCAGCAATACCAAGCAGGAGGATACACTGGTTAGGATAGCCCACAGATAACTCTTGTGTGCCCAGTTTTATCATGCACTATGGACGGTGAAGACGACCCCACCGTCCTGGTCACGATAAACAATAAAACATACAGCTTTCTCATTGACACAGGCGCTACGTACTCCTGTATTACAGGCGGACCACTGCCCATTTCAGATCAGATAGCGGACACACGGGGATTCTCTGGGGCAATAGCAAGGGTCCCTTTCACTAAGCCAGTACCCATAGAGATAGGAGGCCATGTGGTGGAACAACGACTGCTCTACTCACCACGGTCACCAGTGAATCTCTTAGGACGTGACCTCATGGCAAAATTAAACATGACAATCCACTTCGATGAGAACGGAACAATGATCTGTTCAATACCAGGTACACCACTGGCTAGAATGATGGCAGTCACTGTAGACTCCTCCTTGAGCTGTCAGGTTAGAGCACGTCCAGTGGATGAGCACGCCTTTTCTGTGGCAGTTCACACAATCGTTGCCACCACTCCAGAACTAAAAGGTCGCACTGTTCAGCTACCAAAAGAGTTCCTTTTCAGGCCCCAAGCGTCAGGCTTGCAAATATCTGACAAGCACCTGATCCTAGACATATGCATCCTTGAAATAACACCTACATATGGAGCATTTCAAGCGTTTGACGACCATGCTCGTACTTGGGCTTGTGTCATCCCCATCGAGCCAGGAGGCTTAGTCAGGGATATCTCAGATGACCAACTCTTTGGACCCCCTGAATACTATTCAAAGAGTGAAATAGTCTATCTGAATGAAGTGCCCCTCTCAGTGACAGTGGAAATGAGAACACCCACTGCCGTAACAAAATATGACTCTGTACGTGAAGCAGATTTGGCTCAGGTCCCGGCACATTTGTGGACTACAGGCCCAAATGACGTAGGCCTTATTCACTCTGCCGCACCATTCAAGATAACACTGAAACAAGGTGCCATCCTACCCAGAATAAAACAGTATCCGTTATCTAAGGAAGCAGAGGAGGGTATTGCCCCCACCATACAAGCCCTGCTGGACCAGGGAGTCATATACCCTTGTATTTCTACCTGTAACACCTGTCTTTTCCCCGTACGCAAGGGCAAGACCAACCAATGGAGGCTAGTTCATGATCTTTGCGCCGTTAACAACATAGTCATACCAGAGTTTCCCATTGTCCCAGACCCCTCAGTCATCCTCACAAATGTCCCCCCGGATGCACAGTACTTTTCCGTCATTGACCTGAAAAATGCGTTTTTCAGCATACCGCTACACCCAGACAGCCAGTACCTATTGGCCTTTACATTCAGAAATGTGCAAATGACGTACAGAAGGTTAGCACAAGGTTATTGTGAGTCTCCCAGCGTCTTTAACAGAGTTGTCAAAACGGACTTATTGAATTTCCAATGTGACAGCACATTGCTGCAATATGCTGACGATATCTTGCTCTGCAGTCCCACAGAACAACAATGCAGGAAGGACACCATTTCTCTACTTACTACCTTAGCACAAAGAGGTTACAAAGTGGACAAAAATAAACTTCAGTACTGCCAAAAGGAGGTACACTACCTTGGCCAATTACTGTCAGCATCAGGGAGACGAGTCACGCCAGATAGAGTTGAGGCGATAAAATGCACCCCCGAGCCACAAACAGTCAAGGACATGCAGAAATTCCTAGGACTCGTGAATTATGTCCGCCAATGGGTCTTTGACTTCTCAACAATCACCGCCCCTTTGCTGAAATCAGTTAAAATGGCCAAAGACAGACACAACAAAATAGACTGGACACCTGAAATGAGGGCATCCTTCACGCAGTTAAAAGATGAAATAACAAACGCACCAGTGTTAGGCTCACCTGACTACACAAAAGAGTTCTACCTATTCACTCACTGCGACGGCCAAGACATGACTGCAGTGCTTACCCAAAAATATCCCATGGGTCATAAGCCCATTGCCTACTTCAGCGGCATGTTGGACTCTGTCATGAGAGGCCATTACCCTTGTGAACAACCTCTTGCCGCAGCAGCATTCGCTGTAGAGAAAAGCACCCCCATTGTCATGGGATCACCGTTAACACTGTACACTGAACACGCCGTCTTTGCCATAATTCAGAAAGCCAAGACAACATTAACAACACAAAGAGTGTCAGGGTACGAAGTCATACTATCATTGCCTTCCCTGAAAATTGTCAAATGTCACACAGTTAATCCTGCCACGTTCTTTGCCCATCCCATTGCAGCCTCGGATGATGACACACATGACTGTGCCACATATTCTCCAGATGAGTCAGGAGCAGCAAAGGAGGACCCCTTGCCACACAGCACCGTATATTTTGTTGATGGGTCCTCCACCATTGACCAAGAAACAGGGGTCAGGTACACAGGAGCTGCTGTGGTTAGGGCCCAACAGCATGAGTCCTCTGATTCCTTAGACATTGTACAGCAAATTGCATTACCTCCACATTATTCAGCCCAAGCATCCGAGTTAGTGGCACTCATCGCCGCTTTAAACCATGGGGCTGACGACCGCATCACCGTTTATTCAGACTCTGCATATGTCACAACAACAACACACTCCAGCATTTTGCGCTGGAAAAGGCGTGGATTTCTTAAATCAGATGGGACGCCTGTAATCCACAAGCAGTTATTAGAAGAACTAATAGAGGCCCTCACACTGCCAGCTGAGGTAGCTGTAGTCAAATGTGCAGCACACACTAATGGTCAGGACTTTGTCTCCAGAGGTAACGCTTTGGCAGACTGGGCAGCAAAAGCTGCAGCCAGAGGCCCCCCACCTGTAGCTGCACCAGACGCCCCTATCCTACTTGCCCAAACAGTACCTCCAACAACAGTACCTCCAACAGAGCACATAGACATGAATGAAGGAACACCCGGTGCAAGCACCCCTTACACTATCGATAACACGCAACAATATGATCACATCGCCCAACTACATCTCAGAGAAATACAAGAAAGTGCCCCAGAACAAGAGAAAGAGTTATGGAAGAAGAGGGGAGTACAGCAGGACTCTGCTGACTTCATTTATAGGCAGACCATGACAGGAAAGCATGTCATGCCACTGGCCTTACTGCAAGTGGCACTGGATCAACTACACCTTCCCACACACGTGTCCCGAGATAATATGTCCACAACGCTACAAACAGACTGGTTCATTCCCAATGCCCATGAGCAGATACAACTATTTGTTAATAAATGCCTCATCTGTCAACAATATTCACCGAACCCAACTCTCAAAACAGTCGCCTCCACCATTCCCAAACCCTCTGGCCCCTTCAAAGAACTCCACATCGACTATGTCGACATGATTGATCGATGCCAAAATTATCGATATCTCATTGTAGTAGTATGCCCATTCTCACGCTGGATCGAAGCTGGACCATGTGTCCACTGTGATGCCAAAGCAGCAGCCACATTCCTACTCCGTGAGGTCATTTCCCGGTGGGGTGTGCCCAACGCCATCCGGACCGACAACGGAAGTCACTTCTCAAACGCTATTTTTTCCTCCCTGACAACAATGCTAGGCATCAAACACAAACTAACATCAGCCTATCACCCACAAAGCAATGGCATTTGTGAACGCCTCAACGGCTTGCTCAAAAGTAAAATAAGCGCCACAATTGGTAAGAAATGGCTCTACTGCCTCCCAATTGCCCTCTTTTCACTAAGAAATTCCCCAAGTTTGGATCATCACCTCACGCCACATCAGCTTGTCACCGGACGATCCATAAATGTAACTGTCCCTTCTACTAGGCCCAAAACAGATAGTGAGTCATCCTCTGACATTGTTAAGGCAGAGCTTTATGATTATTTGTGTACACTAACCCGCGCTGCGCAGTTCATTTCTACCCAGGTATCCAAGAGGAAGGAGAAGGGCCCCATCGATCCTGAGCTCCCACCAATCCGTCCTGGAACATTTATATTTGTCCGGAAACACGTCCGACGCTGGAAGGACCCAAAGTTCGAGGGCCCTTTCAAGGTCACGGATTCCTCACCAACTGCCGTCCGGATAGCTGAAAAGAAGGCATGAATCCATCGCCGCAATATCAGACTCGACCCTGCACCTCAGCAGCACCAGACAATGGACTAAAAGAAGGAAATGACATGCCCTTGGTCCCCCTGAATGAGGACAGCGGCTTCCTTTCCACTGTCGATGAAGACGAAGATGACACTCACGTGCTGCTCCATGAGTACAGCAGCTGCGATGCAAAGATATGTATTGCTTCTATATTAACATTATGTATCATTGTTGGAGTGGCACTAGCAACATTTAATTGCTACATTTTTCACATCACTGTAAAAGTTTACTCTCCTCAAAATGTAGCTAGTAACAATGCTATGACATCTACAACACCACCCCCTGTACCAGCGGTCACCCATAGCCAAAAAGATGCACAAAACAACACACTAGGTCCAAAACACCCTGACAGTAACACTAGCAGCACACACACTAGTAGTATGTATCCCGGACCCCCAACTTCCGTCCCCGGCGGTAGAGATACCGCATGGGATGGTATCCTGGATCTAACAATAGGCCCCCCGCTCTCAGGCCACCGAAACAACACCCACCGCCACAACTCCCACAACTCCCGCAGACGTAGAATAGCCCAGCACAGAACACGTCGATTCGCTTTTGCAGTCCCCCGGTTCTATACGCCAAAACGGCGTCCCCCTACAAAATTCAAACAGACAGCAACAAGTTGGGCCAATGCTCTTCAAGACACAATAGTTCACGTTGCAGACCAGCATCCCATGCCCGCCTTCCATTCCACACGTCCTGACAAATTAGCAGAGGATCATGGAGCCCATAACGCCTTATTAGATAACATGTGGTACAGGGACATGGCAAAAGTGGGAAAAAAGGTAACAAACGAATCATGTTTTGTTTGCTCACATATTCCCCATGCAGTAGGCGCAGACAAAATGATTTTCCCCCAAGAAATTCCACCACCGACTGCCAAATGTCTCCTCCACCTGTTTCTTTGCCGTATACACGGACAGATCCAGCTCCTGTCAGCACATCTTGACACTGTGTTTGTAAACACCACAGCATGGGATCATACCTATTCCACGTTCAGAGTTGTGACTGACGAACAACAATTTGAGAGGGACATGGAGATTATGTATAGGATGAAAGTACCTAACTCCCTAATACAGCGTTGGGAGCGTGCCTTTGAGAGATTAGGATATTTCACCTTTCCATCACCCACAGCTACATGTGATCCAAGAATAGACCAACGCCTTTGTCAGTACAGGACTGTGCTACGTTTACGGGCCCATATTTATTTTAACAACAAATGGCAGGGTCCACACAACCTGACCTGTAAGGCAGCTTCCTTAGGAGCACCTTTTGTAGCGACAGACTGGGAGGGGGATACTGATTGGGACGTTGAGGCTGAGTGCAAAGAGGTTTGGGCAAGGGAAACAAGAAGGTATACCTTTGGTAAGGGTACAACAGATAAATGGAAAAGATCATACAAGCTAAAATCTCCTCTCCTTTGCTTCCTAGGCAATGGTACGATTCCTGTGGACCGCAACACTGGTTGCAATAACACCATCTTTAATTTGGACCTCCAAGACGGCACCTCCAGCCTCATGGACATCTATTGGGCATGCGGAGAACGCCTTTATCTCCAGCTACCTCCTCAATGGAACGGCCTATGCACCATGGTCACTGTGCACGAACTGCATCTGGTTGTCCCGGCATCCAACATTTCCCATGTGCATACCCACCCGATGACAGGTGATGTCACCCTGCTCCACCGGCACCGAAGGAGTGCTCAATATTTTGCTAACAACGCCTTTCGCGAAGTTCCTCAGGAATTTTGCCTTTTTAATGACGCACAGGAATTCTTTGGGGGCCTGTGGCCCATTTGGCAAACATCAGCTAATGCCAGGTGGCTGCAGGTCACACGCTACGAACTTATGACACTCATCAACAACACCGAAGATGGGTTCAACGCAATAAATGAAGAGCTACGGCCTTTAAGGCTTATGGTTCTAGAGCATCGATATGTTCTAGATCAGCTCACTGCTATGGACGGTGGACCATGCGCCAAAATAGGGAAGTCCTGCTGCACGTTCATTCCATCTAACGATGCCGACAACGGAACGCTCACCAAGGCTATTGAGGACTTGGACAATTTGGGAAAACAGATGCGTGAGGAGGGAGGTGCCGAAGCAGACGTTTTTAATAATTGGTTTAACTTTGATTGGATGCCTTCATGGCTGTCTGCTATCTTGAAAATTTGTCTACCTATTTGTTGCGTGCTGATGCTGGTATGTTGCAATGCACAGGTCCTAATTAAGTGTGTTAAAAAATTCAGCACCAAGGTAGTAGGTATGAATTAAGCTAGCACAGGGATTTACCAGAAAACACAGTATGAGGACATGGACCGTGCCCCAGGGGATGGGAATGGGACACAATTAGAAATGAGTGAGCTCACAGCACCTGACGCTCATTACAACATACCTGCAGCTCCCCCACTTCCTCCAGGTAGATACACCATGAGAGAGGGCCTTGCTGCTGCTCAATATGAATGTCTGACTAATAGGTCAGATGGAGAATATGCCGAAATAAGGGAACAACACCAGGGCAAATACCAGTGCTACGTTAATGACATGCCCTGGATGCCCCCGCTAGGGGAAGGGTCACCAAGATATTCTGTGAAAAGTTTGTTCAAAAATGAACAAGAGGAGGGGAATTAAGGAGGGTCATGTTTTACCATATAAATTCCTAACACAATATTCTGCTCTACCCAGCCAGCATGAAGCCCCCTATATAGGCCCCACCACTTAAGACCTGGAAGATGCGTTATCTTGACCATTTTATCATACACAGCCACTAAGTGTCATAGTAGCTCACACCTCCCTTGATACATCTACATATAGGCTCAAGGCCAGTGCCTTATTTTATGCTCCTCAAATATAAAATCTACTAGGCCCCACTAATCTCAAACATGAATTTCTCTTGTACCCAGCACGGCGAGGCAGCCCGGCCAACCACAGAAACTTTCCACAATACAAGAATAGCCTTTATCGCACGTAGACAGGACCAGCTGGTACATTCTCGTTATTTCATAAGTAGTGTTTGCCTTATTTTTTATATTTTGAAACTTTCCAAGCTTGCTCAAAACGAAACCACGACGGCACCTTGGCATGATAACACCTGTTTCAAGTTCCGCTTTCAGATACATTTTCCGAGAAATTTATGATAAAAATATTCTTTGTTTATAAGTTGCGGTCAAGCATTGCTAACCACCCGATCAAACACCTGGCCCACTGTGGTACCACGTCTGTGTTCTTAGGGTACCACTTCTGTATTCTCAGGATATTAGCAACATAACTGTATGTTTGCGGTCAAGCACCTACGTCAATGTGGTTTGATAGTTCTGCATTAAACAGGTATAAAAGACCTGCACCCTAGTTGGTGCACAGAACTCTTCAGCAGTGCCATGCACGGCATGGGTTCCCGGCCGGCCGCATATCTGCATTGGGCCTAAGGAGCCTACTCTCAGGTGGTAGAGCCCAATCTAGATTAACATTTTTCCTTTTTAGCCTCTTCTCTTATTCTCGGTTTTTTCATCCTCACCCAATTCATTGCATTTAATGTACTTTACATTTCTAATCCTTGAATGCTTGCTTTTCTCAGTTTAGGCCTGCCTTCTAGGCACTTGCACGTTTATTAATATGTATTTTGTGTTGCTATCTCTGACTGATTGAAATTGTGATTGCTTGGTTTTCTCAGTTTAGGCCTGCCTTCTAGGCACTTGCACGTTTATTAATATGTATTTTGTGTTGCTATTTCTGACTGATTGAAATTGTGAGTTTTAAATATTCTTTCTAAACTAATGCATTAATGAATATATATCTTTTTGCTGTGTTAATGACTTAATGAATAAAAAGTGCCACTTCAACGCAAGGTCTTCGTTTCACACCCGTGTTCATTATTTTTAGACAAACTGTGTTTGAGCTGCGATAGACCACACCAGGGGGGGGGGTCAGAGTTACCCTTCAACACTGGAGGTAATAAAGTCCTAGTGTGGGTTTTGTTAAAAAGAAAATGTGATGGTTGGCAGGTAAGAGCACTGACTGATCTTCACATGGTTTGCAATAATGAATTAATGTTTCCAGTCAGGCTGGGGCCGGCACACTGGCACACTCCCTCGTGCGCCTTACACGCTATTCGAGGTCAATGTGAGACTTGGCATGAAATGTTATTGACAGCTCTTGCAGGCTTGTCTTCTAATGGTCTTGGCTTATGAGAAGCGATTGCATTTCTGGACTGCCATCGGCGAATCATCTAGTCAAAGCAATGCCTGTTTTCATTTAAAGCTTTTTTAACTTAGAATTGGGCGTTGCCTTTTGGTCTCTGCAGCACATCTGAAGGTGTGCAGCTTGAAGTGTGCCTTTGGCAGTTCTTGAAACGTAAACAGGAAATTTCAGGTGTGAAGAATGATGTTGCTGGCAGAGAGCTTGATGCTGGAGGGGGATATGCAGACTAGTAACACTCAGGAATGAAGAGAAGCAACACAATACTGACAGACACACGCAAAGGACTTTGTCAGTTTTCTGGTTAATGAAATAAAAATGAAAAAGTTGATTATCCGTTTATATCGCTGAAAGAAAACGAATCCTTCATTGTACTGAAAATATGTGTTGGGGAAAAATGAAAAAACAATAAGCAAGCCAGTAAGAATTTCAGTTTACCACTATTCGTTCATCAGTGGAACATTGAGGAGAGCTTTCACAAAGACCTCAATTGTAAAGGAGACAAATTAACCACAGAGAAAAAGAAAAACGCATATGCAGCAATAGAAACAATAAAACGATGTACATGCTTGTTTAATTGATTAGTGAGTATGTGTGGTAAGGTGAGTGGATGAATGTGAGAAACTCTGCGCAAAGAGAAGCAGCTCAAATCATCTTCACATCAAAGCTGATGGTGGTGATATTTGAGTGATGGTCGCAGCCTAATTAAACCTAACTAGAGACTGAATCAGTGTGCCTTAAGTTTCCTAAAACAAAAAAAGGGGACGGGGTAGTAGATCAGGCGAATACAAATTTTTACTGAACAAGGATTTTAAATTCTACTGAGGCCACAGAGATGAGGATTATGCATTCCCTTTCTTGTTCTAATAAAACGGCAGCCATTTTACAAAAGTAATAAACCAAAGTTTCACAGACAAAGAACTACAATGACCATGATTCTTTAAGAAAAAAACTACAAGGCCCATCAACATTTTAATGCTCCATTGACATTACAGGTACAAATATAAACAGTCCCCATTGGCGTAGCACCCCCTCTTCTTTCTGAGAGGAATCCATGAAAGCGCATTATCATCAGGATCATGTTCTTGTTTCTGATCTACAACTAATGAAAATGGGTAATCAATAACTTGGCATAAGGTTTTAACATGTGGGATGATAATGAAATAACCGCATAATCCACATAAATATAGAACATATATTCACGAACATTAGAAATAGCATCTAATAGAACAGTTCTCTGCCAAAATATTATGGGAATAATATTGTGATATAAGAATGTTGTGTCAGCAATATTGGCAACTCAAAAATATCTTGGAGAAATAATACAGAAGCTAGAAATATTGTTTTTTAGGTACATAATATGGTTTTGTTTAAAATAGTTGTATAAAATATTGTTATTTATCATATTAAGGTACTACAAATATGTAGTAATATTTATACTTATTATTTTTAGTGTAGTTTGTAATTTTTAATGTGATTTTTCTTTTAATTTAATTGGAAATTTTTAATTTATTAGCGGGTTGTTGGATTTTTATAGGATAAGGGCGGGAAATTATTCAAAATGTAAATTTATTGTTTTCATTTTTGAATTGGTTTTTATGTAAACTAAATTCTTAACGCTTTGTAGAAGACAATAATATTCCTGGCCATGCACAATCTGGATTTCACTCTTTCCACGGACCCACATCTCTAGTTGCTATCAATGACGACATATAATGTTCACTGGATTCACGTGGCAAGGCAGACCGCTTCCTTCGTGATATGACCCACGACCACTGACATAATCTCTAATGATGTCCTTTGCGATCATCTGTTTCAGTTTAATGTCCAATATCTTCCACACAACCGTGTGAAATAATTACTTACTCAGCTTTCACAATCTATACACCTACCCCTTTTTTCCTCGACCTACCAACCAATTCTTGGTGGGTCCTCCAGGGCCGTTTTTAATCTTTATGTGCTCTCCCTGGCCATTCTATATTTATTTTTTTCATTCCTAGCCCACGCCGCCGATGTCACACAAACTGCAGTCACTTTTAGTGACAGCATGTTTTGAAATTGTATGAGAATTTTTGCAACATCTCTCTGAAACGTAATAGTCCTCATCTTTAGCAATAACTCCAAAATATGAAATTCTGATTGGTGGCCACTATAACTCAGTCCCACTCCATCGCAGTTTTATTAAAACATGCATAGTTAATAAAAACCGATATATACATTAAAAAAATACCAATGATTAAAACCATCATGATAAATTAAGTTAGCAGAGACATTTTAAAACAAAGAAAAAGTTCATGCAGTGTTTTTGCAAGTGGGCCTCATTTTGTGTCTGTCATCACAGAGCACCTAATCAAATTATCAAGCGTTTTGCTTCTGAAGTCCATCCATTTGCAATGTTGCCAGTATTACTAACTTTTTAATTGTTCAAAATTATAATTTTGAATGCAGGCATGAAGGTCTTATTGTGTGCAGATTTACACTGACAGCATTTCGAATTAATGTCTTCTCACATTCAAATAGCCCTGGATTTGCCTAGGAACTTGTTGGTTTTGCGAAAGGTAGCTGGCAATGATCGAAAGTTGGCTTCAAGTGACAAGTCATTTTTTCGAAAAGTCCGATAAATTTGACGAATCGGATGTTCAGGAGAGTATTCCTCGGATTCAGGGCTTCAATAATTGCTTGTACACGAGTTCGTACTGCCAGCTGTATTAAGGGTTTACTCAAAAAGGCACTGCACCCATTTAGAAGTGCCGGCAGATGCAGGTTATCTAAATCATGGTTTCTTGCAGATGCAGGTTATACTAATTACGGTTTCTTTCACCATTTTACACAATCTGCAGAAGGTACCCTGCACCGAACCATGACTGTCCAATGTGGGCAGGACTTCAAAGCCATATGACATTAATATACTTATTAAGAACTTAGAATAGCATGGGCCCAGGTAGGGTTGCATTTTAAGTGTGGAATAAGTGTTTGCCGCCTTTCATCTCTTGGACCTTTCGATGCCTTTGACACAGTGGATCTTGACACACTAATCCAAAGATTTGATAAAGCAGGAATAGAGGGCACAGCTCTCACTTGGGTCACATCATGCCTACGCAATGGAGCAAATATTATACATACTCCTCCATTCTCTTCTAAACCATACAGCATTAAAACGGGAGTCCTTCAAGGCTCAGTTATCTCACCCATGCTTTTCAATATCTACTTGAAATCATTGCTAGATCTGAGAGATGGTTTTGACTTCACCTGCTATAACTATGCCGATGACATGCTGATACTTCTGAAATTGGAAAGACTAAACGATATTGGAACATCAAAAATCTTCAGTTTACTCCAGGCCATTGACCAATGGATGACATGGGGCCACCTCAAACTGAATGTCTCAAAAACCGAAATACTCACCTGTGGTGACTAGAAATCCTAGACCCTCTCTGATTCTTACCTGGCCATCTCAGACCACCACCAAACAATCTAAGTAAGAAAGCTTGGAATTACATGGACGCCAAGCTGTTAATGAATACACAAGTGGAAAAGGTGACCAGTCAAGTTTTCTCACAATGAAAACACATCTTCCCACACGTAGGATTTACCCACAAGGTTAAAGCTACGATCTCTCTTGTCCTATCAAAACTGTAATACGCTAATGGTCTGTATCACGGCTCACCTTGGTCAACTATGAGAAGATTAAAGCGAACTAAGAATGCTGCTGCTAGACTTCTCCTACATGTAAAGCCACAAACACACATCTGCTCTGCCTTGAGGACCCTACACTGGTTACCAGTTTCTAGAAGATCAATCTTCCAGCTGCTGTGCATTACACACAAAGCAGTACATGGCAAAGGACCATTCTTCATCAGGAAGAAAATCAATAAATACATACAAGAAAGTAACCTATGCTTGAGAATGGCTCCCCGCCTCAATATTCCCACAAACAAGACAAAAACCAGGTGTGGAACATCTTTCTCTGTTCAAGCAAGACTGTGGAATTTGATACCACAAACATAAGATCCACTGACAACCATCTCATCTTAAGAAGGTTAGTCAAGAGCTGGCTCTTCCCCACATGACCACTATACTCACAACACAACAGTGTACCACAACAGTATACTCAGTCATGACAAACTATGCTTCTCATGGTACGGAAATGAGTTTGTCATTATACATCATTGCACACTGAACAATGCTTCCTGTTATAAGCAGAAACATTTATATAAGGTGACAAAATGTATATTACACCACAAAATATATGTGTATATCATACCATGTCATAATTACTGCTTCTATGTACATACATGTGCATATATAGAGGGGCTTATGCTTGTTACTAAAATGTTTAGAAATGCCATGTGTATATATCCATGTATAAGTTAATTTCAGTTATTGGATAAAGAAAAAGAAATCTGCATACTTCACCACGAGATAAAGGCACACATCAGACCATGTTCCTATGTAAAAATGGGTATTTATATAGAGGGGTTTAATTCAGCCACTACAATTTTACCAAGTGTCATGTGAATATATATTTGTGTATAAGTTAATTTTAGTTTTGTTATTAAAACAAATACTCCCTTCAGCCTTTGTTCCATCCCTTCGCTCTCTGACTCATCCCAAACCTTTCTGACTACTATGAACTCCCAAGCAACCTTGTTACATTTCCCCCTCCTTTTAGCCATGTCTACCAAGTAAAAAGCACACATGGCCACAACTTACAAAAACAACTTACTATTTCCCCTTTCAAATCCATTCCCATCTTTCTATCCCTATATAAACAGTTCTAAACACACAGGAAATCAAGAGCACAAACCGAAGGTAACTAATGCATCAGAAAAAAATCACTTATTACCAATCTACTAACTATTAAACTCTTAACCCGTTCCATGCCATGGACGTAACGGTTACGTCCATGGCTGCAGTGCTGGTGTGCCATGAATGTAACCATTACTTCCATGGAACACCAACGCAGAATCCCTCTGCTGTTTTCAGCAGAGCGATTTCCTTTTTTTCTTTGGCCTCGGGAGGTGGGAAAGAGCTTCCCCAACCTCCTGAGGTATTTTTTTCCCTCGTATGTAATGACGATCGCGCACATGGCGTGCTGAGGTCATTACATATGAAACTGAAACGAGCCGATCGGCTTGTTTCAGTTTCAGTGCTTCGGTGATGGTGGGGCTATCACAGCCCCCCGAGCACCGAATCACACGGGAGAGGTACCATTGGAAAGGGAGAGAATCTTCTTTTTAATGCTTTGGGTGGGGGCTGCCCTAAATGGGCACAATAATGCCCCCACCCCTCCCAAAAACTAGCAACAGTCTTTCTGCCCTCCCTGGGGTGCAGATGGGAGAAATAGCCCCCGAACTGCCCCCCGGTGGAGCAGAAAGCCCATTAGGCACCAGGGATTTTTTTTTATTAAAGAGGGGTGGGGGCTGCCCACAATGGGCATACCAATGCCCCCACCCCCAACACAAAAGGGACAGCCTTTCTGCCTCTCTGTGAGGCAGATGAAAGTTATTACCCCCAGGGGGGCAGAAAGCCCACTAGACACCAGGGATTTCTTTTATACTTAGGGGTGGGGGCTGCCCGAAATGGGCACAATAATGCCCCAACCCCTCCCAAAAACTAGCAACAGTCTTTCTGCCCTCCCTGGGGTGCAGCTGGGAAAAATTGCCCCCGAACTGCCCCACGGAGGAGTAGAAAGCCCATTAGGCACCATGGATTTTTTTATTAAAGAGGGGTGGGGCTGCCCAAAATGGGCATACCAATTCCCCCACCCCCAACACAAAAGAGACAGTCTTTCTGCCCCCCGGAGGCAGATGGGGGTTGTAACCCCTGATCTGCCCCCCCAGGGGGCCAGAAAGCCCACTAGACACCAGGGATTTTGTTTTTGATACTTAAGGCTGGGGGCTGCCCTAAATGGGCACGGTAACGCCCCCACCCCTCCCAAAACTGTGCCACAGTCTTTCTGCCCCCCCCCCCAGGGGTGCATACGGGGCAATAGTCCACGATCTGCCCCTGGGGGGGGCAGAGAGCCCACTAGGTTCCAGGGATGGTCATTTTTTTGTTTTGTTTAAAGAGGGGTGGGGGCTGCCCACAATGGGCATGCCAATGCCCCCACCCCAACCCAAAGGGGATAGTCTTTCAGCCTCCCGGGGTGGCAGATGGGGGTTATCACCCTTGTTCTGCCCCCCCCGGCGGTGCAGAAAGCACACTAGACCCAAGGAATTCTTTATTTTTTTAACTTAGGGGTGGGGGCTGCCCTAAATGGGCATTATAATGCCCCAACCTCGCAAAAATTGGCACAGTCTTTCTCCCCCTCCCTGGGGTGCAAGTGGGAGCAATAGCCCCATATCTGCTCCTTCCCCCCCGGGGTGGGGGCCACTAGCCACCAGGGATGATTTTTTTTTATAAAAGAGTGGCGGGGCTGCCTACAATGGGCATGCCATTGCCCCACCCCAAAACAAAAGGGACAGTCTTTCTGCCCCACCAGGGAGGCAGATGGGGGTTATCACCCCTGATCTGCCCCATGGGGAGGGGAAGCCCACTGGACACCAGGGATTCTTTTTTTGTGAAAGCGTAGGGGTGGGGGCTGCTCTAAATGGACATTATAATGCCCCCACCCCTCCCAAAAATTGGCAGAGTCTTTCTGCCCCCACCTCGGGTGAGAATGGGGGCAATTTTTTTTTTTTATAAAAGAGGGGTGGGGGCTGCCCACAATGGGCATACCAATGCCCCCACCCCAACACAAAAGGGACAGTCTTTCTGCCACCCGGGAGGCAGGTGGGGGCTATCACCCCTGATCTGCCCCCCCTTGGGGACAAAAAGCCCACTAGACACCAGGGATTCTTTTTTTGTAAAAATGACGGGGTGGGGGCTGCCCTAAATGGGCATTTTAATGCCCCACCCCTCCCAAAAATTAGCACAGTCTTTCTTCTTTCTGCCCCCCCCTGCGGGACAGATGGGGCAGGGGGGCAGAAAGCCCACTAAGCACCAGAGATATGTTTATGGGCATGTCAGGGTGCGGCCCTTTTGGCAAGGGTTGCTCCTTTTTAGGTCGAGCATCAGCGCGCCTGCGCTGTCTGCAAGACCTTTTGTAATCACTCCAGTGGAGTGAAATTACAGAAATTAGAGCTGCTGCTTGCCATTGGCTGACAACTCCATGGCTGCTCCTTACACTGCCCCTTATTGGCCGGTGCTCCCGATACATCACTTCCGTTTTAAAACCAGGAGCCCCGGCCAATTACAGTTTTCTTACACCCTTAGGGTATTTATGTACTTATGGACTATTTTTTCTTTCTTTCAAGCGCCGCATTCTTATTTGTATTTTTTAGATTGAGGCGCGGCTTCCTCCCGTTTTCGATCCACTCTGCTTCACATTATGAGCCCTCCCCCTCACCTCTGTGCGCACACAGCCCCTGCAGCAGTCGTCTTTTGGCCCGCCCCTATCATTTTTTGTTAATGTTCGCCCCTGCACCATGCTGTGCTTTCACTTTGATAAAGGCGGTATGCGCCTTTTATGCACACCGCATTTTTTACCCGCGCCACGGTCTTGCTAAGTAATAATGAAAAGATAACTGCCGTGAAAAATCTGGGTAATATACACACATTTAAAATTACATTGTAGAAGTTTATTAACTAATGGAATCGCTGCACACACAGCGGCACACTAGCCGAGTACAGTCACATACACCGAAACGTACGTTTCTGAGGAAGCGCTTAAAACTCCTTGCCTGCCTTCCGGTCCTGTCTTCTTGTTCCATGTGTAGTCTGTGTTCCGGACCTACCCGCTGCCAGTCTTCCGGTCCCACACGACGCCTGTCTTCTGATCCCCTGCATCACCGCTTCCTCATTGCCTGTTTTCCGGTCCCACTGTTGTCTGTCTAAAGTCTTCGTTTCTCATCGGAAAAAGTTGTTTTTATGACTTGCGGGAGAAGTCGAAATAGTGGAAATGCAATATAGCCCAACGCTAATGTGGTTTGTTTCATGGTAATGCGCCCAAAGTGTCAATGAACCGACCGACTTTAGCCTTTCCGGTGTTTCTCAGCGCCCCATCCGTTTTCTAACAGCCCCCCCGCCCCCCACCCGCTCTGCTAAATGTTAGTGTTGGGGGCGCCCGAGAAAGACTGGTGTATCCAAGAGACCAAATGCACTTCGGTGGTGGTCTTTTTTTAGGTCTCGCGTGGCGTTGCAGCGCAAAGCGCTGCTCGCCTCTGCGAGATTTATTGTGAATGAGGAGTTTCAGAAGAGGGCTTGAAGCCCCGCCCTTCATTTCCATTGGCTGGCGTCACCGTTTATGCTAAACGGTGGCCTGCCATTGGAAATGAGGGTTTTTGGTTGACGCCCTTTGGCCTCCGAGCCGGACTGGCTCGCCTGCTTTGCTGCTGTCGCAAAGCACTTTCTTATCTTTATGGGGCCATGTGTTTCTAATTAGAAACACATGGCCCCATAAAGACAAGAGATCGATGCTTGTTCCACCCATGCTATGGCTGCAGCGCGGTCCTCTTTCACTTTCGGGACCGCGCTTGATTATTTAATTAATTTGCCGTGGAATTTGCCAGTCGGGCCGTTTTCACTTTTGCGGCCAGACCGCGCTTGTTTTGTTGATGGCTCCAGTACTGTTATAGACGGGGTTTCTGTAGATCGGAACAGAAGTTCACTCTCAGAGCATGTATGGATCCCAGGAACTGCCGGCCGGCAAGAGTAAGGTGCCTTGACAGAGCTTTGGGTGGTCTTGGCACTAGAATAGCAGAGCGTGCGGGGCACTAGTGAGGTTTCTCGGCGGGTCACCTTACTTGATCAGCACAATGTGTGTAGGCGGAGTGATTGACAGCAAGGGAGCTGCGGTCAGGACTGAGGCGCATAGACTGAGTTCCCCGTCGGGCCAGGTGCTGGCACAGGAGGGGGTGCTGTGGGAAAGGACCAATACAAACTGGCAGGGCTGTGTGTGGTGCAGTACTGGATAGAAGGGGAGCTGCAGGGCAGGACTAAGGTGCATCAGTAGAGCTGCGTGCGCGTCAAAGCGCTATGACAGCAGCGGAGCTGTGGGGCACTTGACGTGCATGCGCAGAGCTGCGTGTGGCTTCAGTATTTGATTGGGGTTAACTGGCAGACCTGGCGATACCGGATGCGGTTGTGTAATGCTAATCTGGGCTCGGCTCCTGTCCAGTCCTGGGACCGTGACAGGTGTGGTCTGTGCGTCCTTTGTGTACAGCCTCGGTGTGCCCTGATAGGGGATTATCAGTGATAAGCGCTATATCACTAGTGCGCAACCGAGCCGCACGCCTGCAGCGTGACTGGCAGGAGGGGGAGGGAGGGTACACGTGTATGCTCAAAGGACCAATACAATTCAACAATGTAATTTATTGTTTTCATTACTTCTTGTTATAGAGTTTTTTTTTGCTAGAGCGCTTCACAGACCTGATCGTCGCCAAAGAGCGCTTTGCGGGGGTAGAGAGGAAAGAAGTTATATGGGCTCCTTCTGGTGTAGTCGCGATGTCCATGCCCAGGGTCCGATTGGTAAAGCGGGCACTCGGGCAATGGGGGAGGGGCCAGTACCGGAGTTGCAGCCGTGGGCCGCATTTTGGCCAGCGTGGAGGCCGATTTCCACTTCGTCTGTGCAGTTCAGATGCCGTCAGCGGCCCAGTGGGGGCCTGAGTGGCCTCTCCGAGGCAGATGGGCTCCTATTACCTCCCTTTTACCACCGGGGCGGGGGTGTCATTCCCAGCCTCCCTCTGTATGTAATGGATGGGCCGCGCTTGTCTTTCAGCGCTTGTTTTTTTTGTTGATGGCTCCAGTACTGTTATAGACGGGGTTTCTGTAGATCGGAACAGAAGTTCACTCTCGGAGCATGTATGGCTCCCAGGAACTGCCGGCCGGCAAGATTAAGGTGCCTTGACAGAGCTTTGGGTGGTCTTGGCACTAGAATAGCGCTTGTTTTTTTTGTTGATGGCTCCAGTACTGTTGTAGACGGGGTTTCTGTAGATCGGAACAGAAGTTCACTCTCAGAGCATGTATGGATCCCAGGAACTGCCGGCCGGCAAGAGTAAGGTGCCTTGACAGAGCTCTGGGTGGTCTTGGCACTAGAATAGCAGAGCGTGCGGGGCACTAGTGAGGTTTCTCGGCGGGTCACCTTACTTGATCAGCACAATGTGTGTAGGCCGAGTGATTGACAGCAAGGGAGCTGCGGTCAGGCCTGAGGCGCATAGACTGAGTTCCCCGTCGGCCCCGGTGCTGGCACAGGAGGGGGTGCTGTGGGAAAGGACCGATACGAACTGGCAGGGCTGTGTGTGGTGCAGTACTGGATAGAAGGGGAGCTGCAGGGCAGGACTGAGGTGCATCAGTAGAGCTGCGTGCGCATCAAAGCGCTATGACAGCAGCGGAGCTGTGGGGCACTTGACGCGCACGTGCAGAGCTGCGTGTGGCTTCAGTATTTGATTGGGGTTAACTGGCAGACCTGGCGATACCGGTCGCGGTTGTGTAATGCTAATGTGGGCTCGGCTCCTGTCCAGTCCTGGGACCGTGACAGGTGTGGTCTGTGCGTCCTTTCTGTACAGCCTCGGTGTGCCCTGATAGGGGATTATCAGTGATAAGCGCTATATCACTAGTGCGCAACCGAGCCGCACGCCTGCAGCAAGACTGGCAGGAGGGGGAGGGAGGGTACACGTGTATGCTCAAAGGACCAATACAATTCAGCAATGTAATTTATTGTTTTCATTATTTCTTGTTATAGAGCTTTTTTTTTGCTAGAGCGCTTCACAGACCTGATCGTCGCCAAAGAGCGCTTTGCGGGGGTAGAGAGGAAAGAAGTTACATGGGCTCCTTCTGGTGTAGTCGCGATGTCCATGCCCAGGGTCCGATTGGTAAAGCGGGCACTCGGGCAATGGGGGAGGGGCCAGTACCGGAGTTGCAGCCGTGGGCCGCATTTTGGCCAGCGTGGAGGCCGATTTCCGCTTCGTCTGTGCAGTTCAGATGCCGCCAGCGGCCCAGTGGGGGCCTGAGTGGCCTCTCCGAGGCAGATGGGCCCCTATTACCTCCCTTTTACCAACGGGGCGGGGGTGTCATTCCCAGCCTCCGTCTGTATGTAATGGATGCAGATTGGGCGGGGGCAGGGGACCTGAGCAGAAGCGGCATCACTTATATTCAGGTGTGGTTCACAACTGTGACCTAATACGATGACAAGGAGCCCTGGCAACATTTGCATTTTTTTTTTTAAATGTCAGTGAAGTTAAGAAAACATGCCCCTTTTAGAGAACTCCTCCCCCCTTCATAATACTTAAAACACGAAAGCAGTGTTTTGCGAAAAAGTGCAACCCGCAAATGTGGGCCACTGTTTTTTAGGGTGCCCGGGCCTATTTTTGATCCCAATCCAACCCTGTCCATGCCGTAGGTGTCTTGACTCCAGATCCCACAGGTGAAGCAAGTGTTGCAGAACTAGAACAAGCTGTGAGGGTGAAACCGATGGCGAGATACATCAAGGTGGAGCAGGCGGGATCCGGAACGAGGCTTCCATAAATCCCCCTCTGGGGCATCAAAATGGTAAAACCTTGGCGCACAGAGCCATGAATTTCAGTGAAGAGGTCTTAGGTTTGGCTCAAGACGCTGGCTAGTGTTAGACATTTGACAGGACAGCAGTGCACATGACACCGTGGAAGGTTACTGACGCACCGCTGTGTCAGGAAAATGGCAGCCATGGAATGCTGGGGCGTCACCCAGCCATAGGCATTCCTGAAGAGGCGGGTATTTTTTGAGCCACCGGAGGAACTTGACAAAGTCTGTTTCACATGAGCAGGGAGGCCTGGGCATAAAGGAATCTGCCTCCACGCCAGAAGCGGCTAGTAACATGCTTGCTGGCTGGTAACATACAAAAGCAGTGGGGCGAGCGAGCGACTTTCTGTGCTTTTTTACAGTTGTGCCCGAGGCAGCTGCTGCCTATGTGAAGAGCTGCCTTTCCTGTTGCACTGGAACGTGTATTTTTAAATTCAACTATACTATTTTCTGTTCGTACCTCAGTGTGCTCAGGGCATTTAGAGATGAGCATCACTTTTGGAGTAGGATTGCCACATAATGTCATGGTTCCGGTCCGGCCATTTAACAAATCATTTGATTCTGGGATTTGTAGTTTTGTTTTCATTTAATTAGAGTAATGAATTTTGAATCACCATGCTGCCGACAGTGAGCGTGATCTGGACAGCAGATGTGAACAGGCACTGTGGTTATTGGGGTGCCTGTGTGTGACAGGGATGGTGACAAAGAGATCACTAGTTGCCTAGCTCACTATTCCCTTCACCCAGCACGGGGACTTTTAGTTAGTGAAACTTTGCATTCCAGGACCTGTAGTTTAGCTTTTCACACGGAAGGTGTCTTTTTTTATTTTATTTATATATCATACATGTTACTTTTAAATTGCGTCGTAACATCTATTTTTTTTTCTTTGATTAGGGAATAATGGTGCAAGCCACCAACTTGGAGGCCTCAAAGTCCCAGCACGCTGCTGGCTCAGAGCCCGAATTAGCTTCATATGTTTCATTTGTAATATGGGACCTCATAACAAACAAGCATTTGCAATGCAATAGGTCTCGCATTTACGCGAGTTTGAGCTATTGACATTGCAAATAACAATGCCTTTTATTTTTGTTTTCGTTTTTGAAACATAAATAAAAGGCATTGTTATTTACAATGCCAATTGCTTAAACTCGCGTAAATGCGAGACCTATTGCATTGCAAATGCTTGTTTTATATTGCAACGTGCTCATGATTGTGTATAGTAGAGGCAGCATTTATAAACCTCAGCAGATCTCAGGTAGCCCTGTGTCTGCAGTGGGGTGCGCATCCAGTCTGGCTGTTTAGCTCACAGAGGTGGATTGCGGTTAGGAGTAGCCAGAACAATAAAATAAAGCACTTTGAACTGTACATGGCATTGAATGAGCGAGCAGAGTGATCGAGCCCCGCAGTTTCTGTGAAGGTTCATAGGAATTGTTTCCCTGAGGGAAAATAATGCAAAATGACGCCTTCCAGCACAATTTTAAAATAATTCGTCCAATGAAGAACAGATGCCTATTTACTAGCCTTTACTTTAACTAGCCTTTACTACTTGCCTTTTTTCTGTTTTCCATTCTTTCTTTTTTTTTTTCCAGCTTTCTTTTATTCTTCATTGTGCATCCTCTGTTTCTCTCATCTATCCTCTCTATTGTTTTTTTCCTTCTTAATATGAATCTTTCTTTCCTCTCCATTCTCTTTTCATTCCTTATTTATTTCTGGCCATTTTTCTTCCCTACTGCTTCTCCTCCTTGCTATATTTCTGTTTTTCTTTAAAGTTTTATTTCATATTATTTGCATCTTTCCTTCTCCCCATCCATCTACAATTCTTTTTTTCCCTTCCTTATCTCCCTGTACTTCTTCCCATTTTCATTACCCATCCTTTCTTTAAAAATGTCTCCTTTCCTTTGCTCTTACTTTCTTTTTCTTAGCTTTATTCCTTCACTTATCATTCTTATTTTCCATTTTTCTTAAGTTATTTCATTCTGCTTTCTTTCTTTCCTTCACTCTTTCATTCTGTTTCTTGCTTTACTTCCTTCCATTCTTTACTTTTTCCTATCCTTGTTCCTTTCTTTCTGGACATCGTATTTTATCTTTCTGTTTCTGACACTCCATTAGTATCTTGCGTATTTTTTTTATTTTCACAATTTCTCCTTTCTGTCAAGTGTTTCATCCATTTGGCGTCCCCTTGTCCCCAACCAATGGCGTTATGGTAATTTCATCTGTCCTGCAAAGTAAAAATGTCTAACATTTTAATGAGCTGCTAATAACCATGTTTTGGCACTTTTATAATTCTTGAAAGTAGAAAGACCTTTGCAATAGCTCTAACTTACACCTCATGTCCTTTAAATGCGACCTCCAGGGGGGGCATCGAACTGCCATGCATCTCGCATTTGTTAAAGTTAAAGCTCTTAGGGGGTCATTACGATGGCGGGCGGAAACACTACCGCCGTGCCGTCGGAGGTAAAAACCGCTAGTTACCGTCCGCCAGCAACTGCCCGCCCTCCCGCCAAATTAGGATGTGAAAAGTCAGGCAAATACCGCCCGCAAGCCTGCGACGCCGCCCGCCATCAAAGTGCGCCCGTTTACGTAGCGGCGCCAGCCAACGGAGGCACACCGTCCGACGAAATGACGTACCGCCCGGCGTACAAATTACGATGACACAACCAAACAGCCTCACCGGCAAAGAGACACCGCACGAGAACAGGAGGCGGAAACCACATTGTCGACCACAGAAACACCAACCCGGCCTACTCCGACATGAATCCTGCTCTTCAGGCCATCCCAATGCTGCACCTGATGCAGCACCCAGGAGTGAAAGCGCAAAGACGACGCAGGTAGGCAGACACACAACAAGGGCATGCAAATACCGCACACAATGCAAGGGCGGAAAAACTGTACATGGGCCCCCTAGACACCCCTGTGGGGATAGGACACATCCAACACTGTACCCACACATATCCCACCTGTAAAATATAATCAACCCGCAACATCCTGGGCACCCAATACCCCGGACCAGGAGGTGACGTTCCCGGCACGGCACCGCAGCGCCCCGGCGATGACGCACATGCGCACAACGCAGAGGCCAACGACAGCGCCACGCATGGGCTGCACACATACACCGCAGGGTCACAACAACACACCACACACACCAACCCCACCCTGAAGGCACATGTCACGTGGTCCCCCTGCGTAAATCATGCCCACAACCGACAACTCACAGTTGCCAAAACGTAGTCACACAAGTGTGCCGAACAGGGGAGCAAAGTGACGTCGAAAGAGGACACACACCTGTGTGCAAAGCATGGAGAAGCACACGGCAGCTGCGACAGAACAGCACAAACAATGGACATTGACCGCAAAAGGCACGCCAGTCACAACAAACAATATCTATACCATCCTGCACACAATAACAAGCCATGCAATGTCCAAAACAGAGAAACCCTGCTGCCTGAGAACAGGTGCTCACAATCACGACGCCCACACACAAGTCCCAATGTACAGCGGGAAAGAAGTGACCCACCCACACACGGGAGAGCAGATAGCAGTGAATGTCCTTCCATTCCCACACCCAAATCACATTGCAACATATCCTGCAGGAGAACGGAGCCATTGGAACAACCACAACCCAAACATAGCCATGCTGAGTCAACCATCCACTGGCAGATAACGCCGAACATGAAAGAAAGATAAAACCACAAAATACAATTATACCACTGCTCCTTGTGGCTCAAATGCAAGTAATCAGGAAGGAGTCAGACACCACTGGCCTTGACCATTCATAGGAGCATGTGGGATGAGGGCCTGTGGCCGCCTCCCAAGCCATACACAAAGTCCTGCCGCCTAACATCCATTCAAGAACACCCAGCACCGTCGGAGGTTGCACTCAGCAGACAGCCCAGGCAGCCGGAGCACGCCATCACAGCACCCTGCAGCAAAATGGACGGGGCACCAGTACTATACACCTACGCCAGACAGATGCAGCTGTACAGCAATAGCTTGATACAGATAGTGGGCTGTGCAAATCTGGCTATGCTGAATGTAAGTTATCGAGTAACTTACCGCATTGAAATGTTCAGCTGCGTCATCCCCGTTTTCTACTGTCGGAGGTGCCTGTACCACTGGCCTGTGGATTTATGTCTCTCCAACCTGGCATGTCCAATTGGGGACCTGGTACACCTGTTCTCACCCCTGGACGCCCACGACAGGAACTGTTCAGTGTATGGGGGCATGGCGTTTGTGGCTGCAATAGGACACACACTGCAATGGAACAAGTGTGCCTCCGCACAACGTATGCTGGATTACAGTTTCATCGAATGTCACCCGACATGTCCCATCAGGATTCTACAAGGGACAACCTACGAGGAACACGTTGCAACCCACCATCCACTTCATTGGATGTCAACCACAAATACCACCAATGCGAGGGATGCTCTGCAGGAAGGTATCGCATACCTGACAACCTGTCAATTCATGGGTCCCCAAATCAATACCCACAATTGAACATTCATGTGCAACACCGTACCCATGCTTGCCGTCCGCACGCAGTGGCCAGTCAGCTGTGCAACAACTATACCATGCACACGGAAACAAACACCTTACCATCAACTCCACCGTCATGACACCTGACATTACCGGGACATGCACCCTGTCCATCACCATATCCCGTGTCCCTGCATGAACAACGGGAGGCTGAGGAATGGGACCTGTGTACAGTGACCACATGGCCAACATTGCATGAACCACATTGCTACAATATGCATGCCGCGCACCTTGACACATGCTCCTGTAAGTGCACGCTTATCTGTCTGCTGAATAACTTGAGAACTGTCATCACACCTTCTTCTGAACTTCCGTGCAAGGACATTTGCATGGACAACAAATGCAACACCCTACAACATGTCCCCGGGCATTGAGTCATGTACAGTAGCCACTATATCGCAACAACATGTGAGACTATGCTGCATGCATGTAGGCTCATGCTCTGATGGCACCTCTGACGCAGGTGTGTTGGAGTCACTATTGTCGTAAACCTGTACCATGGGACTTAGATGTACTGTGCTCATGATGTCAAGCTGTCTGGTAGGGTAAACCAATACTGTCTGTGTCACAGCCTAGGGCACCTCAGTAATGAGCTAATGTACTGTAGCATAGCAAGGGCAGGGCATTCTTAACTCTGAAGCCTTATTTACACAATTAACGACTTATCACATCTACCTGTACCCCCTTTTGAATGTGTAACCATGCTAAGTATATCCTCCACATGCATTACGCTGCCAGTAGTGTCCACATCCTGCATCACAGAGGAAGTAAGCTTAAATACATGCCTTAAAGCTAATATCTGACTCTGGAGAATTATTGATCGTAGACAAGTACGAATGAGAGAGGATGAGAGTGTGAGAAGTACACGGGACTCGTGAGATTACCATGTAGTCAAGTGACATTGGATGTCAATGCACATGAGTTGCTGCCACTGTGGACCCAGTAAAATATCACAGGTCGTGGGCCTTGGCATGTCAGTGTCTGACGTGGCCCAACAGATCATCACATCAACACTGACGGCCTGGTCACTACAAAGCACAGTCCTACATATGTGTACAATCACCTTCACAGTCTGACATCACACTCAACAAGCAAATATAGGAGCCACGCCAGTTGCACGCCACATCAATGCATGCCAAAACACACACGATATCAGTGTGGGTGGGCAGGGCTGCACAGTGAGTACGAACCGCCGAAATGTACATACATGCTCAATTGAACAAGGAACAATCTTCACATTCACACACCCTGCAGACCCACAATGGCCAATACATATCAAGTAGGAGTCATCCTGAACTGCAAGGACACACCCACACACTGTGCAACAGACAATACACACATGTGCTCACATTAACAGACCCGAACAAGGATACAAACACTGACCATGCCCCTGGGTAACACATGTGTGTAGTCGACATTGCTAGAGCGCACACACACACACACCAACACTACCCCAAAGTCACACCACACACACCACACATACCTACACCTCCCAAATGCACACATTGTAAGTAAACCATGTGCCCTGGCTCAATGATCATCGCAAGATACACATACACCTACGCTGCTGGCCAGCCAGAAAGTAAGCTCACACATACCCGCACACTCTGCACATGCTACCTGTCATCCTGTGGCTAGACACACACCCTGTGCTTTGCATGCACGCAAACATGACACGTACACATTAACACCGAAATACCACCAAATACATGCAGACAATCCGTGTTACAGACACACGTCTTCATCACACACACAAGTAGCAGAGTCTGAAAGAAGTGAAGTCCCAGCCACGTATCATACACATAGGAATGTGAGACCAGACATTGCAATTGTTGAGGTACCATTCACGGCATGTGCCTCACTTAACTATGCACACACAGTAACAACTGCAAACAGCAACTGCACAGACACAACCCACTACAGGAACAACAGCATCCAGTCACAGAATACATAGTCAGGCGGCAACAATGTACAACACCAGGGACAGTGGCCAGTCCGATGTGCAGAGTACTGATACGATAAGCTACGTATGCATTGTGTGTGAGTGTACCCTGCCATGGACAGCAACACTGCCATGGCAGTCACGATAGCCAGCACAGCCAGCACTGTGGCACAGGTAGTTGTGTGAGGGTGCCTAACATTCAAACAGGATGCCAGTCCGACTGGGTGCAGTCTGTATGCTACGGGACAGTTGGATGTCCGCCCCTGAGAGAGAAGCACAACTGTGGAATACACACATGTGGCATGTGAAGCGGGAGGGCTTCTTGGCACAGGTGGGTCTGTGGCACGGGTGGGTGCACACATGCAGTGTCGATACAGACTGTGTGGGGACGAACACGGCGGGGTAGATTACCACTGTTCTGGGTATGTGGAAAGACCAGCTGTCTGGGGATGAATGTGGACTAGTGTGTGCACAACAGGCGGGCACACGACCTATGCTGCATCAGGTGTGGACGTTGGCCCTCCCTCTGGGGACATGCTGGATACTGCTGTGCGTCATCCAGGCCCTTGCTGAGACATTTACACCCCTGGCCGTCAGGTGTACCCCCTACATCGTCCACCTGCACAGGCTACCCAGGGCATGGGATGGCAGTGGAGCTTGGTGGGTGGGAGGTCATGGCACCCTGCTCCTGGTCACATCTTGCAGGCAATACATTCTCAGTGTGCAGCAGGGCACAAGTCCCGAACAAGACGTGGGAGGACGCAGACGTCATGACAGGTAGTGACGTCACGGAAGATGGCTTGCACCATCAGACCCATTGCCTCCCCTCGCTCACCCCACTGATGCGATTGCATCATAGGAGCACGCGCGTGAGCAGCAGCTCCAATCTCACCCCAGAGAGGCTAAAGAGTGAATGTGTGGCTCCATTCTCTCCAGTCACCGAGCTCACGGTAAAATAAGTGGTGGGACGCCGTACACCCGCATGGTACCCGGACTCGAGCCCTGGTGTGCAGGCAAAGCTACCTAATGTTTCAGCGAAGTGTGTGAGTTGCATGACACCCATTGGCGGTGGATGGCTCGGAGGCTCTTCACCATGAGGCCCATAACACACACCATGGGTCCCTTGCCAATGGCAGCGGATGCTATGACATTGCGCGCCGGGGTGTGTCTACATGTCGTCTGGGATGGTGTTTGCGGCATGGCCCGCTAGGGCAGCTACAGCTACTGTGTGTTGCATGTGGTGTATCCGGACTCCGGAGACAGCCATGCTTCGTCACTGTTGTCCAGGGCACGAGTCGGGGTACCATGCGGCTGTACGGCGTCCCCCACCTATTTTACCGTGAGCTCGGTGACTGGAGCGAATGGAGCCACACATACACTATTTGGCCTCTCTGGGGAGAGATTGGAGCTGCTGCTCATGCGCGTGCTCCTTTGATGCAATCGCATCAGTGGGGTGAGCGAGGGGAGGCAATGGGTCTGATGGTGCAAGCCATCTTCCGTGACGTCACTACCTGTCATGACGTCTGCGTGCCACCACCTCTTCTGTCAGGACTCGTGCCCTGCTGTTGTCAGATGCGCCACTTTCCGGGGGTGGGGGAAGGTCAGGTATGTCAGCCTGACAGTGGCCCAGTTCAAGGACCACCTTGACTGGGGGGGCAACTATTGGACATACTGGTGTAGCCCACCCACGCGTTAATGTAGGCCCTCCATGAACTATGTCAAATGCGGAAAGGTGTTGGCATGGGCAATGAAGTCATTGAGGAGAGCTGTCTGACCCACGCACAGATGCCGCACATGCTCAACAGACCCGGCACTGAGTGCAGCAGGGGTCGCAGGGGCAGCTGTGCCTGGTGTGAAAGACACTCTATCCGTCATCCTTGTGCCGACACGTGTTGCACCAGTGGAAGTAGTTGGGAGGGCGGGCATTGGCCTCCGCGTGGCTGCAGAGGAGCTAGAGTGCACGTCCCCTGTGCTAGCAAACATGGATACATGACCTCTGTACTCAGATGACGCAGCAATTGTCGTATGGGCCTGTGAGTCATCCAGCACACGTCTGCCCCCTCCAATGCGCCGGTCACATTAGTGTCACCCAGCTCCTGTGCAGCTGCACCATCCGATGCCTCACCACTGTTGACCGTCCCCTGTCCCTCAGCACACATGGTAGATGACACATGAGGGTGAGCGAGGTGGCCTCACTCATTTGGCATCAAATCCACAGACATGTGCAAGGGAGCCAGCACAGAACATTCCCAAGTGCACATGTTGCATGATACCTGTGCAAATGTATACAGCAACCACTATCAACACGTAATGGCTGGCGTACAGGTAATGAACCCGCCAATAAGTGACACATGTGTTGTGCACATGGAACAACACCCGGACTGTCACCCTGCGGCCATAGCCACTCATCGCTGTGTACACACCCACTCTCCTGATGGTGTTAAGGATGACCACTACATATTAGGCCAAGGACATACCTGCATGGAGCAGAATGTGTCACCACACACACTGACTGCAACATGACAGTCCACAATGGTTATGAGCCCATGCCTGACAACTGTCCATCGCACGAGCACAACTACTGTTGCACAGTGTGCCGGATGTGTGAGTATCAGGAATATGAGGTGAGGCATCGCACACATGTGTTTAGGACGAAATCAGAGTATGCACAGTGCCACAAACATACATGTGAAGTGCCACTCCAGCTGACTACAGGCTGTCCCTGAGGCCTACGACTCTGAACGCATTGACTATGCAGAGTGCCCAAATTACATCTTGACCCTCAGGAATCGCATATGCATGTAAGATGCACCCAGCACAGAGTACACTCACAACCCACTGCATCACACAACTACCATCACATTACCCAGAACATGGGTAGGCTGTGGACACATGCTGCCTCTCGCAGCAAAAGACACAATCCCACAGTACTGTACACCTGCCTGCAGCTGATGCCCCTACAAACGTGCATCCGCCACAGGCTGTGTGACTGTCAATTGCAGACCATTAGTGGTGAAATGCAGCGCCGTGCCAACCTGACAATACGAGGGAGCATCCCCCGATTAGTCGCCGCAACATGGTCACACATCCGGCAGATGACGTCACCCTCTTCGTGGGATTGGCTGCACTGTCGGTTACACATACACAGAAGCATCAACTTGGATGCAATGGCTCATCACAAGGCCTTGGGCTGGTGGACTTCCAACTGCAGGGATGGTACACATGAGGGTTGGAATATCACACATACTCTTCTCAGCATCACCCACATCCACCAATAACAGTGGCATAATGCTGAGCCATCCTAAATGATCAGAGACGTGTAACAGAGCCAAGACGGTATGGGACATGGCATAACAGCATGTGTACACCACACGTGAATGCATGCTGGTGGGAGTGTGTACACAGTACCTGTCCATCCCATTCTATTCAGGATGCCAGCACTTTGAGCAATGTGTAGTCTGCCCACATCTACTGTCCATTGTCAGGTAGACCGACACATAGCTCACAAGGCTACACATCTTTGTGGGTGGACTCACTGTGTCCAACACTGCGCAGCCCTCAACGTACTCGCCCTGTGAATGGCTCACCCCGCAATGGAGGTCACATTCAGTGCCACCATCTCTCACACACATCCCTATCACAAGGCCTGGAGTGTTCAATCGACAGGGCTGAGTTAGCGCATTTCCTGAGAGTTGTGAGATAATGACACATGTAACCCACTGTACAGTCAGTGTAGTTTCCTACTAGGATTGGGCGGTCAATGTGCAGCCCAGGTCTGCCGAGACTGAGAAGGCCAGCAGGGAGCCAGCCAGCCATTCACACAAGCAATAGCTGCCCAGAATCATGCATTGCCAAGTGTCTGCGTCACTGGGTGTCTGACATGAAAATGCCATGTACCACCACTCGGGAGGGACATGCATGGAGAAACACCAGAGAGCCTACATGCCCCTTCCACCTGTTGTTAGCATGGTAAGCGGTGCATGTTGGAACCCCACAGGCTCAGTCTCATAGTGCTGCGGATGAACGACATGTGTGTCCCCCACATGCACTCCCACACACACTGTAGTTGTCTTACACACACATGACTTTTGCCGGTATTCGCCTTGGGCAGTGTGCGTGGAGCTCGGAATCCAGGAACTGCAGCTCCTCGCCGGTGAGTGGACCTGGACATATCATCAGAGTCGTCGACATTAAGGTGGACAGGTGGCAGCAGCAGCAGGTGTTGTTGAGGGGTGGCAGTCAGCAGTCCCTGGAAGCTGTGGTGAAGCCTGTCACCCTCCCACACTGATATAGCCCCCTTGGGGCTGTTTCTGCATGTCCAAGCTGCTGCGAGTGGTGTACCGCTCAGCCTGTGTACGTTGTGTTGTTGGTGTGTGCCATACTCACCCAGCCTCGGAAGCGGTGGCAGGCACAGCAGCTAGGTATATTGCCGTGGTGTTGCCGCTACCCACATATGCAGTCTGAATCCATCATCATGCCTATCAAGCTAATATGGCCTTAATCCCCATGTGCATGCTCATAGCAATGGTATGTGTCAGTGGTCCTTGCTATTGGTAAGGGGACCTGTGTAAGAGTAATGTTGCTGTGCTGTCCCTACTTGTCAGCTGTTTGTTGATACTATTGCTTTGACAGTGATCTTTGTTTTGTGTATGTGTAAATGCCATGTTGTGTGTTGCATTGACATGTGTCCACTTCTATCTGTCCTAGGAGGAGACCAAACATACATCGCCCCTACCAATTGCTGGCAGACATGGAGGATGTGGAGGTCATGAGGAAGTTCCGTCTGGACCGGCCCACCCTGCATCGCCTATGTGCCATGTTGGAACCCCACCTTCGTCCTCGCAGGGTGTATCCAACTGCATTCACCCCCACGGCCAAGGTGATGGCTGCACTGCATTTCTTCACTACCGGTTCATTCCAACACACGGTGGGCAGTGGAGGTGGGATGTCCCAGCCCATGTTCAGCAAGGTGCTACGGGATGTCCTGTCAGCTATGATGCTGTACAGGAACCGGTACATCCGATTCCCCAGGGCCCGTGATTTGCCTGCGGTGAAGGGTGCTTTCTATGCACTCGGACGCATCCCCCAGGTTGTTGGTGCAATTGATTGCACCCATGTTGGCCTTGTTGCACCACAGGCCATGGAGCACATCTTCCGTAACCGGAAACATTTCCACTCCCTGAATGTGCAAGTGGTGTGCCTGGCGGACATGATAATCACACACGTGTGTGCGAAGTTTCCCGGTTCCACCCATGACTCGCACATCATGCGCCACAGCATCCTCCCACGTCTGATGACCAATCTGCAACCGGACCGTGCATGGATTGTTGGTGACTCTGCATATCCTAATGGGCCTTGGCTGTTGAGTCCACTACGCAATCCTCGTACACCAGCTGATGTCAGGTACAATGAGGCACATGGGAGGACCAGACGTGTGGTGGAGCGGACATTTGGACTCCTGAAGTCCAGATTCAGGTGCCTGGACCGCACCGGGGGTGCACTGGCATACTCCCCACAGAAGGTGTGCCAGATTGTTGTGGCATGCTGCATGCTGCACAACCTCGCTATTCGCAGGCGGATCCCCCTGATAGTGGATGACGGTGATCAGCCAGGGCCCCCGCCTGCAGGCCAAGCCGTGTCCAGTGACGAGGACAGTGGAGAGGAGGAAGCAGTGAATGAGCGTCAGCAGCTCATCGCCCGCTACTTCACTTGACGGTGAGTGACCATGTACGACGGCTGATGTCGCTGTAGTTGTGTATGTGTATGTGTGCATTGTCAGGGCGGCCTATTGTTCACTGAGTGCTGTGTGGCAATGGTCCATGTCCAGGGTAGTATGCCACTGAGAGTGGCTGTGACATTGTGCCCTGTTGCTCTGTGAGATGTGTGTACATTGCTTAGGCCTGATGAAAAGTACTGTGTGATGAGTGTGTGACACACACAGTCAATGGACTCTTGTTCTGTTTGTCACCCCTACCTCCCTACAGCCTCTCCTGGCCTATCGACAGAACACACTACAGATGAATTTCTGAACATGCTGACGTTTGTGCACCATTGATAATAAACATAGCAGATGTCATAGGATGTGATACAGGTGTATTTATTTTAAAGGTGACGTGATTGTGGGAAAGGTGATCAAGAAGGTGGTGCATGCTGTACAATGAGTTGACGGTCCTGTCCGCGTGATGGTCAAGGTGTACCCATGTTGTCCTGGGTCCGCAGTCCAACAGACATTTGCCACTCGACTGGCAGTGTGGGGTGGGATGGTAGTCCAAGTGAATGCAGGGGGTGGCCACCATGGCTGGCTGACTCACTGGCGTTTGGAGCGTGCAAAGTCCTCCCTGGACATCTGTTTCCTCTTCGGACGGCCCCTTCCACGTTTGAGGGGAGGGGGTTGTGTTTGTGGGCTGCTGGTGGTGGCTGAGGATTGCCCAATCGCTGTGGACGCAGGAGAACTGGATGTTGCACAAGTCTGGCGCCACAGCAGGTGGTGGCGTAGGTGTTGTGGTTGGCCTTGAGTGGGCCCTCACCTCCACCACTAGCTGGCCCATGAGGTCCACAAGTTGGCCCATCCGGGTCACGAATTGGGCCATACGGGCGTCCATGGACCTCAACACCCCAATGACTTCCCTCGTGTCGGAAGCTGACCTGCCCATTGTCCCTGGGCCTCTTCATAGGCCCCAAGGACTCTGGCTATTTGCGGCAGGGCTTGGCTCCCAGGCTCTGTTGGCCTTGGCCTGACCCTGCTCCTCCCACCTGGACTGCTTCCACCGACCTGCCCACTCGCCACATTGGTCACCCGGGGCCTCCTCCTGGCTCCCAGGGTAGATGTTGAGGTTTGTGCCACCTCTTGGGGTGGCTGAGTGGTCAGGGAGGCCGTGGTGGTGGTGATGGTGTTGGTGGTGGTGGTGGTTGCGGCGGTGGTGTTGGCCGCAATGACCGTGGCAGCAGGGGCCTGGGACTGGTCACCAGCCCTGTGAGATGGGTTGGTGGGTAGGAGGGGTCCTGGGGTGCTGTTGCGCCCTGCCACGCCAGATGTGCCAGGTTGGGTGTCCTCGTCCGTAGAGGTGTCCAGGCTTTCCACATCCGTGAGTCCGTGTGGGGGGCTTGTGGACTGGCTGTGATGGCTGGTGTCTCCTTCCGCAGCATCATGATGTTCGTCACCTGTGGGACGGAGACGAAATGTTATTGTGTTGCACCTTGCAAGGTTTGTGTTAGTTGTCTGACATGCACAGTTTGTGCACAGTTGTGCACTGATTTGCCGGATTCGTGTGTATGTCTCTACAATGTGTGTGCGTAATCAAGGCAATGGAATAGTGTGTTGGCTGCATCTGGCATGGGACGGATTTGTAATGCCAATTGGTGTGTGTTGCAGTACCCCTACATTTTGTGGCTTTGGTGGGAACGGGGTACAGCCCATATGGACGCTTTAGTGTTGAAATAGGTTTTTGGGGTTCACATGAAACGCTTGGTAACGCAGATGGCAGAAGGGGTACAGCCCCATGGACGCTTTAGTGTTGAAATATGTTTTTGGGGTTCAAATGCAACGCTTAGACACGCAGATGGCAAAAGGGGTACAGCCCCATGGACGCTTTTGAGATGATATATGTTTTTGGGGTTCAAATGCAACGCTTAGACACGCAGATGGCAAAAGGGGTACAGCCCCATGTACGCTTTGGTGTTGAAATATGTTTTTGGGGTTCACATGCAACGCTTGGAAACGCAGATGGCAAAAGGGGTATTGCCCCATGTACGCATTGGTGTTGAAATATGGCACTGTGGTACATACTGTGACATATGGGTGCAGAAGGGGACATGTGTTTTGGCCACACGACACTACAGAGACGAAGGTGTGTGTATGTCTGACTAAGCCAGCATATCTGCTCACTGTTGTCATTTATGGACATTCCACAGCAAGCATTGTGGTGAGTGGGTAATGGTTGTATGCCACACGACGTATTGCAGATGGTACAATTCCTTGGTGTGCGTGCTACTCTCACCCATGTGCAGCAATGCAGTGCTCTTGGGGTGTTGACTACATTTTGTTTGTTGTTACTCACAGTGTGACGTGCGCTTCAGACACAGCAGACTCATTATTGGTCATCGGCAGGAACCTTTGCTGTACTACTGTCTATGGGGCAACTGTTTAGATGATATGCCTTTCATGACACTGGGGCTGGATGATGAGCTGGATGAGATTTTGAATGTGCATTGTGTAGCTGTGTGGTTCATGGGTCCAGTGGTGTATGTGACATTACTGGGGTTCCACTATGTTTCATTTGGACGAGATAGACTTACATGGGTGATGTTGTACTATGTCAAGGGTAGAAGCAGACACGGCTACATGGACAAGACTTGGATGGTGTTGCTGATGTGTGTGATGACTGGCACAGTGCATGCCATGTGGGTCAGTGCTCCAGTTAGACTTGTGCATGCTGACGTGACTCGTTACGTGTTACTGCATTTGAGATGGCTCATGTGGGATATGACTCTGTAATTGCTGTCCGGGTGCACATTGGTCACATGTTTGTGACAGGGAGCAGTGACCTGTTCCTCTGCTAAGTGACGTGTCCCACATGTTAGTTGTAGTACAGTCCTCATTCCTACGGACACCCCGCCCTGTACAGTGGTCTACCTAATTGTTTGTTTTGAGGGTGAAATGCAATGGCTACCACATGGTTATGAGAGGGAGGGGTGCTCCATCTTGCTGGTCTGTGGGTGTGGGGGCCGTGTTGTGAGTCGTGGTGATGGTTTACCTTCCACAGACAGCCCTCCATGTAGGGTAACATATCTACCTGTCGGGTGTAGGTGTGCACTGCAATGGCTGACACATGGGTGTGGGGAGTGCTCCATCTTGGTGCGCTGTAGGAGTGGGGGCCTGGGGGGGGGTACTTCTGCAGTCCCCCCTCCGATACACGGGCCTTTTGGTAAGGCTGCTCACCTGTTACTTGTTGGTTAGTGCAGCTATGGCTGACACATGGGTGTGGGTGTGGGGAGTGCTCCTTCCGGCACATCTGGGGTACAGAGGGGCCTGGTGGGAGTTGTGGTGCTGGCTGACTGTACACATGCCCCCATGGTTTTCATTGTTGGTGCCTATGGGCTGAGTGTGTGTGAGTGTCTGTTGCATATGTGAGGGATGTCTTGTGAATTGTGTACTGGACATGGGGGTGTTCGTCCCTCGGAGCTATGGCATTGTGTTAGTGCATGTCTGTACATGGCGGTGTGCTGGTATACATTTGTTTGTACTTACCAGCCTCCACTCTCCCTGGTATTCCGATGAGACTCTCCGGATGTAGTATGCCTCGCACCTTCTCCTCCCACGCCTTGAAGGTCTTGAATGGCGCTGGAGTTCCGCTGCCAGTCCTGGCAGCCAGCTCACGGTTCTTGGCCTCCTTCTTTCTGACCACGCTTTTCATGTCCTGCCACCTCTTGGTTATTTCCCCCCGGTTGCGTGGCACGTTCCCAACTGCATTCACCTGGTCTACGATCCTTTTCCACATCCTGTTTCTGGTGGATACTGGTGTCTGTTGGACCTGGTTCCCATAGATTTGTGGGTACACCTTGATGACCTCGTCGACCATGACTGTCAACTCTGTGGCAGTGAACTTGGGCATTCGTTGTGTTGCCATGGTGCGTAGTGTAGTTTTTGTGGTGCTGGTGTGGTGTGTTTGGTGTGTGATGTGCAGGGGGTTTGTGGTGCCGGTGTTTAGGTGGTGGTGGTTGTGGTGATGGATGTGATGTGTGTGTGCGTGTGGTATACTGCATTCCTCTGTGGCTCTCCGTGTTCTCTGCTGTGGTGTTGGCTTTGTGGTGGTGCAAGGGTTTGTGGTCTGTGAGGGGGCTGCTTTTGTACTCACCTATGTGGGTGTGTCATGATGGGCTATCGTTTTCAGGTGTGTTGGGCGTGGTGTCCTGGGATTTATACTAATTATTTTTTTGGCAGGGGGATGTGTCTTTGGGATGGGTTCTGTGTCTGGGTATTTTGGCGTCGTTTACTGTGTGGACTTGTTGGCCGTGTTGTGTGTATTTGTTTGTGCCGCCACTGATTTCCGTGCACGGACGTGGCCGCCAGGCCTTCCGCCTTGTCAGTTATTCATTTTTGTAGTTCACCGTTGCGGGCGGGAAATGTGTTGGTTTCCCGCCCTCATGTCGGGGGGGATCATAATTAGACGGCCGGTGTGTATTCCGTCCGCGCGGTCGTATTTGGCTTTTTCGGGCGGTATTGCCTCCGTGGCGGACGGATTGTCTTGGACTCTGATATGGACGGGCGGTATTCTGTTATTTTTTTCCGCTGCGGGCGGTGGTTGCTTTGCGTCATCATAATTGCTCGTTCGGTATTTCAATGTTGCAGGCGGGCGGTATTTTCAGGCTATGGCGGATGGCGTTTTTTTTACCACCGGTTATCGTAATGGACCCCTTAGTGTTGAAACTAACAATGTTTTTTACTTTTGCTTTTTTATACTCATAGCAATAGTGCTATGCAATTATTATTACTCAACCGCAAATAAAAAAAATTAGTAAAAAACATTCACATTTTCAAAGCCAACGTCTATAACTTGAAAAAATGCGAGACCTATTGCATTGCAAATGCTTGTTTTTTTTGTGGACACATTTTGGCTGCTTCTGCCCCCCCTGGGGCAGATCAGCGATATTTTAAGGCACACCTGCTCCCAAGGGGAAGAAAACCACTGGACACTAGCAAAAGTTTCTGTGTGTGTGTGTGTGAATTGGAGTTCAGCTGACGGTCTGTGTATACTGGTGTTTGGCTGGCTGTGTGTGAACCTGCATTTTACTGGCGGTGTGTGTGTGGACTTGTGCTTAGCTGGCAATGTGTGTGGACTCGCGCTTGGGTGGCAGTGTGCGTGGACTGTTGCTTGGCTAGCGGTCTGCGTGGATGGCACAAGTCTGGCGGTGTGCGTGGACTGTTGCTTGGCTGGCGATGTGCTTGGAGGTGCTTGGCTGACGGTGTGCGTGGATGGCGCTTGGCTGGCGGTATGCATGGATGGCGCTTGTCTGGTGGTCTACATGGAGGGCGCTTGGCTGGCGGTGTGGCTTGCGTGGATCCTCCAGCGTTTTATTACCCAGAATCCCCTGCAAACCTCACATTTAGCTAACAATTCACAGTTTCCTCACATTTCGGCATGGAAACTTTGTCATTTCACTGCACCAGCACAAATTTCCCACCACCCAGCGTTTCCCTCGGTCTCCTATAAAGTTATACCTCACTTGTGTGGGTGCCCAAAGCAGAGAACCTAAAAATGTATAAAATGAAAAACTGAGGGGAAACCAAAGTGTGTCCAGAAGGGTAGTTTTTTTTCATACATTTTTAGGCTGACACTGCTTTGGGCACCCACACAAGTGAGGTATAATTTTTATTGAGAGACTGAGGGGAACGCTGGGTGGTGGGAAATTTGTGCCGGCGTGGTGATCTCACAACCTTCCCACACAGAAATGTGAGGGAAATGTGACTTTTTAGCTAAATTTGAGGTTTGCAGGGGAGTCTGGGTAAGAAAACGTTGGGAGATCCACACAAGCCATACATCACTGGACTCCCCTTGGTGCCTAGTTTTCAGAAATGTCTGGGTTTGGTAGGTTTCCCTAGATAGGCGTCGAGACCCGGCCCAAAAACGCAGGTGCCCCCTATTTATGACAAAACGACCTGTTTTTGCAAGGGGGGCACCTGCGCTTTTGGTCCCGGGCTAGCCGGCCATCTAGGGAAATCTACCAAACCCAGATATTTCTGAAAACTAGACACCGGGGGGAGTCCAGGGAGGTGTAGCTTGCGTGGATCCCCCAATGTTTTCTTACCCAGAAACCCCTGCAAACCTCAAATTTAGCTTAAAGAATCACATTTTCCTCACATTTCTGTGTGGTAAAGTTGTGGGTTCATCAGGCTGACACAAATTTCCTACCACCCAGCATTTCCCCAGGTCTCCCGATAAAAATGGTACCTCACTTGTGTGGGTGGGCCAAGTACCTGCGACAGGGAAGAGCCCAAAACGTATTGTGGAGACATCAAAATTATGTATTACAGAACGACCTGGTTTTGCAAGAGGGGGCACCTGCGTTTTTAGTCCCTGGCTAGGCGGCCATCGAGGGAAACCTACCAAACTCATAATTTCTGAAAACTAGACTCCCGGGGGAGTCCAGGGAGGTGTGACTTGTGTATCCCCCATCGTTTTCCTACCTAGAATCCTCTGCAAACCTCAAATTTAGCTAAGAAAATCTAATTTTCCTTACATTTCTGTCTGGGATCACCGCACCAGCACAAATCTCCTACCACCCAGCATTACCCTCGGTCTCCCGAGAACAATGATACCTCACTTGTGTGGGTGGGCCAAGGGCCTGCGACTGGGAAAGGCCAAAACCATAGATATTGAGGAGATAGGACAGCGAGCTCTAATCACTATTTTTTTTATATATACATTTTTAGGCGATTCTGCATTGGACACCCAAACAAGTGAGGTATCATTTTTATCTGGAGACCAAGGGGAATGCTGGGTGGTAGGAAATTTGTGTTGGTGCGATGATCCCACAACTTTACAACACAGAGGGGTGGAACCTAGCCGTGCAGCGAAATGGCTGCTCGATAGAGATGCTCCGCCGGCTGACTGAATAATCATAATTAATCCTTTGTCCATCGTACCCCAATCAGGGAATGATCGGCTGTCCACACTGTTGAGGTGAAGCGGATCCTAGGGCACCCCGGGACCGAGGTGAGCTGTGGTGGCGACTGTGACCCGAGACCCAGCAGGCCTATGGGGCACCGGACTGAAGTGACTGCCTGCTGCGGCCATATTGCAGATCTCCGGTGGAGAAGCGGTAACCTGGTGGCCGGCGTACAGGAATCCTAATTGTCATCGGAGGTGAAGCGCCTGCAGCTGCTGTGGATTGGGGACGGATTGCCCTGCGGCAAGAAAGGAACGCCCGAGAGCTGCGCCCGTGCGGCCGGAGGTGAGGAGTGTGCGGGCGGGCCCGGGCAGGCCGAAGATGCTACTCCAGCGAGTGGGGCTCCCCGAGACCAGCCACGAGAGATGACCCCTGAACACAGCCTCAGTATTTGAACTCCCCCCACGGAGTGCTGGACGCATCCCAAAAAACGGGATATCCTCTTCCCCCTGCGAGGCGCTGAGACTCCCCGCGGGCCTTGGCACTTATTTTATGCAGACTGCGACCTTTGCGGGGCTAATAGATTCTGCACCCCCAAAACGAAGGAGGTTGGAACTGACCGCCGCATGTGCAAAGGAACCAGGCAACATAATCCTACAGCCCCATGAACAGTATCTCTGCCTACAAGTGCTGGGAAAGGAGTAGAGACCTAAACCTGTTCCCCCATATTTAGCTACACGCAGATCCTTCTGAGGCGGCCGCCTATACACATTTGCCGCCCCTTGATGCACCTTTACAAGCCATGACACACATCAAACAACGGAGGCAGTGAGAAGAGAGGCAGTGAGCTATACTTGGCCACATAGAAACAGACCCATAAGTGAGACCCGGCTGGGAACTCTGCTGACCGCCGGCCACATCAGCGCCCCAGTGAACCAAAATGGTAAAACCTGATATGCGCCAAGCAAAGCTCCTGTTCGAAAACAAACGCACCCCATACGGACAGAGATGGAGCAAATGCCGGAATCAAGTGCAGCCCCGCCAGCACGGAGGTAGGCCACGAAGAAGACCTCAAAGAAATCCTGGTTGATGTAAAAAACAGCCTTAAAGCAATCGAAGCCAAGCTTGACCTCATGGCACACCGTCTCGACAAAATGACTGAAAGAGTAAATAAACATGAAGATCGCCTGGATCATCTTGAAACCAAAGTCTCAGGCATCGCAGACACCCAAGCCACGACAAGCAAACAGTTGCTCAGAATGGATAAAGTCTTAGCGGTCATAAAAGCCAAGAATGAAGATTTGGAAGTTCGCTCAAGACACAACAATATACGCATTATAGGTGTGCTGGAGTCTACAGCCATTGATAATATGGAGGACTATGTCACGCTGATACTGAAAGACCTCTTTGGAGAGGCCTTGTCACTGATGCTCATTGTAGAGCGGGTGCACAGATCCTTACAACCGCAGCCTCCCCCTGGTGCGCCGCCACGCCCGATAATCGCACGCCTCCTGAACTATGAAGACAGAGACTCTGTTCTGCGCCTCTCTGGAGAATGTGGCGAAATACAATTTCACTGCAATGTGATTGCCTTTTATCCTGATTTCACGATCGCAGTACAAGCTGCTCGTAAGGAATTCCTTCCTACCAAAAAACTCCTCCAAAAAGCGGAGATCAAGTATGCCCTCCTCTACCCCGACAAGTTGCGCGTCACTCATGAGGGGAAAACACATCATTTTATCAACGCTAAAACAGCCTTCAAATTCACAAAAAGCATCAAACCAAGGATACCAAAAGAACTTTAGTGTGAAGTGGAGGAAACACATATGGACGACAATGACTAACACAAACTTCATCTCAGATCTCTACCTAGATATACTCGGCCTCGGGCAAGGACAAAGAAACAAACAAGGCAGACTAGTGAAGTGAACCAGTGGACATTGTCAAAGAAGCGATCATACTGAAAACATTTGCTTCGTTGGACACCGAATAGAAGACACTTGTTGACTCAGCCACCCAGCCTAGGTTTGGCTGGGGTGTTAGCCTGGCTCTTTTTCGCCCCCGGGATGAGTTCTATACAAGAAGTAATGGGGGTTGGAGTGTGTGGGGGTGGGTTTCAGTTACATGGTTCTCGTTTACATTTACTATCTGTCTGTGTGCACAATGTCTTGATCCTCCCCTCATCCCTCAATCCAGACGTCAGTCTGAAACGCAAACTCTACACTAAATGTGTCTTGCTCCCAAACTGGACATCAGATCACCAGCACTTAATCTTAGCACACGATATACACACCTGTACCCGAGATTGTCTCAGATACAACACAATTCCTAAACTGAACTGTGGCCTCAAAAATGCTTGACCTGGAATATTAGAGGGCTTAATGATTCGAGGAAAGTCCGTCTAGTGCATACCTACCTTACCAGGAACCAGACTGATATATGCTTCCTACAGGAGCTCCACCTTGCCCCCGCCACTGCATCTCGCCGTCATGCATGCTAGTGTTCAGAAGTGCATGCATCATACTATTCAAACTTTGCACGTGGGACAGCCATATTAGTCCGTAAAGGCATTCCATGCAAACGCACACAGGGCAAAATTAACACAGAAGGGTGCTTCGTCCTCCTAGCTGGGACCCTTCACTAACACCCTATTATACTTGCTTGCATATATGGACCAAACAGATTGCCCAGAATTTTTTGCAGAAGTTGGCAACACATTGCTAATCTTGAGCCGTGTGCTATAATATGCGGGGGAGATTATAATGTAATTTTAGACCCGACTGTAGATAGATCAAGTACCTCCCACAGACCACACCCCAACGCTGCTGCACAACTACAGACTTTAATGCATGACCAGGGCCTAATTGACACTTGGCGATCATTAAATGGAAACCGCAGGGAAGGCACATGTATCACATCAGCACATGGAGCCTGGTCACGTTTTGACTATCTCCCGGGAGGTGCTAACGTGGTCCACCGGGGCAACAACGCTCCACTGACATTTTCAGACCATGCTCCGGTACTGCTGGAACTGTCAATACCAATAGAAATTTCCCTCGCCTTCACTTGGCGACTGCAGCCTTAAGAGACCAGGTGTTTCGTACTGAAATTCGCACCGCCATTGTTGACTATTTCGCTTTAAATGAGGGCTCAGTCAAGTCCCCACAAACACTCTGGGAAGCATTTAAAGTAGTAATAAGGGGGGCATGTATCGCAAAACAGGTGGGGGTCCTTAAGGCGATCCGTACCATGCTCACTCAGCTTGAAAGCGACCTGCGGACATTAGAACTAGAATACTTCAGCTCTCGTGTACCTGCCACTATGGCGCTCATACGGGAAAAACTGGCTGAATTTCATGACAAGGCAGACAAGGAACTGAGCTATCTTTCCCGAGATGCAATGTCCCGCAGATATGGGGAGGGAGAACGCATGGGCAGGACCCTTGCCAAAATGATCTCACCGCATAAAGTGCATGAATATATAGTAGAACTTCTAGATGACCATGCAGAACGTCAAAGTACCCCTACCACAATACTCAATACGATGACGGCCTACTACTCAAAACTCTATCAAACTAACTCCCAGACAAACAATGACCAAATCAAGGCATACCTGGACACCATACAACTTCTAATGCTAGACCACACACATCGTCAATACCTGGACTCCCCATTTACCGAGGAAGAGAACAGAAATGTGAGGAAAACGTGTTTTTTTGGACAAAGTTTGAGGTTCGCAAGGGATTCTGGGTAAAAGAACCTGGTGAGAGCCACACAAGTCCCCTCATCCTGGATTTCCCTGGATGTCTAGTTTTCAAAAATGTACAGGTTTGCTAGGTTTCCCTAGGTGCCGGCTGAGCTAGGCCCCAAAATCCATAGCTAGGCTCATTGCAAAAAAAGGGTCAGTTTTCACTGGAAAAATGTGATGTGTCCATGTTGCATTTTGGGCTGTTTCCTTTCGCGGGTACTAGACATGCCCACACAAGTGAGATACCATTTTTATCGGGAGACTTGGGGGAATGCTGGGTGGGTGGAAGTTTGTGGCTTCCTGCAGACTCCAGAACTTTACATCACAGAAATGTGAGGAAAATGTGTTTGTTATCAAAGTTTGAGGTTTGCAAGGGATTCTGGGTGACAGAACCAGGTGAGAGCTACACAAGTCACCCCATCCTGGATTCCCCTGGGTATCTAGTTTTCACAAATATTCAGGTTTGCTAGGTTTCCCTAGGTGCCGGCTGAGCTTGGGCCCAAAATCCACGGCTAGGCACATTGCAAAATAAGGGTCGGTTTTTACTGGAAAAATGTGATGTGCCCCCGTTGCGTTTTGGGCTATTTCCTGTCGTGGGCACTAAGCCTACCCATACAAGTGAGGCACCATTTTTATCGGGAGTCTTAGGGAAACACAGAATAGTAGAACAAATGTTATTACTATTTGTCTTTCTTTACATTTCTGTCTTCTGAATGTAAGACAGCGTGTAAAAAAGAAGTCACTTTTGAACAATACCCTCTAATTCACATGCTAATATGGGTACCCACAAATTCAGAGATGCAAAAATAACCACTGCTTCTAAACTCCATATCTTGTTCCAATTTCAGAAATACATAGGTTTACTTTCATACCAATTTTTCAATATTTATATTTTACCAAACGAATTACTGTATACCCGGTACACAATAAAAAAACATTGCACTGTGCAACTCAGTTATTGGCTCTGGGTACCTTGGGTTCTTGGTGAACCTACAAGCCTCATATAACCCCACAACCAGAAGTGTCCCGCGGATGTAACAGTATAAAGCTTTCAAAAATCTACCATAGTTAGAAGAAGTTATAGTTGGAAATGTAGGCACAAATGGCTGTTTTTTTTCAACTAGATTTCAATATTCTTTTATTTCAACTGTTACTTTCCATAGGAAAACCTTGAAGGATCTGCACAAATGACCCCTTGCTGAATTCAGAATTTTGTCTACTTTTTAGAAATGTAGAGATGTCTGGGATCCATTATTGCTTTCACACCTATTTCTACCACTAACTGGAAAGAGGTTGAAAGCACAAAAAATTGGAAAAATAGGCTATGTCCCAGTAAAATGGCAAAACTGTGTAGAAAATTTTGATTTTCTGACAAAAGTCTGCCTGTTTCTGAAAGCTCGGAAGATGGTGATTTTAGCACTACAAACCCTCCGTTGATTCCATTTGCAGGGAAGAAACCAGACGCTTTCTTCTGCAGCACTTTTATCCCATTTCCCCCCCCCACCAAAAACAAATGTAGCTGTATTTTGACTAATTTCTCAGTCCCCGCCAAGGGAATCCACAAACCCCTGATACCTTTAGAATCCTCAGAATGTTGGAAGAAAAGGAAGCATATTTGACAAGGATACCTTATGTGGACAAAAAGTTATGGGGTTCTAAGCGAGAACTACCCCAAATAGTCAAAAAATGGCATGGTACGGGGGCGGGGTGAGGAACGGCCTGGCAGCGAAGGGATTAATCTTGGGTTCCGGAGTAGCATGTTACTCACCGCACGGCGCTTCAAAGCCTCGTCAGGGGTAGAAAGCGCTCTATAAATACAATTTACAAATTACAATTTGTGTTAATTATTTGATTGTTTGCTGGTTTTTATTTGTTAATTGGTTGATGAGTTTAATTATAACATTTTTAAAATAAATGAATGGTGTATTCATTTATGTTTTAATTTTAATTGTTTTATTTATTTAATATTGTTTCTTTATTTTAACTTGTTTCAATTGTTTTTGTGTAGCAGTGAGGGATGTGTATTTACATTAAATATTTTACATTTTTATTTCATTTGTAATATACAATTTGTATTTTTTAATCAAATGAATCTTATTCATCCTTTATGGAGATTTTTTTATTTTAAATATTTAAAAAAAATATTATTTTGTTTTCTATTTAATTTTTTTCCCAAAAGGTTTAGCAGCTGGAATGATTAATTTATCCCTTCCAAAGTCCAACACTTTCCCTGCTTTTGCATACACTGGAGTGGGGATAGTAAAGTTGACCTCTCCAAAGTTTAGCACTTTTCCAACTTTTTTAAGCTGTAGTGGGAATAGTAAATCTGACCTCTTTAGAGTCCAAAACTTTCTGTTTTGTTGCTTATTTTGGAGTCTGAATAGTAAATCTGACTCCTCTAAAGTCCAACCCTTTCTCTAGAATTGTTTAGTTAGGATTGTGGATGTATATATTTTTTTATTTTTACGTTATTTACAAAAAATAAATAATTTGTAATTTCTATTTTAATTTTGTTGGTTTTGTATTAATTTTATTTTTGAATTAAATTTCACATATGTTTTTGTGATATATATATATGTTATTTTCATTATTGTTATTAATTTCTATGTAATTTCATTAATTATTAACCCATTGTTTTAATTTTTAAAACATATTTATGCTCTCTCTCTCTCTATATATATATATATAGTCTTTTTATAAGTTAATAACCCATAACATTTGTATTCATTTTAAATTATAATATTATTTTAAACGTTAATATCTTAAATGAGAGGGCGCATTTTGGATTTCCCAAGAAACAGATAGCTCTCTGCATCCAGCCTGCTATGATGTCTAGGTCAATAAGGGAACACTATACTTTAGCTGAAAAAAGCCAAATCTAAAATTTGGAAGGGGTCATGAAAAATCTAACAATTTATTCTTGATGAGCCCACCAGGACTTGTCAACACCATTTTTAGGGTCCTTGATGTGCTTCCCTAAGAAGGTGGAAAGTTTAGGGTCAATCTCCAGGGTATCAGCAACATGACCATCTAATGAAGGTTGAGAGTATTTGTTATAACCCGTAATGGTTGTAACAACCTGCCATGGGTGTAATGCATTCTATGCACGGCTTCTCTGTTTCCCTGCCCTGATCAGCCCTGTATGATCTCATAGAATGTGGGTGAGTGACTGAAGGGTTGGACAATTAGAGAGAGTGGGCTTAGCAGAGAGGATACTGCAACTGGTGGGGTTTTCCTATTATGTAACTTGTAACCTTGTAACCTTTCCAATAAACCTACAACCTGCTATGCTACATGAACTGGCTACCTGACTTCTTCTTATGAAGAGAGAACGTTTTAATTACAGCACTGGCGATGACTCGAAAACGAACCTACGCGTGATGGGAACTTATGGAAACAAAGAAGTAAAGGTACACTGAAGATGCATGCAGAGAAAAAGAGACGCCTTGAACCCCACCAGTGTCTTTCCCATCAGACCGCCTGCGGACAACGATACCAAAGACTGGAAGCTTAAGGAAGTGGCCTGCTAAATTCCATATGTACAGAGTTGAACAATGTACAGAGTTGAAAAATCGGCTAACCAGTGCCAATATTGAGTGGATTTAGTTGAATTCAGCATTTGCGGTGGTGAGTGAACCGGCAGTGAGTGAAGACATACTGGTAGTGAGTGAACTGACAGCGAGTGAAATGCGGGCATTTAACTGTCAACTGTTAGGCTGTAGATTATTATTATTGGCCTTACCCCATTGTGCATGCCGTTTGGAGCCCTAGTAATTGTGGCGGCATTTGAAAAAGGCACGCAAGGCTGGCGTGTGCTGCTGCCAGGAATTTCGAATCTGACAATTGAGGGGCTGATTACGATAGCGGGCGGATCGCCACTGCCGGCCCGGCGGTTGCGATCCACCCGCCATCGTAACCAGAATTACCCCCGCCATATTATTATGGCGGGGGTATCGCGGCGGACGCAAAGTGTGTCCGCCGCTTTTCCGCCGGCCGGCAATCGTTACGATTGCCCGCCGGGTGGACTGGGGGCCTAATATGGTGGCGGTGCCTAGCAGGCACCGCCATCCATATTAGGATGTGTGGTATTCAGAGCCTTTCCATGGCGGCGATGCCGCCATGGAAAGGCTGGCGGGAATCGCTTTGGGGGCTCGTTCCGGGGCCCCGCGGGGGTGGGGGGCTGCACTTGGGGGGTACCCATGGTACCTCCCTGCATTGCCATGCACAAGGTGGCAGGGACCGCGCGGTGCCTGCCACGTTGTGCATGGCAATGCACAACATGCCATTTTGGCATTGCGGTGGGTGCTGCTGTAAGCAGCACCCGCCGCAATGTCAGATATGCAGGATGCGACCGCCAGGGTGGCGGTCGCATCCTAATCAGTGGTGCAGGACCGCCGCACGTCTGGCGGCTGGTCCCAGCACCGCTAGGGTCCGCCCGCCATCCTAGTGAGGCCCTGAGTGCGGTGTTTGAAAGGACCCATGAGACTGCCGTACTTTGTGGCAGGAATTCCAGGGAGTTCCTCTCCACAAGTGCAGAATGTTCTCCCAGACGCGTGTGAACTACGCAAGTGCGGGTGACTGGTGGTGTCATATCTAAGTGACTAGAACGCCTACTGCTTTGTTGGATGAGAAAGCCGGCAGCAAGACTAAGAACATTTGGCAGTGTTTTGACCAGGAAGTGCTTGGCAGTGTTAACGCAAGTGGGAGGCTTGCACTTTTAAATGTCAGGAAGCGGAGTCGTTTTTGAACCGTTCAGCTGGACAAAGGAGTCTCGTATCAAAATGGAGTCTAGAATCGTTTGCCTGGCTCACTGATTTATGGTGATGTCTATTGTCAGAACTGTGGATATTTCTGTGGGGTAAGGTGCTAAGTATAATTAGGCCTTTGCAGTGCCGAGTTAAACAAACTTCCAGAAAAGTGAAAGGACTACCTCGTGAGTTTCATACCTGTACTGTGTAATTTTGGATCTACAGTCAGTGTACTATGTGAATGTTCGGGTGAGATGTCGCTCACTGGAGAGGATGATTTTGAATTTGCAGACAGAATATTTTTTAATGCTGAATTCTTTATGTGTTATGTCAGCTGTATTGTACGTTACTCAATCTATTCCTATTTTGTGTGGAAAAAGCTTGTTGTATGCGTTGTTTTGCTAGAGTCTCTTGAGAAGTTAGTGCTCCTCATTTGCGTCTCTGCTCCTGTAAGAGTATGCAGGAGTCTTAAGAAGAGTAGGGGCTATGGCTGAGTCCATGTGTTGTGTCCATAGTCTAAGTATTAAGCCAATTAAGTCCCTGGTCCTGCAAGAGTGCGCAGTAGAGAGTGTGTACCACAGGTGTTCTTGGTCCGGCAAGATGGTTCAGAAGGTGATGTGTTGACTATATGTCCCTTGTCCTGTAAGAGTATGCAGTCGAGGGTGAGTGTATAGAATATTTTCTTGGTCCTGCAAGAGTATGCAGTAGAGGATGAGTGTGTGAAATATTTCCTTGGTCCTGCGAGAGGGCACAGTAGAGGGTATGTTGTAGTGTAGTATTAGCCCCTGCGAGAGTATGCAGTAGAGGATGAACGTGTAGTGTTTATCCCTGGTCCTGGAAGAGTATGCAGTAGAGGGTGGACTTGTAGTATACGCCCCTAGTCCTGCAAGAACATGTAGTAGAGGGTGAACGTGTAGTATTTATCTCTGGTCCTGCAAGATTATGTAGTAGAGGGTGAACATGCAGTATTTGTCCCTAGTCCTGCATCAGTAAGCAGTAGAGGATGAGTGTAGGGCTTGTCCCTTGTCCTGCAAGAGTGGACACTAGAGGGGGTGTGTGGGGTATATGTGCTTTCTGTGTCCCTGGTCCCGCGAGAGTGCGCAGTGAAGTGCACGGGTACCTATGACCTTATTGCACGAGTGTGCGTTAGGGGGAGAGTATGTGAATTATGTCCCTAGTCTTGTGACTGGCTGGGTTGCAGTAGAGGTAGGTCTAGAACATTTGCCTGGTCCTGCAAGTGAGTACTATAGAAGGATTACATGTGTGTCACTGGGGAGAAAATATTTTTCCCCTGGTATGTTGCATGCTAGTTTTTTTATTTGGATGGGTTCTGTGTGACTTGTATATGGTGTGCTTTCGGTTTCAAATGGATAGGGTCGGATGCAAACAATGTGTGAATAATTTGTATCGCCTTTCGAAGCTAGAGTCTCTTATGGTTGTGATTGTATTTTTATTTTCGAAGCTAGAGTCTCTTACGGTTCTGTTTGTACTTTATTAATATGTTTTAAGGGAAGGAGATGTGTTATAACAAATAATGGTTGAAATAACCTGCCAGGATTGTAATGCATTCTATGCACAGCTTCTCTGTTTCCCTGCACTGCACTGCACTGCACTGTATGATGTCATAGAATGTTGGTGAGTGACTGAAGGGTTGGACAGTTAGAGAGAGTGGGCTAAGCAGAAAGGATGCTGCGCCTGGTGGGGTTTCCCTATTAAGTAACTTGTAACCTGTTGTATTAGCCTTTGGATTGCAATGTAAGTCTATGATGTCATAAGGGGTTGGTTAGAATGTATGTTGTGGTATTTATGTGTGGGTTTGAAAGTTGGAGGGAGATGAAAACCTGCATCAAAGGAGAAATCATCTGTTCATTCCTGTCTACTCTTGTGGGCTTAATTACCTGTAAACTGAATAAAAGAGTTTCTTAAAATCTTCTGCATCGGAGTGATTACTACATAACCTTTCCAATAAACCTACAACCTGCTATCCTACATGAACCGGCTGCCTGACTTCTCCTTATGAAGAGGGAACTTTTTAATTACAACAGCATTCTGCTCTTAAGCGGTTCTGTATTTCCTTTGGAAAGTTTCCTGAACCTAGCCGGGACAGAGGCTTCTGTTCTGGGTGAAGGAACCCACCTGAGGAGTGTGGATGTATTGTCTTCTCTGGGCAAAAGCGTCTTTTAAGAGGTTTGAAGGAAGCCCCAGAATCCTGGCTGTCATAGCTTTGCCGCATGGGTAACGGACACCAAGAATTATTTAGATCCTCCTAAGCTGCATAAGTCGCGCCATCATTCTGCCCACCCTGATATGACAGGCTGTCATCAGTATACATCTCATCGTCAATGTCTTGAGAATCCCTGAAAGGGAATGCAAGCAGGTTCTTTATACTGCTTTTTTTTAGGTTTCAACCAGGCAGGTTATTTGCCCAATTGGGAGGACTCAAGCTCTGAAGCACTGAAGGCGGGTAAGGGTTCGGGGTGTGAGGGCTGCTTTGGCACTAAAAGTAATGAAAATAATGTTTTGAGTTGTTTGGTCAAAGCAAAGGAAATGAGGAGGTAGAAATTAATTTTGTCCCTTGCTCACTTTGCCACTGGTTTCAAGCTAGCCTGGCTGTTGAGGGATGTTACCCTGAAACCGGTCCTAGGGTGCTTGTTTCCGGTCCAGGGAAGACCTAGCTTAGCAGTTCGGGCTGGACTGTTCCCATGAGGAACAGGGTCAAGATTGATTTGAATATGGCTAGGTCTGTACTTGGGTGGTGAAATGAGCTAAAGAACGATGATGTATTCAACCTAGATCTGTGACTGGGAGTGAGTGTCTGAAAAGGTTCAGCGCTCCGTCCATCATCTCCTTGTGTTTGCTCTGTTCGCCCTAAGTTGGCAGGGTATGCCCAGATGTGGGTCCCTTGCTCACTTTGCCACTGGATTCAAGCTAGCCTGGCTGATGAGTGGCGTTACCCCGAAACCGGGCCCAGGATGCTTGTTTCCGGTCCAGGGAAGAACTGGCTTGGCAGTTTGGGCTGGACTGTTCCTTGTGTTTGCTTTGAAATTAATTTTTTAACATACGTTTGGATGGCCTGATCCATTGCAGGTCTGTCCCTCCCAAGAACATATTCCTCTACATCCTCAGGCATGAAGTAAAAAGATGGTGTTCTAGGATAACCTTGTGACATGATCCCTAAGGGAGAAATATATTTGGCAGTTTCAATCAAAGTCCCTGTTACTTTTTCTTTATTTATAAAAGAAACTCACTACTGCCCATCTGCAGGTGTGAATAAGGAGAGGGAGTACCCTCAAGCGAGTGTGACACTATTTGTGACCAGCCTACTTCCTAATTCAATTAACCTGTTCAATTATTATTGTAGCCTAAGCTTCTCTCATGAGGCAGTCATCAATAGGAACACAAAAGGTTAATATCTGGAGAAGAACGCTGCCCACCGCAAAACCCTATAGTGCTGGGTATGCCTACTATGATGTTAAAAGGTGGGTGGTCAGAGAGACATTGCCTTGTTAGAGCCGTGCAGCAGGGACCCTGAGGAGGCATTCAGAACAGCGGGAAAGGCAGCTGAGAGTGAGGCAAAGATTGGGCAGGATGGAGTATCCAAGGAAGACTGACTACGTGATAGTGTGCAAAAGGCTGCTTTAATGAAAGAGGTGCACAAGCTTTGTACCAAACTTGGCTCTATGCCTTACATACTAAACATCAATCAGGCCTCACTATACATCTTAATAACTCCCCCTTCCCTGCCCTGCCCTCCCCCTGAAACTTTAACTGGGTCTCAAAATGACCAACGTTTCTTGCAATAACTTTTAAACGTGTGTACCACCCGCCCTACTCGCAAGAGCCACGCAGAGACAAGTGGGTTTCTATCTTTGTGTTGGGCATGTATAATGGCGAGGGCACAGAGTTTGACGATGATACTAACAGAAGGGGGTTAAGGGGTGAACGGAGGCAAATATCAGCGCTGAAGTCAGAAGAAAATTCTTATTCAAAACAAAGGCAATATTAAATATAAAACTGTATACAAAGGGTGTGGCCGCCTCGGCATCCAAAATGGCCACCTAGTCATGGAGCTACGGCAGATACAAGCCACATTTGCTCCAGGATCTCCCCAATCCATCTCCATCAGCACAGCGGGGATGGACTGTAGAATGCCGGGGGCTGCGGATTGTCCCGTTTAGGTACTTGTCAGGATCCTTGGGGTTTGCTGGCTGCAGTGCTGCTCGGGGTCACGCCTATCCCGGTGAGCGTGCCGAGGCCTGACTGCGGTATGTGCCTCATTGCGGAGCGGCCCTGGGAGTGTCAGGACGTGCTCTCTCCCCATTTGACCATCCAATGCCGAATACCTGCAAGCTGCGGTGAGCCCCGCACCTCATAGTTTATTGCCAACTGTGAGAAAACCCCTTCCCGGCCTGTCTCCTTAACTATCCAATGGGTCCGACGTCCGCCTTCTTGATGCTGCCATCTCAAAGAGTGACGGGGCCTGGAAAGAGAAAATGGACAGTCAAAGGAAAAGTGGTGGGCAGGGAAGGTGTGCAGACAGAATATCGAGTTGGAAGTGTCGACCTACAGAAATATCGAGTCCTAAATATCGCGAGTCAGAAATATCGACAGCAAGAATATCGTGGTCAAGAATATCGATTTTAAGGTAAGAAATATAGTTTAAAAAAATATAGAAGTCATTAATATCGTTTGCAAAAATATAGTTGTTTAAAATATCGATTTTTAATTAGAGTTATGTATTTTAGTATATATTTTAAATGTATGTGAAGTATTTAATTTGTATAAAAATTGTTTATGTTTTTTAATATTTGGGTTACATTTTTAGTACTTATCAATTTTATTTCAAATACATTTCGCGTTTTTTAGTTCCGTAGCGGGTTGTGGGTTTATATGGGAATAGGGTGGGAAGTTATTTAATTATAATAAATTAATGATTATTTTTTATTTATTAATATTTATTTAATTGAGATTTTATAATGTTAATTGTGGGAAGTAATTTATTAATTAATTATTAATTGGTTGTTAATCAATATGAATTAATTAATTGTTAATTAATTATGGTAATTGTCTAATTTGTTTAGGTTAGGGTTGTGGGGTTTATAGGGCTAAAGGGTGGGAAGTAATTAATAAGTTGTTAATTAGTATTCATTAATTAATTAATTGAAAATTAAATTTGGAAATTGTGTAATTACTTTTAGGTGTGGGTTGTGGGGTTTATAGGGGCAATGGGTGGGAAGTAATTTATTTTTGATTAATTAATAATTAGTTGTTAATTGACATTAATTAATTCATTGAAAATTAAATATGAAAATTGTGTAATTAATTTTAGGTGCGGGTTGTGCGGTTTATAGGAGTAGAGGGCTGGAAGTAATTTATGTTTCATTAATTTATAATTAGTTCTTAATTAATATTAATTAATTAATTGAAAATTAAATATGGAAATAGTGTAATTAATTTTAGGTGTGGGTTGTGGGGTTTATAGGGGTAAAGGGTGGAAAATAATTTATGTTTTTTAATTAATAATTAGTTGATCATTAATATTAATGAATTAATTGATATTTAATTAGGGTAATTGTTTATATTTTTGTGTGTGTGGGTTTTACTTTTATAGAGGTAAAGGGTGGGGAGTAAATTCATTTTACTTACTTTATAATTACTAGTTGAATACTATTAGCTTTTTAATTGAAAATAAGTTTTAATTGTGTAATTAATTTTTTTACAGTTTAATTTTAGCTGTGGTTCGTGGGGGTTATAGGGGTAAAGTGTGGGAAGTTTATTAATTTTTATAAGTTTTAATTTGTTTTTTAATTAATATTATTTCTTTAATTGGTAATTAATTATGTTAATTATGTAAGTACATTTTTTAAAATTTAGATGTGGGTTGTGAATTGTGTGGTGTTATAGGGTAGGAAATAAAAAAGTAAATTTATGTAATAATTAATGTTTTTGTTTCTAAATAATTTCAAATTAAAAATATTTATTTGTTTGAAAATAATTTTTTATTATATTTAATATAATATTTGTAGGTATGTGTCATATGGATTTAACATAATATGTTTTTTGTAATTTGTAATATTAAATATATTTGTATTTTAGTTTTTACCATATTTATATATTTTTTTATTTATTTAGGGGCCCATTACGATGGCGGGCGGAAGCACAACCGCCGTGCTGGCGGATGCAAAAAGCACCAGTTACCGCCGGCACGCAGCAGTCCACACGCCCGCCCAATTACGATGCGAAAAGCAGGCCAAACACCGCCGGCAAGCCAGCAACACCGTCCGCCATCAAAGTGCGCCCGTACATGTAGCGGCGCAGCCTAACTGACACACACCGTCCGACGAAACACGCCCCGCCCGGCGCATAAATTACGATGCCGCAAACAAACGGCTCCCACGGCCAAGAGATACCGTACGACAAACCGAAGCGGTAACACGGACGCCGAGCACGGACAACGAAAAGCGGCTCCCCGAGCATGAATCCAGCACTGCAGGCCGTCCCCATGCTCCTGCTGATGCACCACCAAGGACGCAACGTACCGCGGAGACGCAGGTAGGCACACACACAACAAGTGCACGCAAACAGCGCACACAGTGCAAGGGCGGAAAAGCGGACAACCCCCACCAGCGCGTGTACACAACACATCCACCATCGCATCCACATATGACACACAGGCCAAATCGTAACATCGCAGAACACATGTGTACACACCACCTGGGACTAGGAACCAACCACCCCGTCACGGCCCCAAAGCGCCGATGACGCCGCCACTCATGCGCACAACGCAGAGGCCAACCGCAGCGCCATGCATGCGTCGCACACAGACACAGGGACACAACCAAGCAGCACACATATCAGCCCCACCCCGAACGCACATGACACGTGACAGGCCGGCCACAGACATGTCCCCAACGCCCAATTCACGGACAACACCCAACGCCACACAACCGACGCACACATGTCAGTGAAGACACGCAACAGCAGGACACACCCCAGTGTAACAAACATGGCGTAGCACACAGCGGCGGCAACACCAACTAGGAGAAGCAGGGCTCCTTCGGGAAGAGGAACGCCAGTACCACACAGAAACACCCATACCACCCTGCACATATGAACAAGACATATAAAACGGAACACCAAAGAGCCCGGGGACCGACAACAGGTGGCCCAAGAATAACATTCACACACAAGGCCCAACGCAGAGCGGAAAGGCAGCCTGCCGCCCACACAAGGGAGAGCAGACAGCACTGAATGACCTTCCATTCCAACTCCGAAACCACAGCCCTACGACAGAAGCCGGTGAATACAGCCATTGTCCAAGAATAGACCAACACAGGCATGCTGAGGAGACCGACCACAGGGCAGATAGCGCATATCACAGAAGCACACAACGGACGGGGAAGAAAGAAGAAAACACTCCCCATGTCGGCCACATGCAAGTTAATTGGAAGGAGTCACACAGCACTGACCTTGAACTGTCTGAGAAGCATGTGGGAAGAGGGCCCGTGTCCTCCAAACAAGCCAACAGAACACAAGTCCTGTCTCCCTACGACTACACAGAGCTCACAGCAACCCCGGAGCGTGCACATTGCAGACTGCACACACAGCCGGAGCACGCCACCTCAACGAACCGCTGCGAAATGGCAACCGCAACACACCTACCCAACTACGCCGAACAGCTCAAGCTGTACAAAACCAACCTGTGCCATACATTGGGATGCGATCTCCTGTCCCTGCTGAACGTAAGTTACCGACTGACTTACCGCATCACATTGTTCAGCTGCGTCATGCCCGTCTTCTACTGTCGGAGGTGTCCCTACCAGCATCCCGTCGAGATATGCCTCTCCAACCCGGCATGTCTGAAGGCGGACCTGCTACCACTACTCCTCCCTCTGGACGCACACGACAGGGCCTGCTCTGCCTATGGGGGCATGGCGTATGTGGCCAACATCGCACCCGCACTGAAATGGGACCACTGTGCCTCCACACGACGGATCATCGATAACAGCTACATCGAATGTCACCCAGCATGCCCCATCATGGTCCTCCAAGGGACAACCTACGAACAACACCTTGACAGCCACCATCCGCTTCATTGGCTGGCAAACATGTACACCACCAATGACATGGAAGCCCTGCTGGACGGCATCGCATACCTGACAACCTGTAAATACGTCGGACCACAACGCAGGTTCCCCGAGTGACCTATGATGTCCAACCCCGCACCCATGCTTAGCTTCCGCACGGACTGGCCAGTCACCACCACAACAGCCATACCAAACGACCGGCAACTGTAACCACACCATCAACGACATCGCCATGACATCGGATATGACCGGGACATGCACACTGTTCCCCATCACATCCAGGAACACCGCATGCATCGTGGGAGGCAGTGGCATGGGCTCTGTGTATCGCACCCACATGGACGGAACTGCACGAACAACCAGGACACGACATGGATCCAGCGCCCATGGACACACACACCGCTCAGTGGACATGAATAGGTCGCCTGGAGTCTGTGGGTGCTGCACCCTCCCACCCCCGCCCGGGAATCCCATACCAGGACCTTTGCATGGACGACAAGTGCATACAACAACAACACGACCCCAGTGACTGTGACATGTCCAGTAACCACCACAGTGCAACAACAAGTGGCACGCCGCTGCATGCACGCAAGCACATGCCCTGATGTCATCTCACATGCACGCGTGCATGAGGAACAACCGCAGCAAACCTGTCACATGGAACTGAGATGGACTGTGCCCATGATGCCAAGCGGTCTGGTAGGCTACATGTATACCGTCTGTGTCAAAGTCCGCAGCTCCGCAGCTATACGTAAATGTACATTAGCACAGCCTTGGCCAAGCAGATGTCACTCTGAAGCCCACATCCCACATGCAACAGCCAATCACATGTAACCCCACACCCTATCCCATTTGCAATCATGCTCAGTATATCCTCAACATGTATTCCGCTGCCAGTAGTGTCCACTATACTGCATCACAGAGGACAGAAGACTCAATATAATGTTTGAAACCAAAACTGTCTCCGCTGACTCATTTCACAAGTACGAATGAGAGAGGATGAGAGTATGTGAAGTACACGGCAGTCGTGACATGACCATGTAGTCCACTGGTATTGGATGTCAACGCAAATGAGTAGCACTACTGTGGAAGACACACATGTGTCGTGTGTAGTCGTATGGACGCAGTGCTCAGGTGGGTGGGTGCGACGGGTAGATGCGCACATGCCAAGTTGGAGCACGCCGTGTTGGGAGGGGTCATGAACAGTACACCACCGCTTCCCTGGGCATTGTGAGAGGACACCTGTCGGGGGAGTGAACACGTGTGTGCATAGCAGCCGGGCACACGTACAAAGCGGTACCAGGCGCACCTCAGCCCACCCTCTGTGGACAAGCTGGATCCTGTTGTGCGCCCGCCATGCCCCTGACAAGGCACACACAGCCCCAGTCGACCAGGTGTAACCCCAACATAGTCAATCCGCACAGGCGATACAGGGCACGGGATGGCAGTGGAGCATGGTGTGTGAGAGGTCTCCTCGCGCTCCTCCTGGTCATATCACGCAGGCAATAGAACCTCAACGTCTAGCATGGCACAAGTCAGATGGAAGTGTAGGGGGACGCACCACAGCACGAGCAGCACTGACGTCACGGGAGGTGGCTCGCACCATCCCATCCATTGCCCATCATACCAACCACGCCACATGCCATTGCGACTAAGTGCAAGCGCGTGCGCCACCACCCCCGAGCCCTCCCCAGAGAGGCCAAAGAGTGAATGTGTGGGCCATCAGCCACAGACGGACGCGGCATGGCCGCAAGGGCAGCCACAGCCACTGGGTGTCGCAGGTGGCGGATCCGGAAGGCGAAGACTGTGATGCATAGTCCATGCAGGCCGGGTCTCCATTTGGGGCACCACGCAGGTGGACGGCGTCCCGCCACACATCATACCCTGAGACAGCCCACTCGTGCAACTGGACCCACACATACACTCCTTGCCCTCTCTGGTGCGAGCTTGGGGCTGCCTGTGCAAGCGCTAGCCTCGCAGGTGAGCATGCATATTGGGGGAGCGAGGGAGGACATGAGGGCTGGGGCGAAGATGACTGTATCACTGTCAGTCAGTACAAGGGATGACCCAGATGTGGAAAGGAAGAGACGTGTCCCGTGTGTACTGCAACTAGTCGCCAATCCAACTACCCCCATGTCCGGAATGTAAGCCCGCACCTAGGCCCGCCCATCCGCCACATCGAACATACCACCAGCACGACAACCTTCCCATTCGAAACACTGACTGGGGGTGGCGACCAGTGTACAATCATGTGTAGCCTACCCACGCGTACATGTGGGCCCTCCATGATCCATGTCACCTGCGGCAAAGTCATGACATGCGCAATGAGGGAAGTGAGGAGAGCTGTCCGCCCACGCGCAGAAGGTGCATCAGCTCCACAGACCCAGCAGCGAGTCCAGCAGGGGTCACATGTGCAGGGGCAGCTGTGCCTGGTGTGAAGGCACATGCATATAGACAGCACATCGACCAATGTGTAGTCTGCCCACATCTACAGTCCATCATCATGCGGACATAGGAATTGAACACAGGGCAACACATCTGAGTGGGTGCACCCACCGTGACCAACAATGCGCAATCATCGACGTACCCGCCCTGTGCATGGCCCCCACCCAACGGAGGCACATCCAGTGCCACCATCCCACACACACAAGCCTTCCACGGAACATGCTGTGTCCAATGGTCAGTACAGAGTCAGCGCCCATCTGGTGGATCCTGAACAGGAGACACATGCACACACATGCCAGCTCCCACTGTGTACGTCTGCCACCTGGCACGTGCAATGTAACCTCTCACCTGTGACGTGTGACTGCAAGCACACAGCCGTCTTGGCATGGGGCTGTCAATGTGGACACCTGTCAATGTTTCGGGAGGTGTGATCCGTACAGTGCTGTACATAGGGTGCAGTGCTGACACCTACTACTGTCTCATATCCCCTCGTGCCACAGGTCCCACTTGTTTTGGCCGCTCAGCCTGTGCCCACATCGTCGTCGTCGTGTGCCATACTCATCCAGCCGCGGAAGCAGTTCCATGCTCAGCAGACATTCATGTTGCCGTGGCGTTGCCGCTTGACGGAAATGCAGTCAGTCCCCATCAGCACGCCCGCAAGTCATTGGGGCCTAGATCCCCATGTGCATGCACATGGCAGTGGTTTGTATCACTAGCCATTGCCATTGGTGGGAGACCTGTGTAAGTGTATTGTGGCCGTGCCGCCCCAGCTTGACAGCTGGGCTGTGGCTCATGTGCTTGCTCAGTCATGTCAGTGATGTGTATGCGAAATTGCTATGTGTCGTGTTGCTTTGACATGTGTCCTCTGCCATTGTCCCTAGGCGGAGACCGAACATTGACCGCCCATACCAATTGCTGGCAGACATGGAGGATACGGAGGTTATTAGGAAGTTTCGGCTGGACAGGCCAACCCTGCATCGACTGTGTGCCATGTTAGAACCCCATCTCCGTCCCCGCAGGGTGTATCCGACTGCTGTCACCCCCACGGCTAAGGTGATGGCCGCCATGCATTTCTTCGCCACTGGGTCATTCCAGCACACAGTGGGCAGTGGAGGAGGGATGTCCCAGCCCATGTTCAGCAAGGTGCTGAGGGATGTACTGGCAGCCATGATGCTGTACCGGAACAGGTACATCCGCTTCCCCAGGGCTCGTGAATTGGCGGCAGTGAAGGGTGCATTCTATGCCCTTGGCAGAATCCCACACGTCGTTGGAGCCATTGACTGCACACATGTCGGCCTTGTTCCACCACAGGCCACTGAGCACCTGTACCGCAACAGGAAGCACACGCACTCCCTGAATGTGCAAGTGGTGTGCCTTGCGGACATGGTGATCACCCACGTGTGTGCAAAGTTCCCAGGCTCGGCCCATGACGCACACATAATGCGCAACAGCATCTTGCCACGACTGATGTCCAATATGCAACAGGATCGTGCCTGTATTGTCGGTGAGTATGTGGAGTGGTGTAGCGTGCTGGCTGTGCGATGCTGTCCCCTGTCCAGTTGGATTAGCAACGGTTCTCTGTGTCCCTCACACCCAGGTGACTCTGCGTATCCGAATGGGGCATGGCTGCTCAGTCCATTGAGGAATCCTCGCACCCCAGCAGACGATCGCTACAATGAGGCACATGGGAGGACCAGACGTGTGGTCGAGCGTACCTTTGGCCTCCTCAAGTCCAGGTTCAGGTGCCTGGACCGCACCGGGGTGCGCTGGCGTACTCCCCACAGAAGGTGTGCCGGATAGTGGTGGCGTGCTGCATGCTGCACAATCTGGCCATTCGGAAGCAGATCCCCCTCATCGTGGATGACGGAGATCAACCAGGGCCCCAGCCCGCAGACCAGGACAGCTCGAGTGAGGAGGACAGCGGAGAGGAGGAAGCTGGTAATGTGCGGCAGCAGCTCATCGCCCGCTACTTCACTTGACGGTGAGTGTCCATGTACGACGGCTGATGTGGCTGTATCTGTGCAGGTGTGTGTGTGCTGTGTCAGGGTGGCCGTTTGTTCACTGCGTGCTGTGTGTCAACGCTCCATGGCCAGGGTAGTATGCCACTGTTGGTGGCTGTGGCATTGTGCCCTATTGCTCTGTGCGATGTGTGTACATTGCTTGTAGTTGTTGACATGTACTGTGTGATGGGTGTGTGACACACTCATTGAATGTGCTCCTGTTCTGTCTCCCACCCCTAGGTCCCTACAGGCCCTCCGGATTCAAATGCCATGCCACGCATCAGGTGCCTTTCCGCCCAAGGTGGCCGTTGTATTCCGTACAAATAAGACACAGGGCACAAACAGCAGTTAGTGAAAAAGGTGCATTTATTACAAACTGTGACATGTGATTGTGTGTAAGGTGATGACAAAAGTGGTGCGTGCAGTGACAATGAGCTGTCGGTCATGGCTGCGTGATGATCAGGGTGTACCCACTGGTTCTATGTCCATAGTCCAACACACACATGCCATCCAGATGGCTGTGTGGAGTGGGATCGTAGTCCAAGTCAATGCAGTGGCTGGTCAAGGAAGGCTGGCGGAAGGCTGGCTGGCTGCCTCACTTGCGACTGGAGCGTGCGAAGTCCTCCCGGGAGATCTGTTTCCTCTTCGGACGGCCCCTTCCACGTTTGCGAGGGGGTGCCTGCTTGCGACATGCTGGTGGTTGAGGTGTGATCACTGGCTGTGGACGCAGGGGAACTGGACACTGCTGCTCCACCCTGCGCCCCGGCAGGTGGTGGCGGAGGGGAGCTGCTGTCCCTGGCTGTGACCTCACCGCCACCACCAGCTGTCCCATGAGGTCCACGATTTGGCCCATACGGGCGTCCATGGACCTCAACACCCCCAGCACCTCACGCGTGTCTGAGGCAGACCGGACCCATTGTCCTTGGGCCTCTTCATAGGCCCCAAGGACTCTGGCCATGTGAGGCAGGGCATGGCTCCCAGGGAGGCTGGCGTTTCCTGACCCTGCTCCTCCTACCAGTCCTGCTGCCACCGGCCTGCCCACTAGCCACATTGCTCACCACGGTCCTCGCTGTGGCTCCCAGGGTGGATCCAGTCGTCCGGGCCACCACCTGCGCTGGGGCTGGTGCCAGCGGAGACGTGGCGGTGGTGGCGGCGGTGGTGGTCGGTGCGGCGATGGTGGCGGTTGCGGCAGTGGTAGTGGCCACAATGACCGTGGGTGTGGCCGCAACGACAGTGGCAGCAGGGGGCTGTGAATGTTCAGCAGCCCTGGATGATGGGTTGGTGGGTAGGAGGGGTCCTGGGGAGCGGCTGGGCCCTGCCACACCAGATGGGCCTGCTTGGTTGTCCGTGTCCGAAGAGGAGGACAGATCCTCCAGATCCGTGTGTCCTCGTTGGGGGCTTGTAGGCTGGCTGTGCTGGCTGCTGGCTCCATCCCCAGCATCCAGCAGTTCGTCACCTGTGGAGAGAATGAGATTAGTTATTGTGTTGCACCTGGCGAAGTATGTATTTGTCGTCTGACATTGACAGTTCGTGCAATCTCGTACATGGGTTTCCCGGAGGCGTGTGTGTGGCTGTAGCATCTGTAGTTGTGTGTGCTTGGCAATGGGACTGTGTGCTGTGCACATGTGGCATGGGACGGATTGGCCATGCCGATGGGTGTGTTGCTGTGCCCCTACTTATTGTGACTCTGGTGTATGCGGGCTCCTGGCCCATCCTGGGTCTGGTTTGTACTTTGCTTTTGGGGTTCAAATGGAACGCTTAGGAACGCATATGGCAACATGGGGGCCATGCCCCAGATTCGCATTTGGGAGGGAATATGCTTTTGGGGTTCAAATGGAACGCTTAGGAACGCATATGGCAACATGGGGGCCATGCCCGGATTCGCATTTGGGAGGGAATATGCTTTTGGGGTACATGCTGTGAGCCATGGGTGCCGAACGTGACATGTGTTGTGGCAGCATGACAGTGCATGGTTTGAGGTGTGTGCATGCTTGACATGGCCTGCATATTTGCTGTCTGTTGTGATTACTGGACATGGCATTGGACGCATCGTTATGAGTGTGTGATGGTTGTGTGCCAGCCCGACGTATTGCAGTTGTCCCATCTCCTTGGTGTGCGTGCTGCCCTGTGCCATGTGCATCACTGCAGTGCTCGGGGGTGGTGTGGCCCATGTTGTGTGTTGTTGCTCACAGTGTGTCGTGCACTTCATTGACTTCTGGCACATGGTTGGTAATGGGCATGTATCTTAGCGTGACTGCTGTATGTGTGGCAGCTGTGCGGATGACATGCCTTTCATGAGACTGGGGCTGACGGATGGGATGGATGGTATGTTGTTTGTGCATGGTGTGTCTGTGTGTTTGATGGGTTCAGTGGTGTTCGTGTGCATTTATGTTGTTCCGCTCTGTTGCGTCTAGTGTTGTTTGTCTTACATAGGCGTAGTTGTGGGGTGTGTGGTTGACAGGCAGTTGGGGCTACATGGACAGGACTTCAATGGTGTTTCGGTTGTGTGTGATGAGTTGCACAGTGGCTGCCGTGTGGTACTATATTCAGTGTGGCTTGTGCATGCAGACGTGGCTCCTTGGGTGTTGCTATGTCTGTGATGGGTCATGTGGGGTGTGAGTCTGTTGTTCATGTCCGTGTGCACATTGTTCACTTGTTCGTGACGGTGGGCGGTGCTGCGTGTTCGTCTGCTACGTGACATGTCCCATGTGTTGGTCGTGTTACGGTCCTCATGCCTCCAGTAATCCGGCCCTGTCCAGTTTCCCACCTGCAAGTTGTTCGTGCGTGCACTGTACTGGATGCCACATGGCTCTAAGCGGGGGTGCTCCATGTTGCAGGTCTGTGGGGGTGGGAGGGTGTTGTGGGTCGTGGGGTGGCTGGATACCCACTGACACCGATTGCTGTGGACCGTGATGTCTGCCTTTCGGCTGTCGTTGTGCACTGCGGTGGCTGACACGTGGGTGTGGGGTGTGGGGATGCTCCTCCTTGCTGTGCTGTGGGACTGGGGCCTGGTGTGTGTTGTACTTGGGCTGTCCACCGTCCCACCCACTGCACTTTGTGTTCCTGCCACTTACCTGTTACTTGTCGGTTGGTGCAGCTGTGGCGGACACATGGGTGTGGTGGGTGCTCGTTGTGGCGCTTCTGGCATATTTGGGGACCTGTTGGTGGTTACGTGGCTGGCTTAGTGTACACATGTCCCCACGCATCTTGCAGTTGTTCGGTTTGGGCTGTGTGTGGTGGTGTCTGTTGCATGTGTGTGTGATGTGTTGTGTATTGTGTGCTGGACATGGGGGTGTTTGTCCCTGGGAGCTGTGGCATGGTGGTAGTGCATGTGAGTACATAGCGGTGTGCTGGTATACATTAGTTTGTACTTACCAGCCTCCACTCCCCTGCTAATCCGGCGAGGATCTCCGGATGGATTACGACTCGCACCTTCTCCTCCCACGCTTTGAAGGTCTTAAAGAGCGCGGGATTCCCTCCGCCAGTGACGGCAGCCAGCTCTCTGTTTTTGCCCTCCTTCTTCTTGACCAGGCTCTTTACGTCATTCCAACGTTTGTTAATCTCGACTCTGTTCCTGGGCAGGGTCCCGACTGCATTGACCTGGTCTACGATCCGGTTCCACATTCTGTTTCTGGTGGCTAGTGGTGTGTGCTGGACCATGTTCCCATAGATTTGTGGGTACACCTTGATGATCTCGTCGACCATGACCGTCAGCTCCATGGGCGTGAACTTGGGCATCCTTTGTGGTGCCATGGTGTTTGTGGTGCTGGTGCGGTGTGTGTTGTGTAATGTGCAGGGGGTTTGTGGTGCCGGTGTTTGGTGGTGGTGGTGGTGGTGGTGGTGGTGTGGTGGTGGTGGTGGTGGTGGTGGTGGTGGTTGTGATGTGTGCGTTTCTGTGGTGTGCTGCTGTCCTTGCTGTGTCACTGTGTCCTCTCCTCTCCTCTCTGGTTTGCAATGTAGCAAGGGGTTGTGGTCTGTGGGAGTGCTGCTTTTGTACTCACCTATGTGGGTGTGTCCTCATGGTCTGTTGTTTTCAGGTGTGTTGTGTCTGGGGTTCTGGCCTTTGTATTTTTTGTTTGTCCGGGGGTGTTTTCGGGATATGTACTGTGCTTGTGTATTTGTGCGTGCCTTGCTGTGTGTAGACTTGTTGGCCATGTTGTGTGCTATTGGTTTTGTGTGCGGATGGTTTCTGTGCAGGTACGTGGGCGCCATGGCTTCTGCCGTGTCGATTCTCATCGGCGTTGTTTGCGCTGGCGGGCGGTATATTTGTGGTTTTTCCGCGCTCATGTCGGTGCGATCGTAATTTCACGTGCGGTGTGTCGGCCGTGAGGGCGGGCGGTTTTGTGTTGTCGTGCGTGTTTCCGTCCGTGGCGGGCGGTTTGTCTCCGACTCGGACGTTGGCGGGCGGTATTTTGTGTGCTTTTTCGCCGATGGCGGTATTCGGTTTGTGTAATCGTAATGGCGTGGTCGGTGTTCAGGCGGTGTGTGCGGGCGGATTTTTGCCGCTTCCATGCCTGGCGGAATTATTTACGCCGGGTATCGTAATGTGCCCCTTAGTTTTTTAAATATTTTTGTTGTTAATATTTTGTTTGTTTTTAATTTTGAACTGATTGGAGTGGGAATAGCAAATTTTACCCTGCCACTATCCAACACTTTCCCAACTGCTGCACTCATTGGAGTGGGAATAGTAATTTTTACCCCTCCACTATCCAACACTTTCCCTACTGTTACAATTATTGCAGTGGGAATAGTAAATTTTATCTCTCCGCAATCCAACAATTTCCCTACGGTTGCACTCACTGGAGTGGGAATAGTAATTTTTACCCCTCCGCTATCCAACACTTTCCCTACTATTACACTTATTGGAGTGGGAATAGTAATTTTTACCCCTCCTCTAGTCAACACTTTTCCTATTGTTGCACTCACTGGAGTGGTAATAGTAATTTTTACCCGTCCGCCATCCAACACTTTCCCTACTGTTGCACTGACTAGAGTGGGAATAGTAAATTTAATTTCTCCGCTATCCAACACTTTCCCTACTGTGGCACTCACTGGAGTGGGAATAGTAAGTTTTACCCCTCCTCTATCCAACACTTTCCCTACTGTTGTACTCATTGGAGTGGGAATAGTAATTTTTACCCGTCAGCCATCCAACACTTTCCCTACTGTTACACTCACTGGAGTGGGAATATTAATTTTTACCCGTCCACTAGCTCTCCTGACGACACCACGGAAGGAGGCGAGACTGTGTTGCGGCTCCCCACACTTATTATGGTGTGGAATTCTTGATTGCTCCTGTTTTGGCCCGCCCCATACGTGTGTGACCGAACAAATTCTTTTACTAGGACACTTTTGGGGTCCGTTTTTTACTATGAACACATAGCACTGTTTTATTCAGACTAAATAGAGTGGATACAGAGTGATCTATTTCCATATGCCGGTTATATTCATCCATCATGGATACCCTGACGTAATATGTTAGGAGTGCCTTGCATATGCCCTGAAGAAGTCCAATTCTTTGGACGAAACGCGTTGGCTGTCCAACTCAACTTGATATGTTTAAATTAACTAAGAATAAATAAAGGAAGATTTGAAGAACAACCTTGGACACAGACTTTATAACTTTGGTGTTTATGTTCATTAAGTGGTGCACTGTTTGCTTTTGTTTTGTTAAACATTGTTAAGTCCAGTAGTGGACTGCACCGTGACAGTGGGTGCGTACACTGTGTGCACACATCATTTGGGTACTTCCCATTGTTTACAATAAATAGGGGATAGCAGGTTAGGTGCTAGTTCTTAGTAGGGTTCCACTGTCGACAATTGTATGGTTTAGTAATTTTTACCCCTCCGCTATCCAACACTTTCCCTACTGTTGCACTCATTGGAATGGTAATAGTAATTTTTACCCCTCCGCTATCCAACACTTTCCCTACTATTACACTTATTGAAGTGGGTATAGTAATTTTTACCCCTCCTCTATCCAACACTTTTCCTATTGTTGCACTCACTGGAGTGGTAATAGTCATTTTTACCCCTTCACTATCTAACACTTTCCTTACTGTTGCACTGACTAGAGTGGTAGTAGGAAATGTTATCCCTCCGCTATCCAACACTTTCCCTACTGTTGCACTCACTGGAGTGAGAATAGTAATTTTTACCTCTCCGCTATCCAACACTTTCCCCATTGTTGCACTCACTGGAGTGGGAATAGTAATTTTTACCCCTACGCTATCTAACACTTTCCCTACTGTTGCACTGACTGGAGTGGGAATAGTAAATGTTATTCCTCCGCTATCCAACACTTTCCCCTACTGTTGCACTCATTGGAGTGGAAATAGTAAGTTTTACCCCTCTGCTATCCAACACATTCCCTATTGTTGCACTCATTGGAGTGGGAAAAGTAATTTTTACCCCTCCGCTATGTAACACTTTCCCTACTGTTGCACTGACTGGAGTGGGAATAGTAAATTTTATTTCTCCGCTATCCAACACTTTCCCTACTGTTGCACTCACTGGAGTGGGAATAGTAAGTTTTACCCCTCCGCTATCCAACACTTTCCCTACTGTTGTACTCATTGGAGTGGGAATAGTAATTTTTACCCGTCCGCCATCCAACATTTTCCCTACTGTTACACTAACTGGAGTGGGAATAGTAATTTTTACCCGTCCACTATCCAACACTTTCCCTATTGTTGCACTCACTGGAGTGGGAATAGAAATTTTTACCCCTCCGCTATCTAACACTTTCCATACTTTGCACTGACTGCAGTGGTAAATTTAAGTTTAAAGATTTTTAAACAGTTTAACGTATTAATTTATAATAGATTGTTTTTTTAAATAGATTTTATGTTATTGGTATATATATATATATATTTGTACATTTTTATATAATTTAAAAATGATAAAATAAATAAAAATTAATCGTTTAATAATTGTTTTAAAGTAAATATATATATTTATATATATATATTCATTATTATGTGTGTGTTTAACTTTTTTAATTAAGTTTATTTGTTATATTTGGTAAAATGTATATTAAATCTACTTTATTTAAAAAAAAAAAAATTATATTTAATATTTATTATTTTAATTTATATATATATAAAAAATCGATATTTTGTACATCTATATTTTTAACATCGATATTTTTTTCCCGATATTTTTGTACTTACCTGTTTAAGTATAGGGAGTCGATATTTTTGCATTCTATATTTTTTCATCTATATTTTTGATATCTATATTTTTGATATCTATATTTTGTCAGTGAACCGGCAGGGAGCATAGCAAATCCAGCAGTAATGAAGGATTTCTCTCAGCAGGAGGAGAGGAATAGGACCAGCAAAACTGAAAAGGTGACCAATAGGCTATAGAAGGGGGAAGTAGGAGGTGACGACCAGAGAAGAGGGGAAAGAAATGCCGGCACAGAGGAGAAGGAGAAAGAGCGAGTGAGAGATGCCGGCACGGAGGAGGAAAAGGAAGGAGACCAGCAAGACGAGGGGACCACAGAAAAGAAGCCCGAGTCAGCGCCACGGAAGAGGAGAAGAATCCGCAGGACTGCGGCGAGGCAGATGAGGTGCCCGAGGTGTGGTTCAACACAGAATGCCAGAGACACTGCTGCAGCTTGCCACAGCTTAGGAGAGCTGTGGCTAGTGCGTGAGTGATTGGAGCAAGGTGGGGAGCTACATTGTGGGTAGGGTGAGCACCTGCATGAAAGGGGGAGAGAAAATTGAGGTTCATCCACGTGTCTGAGAAAAGCGCCAGATCACAAGTAGGGGGAGCACTATATAAAAGCCTCCCTTAAGCTGGGCACCTGAACTGAGAAACCAGTAATTTAATTTCCTTTCCATTTCCTTTCATTTCCTTTTTTTGTTTTCATTTAATTTTATTTCATTCCTTCCCTACCCTTTCCCTTTGCATTTACCTGCAAACTTCTTTAATAACATTGGGCACTCCCTCCTGTCCAACACAATGTCCCTACAAGGGAGAAAAGAGACACAGAGTATATAACCCTACACCATAGGTGATGGGAGAAAATAGTAGTAGAATAGAGTACCTTACTCACCGCACTGTCCCTATTTATTTTGGAGGAGACTGGCAGCGGCACCACACCTCAGGAAACCTGTAGAGAGAAAAAGGAAACCATTACTACGCCAGCTCTTGTTCCGCACCTTCTGGGACTTTGTTTATCTATTTTATTGGCTGATATAACCTCAGTGATATCCAAACACCCACTAAAAGGCAAAATTCGGGGGGCGTGGCTATGATGGCCAACATGGCGGACGCACTCTAACGAGGCTCCGCTCGCCAACGCCATAAAGCTCCGTAATCCGACACAATCCTGGGGGAAAAACGGAACGACTAACCTCCCACACCCGCCTGGCTGAGGAGACAGCCACGGGGAAGTGGAGAAGCCAGGATCGACCGGGATCGGGAAGCGGCACCATTGCTGCGTGGTGCATCCCCGGGCATGCTGGTGCGGCGCCGCCCGGTTCTCCTTTTGACACGGAGCTCCGTCCAGAGCTGAAGGGGACGCCAGGGTCCCGGAGGTGAGCCGGTGTGGTGTGCGCGGCCCGAGGGCGCACAAGGTCTGCTGCTCGGCAGGTTGCGCGTGGGCTGTGCCGCACCTGGGTCTGGAGCGCGAAGGCCTTGCGAGCTCCGAAGCGGAGTCGGGTCTAACGGGGGGGATTCAAGTGAAGTGCCATATCCGGCTGCAGCCCACAGGACTACAGAGGAGCGCGGCCCGGCAGCGGCGGTGATACAGGGGCTGCAAATTCATTCAGCTGCAGGCACACCCGGGGCCCCCAAGACTATCGTCATAAGTGCCCGCCACACAGACAACGCAGTTCGGCCCCGGGCAAAGATATAGGCACATTTGATCCGGGGGCTGTTGGTATATGCTGCCAACCCCCCCCCACCCCCCAATAAAAAGTAATACTGTACCCGGTGCCGTGGTGAACCTGAGGACAAAGAAGATCTCGGATGGCCCGGTGGACCCCCCTGGCGCCCCCCCCCCGAGACAAGTACCAAAGGGCTGCCTGCATTACGCTTGATCGCGCAAGATACCCGGCTTGGAGACCTTGGATCGGGGGTCTGGCGAGCAGGGTCCCGGGAGAGGGCCCGCTTGGCCGGGCGCATTGGGTTGCAGAAGCGGCTGAGCTGGGCTTGGCGCGGCTTGCGGCCTGGTGCGGCTGGAATCTGTGAGGCCCGGCCTGGGGGTGTGCTCCCGCAAATATGGAGTGCAGCGTTTTACAGCAACATTGCAAGGGGACATCGCCATATCGCCCAGCTCCGCCGCCAGCTAGTAGCAAGGCTCTGGCAGAGCATGCCCAGCCAATATGGGTAAAGACAAGCAGGGAGGGACCGGCCCTAAGCAAAGCACCCTCGATCAGTACACAACAACACCCAGTGGTGCTGCCGGAGGAGACGCCGGTGGGACGACCCCGGATAATGCAGCGCTCCTAGGCGCAATAATGGACTCACGAAATGCACTAGACGCAAAAATTGTAGCGGTAGGATCTGAGGTCTACCTGCTGCGACAGGACCTTCGCAATGCGGTGGATCGAATCACAGAGGCGGAAACTCGCGTCTCAACAGTTGAGGATCAGGTATCAGCTCTTCAAAAGAAGGTCAACAAATTGGAGGTGATGGCCCAGGAGACGGCCTCGCGGGTGGAAGACGCGGAAGGCTGAGCCCGCCGCAATAACCTGCGTTTCGTGGGTTTTCCGGAGGGGTGCGAAGGTACCTCAATGGTTTGTTTCATTACTAACTGGCTCCGGTCGTTACTGCCAGAAGAGGCACTATCCACCTGCTTTGTCGTGGAAAGGGCGCATCGGGCGCTTACAAAGAAACCCCCTCCAGGCGAGAGCCCGAGACCAGTAATTGTTCGGTTGCTGAATTATGCAGATCGGGACACTGTACTGCAGTTCGCCAGAACACACAAAGATGAACTGCTGTTTGACTCGCGCCGAATCATGGTCTTTCCTGACTATACGAGACTGGTGCAGCAGCAGCGTCAGTCTTTTATGGCCGCTAAACGTAGACTAAGAGAGCTCAATATTCAATATATGTTACTATACCCGGCCTTAAATTCTAAGACCTTCTTCTTCGATACTCCGGAGGCAGTTTTCGCCTGGGCTGATGAAAGAGCCAATCTGCGGCCTCACACACCTCCATTGGAATCTGACTCTTCTCCTGACTCTTCTCAAACGTCGCAAGGCTCGCAGAGGAACCGCCCGAAAAGAAATAATTCTAAGCGGAGACATTGTTCAGGTTCTAATTGGAGAGCACCGACCACCGAGACTACATCCAAAGCAGACCATTAGCAACGGCTCGGTGTGGAGAGTCAAAACTTGTCAGATTGCTCCTATATCTTTCGTTCCGTTTTGAATACCATAATGGCTTGGCGACTCGCCACAGAACAATCACGCCCCTAGAGTTCTATGTTCATGTTCCAGGGGAAGTTGGGAACTAATTGGCGGGGGTCCCCTTGGCCTCATCATTGGTGGTCCGGGGCCTCCTACGCCGCGATAGATGCTCCTGTTTCTGGGCAGTATAGGGTTGGAGGGTGGGGGTGGGAGTTCCATTTAAGTTGTACAAGGGTTTCTGTTAGTATTGTTGTATGTACACAGATGCATTGTTCGGACCCCATATGCAAGACGACGACAAGATGGTATACAGGTTGGGGATGAGTAGTCAGATACACCAGGCCCCGTTAGGGGAACTTACTATCATAAGTTGGAATGTTCGAGGGATATTAAACAAAATTAAAAGGGGTGCGGTTCTCCGTCAGGCCAAGAGATATGCAGCTGATGTCCTCCTTCTACAGGAGACACACCTACTTGGCAATAAAGCCCCCTGTTTGGCCAGATTTGGGTATCAGACAGATTTTCATTCTGGGTTTACAAGAGGTTCTAGGGGCACGGCCATCCTTTTACATCACAGGGTCCCATATATACATGTTAAGCTGTGGCTGGATCCCGGGGGTCGTTTCACCTTTATCTCAGGGACACTGTATGGTGAACCCATCAATATAGGCAGTATATACGCCCCTCCCACCCTGGGGAACACGTTCATAGAAAGAATTACACGGCAATGGGGAGAGCTACCCGAGGGCACGACACTGCTGGGGGGTGACTGGAATGATGTGATGGCCCCTCTAGATAAGGTGCAGGATCTCGGGGGGGGGGTGGGGTGCCCAGGGCAGAGGCATCCAAACTACATCTTCTTGCCACCACATTGGGTTGGGCTGACATCTGGAGAGAATATCATCCATCAGAACCGGGATATACTTACATGTCAGCGGTCCATGGGTCTCTTTCAAGACTGGATTACATCTTTACACCTCGATGCAGTATCCATCGGATCTCACACATATCTCATTTACCAAGGGGACTCTCAGACCACTCCCCGGTCTTGTGCAGACTAACCACTCGGGCCCAAAAACCCCCCTTCAGATGGCGCATGTCACCATGGCACCTCAGAGACCCCGAGTACCAGGAGATCATGTCGAGGACAGTGACGGATTACCTTGCGGTGAACGTGCCCTCAGCCCCATCCAAAGTTATTTTATGGGAGGCACTCAAGCCCACAATATGGGGTGTAGATATAAGTTTCTGCGCTGGGAAACGGCGCGAACGACGGGCGCAGTTAGACGACCTCGAAGGCCTCCAAAGTAATATTGAAGCTCAGCTCATAGCAGACTTTAATCCACAACACCAACGCAATTTACTTCTCGCGCAACAGCACTTGCAGCAACATCTCACGCAGGAAGCGAAGGAAATCTGGTTAGCCTCACAGCACCGCATATACCACTGGGGGGATAAATCCAGCAAAATGCTCCACAGACTGTGCCAAGCCAATAATGCTCCTCCGAGTGCCCCAATACTGCACGGGCCAGATGGGACCGTATACTCCTCCCCGGAATCAGTGGCTGAGGAACTTGCCCGCTATTTCTCTAAGGTATATATTAGTAATGAGCAAATATCAGAGGAGCTCATTGCCGAATTCCTTAGGGATATCCCCCCGCACTCTTTCAGACCAAATGAGAGAGCAATTAGATGCCCCCATTACAGTAGACAAACTCAATACAGCTCTTGGCAACACCCGTCCGGGTCGCGCCCCGGGACCCAGCGGGTTTCCCGTCGAATTCCTCAAATCACACATGGGCCTGCACTTTCTGGCGGCCTTGGATGAGGCATGTGACGACCAAGTGCTGCCTTTGGATTGGCGACATGCCGAAATTGTTCTCTTTTTAAAACCGGGACGTCCACCCAAAGACCCTTTGTCGTATCGTCCCATTTCTCTTATAAACTTTGAACCCAAGCTACTGGGTAAAGTGCTTGCAGACCGCCTCTGTATGTGCATTCAAGACTTGATCCATCCCGATCAATCCGGCTTTATGCCGCATCGCTCCACCAGACATAATACAAGGCGGGTACATAACTCTCTGGCTATGGCCCCGGAGTTGGGCCGGCCCGCGGCGACTTTGCTCGCTGATATCAAAAAAGAAATTGATTCGTTAAGCTGGACGTATTTATTCCAAATCCTGACTGCAGTTAACTTCGGACCACACTTCCAGGCTTATGTAAGACTACTATATACAAATTTAACCGCTTCAGTCAGGGTGGCGGGTCACCGGTCGGCCCCCTTTACAATCGGTTGTGGTACAAGGCAGGGCTGCCCATTGTCACCGTTACTCTTTGCTCTAGCAGTAGAGCCCCTGGCGTTGTGGGTGCGGAGCGACCCAGTAATCCGGGGCTTTGAGTGGTCAAGGGCCTGCTCTGACCGCATCGCACTTTATGCAGACGACGTATTGTTCTTTATGACTGACCCGTGGTTCTCGGGCCCCGCATCCTGCAAATACTCAGAGTATTCGGCGAGACGACCGGCCTCCGCACTAACCCCACCAAATCGGTTCTCTTCCCGGTATGCAGGGACCAGGGCCGCAACACCTGGGTAGCACAGTTGACACACGCAACTACGGGCTTCAAATATCTGGGCATTTTCGTCTCACCCTGCCCGAAGATCTCATGGGCCCATAATATTACCCCACTCATAGCTGGCTTGCGCGCCGAGACGGCGATCTGGTGTCACCTTCGGCTGTCCCTATATGGGCGGTCAGAAATTTTTTAAATGGTCTCACTACCACGTATTTTGTATAGAGTCCAAAATTTTCCGTACGACATACCATATGCCTGGTTCTCACAAATTAACGCTATACATAACAAATTCTTGTGGGATGGGGGGGGGCGATAAGGATAGCTTTAAGCACATGCACACAATCCACATACTGCGGAGGCATCGCGGCTGCGGACGTTTATGCTTATTATGCAGCATCCCACCTATTAGTTATCAATGAGTGGTGGCATAACTCACCTTCAGATCCGGCCTATAAAATGGAACACAGGGCAATGGAGCAGGCATCCCTCCTCCAACTCTTATACAGCCACATAAATGTAGACTGTATGCCCCGGCTGGTAGAGTAGTGATTCGGACGTGGAGACAGGTAGTCCGACGTATGGGCTGGCAAGGCTGTATGACGGGCATGACGCCGCTGTGGTACGGCACATATCTCCGCCCTGTTGCTGCACTGGAGGGGTTTCAGAAGTGGGATCTGCTGGGTATCTCTACATTGGGCGATGTCGTGCAGGGCGCCACACTTAAATCGTTTAGCCAGCTGCAGAAAGAGTTCCAATTACACAAGACACAGTTTTACAAATATCTCCAATTGAGACATGCACTCAACCCCCAATTACAATTACTGGAGACCCTGCCAGAATACCACCCGCTCGAGGGAAGATTGCTCACGGGAGACATTGGGGCGCACAAAATACGGCAGATCTACCAGACGCTGACCACACATGCCCAGAACACACTACACAAGACACGGGCAGCATGGTTAAGGGATTTGCCGGACTTGACGGACGATGATTGGACTGAGGCCCTGGCCAGCCCCCGGAGCTCGGCGGTGTCCACGCGTTACCGTCTCATCCAACTCAAATACGTACGTCGTATATATTACACTCGATCCCGACTGTGGCGTATGGGGGCTATTCAGTCCCCAGTATGTCTCCGCTGTGAGAAAGAAGAGGGGTCTTTTATACACACCGTCTGGAATTGCAGTACACTACAGCCATTCTGGCGCAAAGTGGCGCCTTGTCTAGACCAAGTTTTATCATGGGACCTCCCCTTCGACCCAAGACTGTTTTTATTGCATAGTACTGACGGGATAGGAGGGAACAAATATAAACAACATTTACTTTTTCTGGCCCTTACCATAGCCAAGCGAGACATCGCGCAGCAGTGGAAGGCTGCGTCCCCCCCAAAATTGGTGTTTGGAAGAAGGGCTTGGACTCTTGCATGGGGTCAAGACTGAGTTATCAGTCTTTCAGGCCCGGGGGTGCCCCCAGAAACACAGGAAAATTTGGTCCAGATAGGCGATCTACCGAGGAATAGAGCTACCACCACTGCCGAACATAGACCCTGTATAGTGTGGCTCCCTCGCAGGATCCCAGTCCCAGAACAGATTGCACATATACTCATGCTACTGGTAATCGACTATGTCCTAACTAAAATAATTGTGTGGGGTTGTAAATGCTCTGTGTCATGTTCATGTTGCATAGCCTGCTTGTTTTGCAAGGGTTTCAGTTCCTTTATAAATGAAGGTATTTTGGATGTATCCGGTGCTCTATATGTTCATTGTGGGCAGTCACCCAGTCTAAACCTTGAAAATCTAATAAAATATGTTTAAAAAAGGCAAAATTCGCTGAACAACCAAATCTCTGCAGCTATATTCCCACCCTTCCCTCACACACCACTGTTCTGCTGCAGCCTGCTCAGGCCCGTCCCGGCTTGTTTGTTGTGTTCCCCTGGCACTGCGCGGGGTGATCACTGTGGCTCGGCCCGGCAGGAAGGAGGACTGGCCTTCTACACCACTCGTGGGCAGCCAGGTGCAGCTGGAAATTGCCCTGCCCAAATGCTGCTCTCTATGCACTGGGCCCGAAGGATATGACCTGGTGCCCCTTTCCTGAAGTACCTATCCTCTGCACCTGCCCCATCAGTCAGCTCTGCTCTCTGCTTCACTAGCTGCTGGGGCCCGTGCCTCCTCCTCTCTTTCTGTGGACAATGAGTGCCTCTGCTGCCCTGCACTGTTCACCACCTCCTTCTGCAATGGGATGCCCCTGTGGAGGTGCCATTTTAAATCGACCCCTTATGTTTTACCATGTGGGGATCCACAGGGTTCGTCGCTTAGCCCATCCCTTTTTAACATCTACGTGTCGGAACTGGCTCCTCTGATCCAGCATTTCGGCTTCAGTTTAACATCGTATGCCGATGACACACAGATTGTGGTAGCTGCGTATAAAGATCAAGCCTCCCCTGCATTGCAATTTCAAAATTGTATGTTAAAAATTTACAGTTGGATGGGCAAGCATTGTCTTAAACTTAATTCAGAGAAAACCGAAATAGTGATCTTTGGTAATCTCCAACCTAGATGGGACGACCTTTGGTGGCCTGTCGAGATGGGAGAATTGCCAAAACCAGTAGAAAAAGCAAAAATCTTGGGTTACTGATTGATAACAAACTAGCTTACTCTCAGCAAACTAATGCTACTGTTTCTGCCACTTTTTATTTGATTAAGAAACTGAAGAAGGTTTTTCGGAATATCCCCATCGATTCTAGGAGGACGGTTGTAACTGCACTGGTGCTATCAAAGTTAGATTATTGCAACGGACTGTATCAGAATATGCAGAAACAACATTAAAAAAAACTGCAGATGGTACAAAATGCAGTCGCAAGACTCCTATTAAATCTCCCTAAGTAAGAGTCAGTTTCTAAGGAAATCCGGACACTTCACTGGCTTCCTGTAGCAAGTCGCGTCATGTTTACGATGCTATGCTTAGCCTATAAGGCCTTGAACAATACGGGACCGGTGTTCCTAATAAATATCTTCTCCTGGTATCATCCTGGCAGACAGTTACGCTCTACTGGTGCCAGGCTTGTGATGGTTCCCAGGATTCGCACCCCTAGCTGGGGGGGCCGAAGCGTTGGTTACGGCACGGCCAAACTATGGAATACGCTCCCAATGCATATCAGATCTGCGAGTTCACTAGCCTCATTTAGAAAGGGTCTTAAAACATGGCTATTCCAGAACTAGGCTCCTGAACTTTTGGGCTTTCTTTAGTTTGTAGCGCCAAGACACCGCCGGGTATTCGTGCGCTCAATAAGTTACATTAACATAACCATATCTGCCTTCTTCAACACTATTTTCAACTTCGTCCCCACTCTCCCTCTCGGTCCACCGCATGCTTCCTACCTTCATGATGGGCCACGGGGACCCCAAACAGCGCAAGCTGCTCTTTGAGCAGTCCAAGCTCACTCGCTGCAATGGTTCATTTTCGGACACTGCCGAACCCCCATACTGGAATGCAGGGGTGGACCCTGCTAGCGGACTGCTGTTATCATGGCCAAATTGCGGGCTTGGTTCCGCTACATCGACGCTCACTTCGATACCCTCACCAGTCACCTTGTTTGCATGGGCGAATGCCTGGAGTGGCAGAATACCAGACTCGATGGGGAAGAGGAGCGCATCTCTTGCCTGGAGGATGGTGCTGGGACCATGGCGGTGAGGGACTAGAGCATATCCTGAAGACAGTGGCATTCAAAAACAAGGATTTGGGGGCGCGTTCTTACTGGAATAACATTTGTGTAATTGGCATTGTGGAAACCACTAATATTGGGTGCCCAAACACGTTCGTCATACAACTTCTTACAGAACTCTTTGACAGAGGCAGGGTCTCATCCACATTTGTGGTCAAGTGTGCACACATGTCGCTGGGCTCAAAGCCGCCGGTTGGCGCCCCACCTCGCCGGATCATTGCGCGCCTTTTAAATTATAGAGACAGGGACACTGTGCTTTGTGTGGCTCGTGAATGTGTCGTGCTGCAATACCAGGGCTCTGCCATCTCGCTGTACCCCGAATTCACCATTGCCATCCAAGAAGTGCGCCGCAAATACTCTGATGCTAAGAATACTTTGCGCAAACTTGGCCTCAAATATGGTATTTTGTATCATGCATGTCTTCGAGTTGATGTCAATGGTCATTCCCGGCTATTCGAAACACCTGTGGACGTTGTGGCCTTTTGTAAACAATACTCGGCTAATGATGACTCCTCCAGACGCACCACACCGGAGTGCTCCCCCTTCACCATCCTCATCAATGCAGCGTTCAACTAACTGATATTTGACTGTTCATTACCCTTCTTGTCTTTTCCCTATTGGTGATGGGCCCATAGAAACTCCTCCTCTCTCTCCCACATTTGGGGGGAGGGTGCTGTGATCTCTGTCCCCGCTGGGCTTCTTTACAGCCTTGTTGTCATATCTGCTTAATACTTTACAACTGCAATCCTGTGTTCTGTTTCCTTTTCAGGTATTACTGGACATGTTGTCCGTACCGCCCAGAGTGTTACCTGGCCCTAGAGGTGTACACCACTATGTTGATTGTTGGGATGTTTTTCTTTCCTTTGCTTGGTTCAGGGATTTGCTGGATATCCTTTCATCTGGTGTGGGTGGGGGGCGAATATTCTGTATTCAAGTGTTTTTCATTTTGTTTGTGTTGTGTTGCTCATTGTGTATTTACTGTCTCTGTTCTTAACATGGCATGATTCTCATCTCTCCGAATACATTGATGACACCCCTGGACAGCCAGAAAATCTGATAGACATCACCCTTCTCACGTGGAATATCCTTGGCTTCAACAACCCCAGCAAGGGTGAAACAAGTTCTTTCATACCTCTCCCGCCACAGTGTTAAAGTGGTGTTTCTTCAAGAGACCCATCTTCATCCCCGGGCCTCTCACACATTTGCCTTCACATGGGGAACATACTGTTATTTTTCCTGCTATGGCTCCTATTCGAGGTGGGTATGCATTCTCATCCATAAAGGTGTCCCTTTCACCCTCACCGCTAACTTCATAGACCCTGACAGCCCTTCGTCATCTTGACCGGCATATTGGCAGACCACCGTGTCTTGTTGGTGAACGTCCCCAACATAGACGTGCCTGATTTTTATCAGACAATGTATTCTCTGTTGGGGGTGGGGGTGGAAGCAGACATTATCCTTATGGAAGGGGACTTTAACATGGTACAGGACCCGCTGGTAGACACCACCGGCGCAAACGCAATCGGTAAACCTCAGGCCCGGGGGGGTTCTCCGTCTCCGTGATATCATTGATGCTCACATACTCCATGAGGTATTGGCGCGCTCGGCACCCTACTACCTCTGACTTCACGTTTTATTCTTCACCACACAACATCTGGACGAGACTGGACTTTTGGCTCCTCACTGTTAATGGCATGAACTGGACGCCGGATGTGACCCACTTACCTCGTACATTATCTGATCACTGTCTGTTTCGCTTAACACTACAGATGCCCTATGGTGGTGGCTAGGAGCATTCTTGGCAATTCCAAAATACGGCCCTTTATGACACTGTTTTATGCTCAAACTGCGGTTGTAGAGTATTTCGCTGTCCATGTTGGCTCGGTCGCAACCCAGGCCACCCTCTGAGAAGCATTTAAACCATACATTTGTGGTGTATGCATTTCCAAAGATGCTGGTATCCTCTGCGATATCCGTTCTCTGTTGATATAGACCATGCGGATTCCCGCCCCAACTGTTCTCCACAACTCCACAGACGCTCCGTCCTCATGACTGAGTTCTGGGACCTTGCCAATAGGGAAGTGACATTTCTGGGTAAACATGTCAGGGCTAGATACTGGCGAGGGGGAGTGCCCTGGTCGCACCCTGGTGCAGTTGCTTCGTCGCAATTGTCTAGGTGGATACATAACACAATTGTGGTCATCTACTGGTGACACCCTGTATGGCAATGTGGGTATATTGGCCGAGCTCTTGCGATATTATGGCCAACTCTACTCCTCCCGCCTGACGAACAATTCCGATGAGACTGCGAGTTATCTAGCAGAATTGCTGTGGTCTGGCTCTCCAGTAGCCAACAGCGCTTTCTCAGTGAGCCTATTACTTCTGAGGAAGTTATGCAAGCTATAGATGCCCTTGATGGGTCCAATGCCCCTGGCTTGGACGGCCTCACCGGTGCTTTTTACAAGGCTTATAAGCACTTACTGGCAACCCACTTCGCCCTTGTACACCGAGTTCCTTGAGGCGGGTCGCTTACCGCCTACCTTACGGAAGTAGTCCTTTCGTTTCTACTCAAACCTGGGAAGGACCCTCAGCTATGTTCCTCCTATCTCCCCCTCTCCCTCCTTAATTTTGACAATAAGATTTTAGCAAAGGTCCTCTCCACTCGACTTTGCTTGTTGATGGAACAGATTAATTCTCCTGTCCAGTCTGGTTTTGTTCCCTATAGGTCCATCTCCCTTAATTTACGGACAATTTTCGCCGTATAGCAGTCTCTCCCATGGTTCCTGCAGCAGTGGTGTTGCTAGATGCCAAGAAGGCCTTTGACTCCCTGGAGTGGGCTTTCTCGAGGGCAATGCTGACTAAACTAGGCCATCCCCATAATTTCATATCCCTGGTCATGCCTCTCTTCTGCCCCTGTAGCCCCCCTATGAGTGAATGGCTCTCTTCCAGGCCATTTACCCATAGCCAGGGGACCAGACAAGGCTGTCCCCTTTCCCCTCTCTTCTTTATTATTTCCAAGGACCTTCTGGCCCGTCACCGGAGTGGCATTTACACTGTGGACTACAACTTACCCATGGCCCCCTCTTAATCTCTATGTATGCTGACAACATATAACTTTTTGTCCACCACACCTCTGACAATCTTCCCCCATTGATTCACGAAATCCTGAGGTATGGGGGCCTCTCTGGCCTCTATATCAATTGGGCTAAGTCTGAACTATTTCCATTAACTGACTGCACCCATCCGGTAGCCCTAGAATATCCCCTAATATGGTGTGCAGAATCCACCAAATATTTGGGTATACATATCCAGAGGAAAAAGGATCAGCTCCTTTGACTTAACTACAGCCCAGCTGTTGACAAACTTTCCACTCAGGTTGAACACTTTTGCTCTCCATGGCTGGCCAAATAGCTATAACTAAAATGGTGGTCCTTCCCCGATTCCTCTATCTCAATATCCCGTTTCCTTTATGATGCAGCATTTTTTCGCTATACTACGTAGTCTTCCTCTGCTACTGCTATGGGCTGACCTTCAGCCCCTCGTTCGCTGGGATACCCTGACCCTCCCTTATGAGTGTGGAAGCTTTGGGGTCCCTGGCCCTCAGCTCTATTACCTGGTCGCACAATGCCAGTATACACATCGCTGGTATCACCCAGATGCACGGATCCCCTACCTTAAGCCGGAAAGAGATCAGGTCGGAGACCTCCCGCTTTCCTCTATACTCTCAGAGGGGATCCCCCTGGACCCCTCCGATATACAAACACTTTCTACCACTAGCTTGGCATGGCTGAACTTCACCGTGTTCTGGGGGAGGACTTCTTTACTCCCCGAATATAGGAATAGTTAACTCACTAGGGAGAAACTGGTTCAACATTTCCTACACCGTCATGGGTTGAACACACTGGGAGATGTCTTCCCGGAGGGCCATGTAATCTCACATGCAAATGCTACTCGACTCCATGACATCTCACACATGGACCATTTCATACACCGACGGCTCCATAATACATTACACTCCAGATTGCCCTCCTATCCGCTGGCCAGGGCCGATTTACCACCTTTAACACTGCTTATCTCTGACAATGACGGTGGGCGGCTGATCTCTAGACTAAACCATGCTTGCCTCTCCATGAAACCAGACACTACTAGACTGGTCTAGACGGCCTGGGAGGCTGACTTGGATGGCCTGCTCTCAGATAAGGTCTGATCATGCTGCTGCTCCCACACCAAACTCATCTCTATTAATCATAAACATAAATTATTACATTTTAAATTCCTTCACCAGGTCTATGCAACACCCAAGGCTCTAGCACGCATCGATCTCACTATCCAGTAAAGTTCCTGAATCAACCATAGGTAATATGCTTGGTTTATGTGTATGCATGGGATTAAGATTGAACAGCTCTGACTGGCCAGCACTGGTTAAGCGATTCTTATATGTAAGGTTTAGAGAAATCCAAAAAAGTAAATTCTTCCCCTGACAAGAGTAGAAAGACTTGAGGTAGATGGGTCAATCTGGGCCATTTGTTGAGAGGAGAAAGCCCTGCTAAATCCTTGGAGTACTGTAACAAGCCTAGTTCCTTACAGTATCTTTTCAAAAGAAAACACCTTACTACAGGTGCATGTTGAGTCAAATGTAGGAGAAATAAATCTGTACAGTAACTAAGGGATCTGTCAGAAGAAAGAGGCATGTTCCCTTTCTTGAGTGAGGGTGATTTAGCAATTCTGTGAAAAGGGGTTGTTGTTTCTCCTTATTCATTGTGTGAAGGCCTCTTGTGGGACTGCACTATTGTTGTCTCTTGAGCGTTTTCCACATCAGAAGGTTTTGATTCTATCCTTGCAAAGAGGGAATCAGAGTCAGCTGTGAGAAACAGAGTTATAGTTCACAGCAAGGAAAGATTTTTTTATGTTTTATATATATATATCAAGATTAGGGCCTACCCTCAAAGCCAAGAGTGAATTTTTTACAAAACTTAGCAACAGCTTACGGTGAAAGCTCTGTGGTTAGGTACAGAGCTTTGTGTGTTTGGTATGTTTTAGAGTAGCTTCCTAATTATCTAGCAAAAGGGTATTTTCACCAGAGAGGTAAACTACGATGATCATTTGTGGCATTTGTAGAATAAACACTTATATTGTCTAATGTGAATTAGTGCAGAACCGCTTGCGTAGGTTTAATTTTTGTTTGATGTAATGCAGTGGTGTCAAAAGTAGGTCCAGAAGGGTCAGATCTAAGTCAACTTTTCAGGCTAACCACTGACTATGTAAATGAGTAATATCTAGATGCATTGTCAGTGAATAGTTCCATTTTCTTCATTATCACATATAAGAGCACCTTCAAATATGCGAGTTCATCATTTCTGCTGTACAAAAAACTATTTTTTTATTTAATAGACTAAACATTTGCTCAATGTATAATACGAATCTGGCCCATATATATGGTACACATGACCCCTGACTTGCCTTAGTTCACTAATAGCATTTTCATCACGGCAGGGGCAGGAATATTTCTCAGTTCATGTTTAAAACTCACTTTTAATAAATATATTACTAAAACATGGTGTGGTAGTGCACTATCCTTAACAGACAGCACATTTCCCATTGAAATGGCCACAAACTTTCCCACTAACATGCAGTTTTACTGATAAAACTATATAGTGCCTAAACAATGTTTGGAAATTGGGTTTTAGCAAAAATACTTATCATTTGAACATCAACAAGTAAAGTGTTATGATTTGTTTTCATCCTATAAAAATCTTTTTTTCATCACACAGAATTACAAAAATGTGCTTTGATAACTACTGAAAAATATTTCGAAATGTTTGTGCAGCTCACTTATTAGCTATTTAAAAGTTGTGTTAGGAAAAAAAGCCTTACATCTTAGAGCCTTTCACTTCACACGCTTTGTACAGCACGACTGTTAGACAGTTCACTTTACAAAATTCTCTAATTTCGCAGTCAGAGAAAGAAAAGTAAATGTAAGAAGACAAACTGACTTTTGACCTCTGTCTCTAAATGCAGAACAAATATGACAAGATAAAAACAAGATTTAAAGGCATCTTTATTGCTCATTCACTTGATTGAACAGAACACCTGTTCTTTGTCAGCTTCTGAGAACAGGACAGTAGGCCTAAAAATAGCTTGCCCTGATGAACTCTGACTCATAGTGAGTGGGCGAGTATATTTATAGAGCCCACTGGTATAGTGATATAGGTTTGGATGGAAAGTTTATCATTGGAAGAAAAAATTAGGAAATTAAAGCTACGAACACAAGAAACAGAAAGGTAACAATTAAGTATATAAAGTAAAGTGTAAGAAATATATGTTGAGGGAAGGGTAACTCAAAAGTTGACAGTATTGGGACATGAAAAGGGTATGGTTATTCGGAGGAGGGCAAAGGGGACATGCCCCCACAAATAAAAAGTAAATTATTATAATATATAAAGAAAATCTGGCATGCATGACTCAAATCTGTTAATGGTAACATGAAACATCTTCCCAGGTGCGAATAATCTATGTTTGGCTTTTACAAATTTATGTAACCTTTCCTGGATCAAATTATACACATTTAGATCGACCTCACATGCCATAGGAAGGGTTCTATGTAATTGTTTGGGCCCATTTATTACTCTACCATTTGTAGGTTAATCTCAAAATTATTAATATAGGATGTCTGTTGTTTAAATTGGTTGTACTTCAATTTGTTGTATTGATTTAGTTTTAATCTAATGTTAATATTGTGCATTATATATTTGAGGTAGTGCCTGTGTAGGTATGGTTAATCAGACTTTTCAGTGTTTTGCTAGTAAGTTTGGTGCCAGTCAATGAATCTGCTCAAAACTCTTAAAAGAATGTTCATCCAGTTTGGGTTTTTCATGGCAAGGATCTTACAGATCCTTCTGGTTGGGGTCATGCATTCATGCCCATGCTCACAAGTATAACCTGTTAACATTTGATCACCAAAGAGGTTTTGCAAGTTTGCATTATTTATTAGTCAGTGTAACTTGCAATTTCCTCTGTAAACTGAATTAAAGTAGCCTTTGTTCTATCTTCTTTGAGTGGAATACTGGCAATTTGAATTTTCCATCAGTTGAGTTCAGTGATCCATGGCTGTATCCTTATTGTGAGCAATAGTGAAATGTATTTTATAGGAAATCATTTACTCTTTCTTTAAATACTGAATTTAAAACAGAATCATCAAGATTTCATAAATTATATCACCAGTTTAATTGCCTGGTGGTTGAGACTGGCTGGGTAAAAGAAAATAAGTCTGCTTACTTTTATAAAGGGGAATGAAATTAATAAAAAGATATATTAGCACTGGTTGTGAATCTCCCATCAAAATGGGCTGAACTCATAGATTTAGTGGTGCAGTTAGAAACGTTACGGCAGGTGGAAGACTGGAATCCTTGAAAATGAGGAGAGTTGACTTGTCCGGTGAGCCACATTTATTAACAAATGAATACTTCTTTGAGCCCCACCTCCACTCAAATCTCCTTCCTCTGCTTGATGGATGTGCATGAAAGTGAGAAAATCAAGAGTAGGCTAACCATGCGGAATCTCCACCATCATACGGTGCCAACGTTATTAGTATATAAAAATGTTTTGACCGCTACTCCTAATCTTTGCCCCTCCCCCATAGGATCTGCACAAATTTTACAATAACTGCACTTGATGTAACTTGCTAACAGCCAGCCACATTTCATGCAGATTCATCAAACATTGCTAAAGTTATAAGATTACATTTTTATTTGACCCCTCCTCCCCCCTTTACCTTTGCCCCCATGATGACTGGCACAAAACCTGACATGCCAATAAAAAACAACGCTTCTAAGCTTCTGCCAAATTTTGCACATATTACTCACACAGTACTAATGTTATTAGCAAATTAAAACCTTTTTGTCCCCCTTTTTAACTGGGCATCTGTGATGAATCTGCACAAATTTGAAAATACCAAGAGTATGCTATATGTGCATACAACACAGTAATTATCCTGGGTGTTTGTTGATAATAGATTAAGCCAAGAATAAAGTTGGGCAATCCTGCTTTCCGTAAGTAACAGGATGATTATAAAACATTTGTAGTACATAACTTACTAAGAGATAGTTATTGGTTAGACGGGGATACTATTTTGAGTATACATTGAAATTCCCATTAAAATTATGTTGCAGATCAGGATGTTGTTAGCAGGGTCCGGATAAAGTGATTTATTGGGTTTTCAAGTAGATAAAAGAAATGTCCTGTCTTATTTTGATTAGGATGTTTATTTATTTGTAAAGTACAATATTTGCCGGCAGCGAGGAATAGAGACCAACAGGCAGGCAGCATAGAGAAACAATGAACAAACAAGTGTGTTTTAAGGACCTTTTAAGTTTTCAAAAATTAGAAAGGCAGACAACTTTCCAAAGCTGAGAGCTTAATGCCCGAAAGGCTATACCCGCACCAAGGAGCACCTTAAACAGTAAGAGGGCCTCAGGTTGTAGCAAACTGCAGGGAGCATAGGGAACAGGGGCGTAGCTTGGTCAGTAAGATTGGGGGGTGTAAACTACAGATTTCCCAACAATCACGCTGGCATATCTTGTTAAAATACATTATGAGAAGCAGCACACAGAGGGGGGCTTAAGAGGTAGTGGAAAGAGAGAGGAGTGCGGATTGTTAAAACACAATTGTTTTCAAACTAACCAAGCTTTAAGGCAGACATGATAGAGAGTGTGTGTGTTTTTGTCGGTGTGTGCATGTAAAAAACCAGGTTGAAACCCGACTGACAACCCACCATACCGACTGAAAGCACCTGCACCCAACTATTCACTACAGAATACCTTTTTAGGGGGGTGTAAAACCCCAAACACACCCCCTGAAGCTATGCCCCTGGTAGGGAATCATCTTTTGTAACAGAGAAGTAGGGTCAGTTTGCTAGAATGCACAATGTGAAATACAGAGAGGCTCAAATAGGTCATCCAGCATAGAGAAAAAAAATATACTCTTTACACAGTAACAATCACCAATAGGCATCCAGAATGTTCCTTTGATCATTGATGTCTGTTGGGCTTTTAAATCCTATTGTGACATCATTCCCCAGATGATCCCTTGAAATTGAGTTCTTTGCTTTACTAGAAACCAGTGGATGGAACAGCTAGCATGCAATACATATTAATATTTACACTGATCGCACACCAATCTTACTGCAATATTTAGGAGACCTTGAAGCTTGGCAATGCAATAATGCAGAAGACCAAGACATATGGTGCAGTAACTTTCAGGAATCCTAGGGCGGATAGGGGTTACCGGGTCAGAATATATCAAACAGAGCTGTCTAGTCTACCACTGGTGGCTAGGGGCTTACACATGCTGTTTCACCCAAACCTATTCACAAAGTACAGTCCTTTAACACTTGGCTCTGAGGGTAGCTAAGTTGAGCAGTCCAGGTAGGTAGTGTGGGGTTAGAAACTCAGCACTCAATAGACATACAGTAACAGTCAAAAAAACTACTGTCCAGTCAGTACTTGTTAAGAAAACCAGAAGTACTTTAATGATGCAAACACACACATTAGAAAAGGCAGTGTATATGGCACAGAGGGCGGTAATTATGGAATACTAATGGAAAACATTGCCCTTGGTGGTTTGAGGACAGTCTTCAGGCTATAACATTGGCCTTTGGTCTATTGGGGGAACTTCACAGCAGAGTTCACTGGGGTGGGTCTTGTGGGGTTTGCTCTTTCCCTAAATCCCTCTTTTCCCTCCAGCTAATAACACTGCTCTCATCCATTGTAGGATAATGCCACAGTACCTTTCTGATCTTTGTGGAATAGTTTGTGAAGTAGTCCTTATGGAGAGGGGTTGGCCTAACGGCTAGGGCGGTCGACCTCGAATCTGGGGAACTGGGTTTGAGTCTCGGCAATGACGCTGAACATCCTGTGATTCTGGGCAAATCACTTAATATCCCCGTGCCTAACAAAAATGAATGTGTCCTCATGTAATGCAACTGGTGCTATGTAAAGCGCTCTGATACCCGATTCGGGTCAAGTTTGCGCTATATAAAACTCTGTAAAAAAAAAAAAAAAAAGTCCTATGCAGGAAGACCCTGCACATGTTACTGTCAGTGGGAGTGTACCGATTCCTAGCAGTGTTTGTGGACACGAATCCGGCCGAACTGTCTAAACCTCTGTGTGCGACGCGTGCTGACACTCAAAACCTTAGCTGAGTCAGAGTGTTGGGTTCTCCACTCATGCTGCTTCTAGAGCACAAACTGGGGCAGGTGCATCAGCTCCCCACAGCCCCCGCATCCCCACTTTGAAGTCCAGGCTCAATGTCTCCGGGCTAGGAAGTTTCTGGTCCAGAGTTTGCAGACCCACTAATCCCAGGCCCAGCGATATCAGGAATGTTAGAATAGCCCTTAGCAATTCTCATTACACCGCCTGTCTCTTGGGATACTGCACCAGGCCACTCTTAAAGGAATCTTTGTATTGTGTTTAAGCCGTTTACTGTACAGTGAGAGGCAATTTGTAGAACCAACCCGGGGCCAGCTTAAACAAACTTCTTAGGTGATGGTTTTTGGTTCTGTATGTTTGCACTTAGGTGCTAATTAGCACCACATGACATTTGTGAGGGTGTGCTGTTTTGCACCAATTCTTTTCAAAGCAGATAGTGCAGGTTCACAGAAGAAAATATCACTACTGAATGGAATACCCTGACAAACATGTAATACAGTGCAAAACAACACCTTGGTGCAGATAAGCAGAGACGAAAAATAGCATCCTACCAGGCAGTTTATGTAATCGGGTCATTGGTGAGGTCTGCCTCTGCTCTTTCAGCAAAAGGAAAACATTTCTTTCTGTGTATTCTTTGTTTAAGATTACAAATGTTCACAACACTTTACCTCTTTGGATTTCTTTGATTGTTCATCTCTGCATAGCCTAGGATTGCCACTGGACCAGTATTTACTTACATTGACATTATTTTCCTGCCAAGGCCCATAACAAATGATGGAAAAAATCAAGAAAAGGTGGTATATTTTGTAAGTTGAAACATGAAATAAAAAAACGCAAATGCAAGACTTCAAAAGCGTGTTAGGACTGAACTGTCATCCCTATTCCTAAATTATTATAAAGCAGATTTGCAATATTGAAAAGGAGCACATAAGAGTATTTATACAAACTCTATAACTTGGCAACCCCCGACCTAAGCGGAATCTCTTAACACGAACAAAATGGTTGGTATTTTTGTCTGTTGAAGTTGGCAACCCTAGCGCCATGGGCTCTTTTCTCTATTGCCTTCAAATCTGGTCCCAACCTCACCCTCCTGTTTGATGGTCTAGTCTCCTCCTGCTGCGTCAAGAAATGATTCCTTTCACTCTGCTCTCATAATAGTGCCAATATCGGCAACACCCCCCCATTTCGTTGGTAGGTGATATAGGGAGTGCCGTGTCGTGGATGGGGTCATGGGCATCCTTTCCGTCTTGGTCAGTTTATACTGTATCCAGAAAAGTCATCAATAAATGCCATCAGTGCTGGTTTGGTGGTCGTCGGGTTGCCTAGTGTCAAAAGCATGTTGTCTGCGTACAGCAACAGTTTGAGGTCGCCAGTTGGAATGCTCACTCCAGATATCATGTTTGAGCAGCGAATGGCAATAGCCATTTGTTTTAAGACAAGGAGAAAAAGTAGAGCAGACAGGGAGCAACCCTGTTGTGTGCCTCCTCGGATAGGGATTGGGTTGGAAAAGAAGCCATTGCAAAGAACCTATGTAGATGAGGGGTATTATAGAGCCATTGAACCAAATTCAAGAAGCAGGGACTGACTCCGAGGTGCTTCAAGATGGGGACGAGATAGGACCATCCGATACGGTCAAATGCCTTCTCGGAGTCTAGAGAGAAGCAATTTGTCATCTGTGCCTGATCTGGTTTACCAAATGACTTGTAGCAGGGTAGGTAAATGTTACATGAGGAATGAGATAGCACAAACCCCTCTTTGTTGTCATGGACTACAAGGTGAATAACTCTTCCCAATCTGTTAGCAAGACCTTAGCCAAAACCTTTATGTCACAGTTCAGGAGGGAGATCGGTCGATAGTTGGCACAGACCAGTGGATCCCTACCTGGTTTAGGGATGAATGTGTTATGGTCCTGGGTAGATTACTCCTGCAGTAATCTTGTGGCCTTAGCCTCGTGAAAACTTTCAGTGAGGAGGGGCACAGTGAGCGATTTTGTACATTTGTCAAATTCCCTTGAGAATCTATCTTTGCCGTGTACATTCCCAGTCGCCACAGATTTGAGAGCCTCACCCACTTCTTCCTCCGTGATATCTTGTTCCAGTTCTCCTGGAATTGGGCAGGTGGAAACGTGACAGAAAGGAGTTTTCTTTTGTGGTGTGTTCCGTGTATTCCGATGTGTACAGCCCAGAGTAAAAGGATGCAGATTTATGTGCTATGAACTCTGGTTGGGTAAGTAGTGGGCCAGAGGTATCCTGAACAGCCGGAATAGCAGATTTTGCTTCTTTTGAAGTTGCAAGGTAAGGAGTCTGCCTGCTTTTTTCGCCTTGTCCGTAATTTTTCTATTTAATCTGCATGAGTGCCTTTCCACCACTAGGATATAGGCCGTGTCCAACTCAAATTTTTTGTTCAGCAGAGCGCAGAGGTGGGCCGATGTGGGATGGTCTTGGTAGGCATCCTGCAGAGTATTGATTTTTGTTTGCAGACCCAGTTTGTCACACTCTGTGTTTTTTCCATGCTATATTGGATACCCTTATTAGTACTCCTCAAATATAAGACTTTTGTGCTGTCCATAGGAGCTGTTTCGCTGCGGTGGTGGTGACATTAAGGTCCATGTATTCAGCAAGCCTGGAAATAATTTACAGGTTTTTTTCCTGGTATATGGAATTTTGAAACATGCATCTGCCATGTGCTGATTTTAAGTGCCATTAATTGGAGGTTCAAGGAGAAAACAATTGGTACATGGTCAGATGCCCCCCCCTTGACCTCACAGGCGCGGATCTTTGGTAGCCTAGTTGCATTTGTCAAGAAGATACTCAATCTGGATTCTGAACTGTGCACAGGGGAAACATATAGGTATAATCTCTTCCCATAAGTTGTAACAGGTGCCATGGGTCATGCAAGGAGAAATTGGCTATAACGTCACTGAGGATAGCTCTATCCCAAGGGTGTTGAAGGTCGGTGGCCATTCTTATCTAGGAGAGGATCCAATACTATGTTCCAATTCCCTCCAATGACGACTGTAGTGGAGCTGAATTTGGTATGGAGCCTAGCCATTGTAGTGAACCAATGATGCTTTGTTTCTGTTAGGGCATAGATGTATACCAGGACCACTCAGTTTCTCCTGGGGGTGGGCACAGGTCCAGGGTTTACCATAAGGGGCTCATATTACCTGAGGCAAATATTACCTTGCCTGCCCAGTCTCGGTTAAGTTTAGCAGATTCCAGGGAAGTAAGTTGAGACTCTTGTATCAGGCCGATATCAGGTCGCTTGGATCCCAGGAAGGCCTGGACCTTTTTGCATTTAATGAAGTGGGTCAGGCTGTTGACCATGTTCGTAAGGTGGTATTTTATCACGGTGGAATGATGAAGGGTAGGTGTGTCCACAGAAGAGAAACAAGCAGATATGTAGATCAGGGCCCTCTACGAAGGCCAAGCCAACTATCTTTGAGTGGGCTAGTAGAGACCGCCAGCCTTCCCACCCCTGCCATATCTAGTGATGTAGGGAAATTATTCGAGGCAAAAGAGGGAGGGGCTCCATGCGTGAATCCAGAAAAGAGGGTTCCTGCGTTCATTAGAGTTTTAGGAGAGAGCGTGATTTATTCTTATCCGTGATCTTCTTGCCTGCTGTGAGCTCTGTCTGGGCCTCTCTTGGCATTGGGCTGGAACAAGGAGGGGTCCGCGGCCTTCTAAGAAGGAGGTTGGGAGATATCCATGTTCGAAGATTGGGGTCCCTGCTGTTCCAGGCAAAGTTCAAGATCCGCCGGATTGTGAAATTCCTTGGTGCGGCCGTTCACCGTGAATATCGTTACCGCTGAGTCCAGGAGACCAAGTCCTAGGTCACGATTTCTAATGGCAGGGCGCAGGGGCACAGGACTATGGATTTCTGCAGGTGATATGGGTTTCGTAGGAGAAGTCAGCTGTGAAGGTTATTCTGTGATCCTTGTAGGTGTAAGGGCGATGCCATCTTTCCTCAGAAACAAAAGCCCGTGTGTGGTGAAACCGAAGGAGATTGGCTATAATCTGAAGCTTGGTAATTCGGGTGGTAGCAGTGCGGGCCACTGTCTGGTGGGCACGCTGAAACTCCAGGCGCAGTGTAAAAGTTAGGCCTGGGAGTTCAGAGATAAACATTTGGAGAAAGGCAAGGACATCCCGGGTGTCCTCTGTCTCCGGGACCCCAAAGATCCGGATGTTATTTCTGCGGCTTCGGTCTTCCAATTCTGTAAGCTTCTTTTGGGTGTTCCAAAGTTCCATGCCATTGTCTGTCACTTTGACATCCAATTCGTCTAGGCGTTTGTCAGCTGAGTCCAGCCTATGGATATGTGACCTTTCACTTTTGAGCTTTTTAAGTTCTCTATTTGTTTTCGAAGTTGAGTGTTCCACCGCTGAGATTGTGGATTGAATAGGTTTGAGCATGGCCATGTTCGAGTTAACCGTAACAGCAGATGCCATAGTGTTATTGCCAGGGTCCGAGAGCTGCTTAGGCCTGGTGGGATCTGCAAAGGTGAATTGGTAGATGAGAGCAGAGTAGGCAGTATTCCCTACCCTGGTGATTAACAGTCCAGCTGCGGTGATACGAAGGATAAAGTGAGAGGACAAGCTGCTGAAATAACCAGATGTCTGCTAGAACAGATGTTCAACAAAGGAGTGTGCACCAGACTGTTTATTCTATTAGCCTGAGGATGAGACCCAGTCCTAGGTGGATGACAGCCTGTGTGCCAGGGGTTGGAGGCCATCACTAAGGTGGGTGTTGTGCACCCCCTCCCGGTCCAGGAGAGCCCATGAAGGCCAGGCTTGTGGAAAATGTGCTACGTGGCAGGAGGCAGAGAAAGACACCCTGAAGTCAGCTTGCCAACAGGTGGAGAAACAGCAGTACCTGCCAGGCAGGGTCAGATTCCCCTTTCAACGCTTTCTGAGCTGTGAGAGGTGCAGCGTCATTCCAGTGTGGCAACAGCTGGACTCGGTCGGAGACCGCGAGCACTGTTCCTTGGTCTTTGCTGCTGTCCCTTGGACCCCTAGCACGCCTGCACTTTATCCCCGGCCCCTGGAGGGGCTGCAACGACGTTAAAAGCCGAACGCGGTCCCGCTGCGCGGGACGTGCCCGGGCCAAGACGGGCCCGTTTTAGACTGGAAGTGGCTGGGCTGGGCCACATCTCTTGGTTAATTCTCCCAGTAAGGCAAGACGTCTGTTTGATGAGTGGCTAAGCGTGGCAATAGTGTGACCAATTAAGGAACATTACATTGATTATACACAGACTATTGAAGGGCGGAAAGATTTGTGGACTTAGTGGAAAGCGTGAGTAGCATTTCCAAGGGAGTTCATCAAGATACTGATTGGATAATTGTGTTTTCTATCTGTTTTCACCAGTTTATAATGGGGAAAAGGAAAACACAGGATGCACCAAAGACAAGCCGGGTAGCAGGCTCGAGGCAGACCTTACTGAATTATTTGACCGGAGCAATGGGGGCTATAGAACAACAAATTAGTTCAGTTGAGGATGTCATAAATACTGAGAAATTAAGTACGGAGGAGGTAAAGGCGGTAGAGTTGACGAAAGTAGGTTTGTCTACTTCCGCCCCCCCCCCCATACAAGCCCATTAAGAGGGGAACTTAATTTAAATGGCTGTATTTTAGACATTTCTGATCAAATATCGATTAGCGACCAGGAGAGCGCCTCACAGCCACCAGGCAAGCGACCAAGAAATATAGATTCCCCGTCCAGCTCAACAATAGATGCTGTACCCGTGGTGATTAACCCTGCGCATAAACCCTCTAATAAAATAACAAAGAAAGTCAAAGCTCAGACTAAAGTAAAACAAAGGAACAAGGAAACATCGGCTGCGGTGAGCGAAAATCATTTTAAGAATGATTTCGAAATCTTAAAAACTAAACTGGAGTCATTGGAACATCTTGTTAGAGATTTTATGTTAACTATGACCACCAGATTAGATGTCATTGTGGCCTTAATGACAAAGCGTGTAGAGCCTAGGCAGATTACAGACATGAGGAAGTCTGATATGTATACCAGCAGTGATGATCCTGGGGGGCATTCGTCTATTATGCATTCTAGCCGAGGGAACACAAGAGTAAATAGCCAATTGACCACAAGCACCGATCTAGGAAAGGAAGTCCAGAGTAGTTACCCTGTACAGTCAATTGTTCCGTCCATCCCCCCACCGCTAGTTCCTTTATCCTCGTTAAACCATCAGAATATACATGCGTCAAAAAATTATAACATGAATCTGTTATCAGGGAGGTTAGATTCAGGCCCGCAACCCTTAGTAACCCCGCAACCCTCAGTAACTGTAGAGGAGAGAAGCATGGGCATACACCCTACACGACATAAGCAGGAAGTCCTTCAAAAAGTGACTACATTGGATCTTCCCCCAGCGGCTACGCCATATATAGTGGTTCTAGCTAATGTACCGAAATTGTCTCATGGGGTTGAAGAGAACTGGGACTCGCTTAGAAATAAAAGCCTTTGTTGGTTGGGAACTAAGATTGGCCAGACTGAAAAGTTATTCTCTGAGTTTAAGATGGCAAGAAGGATAAGTTGGGTAGGGCGAGGGTTAAAAAGGTTAAGCGGCGACTTCATGGTATTATCATTTACCAACCCGCAGTTCGTGCAAATGATCCTGTCTAGGGCTGGTAATCAGGTTCTTTCAAGTAATGGAATAAACATTCTTCCCCTGGGTTATTTTCATCAACCCACACGTGACATTTTCCCAGAGGCCCCAATAGTTCCCCAACTAGCAAATTACAAACAACAATATAATGTTCAAATACATAATAGGTTCGGTATTCTCCCTAATTTAGAAGAGGTGGATTGACTGAAATCACAACAAACTAGGAAGCAGCCCTCTCTGCCCAAAATAAGTGGTAAGACTCGTGAGCGTACCCTGGAGTCCCAGTGTGATAAAGATATTAATATCCAAAGGAGTAAAGACCCTGGGACTCTAGAGGATCCATGCAGGATTAGTGAGGGCAATATACCTGGAATTAGTAAGGGCGTTTTTGTGGGTGTGGAAGACCGTACCTTAAGCCCCATTATATCTGACATATATACGAGATCACTGACTGAGCAGCATTACCAGTCTACACCTCCAGTAGTCGAATCAGGAGTTATAGCAGCGGTGAAGGGGAAGGATAGGAGGAACGGCTGCCTAATCATGTTTTGGAATGTTGCCGGGTTGAAAACAAAGGTGATTGACCACACTTGGTGTGATTTTGTTAAAGGGTTTGACGTATTTGGTGTCCAGGAGACTTGGACTCAGGACCCCATACATATAAATGGTTATAGAACCGTCCATACTTCTGCAATTCCATCATCCCATGGGAGAGCAAAGGAGGGACTATGTTTTTATGTGTCGAATCTTTTGACCCTGGGAAAAATTGTTTTGATTAGTGCTGATTTTAATTATCAGATCTTATTGCTTGACATCGATGATTCGCTGAGTTTGCTTGTTGTTAATTTTTACAATAACATTTCACTCGACAGGTTCAAAGAAGTAGTGAGGTCTATCAATACTGTGGTACAAAATACCCAGGCCTCATCTACTAGAGATGTATGTACTATATGGGGAGGGGATTTTAATTGCAATATTTGTAATTATGCAGATAGTGGGTGTTGTGGCATTTCTTCTGATAAAGATCAGTCTTTTCAGCATTTTATACACAATACGTATGGGGATATTTTAAACGAAACTATGTTTGAAGTAGACCTGGGTTTTGCAAATAAGTTATGTTTCAACCCAGTCCCTTTTAACCCTACTTATAATGGGCAAGGTAAATCTTCGACAATTGATTTTATTATGGTATCTTGTAGATACGCCTCCAGAGTTGTGGATTTTCATACCCGTGAGATATCAGTGAGTGACCATTTTCCCTTGAGCACATCAATTAGGATAAAAAGGAACTCGGATAGCATTAGTAATCAAAAAATTCAAACAATAGGGAACATTACCTTATCCAGGCAAAACGGGTATGCCTTAAAGTGGGATACATTGAATCCAGATATGTTCACAGGGAAGGTTATTACAAACTGCAATGAGGCGGTTAATGCCTGCTTAGACACCTCGCATAAAGATATTATTGCTGGGTTTTTGACAATTACGAACTATATTAAGCAAGACTTATTTAGGAAACTCAATAAAACGAATAAGTCCAAATTAGGTTGGTTTGACACAAAATGCTCTAAGGCCCATGCCAAACTTAAAAATTTACATATAGAGCCTAGAATAGCGGAAGAGGTTAGGAAAGCTCGCAGCGAGTACAATGTGTCTTTAAAACTAAGGAAAACAATACTGAAAAAAGAAGCCTGGCAGGAGTTATACCTAGCATCAAAAACAAGGGACTCATCCGCCTTTTGGAAGGCAGTCAATGCGCCCTTTCTGATGGAGAGGGACAGGGCGTCTATTCAGATAGCCATCAGTGAGGCAGAGTGGGTGGAGCATTTTGAAAAACTATATAGTAACCCCATCCCTATACCTGTGGTAGAGTTGGCATCTGAAGAGTCCTTAGCAATTACACAACGTAAGGACGACAACAGACTTTTTTTTTGCGTTGGACTGGAGGAGGAACATGGCGGCCGCAAGCTAAGCGGTCGCGGCTTACCTCCCCCCCTGGTCGCCTTTGAAACATATGAGTTCTTGCCAGTTTCGCCCGTAATTTAATTTTTTATTTTAATTCCCCTCTGCCCCCCTACCTGAGGAGATGTGTAAGGACTGGGCTCTCCTCGATTCCGGGTCTTTGGCGCTATCGGGAGCCCGCGGTGGAGAGTGTGGGGCCGGTGGAGCTGGAGGAGCGCCTCGTGGTTGGCGCTGGGAGGAGGCGGCCCGGACCCGTAGGAGACGCGATTCGGCTCTGTTCCTGTTCCGGGTTACAGGAGGCAGGGCTGAGGCCAGTGTTTGTGCGCTTTCTGCCTCCAGTGTTTGTGGTGCTCGTGGTGTGGCTGGCAGCCCCCAGGTAGGGAGTCGACGCTTTTGCCTCATTTCCCCTTGGAGGACATTATATCGGGGAGTAGTGGAGAAGGTAGGAGGAAGCTCTTCTTCCTCCTGGAGAGTGTTTCCAAGTGTGATGTCTGTAGTCTTCAAGTCCTGCTAGACTTTAAGAAAATCGAAACGCAAGATAATGCACCAGTAAAGTTTATGGAGAAAGGAGAGCCACACAGTTCAGGAGGAACAGGCGATACAGCGGCAGCAGATTTAAACACATTTAAAATAAACAGATATACCCTTCGTACGAGAGCAGTTCACTCTTTAAATATTGGTAAATCTGTTTATTCTCCGCGTATTCCACCTGTAATCTCCGAAGTGAAGGCCCATACAAGACAGCCCAGACTCAAAGGGGGAACAACAGATAAAGGCTCTGATTATAAGGAAAAAGAGGTAGACACAGGCAAGAGAAGAGGGAGGGGCAAGAAGGGACTTTCCTCCAAAGTTAAAATTACTCCCTCGCTCAAAACTTATTATAAAGTTATGTCTACCTCTACCTCCACTATAACCACTCCCTTCACCTCTAACCCCCCAGTAGGGGATGTGTTAAAAAATACAGGTCAGGGTACCCTAGATGGCCCTCCAGAGGTTCTTAGTCCCTCGTGCACCCCAAAGGAGAGGGTAATTCATCCAGCAGTAAGTCTCACAAATAGATATTCGGTTTTGGCTATAAACGACCCTCTAGTCTTGACTGATAAATTATCAAGGGACTCCAACCTTGCATCTACTAATATCATAGACGAAAACACCACAATGGTTGGACTAGATGATACAGACATAACGGACACAACATCGCGTTCACTGGCGGATATACTACTGGCAATGAAGGTTGAAATTTCTAATAGATTTACTGTGTCTGAGGCAAATCAGGCGGAAATGTCTAATAGATTTACAACCTCTGAAGCAAATCAGGCAGCAATTCAAACCTCTTGTGAGGCACTAGCAAAAAGACTAGATGAAGTAACGTTAAGAACTGAGGCTATTGAATTGGAAATCCCCCAAATAAAGGACACTGTACAAAATACCGTATTGGAGCTTGCTAAATTATCTACTCAAAACAGAGAATTGAGAGACGATCTTGAGCGTTTGGAGAATCATTCTAGGAGGAACAATTTAAGGCTTCTAAATGTACCAGAAGCCCTTGAGGGGTCAGATATTAAGGGGTTCGTGATTTCTGTATTAAAGGAGACAGCATTAAAGAATACACCAGAAGTGGATCTCGTACATGAGATTCAAAGGGTACACCGCGACCCCTTTAAAAGGAACCTCGCTAAACAAAAACCAAGGAAGATACTGGTTAATTTTTTAACCTACTCAGTTAAGGAACAGATTCTCTCATTTGCCCTCAAAGAAGGCTCCATAACATTCAATGGCTCAAGTCCCTTTGCTTTCCAAATAAGATCTGATATATCCCACACGACAGCAACAAGACAATGGGAGCTGGGGAAAAGATTGGAGGAGTTGAATAGAATCGGGGCCAAGGCGCAGCTGAAGTTCCCTGCACAACTTCGTGTGATGTGGAAAAATCACATGCATCAGATTAGATCAGGCGAAGAAGCAGATGCCTTAATAGTGAGAATTAAAGCCGACCGGGAGGGAAAGTAGGGGAACAGAGAGAAAGAGTAGAAATATATGATAGCAAGATGTTGGCAAGAACCTAGCAATATTTGTAGTTATTTCTATCCCAGGGGGGAGGGCGGGCCAGACAGGCTTGCCTATCGGAAGGGAGGGTTCCTCATGGGGAGGTGGGGCACTGGGGGAGAAGGGAGGGGGAGCACTAGAGGTGGGGAGCAGTGGGTAAAAAAGAAAAAAATAGACCTCTTCTCACTTTAGATTTATGGAAAACCAGTTATACCGTTATGAAAATTTTACAGGTCAATGGTAGGAACCCAAGGCTTAGGGATTAGAAAGACCATCTTTACCTCCTGGAATGTTAACGGGTTAAGGTGTCCTCGTAGGCAAAGGCTGATTTTAAAACATCTGGAACTTTCCTTAGCTCAAGTTTGTATTCTACAAGAGACCCATTTGAGTTTTATGGAAAGCCGCTCTATTTTTTCTAGGGTTCCTTGGATAAAGTGTTACTGTGTATCACAACAGACGACGCATAGTAGAGGTGTGGCAATTTTGATCAAACATGGCGCCCCTGCTCTATAAAAAATTCACAGTCGGACTCTACTGGGAGATGGCTGGTAGCACAATTGACCTTGGGAAAATCTGATTTAGTTTGTGCCTCGTTTTATGGTCCAAATATAGACAATCCAACTTATATTCACAAATTACAATCAATATTGTCCTTGGAAACCCCTCCTTTTATTATTGGAGGTGATTTCAATGTCCTTTTGGACCCTTTAAAAGATAGGTCTAATTTGAGTCATTATGTTGGGGCTCCAAGGATACGTCGTGCTTTATTAAATATGTTACACGACCTGGACTTGGTTGATGTATGGAGGGCTAAGAAGGGAGATTTGAAGGGCTTTACGTTTTACAGTAAAAAGTATGGTCACTCCTCAAGGATTGATTATATCTTGGTGGATAGATCTGCCCTGACAGGCATGGAGGAGATCTTAGTTATGCCAAGCCATCTCTCAGACCATGCTCCAGTGCAGTTTTTATATCAAAACAATGGGCTTCCTCTGCAGTCTAGATGGACGCTTAACAGAGCTATGCTTTTGGACCCTGAAATTATTCAGGTTGTTAAGCATTCCTCTTTAGAATTTTTCTCTCTGAATATGGGGTCTACAACTATGGATTTTATTTGGGATGCTTATAAGGCAAACTTAAGCGGGAAACTCCATGGCCTTATTTGTGGTAAGAATAGAGAGGAGGCTAGGGCGCTAAACTCCATTGAGGAAAATATAAGCAAGCTGGAGAATGAGAGGAATAGATTAAATCATGGGGGTTCAGAGCGTTTATCACAAGTCTTGGAAAAGCTAGATGGTGCACGACAGGAGTATAGGGAGAAAATAGATTTAAAATGTAGGGCACAATGGCATATAAAGAATATGCAAAATTTCGAATATGGGGAGAAAGCAGGAGCATTATTGGCCTGGAAAGCTAGAGCGGACCGTACTAAGAACAACATCAATGAGTTGATAGTGAATAGCAACGGGGAAAAGTCAAGTAGCTTTGAAGATATGCAAACTTGTCTATTGTCTCTTTTCTCGGACCTTTATAAAGAAGATTCCGCTCCATCCCCAAGCTCCATACGTACATGGTTGGAGACTAAATCCCTGCCTTCTTTATCAGAGGAGAGCCGGAACAACTTAGATGCGCCTATTACATTGGAGGAGATTACTGAGCAAATTAAAAAATGTAAGAATAAAAAGGCCGCAGGTACAGACTCGCTCCCAAACGAAGTGTATAAACTCCTAGCAGATGAACTGATTCCTACATTGGGTATTACCTTTAACTCTGTATATTGCCATGTGGGTAAAGTACCTGCGTCTTGGAAGGAGGCATCAATTATATTGATTTTAAAACCAGGCAAGGACCCCCTAAAAGCTGACTCATATCGTCCAATCTCCCTGCTGAATGCCGATTATAAGATCTTTATGGGTATTTTAGCGGGGAGATTGGCGAAATTGATCCCTAAGTTGATACACACTGATCAAAAGGGTTTTGTGGCAGGAAGGTACATCCAGGAACAGACGCAATTGTTAATTGGCAACATAGACCTGGCCATTGAAAGATCTGATCCATTGGCAATAATCGCCTTGGATGCGGCCAAGGCATTTGACAGAGTGTGTTGGGTGTATCTTTGGGAAGTGCTAGAGATAATGGGTTTTGGTTCTATTTTTATTCAAACTCTGAGGAATTGCTATCAGGGTGCCTCTGCCCGGATCCTTCTGAATGGTTTATTGACCTCAAGTTTTAACATTCAGAGGGGGACCCGGCAGGGCTGTCCAATCTCGCCTCTTTTGTTTAATATCTATATTGAGCCTCTGGTGCAGGCAATTAGGATGGATGAATCCATAACTCCCTATAAGTCCCAACTTTACAATTGTAAGTTGGCGCTGTACGCGGATGATTTAATAATATATACAAACGACCCTGAGGTAGTCATCCCCCGTGTGGAGGCGCTCTTGGACGAATTTGGGTCTCTGTCGGGATATCTGGCTAACACATTAAAAACAGAGGTGATGTGCTGGAATCTGGATCATTGGGGGGAGTCACCAGTACAGAGCTAAAATACTTGGGTATCTATATTGTGAAAGATCTGGAAAAAATCCCCCAGATAAATCTTGATAGATCTATTAAAGAAATAGATCGCCTTTTCAGTAGATGGAGGAACCTCCCTTTGACTATCTATGGGAAGGTTAACTTAGTAAAGATGGTCATTCTCCCGAAGCTTTCATATCTATTTTCAGCTATACCTCTGGCTTTTCCGCACAAGAGCATTAGCAAAATTCAGAGTAAGATCGGGAGTTTTATTTGGGGAGCCAAAGGGGTTAGGCTGGCCTGGAAGAAACTGAGACGTAGACTTAATAAAGGCGGGCTGGCTTTACCTGATATTAGTTGGTATGCAATAGCATTTCAGTTTAAGGGCATTCGGATGTTGCTCGGGAAACCAGAAGAATCTTCATGGGGAAGGCTGTTGGGAGAAATGGCAAGAACGGAAGATGGAGGGAGAGATGAGGCCTTTTTATATAAGTTTGGGGCTCCGAAATACTTTAAGCGAGTACGCCTGAAGGTCCTGAGGGCAGCTTTGGAATTATGGTACAATATTAGATGCAAATGGGGGATAGGTTATTATTCAGATCTAGCTCCAATTTGGAACTCACCAGGAACACCTAGCTGCCTTAGAGATAGTCTGGCGGTACCTATTAAGAGAGCGGGCATAACTATCTGGTCTGATTTGGTAGATTCAGAGGGGATCCATCCTTGGGAATCTCTGAGGGCTAGGATCGGTATAGGGTTCTCAAGATTTAAATATTTACAGTTGGTGTCATGGTTTGACGCAGAAAAAGATGAAGTAAGGGGGAATGGGGATATAGAGAGGCTGTGTCAACATGTATATCCGTTAACGAAAGAAATATCTGTGTGGTATAATTATCTTTTTGAAGCAGAAGATCTGGAGATTCCATCTTTATCCACGGTCTGGAATCAAACCCCCTCGAACCGTCAATAGACGCCCTCTTTGAGCCCTCATTGAAGGTGATGTATAAATATATTAAACCTGCAAGCCTGAAAAAGAATCACTTTTTTGTTATCAACAGGCTTTATTATACTCCTGCAAAGATAGCAAAGTTTGTCTCTACCCCAATACCAAAATGCCCAAGATGCACGACCCCTGTTGCCAATGACCTCCATATTTTTTTCGATTGCCCCGAACTAAAGAATTATTGGAAGGAGATAGGTGATACCCTGTTTGCTATATTTGAGGCCAATATTGATGTGAATCTGTCATTGGTCTTTTTCGGAGATGATGGATTATACTGTCAGACAGCATCGAAGTCCCACAGAGGGCTGCTATTATATCTAATTCTGCTGGCACGGAGAGAGATCTGTAAAAAGTGGAAAGATGCATTTCCTCCGAAAAGAGAAGACTGGCTTAAAGCCGCATTCGCTATGGCCCGTTTGGAATATGAAGGTGAAAGGGACAAGCCAATAAACATCTGGCAGTCTCTTATGAGATGGGGTCGAATTCAAAGACTAATACAGTGGGTCCTATGATTACATCAAGTGCGGTAAGCCGGAAGGCTCTCAGATCGATATATTGGCTTCATAAGATCCGCAGAGCTTATTGATGAGATGAGGACTAAAAAAAAAAAAAAAAAAAAAAAGGACGACAACAGACTGAGATTTGAGTTGAGTGAGGTCATTCTAGCTATCGATTTAAGTTTGGGAGGAAAGGCACCCGGGCCGGATGGCATTCCGGTTGATCTTTTTAAACATAATACTTTAGTGTGGGGTCCTTTATTAACTCAAGTGTTAAACGCTTGTTGTACAATTGGCCTTTTACCATCCTGGTATGAATCAACCCTGGTCCCGATCTTTAAAAAAGGGGACAGGTCGGACCCAGCCTGTTATAGGCCGATGTCTTTGCTTGACTCGACAATTATAAAATTATTGGAAGAGTCTTGCTATCTAGACTACAAGACTGGGCGGAAGACCATTCAATTATCCAGTATTGGGGTATCTTTCATAGATTCACATGCCTGAATCATTCCCCGTCGTCGAGGCGGGAGTTCCGCGATAAATTACAAAAGTAGTGCCAAAAGTAAATAACAGTAGAAGGCTAAATGATAAAGGCCTAAGGCCTAAAACTTAGTAGCCTATCTACATCATTATAATGAAAAAGAACCAAAGGTTAGCTCCAACCAATCAGCTACCAGCACCCTCTAGAACACTCTCAGCAGAGGCAGTTCTCCTCGGATTTTCACCGCACGTCGTGTGGAAGGGAGTCTCCCTGAGTGCCAACTCAGTTCTTCTCAACTTTCTTCAGCATGTCTGACAAGAAGGCCCTTTGTAGACCCTGTAGGACCTGTGATAAGAGGGTCCATGTTGATGATCAACATAAGGATTGAATTTATTGCCTCTATCCTAAGCATGAGGCAAAAAATTGTAAAATCTGCCGTACCTTCCCTGCCAAAACTCTGAGGGATAGGGAGGCAAGGCTTCTCTTGTGGCTTAAATCCTCTTCGGCTGAGGAGGATGACAGAGCCTCTACGTCCAGCAAGAGGGCTAGATCCCAGGACAGCTCCTCAAGTGAAGGAAGAAAACATCACAAGTCTTCCCATGCTGTTCCTGACCCTTCACAAAGGTCACCTAAAGCGGCTGTCACAAAAACTGTGAGTAAATCCATTATTGTGACCTCTTCTGCCTCATCGTCGACAGCTACTATCTCGATGACGGCCATAACCTCACCTATTTTATCTACCAGAATTTCTATGTCATCCAAGAAATCTGGTATTGAGGACTCCTCTGTGAGAAAACCTTCTTTGAAGGCCCCGTCGACGACCGCATCAATGACGAGTCCGTCGACGACGGTACCGTCGACTAAGCTTATAACATCGACAAAAATATCGTCGACGAAGAGTCCGTCCATGATAGCCCCGTCGACGACTATCCCGTCGACGAAGAGCACGACGACGAATAGCCCGTTGACGAAGAGCCCGTCGACGATGACCCCGTCGACGACCGCGTCGACGAAGAGCCCGACGACGACCCCGTCGACGAAGAGTCCGACGACGACCCCGTCGACGAAGAGCCCGACGACGACCCCGTCGACGACGACCCCGTCGACGAAGAGTCCGACGACGACCCCGTCGACGAAGAGCCCGTCGACGAAGAGCCCGTCAACGACAATTCCGTCGACGACAATCCTGTCGACGGTGATAATTGTGCCTTCGCAATCGACGCCTTTATTATCGGGGTCTTTCCAGCTTAAGACATTCCAAAAACAGCAGGACTATAGTAAAATTTCCCCGCTTCTTCCCTCACATCTCCTATCTTATGTAGATGATGATGAAGATGAATATGAGGATGAGGATGAGGAAGGACCATTTGCCATAGCTCACCATCCCTCTGAACTTAATATAAAATGTCAGGAGGACGACGAAGATGATGATAATTACCAAGAACATTATTATCAACAACACCTTACGGTCCCGCAGCATAGGTTCCATCAAAGGGAGTCGTACCAGAGGGAAACCAGTCATCTCCCTCCGACGCTCATTCAAGATCTCCAGGCCATGCTGGCGGATTACCGGCAAAGATTTCCGCCGCAACAAGGGGTTCCAGAAAATCCATCACAACCATCAGTGGTCCTTGAACCGTTACCGCAGCCACAGGTTCCAGTCATACCGCTTCCTCCGCCTGCTCCCTCCGAGCATGTGCAACAGGATGTTACTTCCTCGGAAGATGAAGTTGAAGAGGGAGAATTACCTGAGAATATCCCTCACCAGGATCCGTGGGATGATTACATCATACCGGTACCTTCTCCGCCCATACCTTTACCATCCGACTCCCCCCCGGAGGATATCGGGGGTTTTCATAACTTGATGCAACGGGCGGCAGCCAGGTTTCAATTGCCTGTTACACTTGAACAAACAGAATGTTTCCTACATGATTTTAAGGAGGAGTCCAGAAAAATCACTAGAGCGGTCCCAATCATAGACTATATCTGGAAAGAGGGGATAAAAATTATGAAGACGCCTGCTTCCATTCCAGCGGTGCTTCCTCGTATAGAAAAAAAAGTACAGAGCGCCTGCTAATAGTCCATCTTGTCTGATTGGTCATCCTCGCCCGGACTCAGTCATCTCCCAAGACGCTCAACAGCGCTCTAAAAATCCTGCAACGCCTATCACCACACCGCCCGACAAAGAAGGACGTCGGCTGGATCTCATTGGCAAAAAGTTTTCCACCATGGCGGCGGCCTCCATTAGAGCGGCAAATTCATTAGCAATAATCGGCCGATATGACCGCCAAATGTGGTCAGATATGGCTGCCCTTATTGATCTAATCCCTGAAGACCACAGGCAGGAAGCACGAAAGATTCTGCTTGAGGGAGAAAGAGCCGCACCTGAGACCATAGATTGCGCGCTTGATATCGTTAATACCAACTTTCGTCAGCTTGCCGGGGCTGCCGTACTTAGACGCCAGGGATGGCTTAAGGCCACTACTTTCCGACCGGAAGTACAAACGAAGATCCTAGATATGGCCTATGATGGAGAGTCTTTGTTTGGAAAACATATTGACGACGCTCTTCTTGCCATTAAAACGGACACGGACACCGCCAAATCTTTAGGCGTCCTTCAATACAGGCGCGGATCTTTTAGAGGCGCAAGAGGACGTAGTTTCACATCACGAGGAGGATATCAAAATCAACAGAATAGGCAATATCAGCCACAATATAGACAACAGTATAACCAGTCTTCATATCGCCAATCCTCTTCGGCTGGTTTCTCCCATCAGGGCGGGCGCAGAAGATCCCAAAATCAAGACCGAGACACCAACAAGAAGCAATGATCTCAGCAGGGCGCCAACCACATTACCTTCCATTCCCGTGGGTGCGAAAATTTCAGCCTTTGTTCGCAGGTGGCAGGACATTACATCAGACCGATGGGTTCTAGACCTGGTATCCAGCGGTCACACGCTAGAATTCGTCAAACAGCCACCCACTACTCCACCCAGGGGTCCCCCTCCCCTCGTCTTCACTTATTGTTCAAAGAAGCCTTACTAATGCTCCTCAAGAATGCAATAGAGAAAGTTCCCTCTTCTCAAAGGGGAACAGGTTTCTATTCTCGTTTCTTCCTAATCAGAAAGAAGTCAGGAGAATGGCGACCTATTCTGGACCTCAGAAAACTAAACAAATTTCTCAAAAAACAGAGTTTCCGGATGGTCACACTTTCAGAGATTCTAAGCTGTTTAAACGAAGGAGATTTTATGGCTTCTCTGGATATGGAGGACGCGTACTTCCACATCCCAATTCACCCAAGACATCGAAAATATCTCTGCTTCTCAGTGGCTGGCGCCCATTATCAGTTCAAAGTGCTCCCGTTTGGGCTAAAATCGGCACCAAGAATCTTCACGAAGTGCTTGGCACCTGTAGCAGCAGCATTGAGATCTCAAGGAATCCAAGTATTCCCTTATCTCGACGATTGGCTTATCAAGGGTCCTTCAGCACAGAAAGCCAAAGAGGCCACAGAGACATGTCTCCATCTCTTCTCTTCACTGGGGCTGACTATCAACGAGAGCAAGTCACAATTCCGTCCAATCCAAGTCATTCCTTTTCTCGGAGCAATGCTGGACACGATCCAGTGCAAGGCATTCTTGTCAGAAGATCGGCAATTGCGTCTCCGAAAACTAGCAACATCAATCTCAAAAAGAAAGTCAGTTTCTGTCCGGATGTTTGCTTCACTCCTGGGAATGTGCTCTTCTGCAATAAACCTGATACCCCTAGCGCGGCTCAAAATGAGGCCTCTTCAAGAGGAATTACATCTTCAATGGCAGCAAGCCGTGGGTTCCTTCGACGACTCCATAAAGGTTACACCTCGCATGATACAGGCTCTGCACTGGTGGTCCAAGGCAACAAATTTAACCCAGGGACTAACTTTTTTACAAGCCATCCCAGGTTTCGTGTTGACTACCGATGCCTCCATGGAGGGATGGGGAGGCCATCTACAAGATTTAAGAATACAAGGAAAATGGTCTCAAATTCACAAACAACAACATATCAACAGTCTGGAGCTCTGCGCAGTTTTTCTGTCCCTACAAGCGTTCCTGCCAAGGATTGCGGGTTCCTCAGTGCTGGTCCGTACGGACAATACGACCAGCATGTATTACATCAACAAACAGGGAGGAACGAAATCTGCCACACTCTCACAAGAGGCCCACGAACTGTGGGAATGGGTCACTCTTCACGGGATAACCCTCAGAGCAGAACATGTCAGGGGTTTACACAATACTCTGGCGGACACGTTGAGCAGGTCTCTGTCGGACTGTCACGAGTGGGAACTTGAACAGGAACAGTTGAACAGAGTGTTTCAAACCTGGGGCAAACCTGCACTGGATTTGTTTGCAACAAGGGACAACAAGAAATGCCGGTACTATGCCAGCAGATTCCCTCAACAGGGGTCAAGAGGGAATGCCCTGTCAATGCGATGGTCAGGGATTTGTGCTTACGCTTTTCCCCCGATCCCGTTGGTCCCGAGAGTGCTACGGAAAATGAAGCTAGAGGGTTGCCGCATAATTCTAATTGCACCCCGTTGGCCAAGACAATATTGGTTCCAGGAACTACTACTGTTGACTCAGGACAAGCCTATTCGCCTGTGTCCGACTCCTACGATGTTGTCCAGGAACAGCGGCCAAGTGGTCCACCCGGACCCACAGTCCCTTGCACGCATGGCTCCTGATTTCTTAGAGTTCAAAGACTTCAACATCTCGCAAGACTGTCGTGAAATCTTGACCAAAGCTCGTGCTCAAAGCACGATAAAGACTTATCGTTCAAAATGGAAACGATTTTGTTATTGGTGCGAAGCGAATAATACTCACCCAGTTCAAGCTCCTGCGGAACAGATTCTCCCTTACTTGCTGCCTCTAGCCAAGTCTGGTCTTACCTTTTCATCTGTCAAGGTCCACCTTGCTGCTCTGTCTAGATTCAGAAAAAGTGCTGATCGGCCGTCTCTCTGTTCATCCTCACTTGTCAAGCAATTCATGAAGGGACTTTTCAGAGCTTTCCCTCCAGTGCAAGCACCCCCTCCAGAGTGGGAGCTCAATACTGTGCTAGCGCAGCTGATGACGCGCCCATTTGAACCAATCCACAAGGCGGACCTCAAATTCCTCACGTGGAAGGTCGCACTTTTACTGGCGCTAACTTCGGCAAGAAGGGTTAGTGAAATCCAAGCATTCACTATCACTGAGCCTTTTCTACATTTCACTCGAGATTATGTAACCCTTCCCACAAATCCTAAATTCATCCCCAAGGTACCGTCACAATTTCATTTGAACGAACCGGTAAGGTTAAGAACTTTCTTTCCGGATCCATCCACTCCAGCTGAGAGAGCGTTACACTCTCTGGATGTCAAACGCTGTTTAAAATTCTACTTACAAAAAACTAAAGACATCAGGCGTTCCAACCAACTGTTCGTGCCTATGGCCAAACAACTATTGGAACTGCAGTAACAAAGACAACAATCGCCAGATGGCTGGCTTCCGCTATCCGCTTCTGCCATGACAAGGCCAACAAGCCTTTACAGAGGAAGGTCAAGGCTCACTCTACAAGGACTATGGCGGCTTCAGCAGCTTTATTTGCTGGAGTGACTCTAGAGAATATCTGTCGTGCTGCGACATGGAAAAATGTCCACACGTTCACGAAGCACTACTGTCTTCAATCTGCTCAGCGAGAAGATGCAGCAGTTGGACAGGCGGTTCTACGACATCTCTTTCATTAAGTCGGACCAGGTATTTTCTCTTTTATATGCTGTTTTGTTCCTGCGATCAGTATTCATACAAAATCGATATGTAAATATCTATATAAAGTATAGTTGTACAAATATGCATATATGATAATTCTTATGTATTCTTGTTCTTAGTAGTAGATTGCATTTTACATAACTTTGATATCTTGAAGGCTTGTGTAAAAAAAAAAAAAAAATCTCAGTCATTGTGGATACAGTTTGGGGGTTTAGTAATACTTGTCTCCCACCATCCGCAAACGACATTACGCTTGATATACTGCTGACTACTCTGATTCAGGCATGTGAATCTATGAAAGATACCCCAATACTGGATAAGAAAACAAGTTACTTACCTGTAACTACAGTTATCCAGTATTGGTATCTTTCATAGATTCACATGCACCCACCCTCCTCCCCGGCAGGTCAGTTCTCTAGGATTTGGGACTCTTACTCCCACTTGTGCTAAGAAAATCTGAGGAGAACTGCCTCTGCTGAGAGTGTTCTAGAGGGTGCTGGTAGCTGATTGGTTGGAGCTAACCTTTGGTTCTTTTTCATTATAATGATGTAGATAGGCTACTAAGTTTTAGGCCTTAGGCCTTTTTCTTTTAGCCTTCTACTGTTATTTACTTTTGGCACTACTTTTGTAATTTACCGTGGGACTCCCGCCTCGACGACGGGGAATGATTCAGGCATGTGAATCTATGAAAGATACCAATACTGGATAACTGTAGTTACAGGTAAGTAACTTGTTTTCTTCTTAGTGATTTACAGTATGGCTTCCGTAAGGGACTGGGCACTGTTGATCAGGGCCTAAATTTAAATATGATGATGGGAAAATATACCAAGGCTAAAAGGGGAAGGCTGTTTCTAACGTTTGTTGACTTAACCGCAGCGTTCGATTGTGTGATTCATGAGGAACTTTGGAGAATTTTAACGAACCTGGGGGTGGAAAGTACTATAATATAATTTTTAAGACAACTATACGCAGGGGCGAACGCAAGGATTAGATTCAGGGTGGGAGGGGAATGCACTAAGCACTTTAGGGTAGGAGGGACGTGAGACAAGGGTGCGTCCTGGCTCCCTTCCTGTTTACATTATATATTAATGATCTGGGAAGAACCTTGGAGGAAGAGTGTCAGGACCTTCCACAAATCGGCAAGCGATCTATACCCGCATTAATGTACACCGATGATGCGGTTCTCATGGCGCGCACCCCCGTGGGTATTCAGAGGCTAGTTTGTAGTTTTTCGAAATATATGTCCAAATTGGGTCTAAATGTCAACATTTCTAAAACTTTTGTGATGAAATGTGGGTCAGGCAGCATGAAATGCAGGCCTGTATCATTAGGTATGAAACATATCGAATGCTGTAACACTTTTTCCTATTTAGGGATCCTTTTTGACAGAAGGGGGACTTGGACTCAGGCGATTAAGACCAGGAGGTTGTTGTTTCTAAAAGCTGTAGCAGCTCTCTTAAATTTTAGCAGGAAGTTGGGAAAACGGGTTCCAGAGGTTTTAATACTGATCTATAAGGCTAAATGTATCTCTATAGCTACCTATGGGGCAGGCATCTGGGGCTATGAGGATGTTAACCAATTACAAATTATTGAGAATAGGTTTTTAAGATTTTTACTCATTGTCCCCGATAGTACTTCCACTTTTATTTTCCACACTGAATTAGGCATGACTTATATTGCGGATATATGCAAAATTCAACCCGTACTTCTGTGGCATAGGATTTGGACCTCGGAACAGTTGGAGTTAAACAGACAGATACTAAGGGATTGTGGTAGTTTGGATGGGGCTCTGAGTATTAGATGGCTTGAGTATATCAAAAACTTTGTTGGTAATTTTGGCCACCCCGAATACTATTCGGAGCCTTTAAGTCTAAGAGAGGTTCAGAGGAAAGATCTTAAAATTAGCTGTCTAAGTTACCTGGAAGATAAGAGAAAAATGTGAAATTACAGAAAATAACTGTTCAAGCTCACCAGCTAATAGTCCCTTCTGTCAGAGTCCAGCCTTATTTAGGGTTGTTAACAAAAGAACATGATAGATTTTTGCTGATGCGCCTGAGACTGGGTATTTTTCATAGGCTTGTTACTTTTCCGGTCCAGAATGATTGGACAAGAGAGCTGTGTAAATGTCCATGTGACGACGTGTCCGTTCAATCGACCATACATGTAATATTCTTTTGTAAATTTTACTCTTGCAATAGAAAAAGGTGGATTCTGCCGATTTTAAGATATAGTGGTCTAAGACAATGCCGTCCTGCCTTTTTGTTTTTACAAATATTAGGAGAAGAACAGATGATTGTATCAGTTTTAACATTTTTAAAGAATGTTTTAAAATGTAGAAATTCGATCATGATGTAATAAAATTTTTAGAGTTTATCGACCCCAGTTGCGCTTTAATTTAAAAAAAATGAATTTTATATATTATGTATGTATAATTGGTGGTTTGTTTTTTACTGTGCTTTTATGATTATCATGTTTATAATCGAATAAAGCTGACTGAACTGAACTGAACTGACTCGGTCGGGTTGCAGAAGGTGGTCCTGAAGGATGTAGGGTTGGCGGCACAGGAGAGTCCTAGGAGGCGGCTTGCCGATAGGTGGCAGAACGGCAGTAGCAGCCATCTCGAGTGACAATGCTGCCCTGTGGAAAGCCTTGAAAGATGTGGTTGGTCATTGTGGGGAAAGCCTCGGTCGCGTCTGTAGGCTGCTACAAGGGCTTTGTGGCAAAAGAGATCTTTAGGGCACAGGTGCGGTACTCCATTGGGCCACACCAAAAAGAGCTATGGGGAGGATCTCACAGTGTTGTGAGCCATTCAGGACGAGGGCCGCTCATCCTGGTTTAGACCTTGGCAAGAGTACTACTACGGGGAAGGGATGTTTCAATGTAGGTGCAGCATCCCTGTGGCTATGCAGCTCTCATAGATTACCTATCTCTTGTCATACTGCATATGTGCTTACTTTATGCCCAAAGTTCGGCAGACAGGTTTTGGTAATACCACGATTCCCATAATTGTGCCATGACCACTACTTGAGAATTAAATGGCAGATACATTGCAAAACAGTGTATTTCTGCATTCAATAATTGAAAGCTTCCACTAGCTCATGCCAACGAGCATCGATATTGTACTCAGAGAAGGCACATTACCATTTTTAGCCTACCAGACCACAGCTGTCTGGTTTGCTAAAGACTTCTTGGGAACATTCTGAAAGCTTCCCTGTATTTTGTAACTCAGTTGCTGCTTGCTTTCTATTTCCTTGCTTTCATTGTTTTAGGCTGTCCAGCTTCAGTTAGTCTCTCCTATGAAGCATAGACTGTTTACCACTACTTGTATTCTTCCATGAGTGCTCACTTTATGTAAATGAGACTTTAAGTTTTGTTCTTATCTGTCACATTTGCTGTTAATTAAATGATATAGGTCGAATGCTACACTCTGAGTTCTGAGGGAGCTTGGTGTTTACTTTTCTTTCTCTGACTTCAAAGTGAGAGGATTTATCTGACAATTCTTGCAGGGTACTGGGGTTGTGAAAGGAAAGGCTTTTTTCTAGAACACTACAAAATGTAAATGTGTATAAATTGACTAGGCAGATATTTCAGTATATTTCAGAATTCGGAAAGCACAAATGTAGTAGTATTCCTGAAGTGTGGTGGAAACAAATATTTTAATAGATCAAAACAAATCAATACACTAGGTGATGCCATTTCCACACATTATTTGTGTGCACTGTATAGTTTTATCATGGTCATTTTAATTGAAAATGTGTTTCTATAATGGCAGTGCGCTACCACACCATGGATACTCCACTCCACAGCACTCTACTCCCTCCACTACTCTCTACTCCCTTCACAATACTCCTCTACTAACTTTAAGCCATGGTGAACAGCAGCCACGCTGGTGTACAGCATGGCTAGAGCACACTGGTAAAGCCAGTAGCTCTTGCAGAAGCGAGCCCTATTGGCTTTGCCAATGCTTGTTTATGCAGTAGCCTCTCTGCTTTCTAATGAGAACTTGTTTTGTTATTTAAAATCCAAACAAACTCTAGATGAAAGCCTTAGTGTTTAATCAGCTGTGGAGGTGGTAGTGAGACGGCAGGGCACTTGGTACCACACAGTATGAGGAGATGAAAACCTCAGTATCTGATTTACTAGAAATATTACTCGCTGTCACATCCCTACTGTGTTTCAGAGGCACTCAGACCGCCTCTTGTTCTCTGGGAGCTCAGCACTGGCACAGGAATTACCTTAACCTTCTCTCTAGGAGTCTGCTTATAATTTACAGACTCTTAAAATGGATTTATTACTTAGTAAAAAAAAAATTCTTTCCGTCGCCAAATGCGATTCGTACTGTTTGTGACTGTTAAAACGTTTGTAATATCTGGGCATAAACCTTTAAAGGTATTAATAGGAACAATTGTCCAGTGGGACTCACTTTGATAATAGGAACCTCGTGATCACCTAGGAGGGCTTCCCTTAATTATTTCAATATTACTCATATACCAAATCTAATATGAAACGCACAGGACACATAGAGATATTTCCATTTTATATGCATTAAATATGGTCATATATTACAAAACATCTGTGATCATAGTGCAGACGACGCAGTGCTCAAAAGTGATTTCATTTACAACAAATATGGACAAAGACACTGTACAAATCCCAACGTTATCTACAATATTCAAGCATAAACACAAGGGTGCATAACTTGACACAGCATCCCTCATAGAAAAAATTACAAGACTCAAATAAAAGGGAGGGGTTGTCGATGTTTCGACACCATGTGAATGTAAGGGTGTCCTCAGGACGCAGTTATATGACTACCAACCACCTAGCCAGTCAGAACAACCTCTCACGGCTTAACAAAAAGATTAATCAATAGTGCTTTGTGGCAGAACCAAACTAAGTGGTTGTATGGTGGCCGAATTGCAATAATATGCTTATTTGTATATCTCAAGGTTTGGAATCCAGCCACACGCTCGTCGTCACTCGAACATTACTAGAGACGATGTATGGGATGCTGTGTCGTCACGGCCCCTTGCGTGTACGCTCGACTATTGTGGACAACCATTGGGAATTGTACAGTGTCTTTGTTCATATATGTTCTCAATGAAATCACTTTTGAGCACTGCGTCTTCTGCACTATGATCACTGATGTTTTTGTAACATATGATCGCATTTAATGTATAGAAAAATGGAAATCTCGGTCTCCTGTGCGTTTCAAATTAGATTTGTTATATGAGTAATATTGAATTAGTTAAGAGAATCCCGCGTAGGTGATCGCGAGGTTCCTATTCTAAATGAGTCCCACTGGATCATTTTTAGGTCTCGCAGACCTGCGTTGCAGCGCGCATGCGCTGCTCGCTCTGCGAGGCTTTTTGTAATCGAGGAGATTTTAGAAGTGGGCTTGAAGCCCCGCCCATCCATCTTATTGCCTGGCGTCATCATTTTTGCTAAACGGTGGCCTCCGATTGAAAATGAGGCTTTTTTGTTACCACCCTGTCTCCTTTTTAGACGGATCATCCGGACTGGATTGTTTGCTTGCGTCGTTACACTGTCCTCCATATGTAGGCGGTAAGCACTATTTTGTTTCATTCGCAACACTGCTCAGCAGTGGCGCTGCCTTCCACATTGGTGGCCAGACACGCACGCTGGCCGGAGGTGCGCTCGTTTGTTCCATTAGCAAAGTTACACTTTGTTAACCACATCAGTGGCTACACACGCAGTTAATTTTCTTGGTAATATGCATGTATATAATAATTTTTATCTGCAGACCTTGCTGTCATAATATGTTTGCTTTTGGCCCGCCCGATATTAGAGCAGTAGCTAAGCACACGGAGAGGTAGGCTTTCTAGGTTAGAAATATGCGTGTATGTTATTGTAATGTGCAGCCCTCTGATAATTAGTTAACATAATTGATTTTGGCCTGCCCAATAGCACAGCAGCGGCGCAACGCATACGGAGAGGTAGGGTTTATATATTGTGAGTGTGTGTTTATATTATTGTATATGCCATAATATTTTCCTTTTTTTTATGTTGCGAATGTGCTTTTGTTATTATATTATAGGTCAGGCGGTGCATTCTGATGTTAAGGTTGAGGATACTCCCGTTAAAAGATGTAACAAAAAATTGGGGTGGTAACTTTAATAAAACAGGCAAATGTGACTTATGTAATGGAGGAATCCAAGATTTGGCACATGTTTTATTTGTCTGTCCAAATAGTAGTCTGGTTGAGGCGCGTTCACGACTTTTAAAACCCATCTGTACAAAATATAGTATTCTTAGAAATACGGATTTGATTGAGATCATAAGAAACCCTCCTGATGAATTTGTATGCTATAAAGTTTTTTATTTTTTTAAAGTGTTATTTCCGCTATTTTAGAGATATACAAGCGAAGAACAATAATCAAGTTTGCTTATAAAGTTTTTAAGATACATTGTAATATAAAGTGATTGGTAATTTGTACATGTTATTTTACTACATTGTGGATCTCAGATGAGGTCTAAAACAATAAAAAATTCTGAAATTTCTATTATATTATATACGCGCTTTTAAATATCGAATCTGCAAACCTTAATGCCATACTTTGTTTACTCTTGGTTTGCCTAATAGCAGAGCAGCAGCGCTACGCACACGGAGAGGTAGGTTTTTTATGTTGCGCATGTGCTTTTATTATTTTATAATATGTGCGTTTTTAATTATTTAATCTGCAAACCTTGATGCCATAACATGTTGAATTTTGGGCTGCCCCATAACAGAGCAGGGGCGCTATTCAAACGGAGATGTAGGGTTTTTATATTACGAATGTGGGTTACTTATTGTATTGTCTGCAGCTCTCCTGTAATTGTGGCCACACACGCAGTTAATTTTATTGGTAATATGCATTTATTTAATAATATAATCTGCAGACCTTGCAGTTATAATATGTTTGCTCTTGGCCCGCCCAATATTAGAGCAGTAGCTAAGCACACGGAGAGGTAGGCTTTTTAGGTTAGAAATATGCGTGTATGTTATTGTAATGTGCAGCCCTCTGATAATTAGTTAACATGATTGATTTTGGCCTGCCCAAGGGGGGCTTGGGGGGCAGCCGAGCCCCGGGAGGTCTGCCCCCCGGGCAGTTTGGGAGGGGGAGGGGCAGGACGACGGCGGCCATTTTGTGGGTTTGTTTGGGCTACGTGGGGAATAGCCCAAATGTAGCCCAAATCATTTTGATAGCCCAAATGGCTATAAGGGGCTGGCTCCCCCTCTCCCAGCCACCATTTTAGGTTTTGGTGACCTGGTGGCTGGGAGTGTAGTAGGATTTAGCTTTTTTGTGGTATTTAGCCTTTTTTGGTTGTTGAGTTAGCCTTTCGTGAGGGATTTGTCAGCGTGTTTAGGACAGTGGGTTTAAGGCGTTCGTAGAACATGATGGCAAGGAAGGATCACAGAGTTGTGGAGTCGGTCCGGCTGCTCCGTGAGGCCGGCCGGCTTCAGCTGCTTGGGCCGAAAACCGCGCGCCCAGCGAGGCGCGCGTCCATGGGGGTGGCGGCCGCCGTCGCGGCCTGCTTGTCCCCCAGGAAGGCGAAGCGCGGACAGGTGAGTGACCCGGGCCGCAAGAGTAGTGCTCGTGCGGCCCGGGGTGTGGTCAAGGAGCCGCAGCCTCTAGGGTGCGTTGAGGCTGCGGCGGGAGAGTCTGTGGGTGGGGCTCGCCGGCAGTGCGCGTCGCGCACCTCCAAGGTTGGTGAGGAAAAGGTTCGGGGCCGCTCATACACCAGGAGAGCGGCCCCGTTTGTAACGGAGGCGCCGGAGCTCCTCGTCTCCTTGGAGGCTCCGGCGGAAGGAAATGTGGGCGGGGCCCGCCTGAGGAGCGGTCCGGGTGGTGCTCAGGCCGGGCCCCGGGGCGGCTGTGAATGGAGCAGGGAGGGGGACAAAGGGGCACAGGGCAAAGGCCCTGTTGTGGCACTCGGGGGGGGGGATGCAGACGCGGGGGCCAACCGGCATGGCTGGCCATCTAGAGGAGAGCCTGCAGACTGGAGGAGGGCAGGGGAGGCTTTTGGGGCCGCGTGCAGAGGGGTACGGGGAGTTTTGGCAGCGGAGCTCGATGCAGGCACCGGTCGGGTGCAAGCAGGATGAGCGGGAGGGAGGGGGGGTTGGGGAGAGGCGGGGGGTTTTTCTGGTGCGGCTGGGGGGCAAGGGGGAGGGAGACTGGTTTTGGAGGGGAGGAGGATGATATCCCGGAGGAGCTGGGGTCGGAGGGGGGTCGGGACTGGGAGGGCCTGGACATCTTTACCTCATGGCATGAGGAGGTACGGGGCTTATCAAGGAGGGAGCAGATTGATGCTTACATGGCGCATGGTGGCTCCCTGGGTCTGGGGGCTAGGCAGGGGGGCGAAGGGTCGGGTGTGGGAGGGCAATCTGGTGGAGGTTTGGGTTTCAGCTCGACAGCGGCAGGGCTGGGCAGGTTGGGGAACTTGGGGAGACTGGATTGGAGCGACGACGAGGAGGGGGACAGGGTTGGGGGGGTAGCCAGTGATCTTAGCAGAGTAAGGTGCCATTGGGCGGCTAGTACTTTGGGTGTAGGTAGGAAGAGGAATTGGGAAGGGGGGGATAGAGAGATTAGGCCCAGCACACCGGACCATACCTTTTTGTTGCAGGCGGTGGGACAGCGGCGGGAGCCAGACTTGGCAGAGCTGGGAGCGGCTCATAGGCGCCAAGGTGAAGGGAGGGTGGAGCCTCTCGCGGCGTGCCCAGTACCGGCGTGGGAGCCCGTCGCGGCCGGCGCAAGTAGGCCCAGAACGGTCTCGCTGGCCCCAACACCCGATGGCCCCCAACGGGACACGGGACATCGTGCACACAGGACCATGTATTGCGATACTGTTGTGGGTCAAAGGAGGATGCAGACGGCGCCTCCGCCGGACAGGAGTTGGGGGCAGCGGGAGACCTTTGATTTGGGCAATGAGGAGGATAGTCTCGAGGAGGATGAATGGAGGGAAAGCGAGGAGGGCGGCGTGGGGGGGCCGAATAATGTCTGTTCTCGTACATTGCAGAGGTCACGACGCCCGACGGAGCCCACAGATCGGTCAGCTGGGTTAGAGGACGCAACGGTTCCTGTGGCAAGGCGGACTGCAGCAAGACGGGCACCCTCCTTGGACCAAGGTAAAACAAGGGACGGTCGGGTGAAACCTGTGATGGTGTCGGTGGGGATCGGAGGGGGAAGGGGTGGGGGAGGAGGAGAGAGGTTAAGCAGAGGTAGATACGTGTCGGATGTGGGTGTGGGCACAGACGACTCAGGCAAGACGCCAGTAAGTGTGGGGGACGATGCTCAGTCAAGAGGGGAGGGCGTCGCAGGGGCATCAGGGTCGGTAGAGTCAGACGTGAAACTAGAGAGCAAGGAATTGAAAATCAAGAAGTTGCCATATATGGGGGTCACAAAGCCATTGGGAGCGCATTTGATGGTGGCCACGAAAGAGCGCATATGGAAAGGGAGTATGTGGAAATGCTCAAGCTACTGCACAGGGAGGTACGCGCAAAGGAAGGGTCAAAGGAGGAGGAATATGAGTTGGCAAAGCGGCCCAGGGTGCCCCTCACTGTTGAAAACTGGACGGCAGCCTTTCTCATATATGCCAGCGTGTATTGCGAGAAATACCCGGAGCGGTGTGTGGCCCTTTTAAGTATATGGACGTCATTAGGAAGGCGCAAATCACGGGGGAGGGATACGCTTGGGCCCAATACGACGAGGAGTTTAGGGCTCGTATGGCATGGGACACAGAAGCTAAATGGGGGAGTTAGATACGGATCTGTGGCAGCACACAATGGGGTCCTCTAGGGCAGGGAAGACGATTTTTACAGCCAGCGGGCTACCGCTCGTTTATCACCCTCTCAGGGGTAGCCCACCTGGGGAGGGGTGGGTGGTACGGGCCGGGGGCAGACGGGCTCTGGGAGGGCCTGCTGGGATTTCAATAAGGGAACGTGCTTCAGGGAATTTTGTAGATTCAGGCACGACTGCTCGAAATGTGGAGGCAGACACGCCGTGGTTAATTGCTTTGGGGGGGGGGCCGCAGTCGGGGAGCCAGCAGGAGCACCAAGGGGGGGGACAGCAGCAGCAGCCTTTCGGGTGGGGTCGAGGGGCTAGAGGGGCTGTGCCAAAGGGCTCATACGCCAGTTAGGGTGGACTGATTAATGGCAGCCTGGCCGGGTTATAGCAACAGAAGGCTGCGAAAACGCGACGGGATTGGTTTTATGGACGGTTTTCATTTAGGTTACAAGGGCCCCAGGGGTAGGCGAGGAGAGGACAATGTACAGTCAGCAAGGGAGCACCCGGAGGTAGTGCAAGGCAAATGGAATAAGGAAGTGCGTGAAGCTCGCATGGCGGGCCCACTTGCAGGGGGCCATGGGATCATTTGGGGGGTCTCTATAGTGGGCGGTTCATGTGACAGAACAAGGGAAATTCAGGTTAATTCAGCATTTTTACGGCCAGACGGCAATGCGGTTCTTGATGTTATGGACAACACAGAGGTTACTGTATCTTATTAATATGTTGACGTGACCATGTCACTGTTAAGTGACCACAGGCGCAACAGCGGGAAGGGCATAAATCGGTTGACGCAGCCATGTCACTGGTAAGTGACCACGGGCGCAACGGCGTAATGAGCATAAGGCAGTTGATGTGGCCATGTCACTGGTAAGTGACCACGGGCGCAACGGCGGAATGAGCATAAGTCGGTTGACGTGGCCATGTCACTGGTAAGTGACCACGGGCGCAACAGCGGAAGGAGCATAAGTCGGTTGACGTGGCCATGTCACTGGTAAGTGACCACGGGCGCAACAGCGGAAAGAGCATAATGCGACAGATGGTCAGCTTTCTGAGTGATATTAGTACACCAGGGGGTTTGGGACTTCTTGTGCATCCATTTCAATGGAATGGGACGGGGCAAAGCTTTACCAATGAGCTGCTCGATGTTTGGCGCATTTGAAGATTTCAGTACACTCCTCCAGGGGTTGTGTTACAGGCGCACGGGTCACCAGTTGGCAAGCACTATCTGGATGACTTATTTCTTGGTCAGCACCTCAGACTCCACGGAGTGCCAGGCAGCACTGGACAGCTTCAAAGAGATCATGAGGGAACTGGGAACGCCTTGGCACGGGATGCAATGATGGGGCCCAGTACGTCTCTTTTCTTTTTTGGGGCTTGGAGCTGGATGCCCACTTGAAGGAGGCTCAGTAGCGGATGGGTAAACAACAGCAGGTGCTGGGGCTGCTCGAGATAAGGATGGCCAGAGACAAAGGCACAGTTCATGAGATGCAGGGGTCGGTGGGACACTTTACATTTGTTTGCGGGGTAGGAATAGGGAGGATTTTTTGCAGACGACTGGGGACGGCACTGACAGGACAGACTTTTACATCAGGGGTAGCGTCTGGATGCCAGGAACAGGGGGTGGGGAGGGGGACAACTACGGGGGTGGAAGAGATGGGTTTCGGTCTGTTACCAGGGATGTGCTCGCGGCGTTCCAAGAGGGATTGCGCGCGGTTATGTGTTTTCCTCTGTTCACGCAGTTTTCTATTTCAGGTTCGGTTGGGGGCCCCCTCGTCAGGGAGATGACCATATGGATAGTGGGACATTCTTTCGTGAAGTGGGCCCAGGTCCAGGCGCGGGCCCAGTATTTTTGTAGAAATATTGGATGTTTATAAAGATGTATTTAAGGTTATGGGAAAAGGGAGGGGGGCATGCTGTGGAAGGAACTTTTGCGTTTAAGAAATGGCAGGTTGGTGGCTGGTAGGTGCCCGACATTTTGCTGATTCTCTTGGGGGAACATGACATGGTTAGAGAGGAGGGTTTTGGTCCTTACGAGAATAGGGAAGCGAGACCTGGCCCTGTGGAAGCCGCAGTGGTCCGGGTGCTCTGCCATTGGGTCGGAGCTTTTCCCGCGTCAGGTGGAGAGGGGCTCGCATTCCTAGGAGGTGGACAGGGCCAGGAGAAAACTGAAATACAGAGTGGGGGCATAATGCAGAGAGTTGGGTTTTTTCAGGTTGGCGCATTGTGCGATTAAGTGGGACATGGCGGAATTGTTTAGTGGCAGGGGAGTACATTTGTCCGGTTAAGGTATGGACTTGTATCTGCTGGAGGGTAAGGTAGTGTAGTAAAAGTATTAAGGTGGTGTATTAAGTGTTTTAGTTAGTGCGGGATAGGAGGTTGAATGCTTAGAGTCAGTGGGGGAGCATTCCTACTAGGGCAGGGGGGGCAGAAAAAAGGGGAGGCGGCGTCACCGCCTATGCTCCCGCTTTTTCCTGGGTGGCGGGGTTGTTAAAAAGTTGGCCAGATTGGCAGAAGTTTTTAGTTAAATGTTGGAAGTTTTGTGGGCAGGGCCAGGGAAAGGTGAGGCAGGTAGGATAAGTTTAGAATAGAGGTTAGGTAGTTACAGTTGCAGAAGGACAGATACGGTGGTAGGTTTTTATTAGATGGCAGGAGTTTGGAACTGCAATATTGTGGAATGGGATTGTTATGAAATGTTATGGAATGTTATGTAATGTTATGTTATCGGCAGGGTGGGGGATTTTTATGTGGGGATCGTAGGGGTCGGGGTGGAGGAAATGGAGGATCAGCTATTTTATGTATATTGAGGTTTTAGTTTATAAGGCATTGGCCTAGTTGGGACTTTGTGATATGCACCTGTCTTCAATAAAGCGGCCTTTTTCACACACAAAAATGGGTCTCGGTGTTGGCTTGCCCCCCTCCCTCCCAAGGGGGGCTTGGGGGGCAGCCGAGCCCCGGGAGGTCTGCCCCCCGGGCAGTTTGGGAGGGGGAGGGGCAGGACGACAGCGGCCATTTTGTGGGTTTGTTTGGGCTACGTGGGGAATAGCCCAAATGTAGCCCAAATCATTTTGATAGCCCAAATGGCTATAAGGGGCTGGCTCCCCCTCTCCCAGCCACCATTTTAGGTTTTGGTGACCTGGTGGCTGGGAGTGTAGTAGGATTTAGCTTTTTCCCTCCCGCCCACCCTTTACTTAGGGGTTTCAGTAGGCGTTTTTTCGAAGGGATTCTATAAGGTTTGGCCGTTTTTGTTGGGGAAGGGTGCATAGGGTTCTAGTAATTTTGTATATGCTGTCGCTTGAAGCAGGTGCTGCTGGGTTGTTAAAAAGTTGGCCAGATTGGCAGAAGTTTTTAGTTAAATGTTGGAAGTTTTGTGGGCAGGGCCAGGGAAAGGTGAGGCAGGTAGGATAAGTTTAGAATAGAGGTTAGGTAGTTACAGTTGCAGAAGGACAGATACGGTGGTAGGTTTTTAGGTCGAGCACCGAGTAGCGCGCAAGCGCTGCTAGAGGCGAAGACTTTTAGTAAGTGACTTTCAGAAGCAGTCCAAACGCTCGTGCGTCGTGGCTGGCCTTTTTGGGATGGGTACGCGCGGCAAACATGTGTTTCCAATTATCGTGCCCAGACGCATGCGCGATAATTGTAAACACATGCCGGCAAAAGGCCATGACGCACGAGCGTCTGGTCAGCTGAGCAGGCTGCCGCGCTCCCTCCCCCCCCCTCCGCTCCTCTGTGGTGCGCGCGCACCACTGTTTATTTTTTTTTTACCTCGCGGCCGCCATTTCTTTTTTTCTCTTCTACTCCCGGCTCCTAAATGTTTCCAAGTGTCGGAATAAGCACCCCCAACGAGGCCTCCTTTAACCACAGGCCATTGGGCATCCTTCAAAGGACTGTTGCTTCGTGTGTGTCCCGTGTGTGTTCCTCCGCGTCATTCCCCAGAGATGTCAATCTCTCTCCTTCCGGTTTCCTGGGTAACTCGGATAAAGCAAGCATTTCGAAGCAGAGCCTTTAGCAATGGGGCATAAAGTAATGAGAAATGATGGATTGTGAGGATAGTAAGCGGGCAACGTCATATACATGTGTCCTGCATTAAGATCTAGATTTACATTTGTCAGCGTTCTTGTTTATGTGAGCTGTTCATAGTACATATAACGTGTTATTTGTGTTCCTTCCAGCTGTCACCTTGAAAGGACCGCATTCCTGCATCCCTCGTCATACATATTTTATTTTCATCTGTCATTGTGGTCAGACTCATCCCTGCTGTCTCGCACGGGATCTCGGTTCCAGTTGAGTTTTCATCATGCCCGGCCGCCTCTCTGCTGATTTATGAACCCCTGTGGCACTATTATCCCCGCCGCGTCTCTCCGCCCTCGCGACACATGGCTTTGGCCTCTGGCTCCGGAAGTGCACTCATTGCATACCGTTAACCTGCAGTTGTGTTTCCGTGCAGTCGCGATGGCGGGCTGGTTTTAATATGGTCATTCAGTTGTACATAATGCCTTCTTGGTCATATTTAAGGTAACAAAAATGCTTCTGACACTTTTTTATTAAAACTTTTTAGCATGCTGCACAGCAGCCACACTTCTCTACAGCACAGCTTAAAGACATTGGCAAAGTCAATAGCTCTGGCTAAACACTTATAAGGCCCCAAAGGCGAGACCTATTGGCTATGCCAATGCTTGTTATTAGATGGCAGGAGTTTGGAACTGCAATATTGTGGAATGGGATTGTTATGAAATGTTATGGAATGTTATGTAATGTTATGTTATCGGCAGGGTGGGGGATTTTTATGTGGGGATCGTAGGGGTGGGGATGGAGGAAATGGAGGATCAGCTATTTTATGTATATTGAGGTTTTAGTTTGTAAGGCATTGGCCTAGTTGGGACTTTGTGATATGCACCTGTCTTCAATAAAGCGGCCTTTTTCACACACAAAAATGGGTCTCGGTGTTGGCTTGCCCCCCTCCCTCCCAATAGCAGAGCAGCGGCGCAACGCATACGGAGAGGTAGGGTTTATATATTGTGAGTGTGTGTTTATATTATTGTATATGCCATAATATGTTCCTTTTTTTATGTTGCGAATGTGCTTTTGTTATTATATTATATACGCGCTTTTAAATATCGAATCTGCAAACCTTAATGCCATACTTTGTTTACTCTTGGTTTGCCTAATAGCAGAGCAGCAGCGCTACGCACACGGAGAGGTAGGTTTTTTATGTTCCGCATGTGCTATTATTATTTTATAATATGTGCGTTTTTAATGATTTAATCTGCAAACCTTGATGCCATAACATGTTGAATTTTGGGCTGCCCCATAACAGAGCAGGGGCGCTATTCAAACGGAGATGTAGGGTTTTTATATTACGAATGTGCGTTACTTATTGTATTGTCTGCAGCTCTCCTGTAATTGTGGCCACACACGCAGTTAATTTTATTGGTGATATGCATTTATTTAATAATATAATCTGCAGACCTTGCTGTCATAATATGTCTGCTCTTGGCCCGCCCGATATTAGAGCAGTAGCTTTGGAAAACCTGCAAGCAGTGCATTAACAGCACTTTGTACAAAGATTCTTGCATACAAGAAGCAAGGCTGACAGTAACTGCGCCTGTTTTACTGACAGCCTTGCTTCTCGTAAGCAAAAACTATAGGTACAACATGCATGTTTACACACCTCTTGCAAGTTTTCAATCACAGAAATAAAAACCATTCTCATTTACAATGTCAATAGCAGAAATGCTTGTTTTTTTCGACTGTCTTCAATACCCATGCTTTCATTACCGTGCTATATCACCCTCCCCCTCCCCACCACCTGCTTTCAGAACACTCTTAGGAAGGACTTTTTAGGATATATGCTGTTTCTGTCTATGCTAAGCCAAAATCTGACAAGCTACCCAATATAATAGTAAGTGAATTTATTATACAACATGTTAAAATTACTTTTACTTCGCAGAAAGTTTAGTTGGCATATATTTTTTTCACGTATGGTCTGTGTCACTTCCCCCTTTTAAATAACAAGCACATCCTGCTTCCATCTTTCTAAGCACTCTGCAAGCTCATCTTGTTAGCACTATATATAAATGCAATTACAATTACAGTGCACCACTTCCAGCCACAACACTCAAAACAAATAGCACATGGGTAAAAGAAATTGCCATTTACAACGCTAATAGCTCTAAATCTCGCAAATGCGAGACCTATTGCATTGCAAATGCTTGTTCCTATTTATAAGTTCTTAACCTCGTCCACGTGGGCTTACGGGGTTGTCCTTGTACTTCTAAACCCTAAACCTTTAAAGCAGCTCGAGGCAGCAGCATTCCACACGTCTGGGCAACTTACAGTAGCGAATGCCTCAAAAGATACACGTGGTGGCTGTGCGCTCACCTGTGAGATCTGTGTTGTGCGCACAGTTATCCCCAGGGCAGCTTTTGGCGACTGGTTTGTGGCTTGTAAAGTAACAGGTGGAACTCAAACTTTCACACGGATGAAACGTCGTAGCCAGTGTTAAGAGAAATGCGCCTGGGGCACCCTAGCTCCGGTATTTGGCTCTGTGGGTGCTTGATCTGCTTATCTGCTAGATTTTAATTAAGAAAGGCTGCAGCCTTAAAGGATATCTTGGAATGCTCTGTTTAAGTCTACAAAATAAGGCTCTACGCCGACGCCACCGCCCTGCGTGAAAAGGGTGTCTGTCAACTGGGCGAAGGATCCAAGGTGCAGACGTGGAAAACAAATATCTGTGGCAAGCAGCCGAGTCCCTTATTCATTATTTTACAGGTATTATTTTCATTACACATATCTTGTTGCAAGAAAAAGCATTGAGAAAAGCGTCCAAGCGTAGCACAAATGGCTAAACAGCTAAAAGGCAATTCAGTTATTGTGCTCTTTGATCAGTATTTACATTTTTTTTTATAAAGGTTCAGCAGAAATGGATCTTGACACTCCTCTCTAAGTCCCTTCAACAACTTTTATCGGTTTATTCGGGTTTGTACCACAGACACAAGGGGTATGAAATGTATGATTTGCGTTGACTTTAATAAATGTCAGAGCTTAAATATATATATATTGCTGTTTTAAAGACGTGTAGTAGGATTGATCTGTCGAAGGAGGGAGTAAAACTACTAATTTTTAATAACAGTACATGCATGGACAACTAGTGAGCCACAGTTGGCAATCACAGTGACAACATGCGCATTCAAATCAAAAGACCGTTAATAACCGTGCTGTTTCCTCGTTGCGGGTAAACATTTCATTGGTGCCATTGGTCCGATAAATGCGTTCTTGTATAGAATGATCTGCTCAGTGATAGGATAACTAATTTTTTTCCAGATCTGCAAACCGAGTTTTATTTGCTTGACAACCAGTGCTGGAGGTATCGTTAGCTCTTGCGCTGTCTGTAAGCTGCATGGGTGGAGTTTCCTGTGCCCTTCTTAGATCATTGGGTTCACATTGCTTACAGAAAGGGAGGTCCATCTAAAGGTGCCATCTCAATATAATGCAGTGCCCTAATCTCGGAACTCTGCTCAGAGACAACAGGACTAGATAGATGTAAGACTGCTTGGCAGGAACAGCTGCCCTGTGATGTTGGCCATCATTGTTATTGAGTCATGACAAGAGTCTGGGGAAAACCACACTTAAGTTTGTGTCTGAAGATTTCACACAATTAATACCGGTTGCTCCTCAAGCTCTAAAAGGCAGGCATTTAAACGGATGCTGCATGTTGGTGATGTCAGTGACAGGATTGCAGTGTCATGAACATCTAATGGTCTTGCCTACACCTTGACTAGTAGTGGTCTGCTGTGTGGGGGAACAATGGTTGAAACCAAGGGGCACATCTAACTTTTAACCAAACTGGCTGTCTTACGCAATACCTCAGATTGCATGGTGTTTCGCCTTATGACAAGGGTGAATGACTACGCCATTGGCAGTAGCCAAATATATATCTTGAAACACTTGAGGTTCTACAATGATCCTTATTCTTGGAGAATGTTTCTCGGAACTTTTCTTAATGGTCTCTTTTGAACATCCCATTTCTAAGCTGCAAGCCCAATTACAAGTATTCGACAAGATGACAGGGCAATTTTTCCAGAAATTCACTAAATGCATAGTTGTAGCATACCCTGTTCTGCTTATTTGATAGTTCTTGAAGATATAGTTGTGTTTTTGACTGTTGTTCAGGAATGGTTATCTGTTATAAGGATTCATGTTTTGTGCCATTACAAGCACCAATAAGACTCCTGATTACCCATAATGTATAGTTTTTATCTTCACTCCTCATTGATTGCCTTACTCTTCATCATGTAGTTCAGTTATGTTGTTAATCCAAAAAATGGTGTTTTTTAATATGTTAGCACAGACGTTATGCAGTAGTGCTGGGAATAGCTGGGCATCAAAATAAACACCTGCAGATCTGTAAGGGATATTTGATTTATTTTACTCTCTTCATGCCTATTTTAAAATGTGAAATTACAGGATATGATTTGACTGCATTCATAACTTTGATATTGCTATAATGTAAAATTCAATAGACAAACTTTTTTAAAAAAAAAAGAGTGGATTTCAGGGTGTGTGAAGCATAACCTGGTCCAAAACCAAATATGAGTTTACTCGTAACATAGCCACTGCTTCCCTGTTCTCTACCTACTTGTCTATGCCAGACAAGAGCTATGTAGCATCACGATGTGCAGTGGTGCATTCAACAAAACATTTTAGAGATGTTGCATGTAGGTAGCCCCAAACGAGAAATGATAGACATTTTGGACCATATCCTGCACAGCCTTGAGCCTTGAGCCTTGAGCCTTTGTGAGGAATGATAAGATTTCTATAAGTTGATGTAAAGTCTGACTCAGGAGCAGCTCGTGCAGGTAAGAGCGGTGGGGTGGGGTGGGTTGGACTCGACAGACGAAGAAGAAGACGAGGGAAAATTCATTATTTATTTATTTTTCCCTCGTCATTGTCTGTCGAGCCTCCACCCCGCCCCACCGCTCTTACCTGCCGAGTGCTCCTGGTCTTACTGCATGGTTTTTGGTGCTGCAGGCTCTCAGCAGTTCGGTAGTCTCTTTATGGGCTCCATCATAGACAATCTGATGGATACTTCTAGCCACAGATTTCTCACCTTGTCTATATTCCCCAGGTATCAGACTGGATCCGCAAGCTTCAAAGGAGTACTCCTGTGTCCTGGTAGGTGGTGTCTTTTGGCTCCACACCGACATCATTCCACTTGGGAAGTGTCGAGCGGAGCTGCATATAAGGTCACCCAGGTGTGTTGACGTCTGTTCCTTTCTTTTCATACCTTCAGACGCAATTCTAGAAGTTCTTTTCAAGCCTTTTATTTTTGCAAGATTCCAGATCTGTTCCAGTGTTTATCTGTAAATGCCACATAAGACAACAAGATTCAGACCATATAGGGACTGTCAGAAACAGATGTTGGTGACAGACCCTCACAAGGTGTACCTGTGGTGTCTGGGGTCAGAATATGATTCTAGGGCCTGTGATCATTCCGCCCAGATGAATCCGAAGGCCATATGGAACTGCTAGGCTAATCTTTGTAGCCAAACATCAGAAGACTCCATGCAGTGACCGGGGGAGTGTGAAATGAAGCTTCCACTCCCAAAGTCATTTCTGTGGCAGAACTTCTTCACAATATAAGCTATTGGGTAAGCCCAAGAAGAAGCATAAGTAATCTAAAGCATAAATTGGCCCCTTCAGCCTTTCTCAAATTGCGTCTCGTTCCCAATCTCCATCAGAGCTGAGTCCGAGCCTAGTCCTTATGCACACCAGATTTTAGGTCTGTTGGGGATGTCGCAGCAAGTGAAGGTCTTTAGAGAGGCCATGCTATGCATTATTGGCACCAAGGATCCTCTGGGGCCTCCAGTTAGACATCTACAGGCAGGATATCCCTCTGCAATGTTGGTGCCTCTCGAACCTACTTTGGGATAATCACCGGCTCTGGTGCTAACTTTAATTCCAGAGTCACCCACTGCGTTGGTTCCCTTCGCATCAATGCCAGAGGAAGATTCACAACCCACTGTGCTCTCAGACTCAGAGCAGAATCTACCCCGACCAAGGCTGCATTCCACCAAAGCTGGCAACCCTTCAGACTTTACACAACCATTTTGGCACTGATTTGGACAATGATAATTTTGATAAAGAGGATGATTTTGTTCCCCTGTATGATGACCTCAATTTGTATGAGGAGCTACAAGATGCCAGTGGCCTGGATATCTCTCCAGATACAGGCCTCATTTTTTCTCCTCCCTACCTTGCCAACAAAGAAAGTACCTCCTTCGCTGTCATTATGCGATGGGCAGACAAAATACTAGACCTGCAACTACCTGCTATGAAGGTGGAGACCAGTGTTCTTACAGAGGTACTCCAGTCTGACCAGGCACCTACAGAAACCCTATTACCCTTTAATGAAGGTCTCATGGATACACTTTTGGCACTTGGGAGAAACCATGTTCACCACAAGCGAACATGCAGGTTGCTTGGCGGCCTCGGCCACCACTCCACCGGATCAGTAGTCTAAAATGATAGAAAACTTTAATAAGTGGATCTTCTCTGCTCTGCAGTCTGTAAATGCCAAGTGTCTTCTAGGCCCTTAAGTTCATTCCCTACGGGACACAGTGCCTTAAGTTTTACCAGCTGGTTCGGACAACCTCCGGGCTTCCCAGGCCAAAGCTATTCAGGGTTGCCAATATTGCAGCGAAATATGTGATCCACTCTGGCTTGGACATGACCGGCTGCATAGGTTGGGCGATTGGCACAAACATGCCCCGATGAGGTCTGCATGCTCAGCTTCACATTTGAGGTCTGCATGCTCAGCTTCACATTTGTTGGAGTTGAGGCGATTCACCTGGCATTGAAAGCCTTCCTGCCCACCATCAGAGCAAAACTGATGCTGGTGCTCACAGACAACGCCACCTCCTTGTGGTACAGCAAGAAAGACGGCGGGGTGCGGTCTTGGGTCCTGTGCCAGAAGGCTCTGTATCTCTGGAAGTAGCTGGACCACCAGGGAATTTCGCTGGTGGGGAACCACCTGGTGGGATCTCAAAATGCCACTGCGTATGAACTCACCAACCGATGCCTAGTGGAACACGAATGGCAGTGACACCTGGAGGTGGTGTGGGGTGTCTTCCATCAATGGAAAGAACCTTGGCTCAATTTTTTCCCCCACTCCTGCTGAGAATGCGAAATATCAGTGCTTTTACGCGTTGGAGTCCTCAAGGAGGCGCTCGCTCAGAGACGCATTTGGTCTAGAGTTGAGCTCAGGACACCTGTATGCATTCCCACTGCTACCTCTCCTTCCTGCCAGAGTTCTGTGGTTTGGGTAAACCATGGTCTAAGTCAACCTAGTGTCACCGATTTGGGCCTGCATCTGTCCGTTGGGAGTATCTTCTGTCACAGCAACAGCGCAGGGTGATGCACTCTGCCATGCACAGCCTGTTTCTCCATTCTTGGAGATTGAGTGGCAGCAATTGGTTTTCCTCCTGAAGTCAAATATGTCATCTTGGCGGCGAGGCGTCCCTCTACAAAATGTATGTACACCAGTCATTGGGACAACGTTTTGGCTTGGTTCAGCACACTCCAGAGTAATCCGCTGTAGTCCAAGTTGTCTGAAGTTTTGTTGTTTTGTCCCTGGTCTGGCAAGGACTTGTGTTGTACAGTGTTAAATGCTCTTTGTCGGCTCTGTTAGCTCTTTTGCTGTTGACGGATCAGCCTTGGCTGTTTAAATCACCTACTGTGCTGAGATATATGAAAGGTTAGCAATATTTATTTCCATCAAAATCTTTTGTAATGCCACAGTGGGATTTAAATTTGGCTCTTACATTTTTTAATGTGTACTCCCTTTGAGCCAATGTCCAGTAGTCCATTACATCTAATGACCCTCAAAACAGTCTTCCTGATTGCCATAATATCAGCTCTGTGTGTGAATGAGTTTCAGGCTCTTTCTGTCCAACCACCCTATACCATTTTCTTCTGAGGTAAGCTGGTGCTGAGGACCAGACCTCCTGTCCTGCTAAAAGTAGTAATATAGTTTGACACCGGATAGGGTGTCACAGTGCTGGTGTTCTTTGCTCCACCTTATCCCTCAAAAGAGGAAGAGAGACTCAATTGTTTGGAAGCCAAGAGAGAACTCGGTTTTTACACTGATTGCACAAAAGAACATCGAGTGAGTGATCAGTGGGGTTTGCTGGTTCAAAGAAGGGCAAGGCGGTGCACAAGCGGACTTGATGGATTGTGCTCTGCATCAAGATATGCAATGTATTGGCCAAGAAGCAGCCACTAGAAGGCTCTTGGGCTCATTCCACCAGAGCCAAAGCTGCTACCACTGATTTGGCATGCAGAGTGCCTGTCCTCGAAATTTGGAAGGTAGCTACGTGAGTGTTGGTACACACATTCACAAAACACTACGGCTTAGACAGTCAGGTCCATTGAGATGAGCATGTTGACCGCTCGGTCCTGCAGGACTTTTTGCATGAGCCAGTTCACACACCTACTACCTTGGGAGGTAATACTATGGTATATTGTTGATGGCTCCACTTAAGGCCTTTCTCAATTCCGCTGCAAGGCTCATTACAGGCTCCAAACATTATCATCATATCTCGCCTGAGTTAAAAGCTCTTAATTGGCTCCTGTATAAAGCAAGGATACATCTAAAAATTGCTTGCCTGACCCACAAAGCTCTACACTTCAACACCCCATTGTATCTTGCACAACAACTTAAGCTCTCAGGAGGCTCCAGATCCTCTAGGGTCTCCAGCACCTTACTACTTAAACCCCAGAAATTCCATAAAAAGAAAACTTACAATCGAGCATTCTCAGGTATTGCACCTAGAATTTAGAACTCCTTATCACCTGAAATAAGACTGAATAATTCCACAACTTCCTTCAAAAGGGAAGTGAAACGGATTCTGATGAAGAAATTTCTGGGCTAGTCCCTTAGCCCACCTGAGGACTAGCTATCTTACTCTTGTCTCGAGTGAACTGCTAAGATTGTTATTATCTGTTTTGCCCCTGTCATGTTCGGTTGTGATATTAACTATTGATCCCTTCTTAAGAAAGTCAAAGGGGATCTGTTGAAGAAATCACTGGTTAGACCTTCAGTTTTACCCTCGGATTGGCTTTCTTACTCTTCCCTTTATTGAAATGTTTGACTGTTGTGACCTATGCTGTCCTTTTCTGGTCCGATATGTGCTACTGTCGTTATTTCTTGTACCCATGTAACTACCCCTCTGTAAAGCGCTCTGATACCCCCTGTGGTCTTTTTCGCGCTATATAAAACTCTTTAAATAAAATATATATTCATAAACTGTGGAATCTGTTACAACTATCCACCAGAACAACAAGTTGCTTACCTCTGTAACACTTTCTGGTGGATGCTTCCGATTCGTCACTGACTCTTTCACTTCCCCATTCTGTGAACCAGATTCCTTCACCTAAAACGGTCCAGTCTAAATATCTGCACACTGGTCATGCCAATTTGCAGATGGACCCTGCGCCTGAGGGCGTAAACAAGCCTAAGAGAGGAACTGATGTTAGTGTGTGCATGGGTGGTGCTTATATATGTCTCTGCAATTCACTTCCGTATCAGAACTATGTTGGCGCAGAGCTACAGGACACCACCTACCGGTGTGCATGAGTACTGCTTCGAAGTTTCCAGATCCAGTCTGACTCCAGGGAAATAGTCAATGGGTGAGAAATCTATGGTAAATACAGTAACCACCAGAAAGAGCGTTACCGACGGCAAGGGGTTGTTCATCTTGAACTAGTCCAGTTTCAACAGTGTCAAGGCTCTGTTGAATTCAGTGTGATGTAGTAGCTGGAGCCGTGGGAGGGTTCTACTCAGCACCCTGATTTAGAAGTTGATGTTTTTAACTACTGCTGAAATGTTGTGACCAAAGGAGATGTGGCCTTGTGGCTAGAGCGGTCAGCCTTGGAACTGGGGAACCAGGTTGGAATCTTGGCCTCTGCTCAACATCCAGATTTACATTTTGGGCCAGATTTAAAGTTTGGAAGTCAGGATATTCAGTCGCAAATATGACTGCGTTGCCTTTTTTCCAAACTGACTGTCCGCCTAGAGTCAGGAGCACTACTACCTTTTTGTCTATCAAGCTCCTGTTGCCTCTGTCGATGGGAAAGTGTCTTCTGATGCCAATGGAGAATAGGGGCCATTGGAAGAAGAATCACATTGCCCGCTCTATTTAGGGTGGTTGACCTTTTTACCTGTCTGTCGCGTACCTGGCGACGAGAGAGAGAAAAAAACAATTACCTCCATTCACTTGTTTAAAAACTCCTCGGGTGTAGGAGTCGTTAGTTTTGTTTTTCAAGAACAAACCCACACTTTCAAAAACGTTGTAAAAGTTTGGTGGAGACTCGTCATTACTGATGCCAGTCTTCCTCCAAACTTTTTGTATCTTGACAGGATACGCCATAATGGTGGGTCATATCAAAGCACAGAGCTCACTGCTGGGCCAGTGGTGATCTGTTTGGTGGACAGTAATGAAATGTCATCCGCCACCCGGATCATCAGAGCACCATCTGCCAAACTTTAACTCAGGCCTGTAATCTCCCTTTGCCTAAAAAATGTATAACATGGTACGGTGCTCACGTAAAGTACTCTTATGTCTATGGCCAGGTTTGCACAATATAAAAATGTAAAAAAATAAAACTTTCTGAATCAAACCAATATGTTATAATACTTTGGAAAAAATAGGTGGCTTTAAAATCTTCTGGTCAGGAGAATGGTAGGATTGTTACATGGCATGCCTCCTTTGAGCATTTCTGTCTTTTTAAAATTTTATTTTAATTTATTGGTTTTATGAAAGTTAACAGCGTGACATAAGAGACACAAGATGTATATCATTCGAGTACATATAGGAGTATCCAGATACAATATAGTGTGGCAAGATGAAAGGGTATACACAGCATAGTCCATTTATACAGGCATCCTGACATTCTCACTGCCAGTGTTCCATATAGGCACCCCCCCAAACCCCACGGCGCACCAGCCCCACAGCCCACCCAAAAGCCCAGTGTTTGAACGCAGTATTTAGGATACACACTAAACTATGTATTGACAAGTATTGAATTTTGGGCATGGCTGTCACCCCCCTATCCCCACGTCCTCGATCTCTTCGTCGTCACCTGCAGTGCCCATGGGTTCTTGTCTCTTCCCTAGTGACAGGTAAGAACCAGGGAACCCTGAGATATCTTAGTTGTGATCTAGATGGCATGAGATCCCAATAGTAGTCCAGCTGCTCTTGGTAGTAGACTACATCTTGAATCCAGTCCTCCATCTGAGGTGAAGGACAGCTACCCCAGTGCATTGCCACTTTTCACTTATTTATTTTATTTGGTTGATTTATAAAGCGCACAGCTACCTAACAGGGTTGCCCAGCGCTGGAGAAGGCGGAGGCAGAGCCACACAAGCACTAGGCAACAGGCTGAGATAAAAATCAGGCTTGGCCGCTAAAAAGAAAAGTCTTTAAGTTCTTGTGGAAAGCTAGCAGAGAGTGAGAGTTCCTAAGATCGATTGGGAGAGAATTCCAGAGTTTAGGGCCCAGGTAGGAGAAAGAGTGGCCGCACATACGAACAAGACGAAACCTGGGAACTGAGAACAGAGAGAGGTTGGAAGATCTCAACTGTCGAGCAGGCACATAAGGTGTTACCAAACTTTGGATATAAGAGGGAGCCAGGCCAAATTTGGCCCAATACATGTAACATAGAGCTTCAAACTTGATACGATTGTTCACTTTGAGCCAATGTAATTGCTGGAGCAGAGGTGAAGCAGAAGCACATCTAGGCAGATGGAAAAGAAGACGCGCAGCCACATTCTGAATAACCTGCAGCCGATGACTGAGGCTTTATCTCCGCCCAGATATAACACGTTGCCGTAGTCCAGCCTGGATATTACCAGAGCCTGCAAGACCGTTCTCTGAGTTGCCGGTGGAATTGGCCAGAGAATTTTTTTAATCCATTTAGGAATGGCAAAACAGGTCGCCGAGACCCTAGACACCTGAGATTTGAAGGAAATATTTTTATCAATAATAAAACCCAGGTTTTTGAATTTAGGGACAGAGGCAGGCACAGGGCCCAGAGTTTCAGGCCAATGTTTAATTCCCCAAAGCTCAAGGTTATCACCTAGAACGAGCACCTCTGTTTTAGTGCCATTTAGCTTCAAGGCATTTCTGGTCTCCACGAGGAGACATTACTCAGACCAAGCTGAAGCAGGGAGGGATCTTGATGCTGAACAGTAGAGAGTGAAAACATAATCTGTGTATCGTCAGCATAAGAAAAGATGGGCAAGCCCGGCTTCTCAGCAATGTCTGCCAGAGGGCGAACATAAATGTTAAAAAGCAAAGGGCTCAAGATTGAACCTTAAGGCACTCCAGAGGTTAAGACTAAACTACTTGATCTTATGTCATTTGAAAGGTGCGGTCTTTTAAAAAGGAGATCAACCACCCTAAAGCCAAACCCTCAATGCCTGAGGCTTCAAGTCGGTCTGCCAGAATAGAATGCAACACCATGTCGAAAGCCACACTTAAGTCTAGCAAAATGAGGGCGGCAGTACCACCGGAGTTGAGTTGTTGCCTGAGATATTCAGTGACCCCGAGAAGGGCAGATTCGGTACTACACTTAGCTAGCACATGCATTATAGCCAATAGGCATCTAATCCCTTTTGGAACATATTTTACATTCCCTAACAGTGCTGTTTGTGGAGTTCTCTGCATCTGAAAGCCAGTAATTCAACCGCATACATCTAATATTGATGTGCAGAAAGACACCACCCTCTTGCAATGCCAAGCTAAGTGCAAGAAGTCAACACCCAGCTGCAACTCCTACAGAGCAGGTCATCCGACAGACCCATTTTATATAGGAGAAGAGGTGTACGATACATTTGATGCAGGAAATTTACAAGTATCATTCGCAATCTAATTGGGCGAGAGGGCACTCATCTGGGTGCAGCAGTGTAACCACTTCATCATTGAACTGAAGGTTTGAATCCATTTGCCATACTATTCTCGCCTTTGGCGTACAAATATCGGCCTAATCCTGCATGGTGGTATATAAACAAGTAGTGAGCTTCTCTGAGGACTGAGGCCCTAGCTTCATCTTGAGTGCATGCTGTGGTGGCAGCATCAGGGAATATTGTTTACACCGTTTTGCAAGTTGCACTTAGCCTGTGAACATAAGTGTCTAGCAATGTAGAGTTCTCAGTGATGGCTTGTGTCTGGGTAAAGGTGCCCTGCGGGGAGAGCTTCATCAATGTGATCAACTGTCGGTGCTTCATTTGGAGACTGATCCTTCGATCTGTAGTCTTGGGAATGCCGGATTCTGTAAGGTCAGAATCAGGTCTGCATATAGGCAATCCAGTCCTGCCCGCTGTCTTAAACAGTTCCAAGCCCAAGCAGTGCATCCCACTGTGTCAACCTCAGTTGTAGGATGCCTGCTAGCTGAGCAGATAGCAATGTTTAGCGGGCATGGTGCTGCGTTATCAATGTCCACTGCAACATGCGATTGATAAAAGATGGGGTAATGCTAGTAGTGTGAAAACTGGTCCTGGGCACAGTAATGGTACAACAGGGAAAGTTGACAAAAAGTTACAGAAATTTAGGGAGGACTATCATTTTAGCAATGGCAATTCGTCCTGCCATAGACAGTGGCAGCCTGGACCAAACAGGTACTATATCCTCTAACACACCAGTGTTTTCCCATAATTTTCACACCAAATATCATCTAATTCCCTGCTGATCCCTATTCCCAAATATTTAATAGTAGCGTGTGAACTTTTCAACAAAATTTGAGGTGACTTTTCTCATACCAAATTTAAGGGGAACATGACTGACTTAGACCAGTTTATGTTTATGTCGGTAAGACATCCAAATTCTGGAGGATTTCAGTCTTTGACATTTTTGAGAAGCGATGCTGAACACCAGAGGGGATAAAACGATCCCTGAGGAATCCCACCTCAGATGTGTTAAAAAAATAGAGGATAAACCAATTTTGGATAGTGGCTGCGGTTTTACAAAAATTATTGGCACCATTGGAGGACCATACGGGAGATTCTAAGTCAAGACCGGAGGCAAGGATTATGCTTTTCTTTCTCCACTTTATTTGCTGTCAAACGTCAATAAACTAGAACCATTGGGAAGGAAGAAACCCCCAGAAATATTAGTCCAGCCAATCAGCATGCCAGGTCTCTCCTTATAGTCCCCTGTTGACTCTCCTGCCCCTCTTTCTTCGCTGCTCCAGCAGCAAACAGATAAATGCTTAGGCCCCCTGGGCCAATTTCGTACTCTTTATTGCTGTGGTTTCTGATATTATCACATGTTTTACCCTTATTTAGTTTACTGCTTTCCTCAAAGTGGCCGCTGGAATGCTCCGACGCTCCTTCGTAGCACCTGACCATCTCTTTATCCTCGCCTCAGGTGAGGTGCCAGGAGCCGGTGCTATCTTCCGACCGCTAGAGGGCATTCACTGATAGCTTCTTGCATACTCAGACATGCACCTCCTGCGGCATGCTACAGGAAATTTCCTGATCGGTCAGAACCAACTCGCCCGGCTGTGGAGTGTTTGGAGCTGCGGCCCCTGCTGCCTGGAGTCTTGACGCCCCTCTCTGGGTTCGGTACTGGGCGAAATATCTTTGGGAGCATAATGCTTCTCGGCTTATCTCTCGGGACACCGACCCCGAGTATAACCTCACCGGCGTGTGGTGTCCCCGGGCCATTGACCCCTGAGCAGTCCTCTGGGCCAAGAATAGTTCCCTGGGTATCCCTCAGTTTTTCATCTGCCCTCACCAAATGTCTGAAGACTCCTACATGGAAGAGGAGTCCATCTCCTACTTCCCCATTACAGATGAATTTTGTGAGGCAATGGATGCCTCCATTCATAGAGCGGTCTCTGACGCAGTGGCGCCCATAGAGGAGAAACTACTGCAAATGGCAGAACAATGCTTCAAACCACTGAGGGAAGAACGCTCTGGAACTCCCAACCTCTAGGGTAGGTGACCCTTTGAGACCAAACGAAAGCAGGCATGCGACCCTGGTGTTGATTTAGACAATTTCGACAGACTTAAAAAGGCGTGCAGGTCTCAACCACACCCAGCATTGGGAGCTCTGATTTGGCATGCTTCAGAAGGGGATGATCCCCTCAACCCCCCCCACCAGATGGCGATGAACAGATACAGTCGCTCAAGTCAGAGTCGAATATCCAGGACTCATAGTACGCCCTTGTTCCTCAGTATAGGCCCCGGTGGAAACGTTGTCACCTATGTGGCAGGGAGATTGAGAGAACCACTGGACAAAAAGATCTGCAGCCGCCTGCGGACAGAGTCCCCCCATCCGTTGCTGGACAGCAAAGTGGTGCTGATGCCTGAGACCGACCCTAGAATGGCCGCTTTCTTGGCCAAATACATTCAAGACCCTAAAAAAGGCATTGACCGCCCCTGGCGGTCGTGTCAGGATAAACTCCTTGACATACCTAGCCTTCTGACCAAGCGTCTTGACATGGCCAAAGACGCTAAGGCGTCGGACTCTCACATCTGCCGGGATCCTCTCAGGGTGGGCTCAATGGGAAATCATATTCCTGAGGAACGTCAACTGTGCCATCTTCACCGAGCGGCGCAGGACCCTCCTAATCAAGATTGACCCGAAGTTGGCAGACCTGGCTAACCCGGAGGCGGGACAAATTGCGTTTTCAGTGACCCATTTATAAACATGTTAAGTACATTTGTGTCCACCTTTAACTCCCTGGATAAAGCCCAATCCTCAATCAAAAGAATCTTTACATCCCGGGTTTTTACAGGAGCTGGCCGTGGCAGGGGGCGCTCGGCCGGCCGCCTCCAGTACCGAGCCCCCTCCACAGGTCAGGACTCCAAGTTAGGCTAAAGGCAAGATCCCTCCAGATTCAGAGGCTTCTACACCATCTAGAGGCTATCCTGGCCACAGAAGCTCCAGATGAGACATCAACCATGGCACCTCCCACGGTGAGTGTACATCTTTTTTCCCCATGAAAAACTGGGGGGCAGACTGCCACACTTCGTCCACAATTGACAGGTGGTGACAACGGACTCGTGGGTCCTTAAAAACAGTTCAAGGGTTCCATATAGAGGTCTAGGGATCCCAGTTTCAACGCTCTCCACCCCCTATGCTTCTCAGACATGGAGGCCACCCTGATCAATGCAGAGGTAGAAGACCTGGTCTCCAAATGAGCGATTCCCCCAATGACTGCCCATTTCAATGGTTTCCTCAGCAACCTATACTTAATGGAGAAATGCGACAGGGGTCAACGCCCGTCAGCAATCTCCGAGAGTTCAAGGAGTAGCTGGTTTTCAGTCACTTCAAAATGGAGAGTATTCACTTGCTACAGGACCTCCCGAGATTCAACGACTGGATGGTACGTCTGGATCTCAAGGACGCTTACCTTACGATCCCGATCTACTCGCCACATCATTGGTTCTTGCAGTTCCAATGGAGACTCTGGACCCTCAAATTCACAATGCTCCCTTTTGGGCTAACCTCGACACCATGGTGCTTTACCAAGGTTCTGAAAACCATAGTGGAACATTTCAGGGGCAGGGGTATATGCCTGATTATATACCTTGACGACATCCTCCTCATGGACCAATGCCCGACAACATTGTCGGCACATCTGCAGATGGCCGTCAACCTGCTGGAGTCACTGGGTTTCATTATCAAAGGGGCAAAATCCATCCTAGCCCCGACTCAGACCCTCACATTCTTGGGGTTCATAGTGAACTGAGTCAAAACTACTTTGAGCCTTCCCTCCAGAAAGATCTCCAAAATCGGACACAAACTACGAGGAACCTTGGCCAAACCAAGCACATCTCTCAGGCAGATCACGAGGATAGTGGGGCTCCTCTGTTCCTTGATCCAGGCCATATTCCCAGGACCCCTGCACTATTAGGCCCTTCAATGTCTGAAGGCTTCCCACCTTCGCCGGGGCCTGACGTACTACAAAGCGTCCCTTTCTCGGACGACGCCAAGGATGAACTACGTTGGTGGCTCAAACACATAGAAGCCTGGAATGGGCGTGTAATTTTCGGATCCCAACCAGACTCGGTGATCGAGTCAGACGCCAACAGCACCAGTTGGGGGGGGCACGATGTGGGGAATTTTCCACTGGTGGCAGATGGTCCGCTCTCAAACAAATCTTACATATCAACTATCTCCAGTTAATAGCCGGCTCCTTCACAGTGAAATACTGGAACAAGGACAGGGCACACTACTTCGTCCTCTTGAAAATGGACAACGTGGCAGCAGGCCGTTACACCAATCACCTGGGCGGAAGAAAATCCAGGGCCCTCTCGGATTTGCCTCAAAGCTTCTGGGATTATTGCCTTGAGAATCAGATCTCTGTGATCATGGAACACCTTCTGGGGACCGCCAACCAAGTGGCGGATTGGCAGTCACGCTACCTGCAAGACACGAGTCTCTGGAAACTGGATCCAACAGTGTTCCAGGCCATTTCGACCAGATAGGGCCCGTTCAAGGTGGATCTGTTTGCATCCCGCTTGGACCACAAACTCTCCAAGTGCTTCAGCTGGAGACCGGACCCCAATGCAGTAGCAACCAGCTCCTTTCTGCAGGAATGGATGTCGAAGGCGGGGTATGCGTTCTCTCCCTTCTTGATGATCATAAGGCTCTCGGCTCAAGCTCGAAGGCAGCGAGCAGATCTGGTGGTGGTGACCCCTATCGGGAGATATCAAGTTTGGTATCAGGTTCTGATGGAACTCTTTTGGGATTCTCCAATCTGTCTACCCCTGGTCCTAGGTCTCCGCTGGGATTCTTCCGGGAACCTTCACTATCTGATTCTGGAAGGCACACTTCATCATATGGTGTGGAGGATTACATGGAGCGATAAAAGGTCCCAGGCCTTTCGCGAGAGGCTATAGACCTCCTTTCCAGAGTGAGGGCCAACAGGACGATCAAACGATATCTGTCAGCCTGGTCTCGATGGATGGGCTGGTGTCAGTAGAGACACCTGGATCTCGTGGGGACAGTTGTTGTCTATATCCGGAACTTTCTTGCTGCCCAAGCCTCAGACGGCATGGCTTTAGTTCGGTACCTTCCTATCGGCTGTATCAGCGGGACATTCTCATGTCAGTGACCATCCGGTAGGGGAACACCCATTGGTTCGAAAATTGCTTAGAGACATTAGATTATCATTGCCTCCGGAATCGAGATCATGAGTTTCTCTGGGATGTAAATAAGGTGCTGAACTTGTTCCTATCTTGGCTCGACCATAGATACCCTTCCAGGAAGGAAATATTGGCAAAATTGGCTACATTGTTATGCCAGGTATCCTGCCGACGAGTATCGGACGTCAGAGCTCTGGACGTAACAAGTAGAGCTTCACCCTAAACAGGGTTACCTTCCACATATCTAGACGTACTAGGTATAACTTTGCTTTGTTTCATACCCCGCTTTTGCAGAATCCCCAAGCTCTGCGTTGTTTGCTGTATTAAGGCATACAAAGCTATGACAGAGGATGTCCGTCCTCCTGGGGAACCGCAACTACTTATTGCAATTAAGAAACCTTGCAGGACGGTATCGTCCCCTACGATTGCAAAGTGGTTGAGATGGGCCATGCAGGAGGCTGGTATTTACACTAAGGTGTTTGGGGCCCATTCTACCAGGGGTGCTGCAGCCCTCCAAGGCATTTGCCCGTGGGGTGTGTCTAGAAGATATCCCCAACGCGGCAGACTGGTCTTCTGATTCGACTTTTAAAAGATTCTACTTTAAGCAATTCTTTTAAATAGCAGCCCTGGTGATCGACAAGCTTTAAACTAGCAAAATCCTTGCCTCCAATCTAGACGTGAGAATGAAACATTTCCTAACTATTGTAACAGAAAGTTTCAATTCTATTATTAAGGACACGGAGGCAAGTATTAGCCCACCCACTGGCTGATTATAAGTGCTCTTACCCTGTGGAGAGCAAGTTGTCGGAAGGTACCCCATTTTCCAATTCAATGCATTTATGTTGTGCAAATGTTATACTGATTTCTGTTGGTTGACATGTAAAGTGATGCTTAATGGGTTTCGTTCTTTCTACACTGGTTTTCTGCGTAATAGTCTTGACGACAACTGTACCTTTCTCTCATAGGGACAGACTCGTCTAAACAGGAATAAGAAGTATGATTACAGGCTTCTGTTGCACAAAGAAAGATGGGGCAGGAAAGTCAACAAGGGAATGTAAGGAGAGTCCCGGTGTGCTAATTGGATGACTGTTTTAAAAAATAAAATCTTCCCAATTGTTTAATGGGAAATGTAGTTTATTGATGTTTGACAGCAAATAAAGTGGAGAAAGAAAAGCAGAATCCTCACCTCTGTGTCCTTAATAGAATGGAAACTTTCCGTTACAATAGCTAGGAAAATTTTCATTCGGACCATTTTTACAGGTGATAGAACCATTATGTAATAAGCAGTAGAGTAGTCAAGTAAGATAAGGACTTCCTAATGCCCCCTTTAATCAGTGGCGTAACGAAACTTGAGGGGGCCCCCATGCAAAGCACATGGAGGGAGCCCCTCCCCGGCGGCCCGGCCCACCACCTACCACTTTGCCTTACCACCCAGAACTCTAGTATATTTTGATTTGACTTCAGCATGACATGGCCACGTTTTCTATCATGTTCACCAGTCCACCGCGTAGTGTACCTCGTCATTGGCGTCACTGCTCTCAATAAACATTATCTGATTCAAATAGGAATACCAAACTGAAAGCAGCAGATGCAAAGCAAAAAAACAGGTTCTCTCGAACTCGGAGTCGCTAATGCAGACCGAGGGAGGGCCCAGGCCAGCTACCGTTCCTTACTCTTTGTCGCGTTGATCATTTATTTGTAGTTTCATTTAGTGCCTACCAGACCCAGTTGTGACCAAGGCAAGCGCTTTATATAAAGGACAAGTATGTGCAAATCTATGTGATGGAATCGGACAAAGCGTTTTAGACTTGGAATCCTAGGTTTTCAATAGCACAATTCGTCCTAGGAGATATTGCTGGAACAGTAGGGGGTCTCTGTTCATTTTTGGAAACCTCAAAAGAGGTGTGTGCGTCTGGAGGGAGGGATGTTTCCGTTTCCAGCGTCAAGGCCTCGCCGGGGAATGCATCCGAGCCCATCTCACCACGAGGTGGTTCATGTTTGTGCCAGGGTGGGTGCACGTCTCTGTACTCGATGCTGGCCGGATCAGACGTCAGCAGAGCCCACAATGACATCACAGGCAATGAACGGACAACGTCCTCACTAGATATTCCCGAAGGTCTCCATTAACAAGTTATAGATTACGTCTGCGAGGTTTACATTTCACTGGTGAGATTGAACCGATGTATTCGTTTTTTGTGGTTTTGCAGAAATATTCCGGACTATGCCCAAAAAATCTCCAGAATGAGTAGATTGGCAGGCTCCTGGCTGAGTGAGTCCCCAGACCCTACACGTGCACAGTGTCAGTGTTAAGGCTTTGTGACCGGTGCGTCGTGCGTTGTGCCTTTCCCACCCCTTTTCTACCCACTCCCCAAACGTGCGTGGCCCTGTTGGTTCCTTGTTTACACCCTAGTCCACGCCCCCTTAAGTAACTGAAGCCGGGTCTGGTGGCTTAGTGGATTAATACATCCACTGTGGGGGCCTGTGTTCTTGTGGTCACAGGTTCAAATCGATTAGGCCTTTTATCCTTCTGAGGTCGATAAAATTAGTTCCATTGAGTTGGGTAACGATAAACATCTGTTATTCAGCGCAAAGATACAATTGGGTGAATGTGCGCTTTTCAAATACACTTTGTTATCTGCACATTCAAGGTTGGACACGCCACTGGCAAAGTTTGGATGTCACACTCGCATAACTCCAGCCCCCTCCGGTGGCACCTGCTAGCCCTCCGCGGAGGAGCCTTGTACGCCTTAAACAGTAAACTTAGGACTACAGAAAACCCACCCACGCAGCTCTGGCTGCGCCTTTGTGCGTTGTGCCCCTATGCTGAGACCCGCCTGAGTCTAAGAGCCGAGTGTGCAAAAAGTGGCACCCGCGGGGTGCATGTGTCCGAGTGGTTTATGAACAATGAAAGCATCATCAACTCTCTACATTTAAAGGTAGTCTGAAACTGGCAAGGGAGATTTAACTAGTAACACTACTGGCAGGCAGCTGATCGCACGGCGCGCGCTGCAGCTTACACTAAAAAGCAAATTATTGTTAACACGCGCTGCAGCCTGCAGTGCAGAATCTGACTCAGCTTTCCAGGCCGTGAGCTGCGGGGCTGGGTAATTACCGCGGAGGCGGGCTGACCTGGCCTGGTCGCCCGCCTCCTCAGATTCCAGAAGGCCACAACTCTGACCGCACCCTCTTTGTGCCACTCGTAACTGTCGAAGTGTGTTAGTCTCACTGTGGCCCCCCTTTTTGCCAGGTCTGTGACCTCAGACCTCCGTGCCCCCATCTTCAGTCTGCCTAGAGAGTTAGCACCACTGAACTCTGCTCTAGGCCTCACTTTAAGGCCCATTGGCCCCTCTCTGTTTCCCGAGTGTTTCACTGGCAGTAGCCTCAGGGTGCCTGTCTGCGTTCACCTTTTCTCCCTGTCACTCTCTCCTCCCTGTGTGTCGCTGCCCGCGAGTCCTCGCTGCAGGCCATCCATCTCCCTCTGCCCCGTGCCCCTCCCTGCAGGACGTGTGTGTCAGTCCTAACGGCCTCTCTGTGCACGTCACGTCTCTGCCCCACCCTTGTCCACTGGAGCTGGTTGACTTGTACTACACCCTTCTTCTCTAGACCCCTCTCTCTAGACTCTAGCCCCTGGCGCTTTCTGCAGCACGAGTGTGCCACAAAGCCCCCACTGTGCGTCAGACCACACATCTCTTTCTCTGCCCCCTCCTGTCCTAGTCTGTCAGCGCTAGTGAACTTATTTTGCAAGCTTCTAGCACCTTTCTATTACCCCCGGGCGCCCTGTGCTCCACACATGTGTGCTGACAGTGAAATATAGGTGCAAACCACACCTGGTTTTCTCCCCTCCTCTCTGCCCTCTTCTTCTGTCCAAGTGAGTCCATGCTAGGGAGCTCTCGCTGTGTCTTGGACAACACCTCTGCCCTAATCCTCTCTCATGACCCTTTCCCCCCATCTCTGCCTCGCCCTTCATCAGCTGTCCAGGTGTGTCAGTGCCAGCGACCTGCCGCGTGCTGCTTCTTTAACCCCTCTCTGCCCGAGTGTGCCAGTGTGCTCTCTCTGCCCCAGTCACTTGCACCCCTCTCTCTCCATCACTCGGCAATCTTTTAGTGAGTGCCACACCTCCGTCTCTCCCCACCCCCGCCCTCCCCTGCCGCCCTAGCGTGACATTGACACAGATCTGCTGCATGCCTCGGACCCCTCTCTGCCCCCCCCCTGTCCGAGTTTGCCGTGGCCGGTGCGTTCTCAAAGTAACCTCTCTCTTTCTCTGCCACCAGGCCCTCTCTCTGGCAGTCTCTTAGTGGTTGCAGCGCTTACTTTCTAACTCACCCTCTCCCTGCCACTCCCCGCCTTCTCTGCTGTCCCGGTGTGACAGCACTCGGGATCGGCTTAATGGCGCTCTCTGCTTTTACCCCCCCCCTCCCTCATGCCCGAGTGTGCTCTCGCTGCCTGCACCCCTCTAATCTCCCCCTGCACCCCTTCCCCTCTCTCCTGCCTCAACTCTGCTCGCTCCCTCGGAGCCCCCCAGCCTGACAGCTCCAGCTATCTGAGGCCTGTCCCGGCTCTAGCACCCGTCTCTCCTCCCTGAGTGTGTCGGTAGGGTGGTCTGTGCTCAGGCCATGTCTCCGCTCTCCCTTCACGCCTCTCTCTCTCCCCCTCCAGTTCCTGATGACCACCAACTTCCTGACCACCTGCTGTGATTCTGGTGGCCGGGGCCTCGGCGCAGACCCCCGTCTACTGCCCGGTGTATGAGAGCAGTCTGCTGGCCACGGCGGCCGCCCTGGGGGTCTACGGCAGCCCCTACTCCTCTGCGCAGGGCTATGGCAACTACATGACCTACGGCGCCAAGGCGCCCGCCTTCTACTCTTTGGGAAGTGTGAGGGGTGCGTGCACGGCTCCGGGCAAGGCCACGGGGTGTGAGGAGCCCGGGCACGCTCGAGAGCGAGCCACACAGTGTCCCAAATCTGAGTCTCCTCCAGTACTGACCTGCGGGGCTGGCAGAGGCCGTGCACATCGCTGCATGCAGACAGGGGCCATCAGATGCCACACTTTCTTTCACTGACCTGCGCCGGGCCGGCGGAGACAACTGCGCGCCATTTAATTATGAAAAGCCTCAGAGGCCCGGCCGGGCCCGGGCGTGCGCATGCGCACCAACCATTTAATAAATGAAGAGGCCGTGGCGTGCGCGCACCATTTAATTTTAAGGGGAGGCCGTGTGCACCATTTAATTCATGAAGACTTGAAGAGGCTTGCTTGCTGGCTCCGCTGAGTGAGGGGGCCCCTGGTGCGCGGGGGCCCCCCGCACTGCGGGGGCTGCGGGGGCTGCGGGGGCTGCGGGGGCCTGTGTTACGCCCCTGCCTTTAATAGGTATGGTTGGTCATCCCTGATGTTTGCTTTTGTGGATCCTCTCCCTGGTCTAAGCCAAGATTGGTGGTCAATCAGAATCAAGTTTCTTCCTACAAATTCTTGCATTTGGCACGTAATGTCACCTTCTGTGATTTACTGAGAAAGCATATATTTAATATAGGGCAGTACGTAGCAGGCTCCATCAGGTTGGCAAACGGCTTCTTGTGTGTGGCATTATGGCGTGTTGTGAACAATTCCTTGTTAAAGGGAGGCATTTTTAGATCTAGCCTACCAGACAGCGAAAGCCATCAGGTTGCAAACGACGTATTGTGGGCCTACCGAGAGCTTACAGGGGCTTACAGCCCTCTCATTGCCTACTATTTGTGGGCTTTATTGTCATTTTAATTTGCTTGCTTTTTATTTAATGGCTTTCCTTGTCCCATCTTGTCCATCTTGTGATTGTTTTTCCCCGGAGCATAGTCTTTTTACCATCTCTCGGATTGGCTGGCTTCTATCCTTTCACTGCTCTCTTTTAGGGAAGTTTTTTCTTTTGGTTAAGCACCTTAACAGCCCGTCTGACTGCTATTCACAGCCCCCATACTTCATCATGTTTTGCTGCACAGCCTCTCCATTTATATACCTTCTTTCCCCTGCAGCCCAGTAACCCATTCTTCAAACCAAGCCCGCAAGTAGGGGGAGGGTGGTGGTCAAACATTCTGCCAATTACAAGCTATGTCTCTCTTGAGCATCAGAAACAACCCAAGACCAGACAGTGCTCTTTGGCACCTCAAGTCTGCCCATCCCTGCGTTATACTCAAGAGCACCACCTTAGGGTCTGGTTCAAAAGGAGTACCTGAGATTGCCAAGAAGGTGTCATGTATCGTCAGTTAGTACTTCTGAATGGGCTGCCATTCCCATATCCGGTGATAAAAGGAGCAGATTTCCCTCCTACATCTTGTGCAATTCAGGCTGCTCCTCCTAACATCTACCACATCCTATTTGGACTAAAACTGTATGAAAATGTTATTAATTTTAGGTTGGAGGGGCTAGCCAATACCCAGGCTGCCATCTTGGCCTACTGCCACTCATCTGTCTTGCCTGCCTCTCGCACCCATGAGGCTCAAAGCTCCCAAAGCGGGTCTGGAGCATTCAGAATGAAGGATTTGTGCACTCTGGAAATCCCCTTGCGCAATAGGTTTTCATGGTCAAATTTATTCAAGGTGGTAAATTCTAGAACCTCCTCTAATTCACACTTTTAACTTGACAAGACATAGGAAAGCTGTGGATATCTGTAAAACTGGGACTTGTGTAGCAGGAATTCATCTACCAGTTGCTAGAAGGGTTTTATATGTTCCAGTGCTTATAAATCACCCACGTGTGAGATGCCTATAAGGTCCAAAGCCCCTAACCCAGGCACCTGCGACACACCAATTTCCAGCCTACAAAAGGGCCTGTTAATAAATGTATTCAACCAGTTAACGTGCTTTGGGCCTCTCGCCAGCACATGATCATGATCCTTGTGATGTGTTGTAGCACAAAAGGGGCATAAGGTAGTGGGGGTACATGTGAAGGGGTTGGGGAGGTGACAGGTGCACCACTGATTGTACACCAAACCTAAAGTCCCTGGTTTCTCAAGGGTGTCCAACTCCAGCCTTGGCACTGAATCATGCGTGTCCCCAAACAACCACTCACCAACTGGGTCACCCAATAGTATAATATAAGATCTGGTACTCCCAATACACCCTCATACATTAATGGAGTGCATTTCTTAAAAGATACTCGAAGGAACTTTCCAGCCCATAGGTATCTGGTGACCATAGATTGTAACTCATAGAAGAAGCGAGGCGGGAGCATTTAAGGGTAGTTTTTCAGTATATAGAGCTACCTATGGAGAGCAATCATGTTATAAAGAGCTGCCCTTCCCATTATGGAGAGCAGTAATGAGGCACATGCCTTCCAGTCTTTGCGGATGCATGTAGTAGGAGTGAAGTCCTAGGCCTCGCATTGATTGTGAGAGATAATCTTTCCCAAATATTGGAGGGTTTGTTGTCATGGAGGACCCAGTATTCGAATATATGTGGTCTTTGTCTAATTTACTTGCAGTCCAAGAGCATCCTCAAACACCCAAAGCATCTCAATCAGCTTCTGAAAGTAGCATTGTTGGCTCTGCAGGAAGACTAGCATGTCAACCAAGTGTAATCTGAGTCTGTCCTGGCAATTAAGCCAACAGAACTCCTCCTTCTTGGTGTCCCCTTCAGATCCACTTAGCTAATGGCTCCACGGTAAGGGCGAATAGGAGCTTGGAAAGTGGGCACCCCTGCCTAGCTCCCCATTCAATGATGAATGGAGGAGATAATATCCCATTCACCCCAACCTGCGCAGATGGGGTTTCATACAGAGTCTAGACATGCGTAATAAAGAGCTGACCAATGTTCATTCTTCAAAGTATCTGGGACTGGAAGACACAGTGCACCATGTTAAGCTTTATCAAAGGCAGTAAAAACGAGTGTTGCTGAGTCCTGCAAGTCAATAATGTTTGCCATCGCAACTTGAGTGCACCGCAGAGTGCCTTGTGCTTCTACCAGACATCAAACCATTCTTGTCATTATGCACAAGTCCATGTTATTTTATTTAGTGATAACGGCTGTTGTAGCCTTTTTGAGGTCTGCTGGGAGATAAACTTTCAATCCTATCTCTGCGAACAGCTGTATTAAATATGATGATAACAGTGAAGTTAATGGCTTGAAGAATTCAGCAAGAAGGTAATTTGGCCTGGGAGCCTTACAAGTGGTCATAGTTGAGATGCTGACGAGTCTCTTCCAACGTGTGCGGCAAATCTAACTCATCCAGCTTCTCTGGCAAAAATGTTTGTATGATTAAATCATTTGCTATGCGATATGAGCTCTCCACCTCAGCGGGACTCAAAAGGGTAGAGCTCCTTATAGGTATTTGTAAACACTTCCGCTATCTTGGCTGAGGTAGTAACCATTCAGACTGTGCAGATGTGGACTGTGAGAAAATTCTAGTCTCCTCTTCCATCTGAGGTAACCAGTGAAGAGCTTGCTCGCCTTGTTACCAAACTCATTTACTTAGTATCAAGACATTGTCCACACCAGCTTCGCCATATCTAGAAGCTTATTCTTTAAGGTGTGACGCAGCTCCTCAAGGTATCTGTCTGTTTCAGTTAGCCCATTCCGGGCGTCCTGTTCTAATGCTAGTGTTTCATGTTGAAGCTCCACTATCTCCAATTTCTTGTCCCACTCTCTACTTGTAAGGCAAGTCCCTGGATAACAGCCTTTATGGCCTCTCAAATTGTACCTGAAGCTCTCACCAAAGAGACATTCAATTAAAATTACTCAGCACTCTCACTCCTAAGGGAGTCGGTGAGTGCCTCGTCTCTCATCCACCTCACATTAGGGCTCCAAGCCCCCACTAGCACCCTATTGCAGGAAGGACAATTGTTTCTCCACTGGTGCATGGCCTGATAAGCCTCTGGGTAGGTAATATATTATCCCTAATTGTGGCCCATAAGGTTGTATCTGGGGCAATAATGTAATCTAGTGAAAAACAGCACTTATATGGGGCTGAGTAATGTGTGAACTGTCTCTGTTGTGGATGATATGTCCACCAAACATCTCGCGCATTGAGTTTATCCATTTGTCTAGGACCTGCCGCCAAGACGAGAGAGTCCACATCTATAACTGTTGTATCAAATTGAATTCCTAATTGACCCCAAGCATGCCCATCGGGCGTCCAGAAGTAGCGTGGTAACTACTTGTAAAGGGCTGCTAACTAGGGAGGGGGTGTGTACACTACAACAACCTTCTACCACCACAAACCTACCCAGCTTATCTAGGTGGGTCCTTGTCACTGTCATGGGATAGGACTTGTGGCGTTTGATTGTCACCCCCTCTGCCCTGGAAACCTCTACTAAAACTTGTTTGGTACACTTTAGTGCAACAGTTCTTAACCTTTTGAGTTCTGCAAACCCACACTGAATCATTGCAGGAATCCGAGACCCTCATGTAGTCCTTATTGTAAACTGTTGGCCGCTGGCCTAAGCAGTTTCTATAATTTGGAACTCAAACCAATTCACAAAAATACAAAAACAAGTGTGCACCAAACATATGCTCAAATATTGATATATTTTGTTTATTCACAATCCAATATAGAAAAAGTTTTCACATTTTCAATTTTGCTTCTATATATGTACAATCTTTATTAATTTTAATGGATTCATTTTAATATTTAATTTTGTAAAACAGTTGCGGACCCCTGAGTAGGCCTCGCGGACCCCCAGAGGTTCTCGGACCACAGGTTAAGAACCACTGCTGTAGTGTATATGTGCTGTCCTTGAATCCAAAAACGTAGTCCTTAATATGTGCTTTACTTGTATCAACAAGCCCTCGGGAGAATGGCGCCGACTGCCCCTTTTTAATTTTGTCTAAAAACCCATTGACGTTCCAAGTCATTATTTTATAGGATCCTTGTATAGTACTCATTGGCATAATGCTATTTTCACTACTCTGCTGTGCATGGTTATAATTCCCTCAGCCTTACATCTTAATCTAAAACTCCCCAATTGAACTGCCCCCTCCGCCTTGCATCTTAATTTAAAACTCCCCAATTGAACTGCCCCCTCCGCCTTGCATCTTAATTTAAAACTCCCCAATTGAACTATATCTGAACAGCCACCATTCACACTTTCAAACTAGAAGCATCTGTTGCGCTAACCTTTTGAAAACACCCTCTGTTAATTACTAATGCTTCTTGTCTCTAAACTAGGTCTGGCTAGAGTTCAACCAATCCATAAGGATCTGGGATTCTGTGAAAGTCAAGTAGAGTTGGAGCTCCTGGTTTGTTGCCATCTGTGTGTGGTCAGCCGGGACATTGCCACCATTAGTACCAGTTGAGCCTGGTTCTGCGCTACCTGAGCCATTGACCCAAGCATTGGGTGTCATCTGTGACCTCTGTTATCTGCAGGGTCAATGTCTTACCCCTGGACCTCTTGGTACCTTCATTCGTCATTTCGCTTCTCCTCCTGGCACCAGGAGATCACCCTCTGTCGAGTGGCACGTTCCTCGACCTACTCTCATAATCTGTCTGGGTGTGCAAAAATCAGCTTTTCCCCCTGATGGATAACTTTTAATTTAGCAGGATACAACAGCATATTGTTCTCCTTCAAAGCCCAGAGTTTCTGCTTTACCTGTTAAAAAGTTTTGCTTTGTTGCTGTACCATTCTCATGTAATCTGGTAAAACAAGGTTCCTTTGAGATTCGAATTAGACTTCCCCCAAAAGGTCTGACTGATTTCAAGGTCAGATATGTCTCTCTAATTTAGGAAGTGTGAGATCATCTGTCTTGTTGGGACACCAGTGAAGGTTTTTGTGAGTGTAAGATTTTCCCTCTCAATCTGGAAGCAAAAAGTGATCTGATCTGCAGGGTGAAAGGTTTGCAACCACACCTCCAAGAGCTGATGCAGCTGTGTGTCCTCCACTGTCTCCAGAGACCCCACGGATGGGAGATTGTTTTTTGCTTGAGCTCCCCTCCTCCTCCTCCACTCTGGCTGCCATCTCTGCAGCTGAGCTTTGTAATGTCAGCACAGTTTGATGTAGATCTTTCACTGTGTCCTCTAATGTGGTGATACAATTCTCTGCTTCAGTCACTTGACTTGTAGTTTTGCTGAGGTTTAGCAGCAGCAGTGCTACATTTGCCTCACCCTCTTCAACATTTAGCTCTGGGGCCTGCTGAGAGGACATATTGCTTCAAGTGCTTCTGCCCTGTCGGTGGAGGCCGGATCTCCTAGCTGTGCAAGAGGCTTAGTGAACTTGTCCATCTTCCCCTGTTTGGGAAGGTCTTTATCCTTCGCGAATATAGTGTATGGCTCGCTGGAAAGTACGGCAGCCAGCAAGTATAAGCAATTAGTATACATCACCGGGGCAACAACGGGAACTCAGTACACCTGCCTCTCTCAGGTACCCTGGTGGCCGACCCTTCAGACCCTACCCTCAGGGCGGCATGAGCAGTCAGCAATGAACACTCCCGGGTCTTGGGCCTGCATGTCTCTTTCTCTTAGTTGCTGCTCACCCCCTCCAGAGGCCTGGGGATCCCTCCAGACAACTCCAAACCAGGTAATTCCAGTGAAAGAACCACTGGTGGTCCTCTGGCAGGACTCTTAAATAGGATTCAGTTTCACTCCCCTGGTCAGCAGCAAACTTATATATGTATAGGTCAGGCCTGCCATCGTGGTTCAGCAAAGTTTATTCCCTCTCCATCCAGGCCTGGTCTAGACTGCAGTGGCGGCTCGCATAGGGCGTGCTGCGGGACGGTGGGCGGGGGGGGCAGGGTGGGGGGGTAGTAAACTTGGACATACTACGGAACGGAGGAAAGTAATTATTACGTTCCTCCGTTCTGTCGTATGTCCGGGTTTACTACCCCCCACCCTGCCCCTCCCCCGCCCCACCGCCCGCAGCACGCCCTATGCGAGCCGCCACTGGTCTAGAGTGTCACTGCAGAGGGGCTAAGAGGGGGTCAATCCCCGTTTTCCAGTTGCAACCTCCAAGGGGTGCCTGCTACTTTGTTCTGAGGCCGTGAATCATGTGAATGATCCCCACCCCCTTACAGTCAGTCACTGTTCTTTTGCAGAAAGCTATACCATTCAGCAAGGATATCCTCTGGGGCTGTCCGTTCACACACACTGCCTCGCTTAAGCCAGTCCCCAAATGTCTCCAGGGTTGTGTTTCAGACCAAACCTTACAGGTCTCGCAGACGCTCCAGTCAACCTCCCCTAACAACTCCTCTGCGCAGGTCGGTAGTACGCCCTGCCGGTCCTACAACCTCCGTGCCCTACTTGGCTCAGCCTCTGTGCCTTTTAGCCCCCATCACGGCCAGTTGAGGGAGGGAGGGAGTCCCTTGAGGCCCAGCCCTGCCCCTTCCCACAGAAGAAAATGGAGGGAGGTGGCCCACTCACAGGAACCCACGCTGCAACCATCTCTTGGACATCCGCAGGTGCTCCTGGGTGCCCTGACTTCCCTGAGACTGCTGGTGGTCTACAGCCAATCAGTAGCCTGGGCATCTTGCCAAGCTCTCCTTATATACCTCTGATTGAGTGCAGGTCACAGAGCCCGCTGTGGCTTTGGTATGGGAGCCCTGCGAGCCAATGTCTCAATTCCGTCCTCAGGTTCCAGCAGGTCGGCTGGCTATTCTGCAGTCCTCCCCTGTACCTGTTCGGAGCACAGGCAGCATTCATGGGCAGGATTATTTTAGATTTTATGATTTTTGCTTTTGTAGATATTCTGCAGTTAATATTATTGTCTATAATTAACATGAATGAGCAAGACATCTAGGATTTAAATGGTTTATGGGAATGGTGATGGTGTGACCAAATATAATAAGCAATAAAATACCCTCTGCCACATATAAAAAGAATATTGCAAGTCACTTTGGAGTTCCATTACCTTATAAAGAAACACAGACTTTCACTTTGCGTTCCTCTGTGGAGTCACAGAACTCTGACTGCAATATCCTTATAATATACAGCAGGGAGTACTTTATCCCATATATAACAGGGAGACGTGGAACTTTGTGTTTCATGTAGCAAATGTTCACACTGTAATTTAGAATATAGCTATCCTAAACAAACCATGGTAGGGAGCGGGAGAAGGGTGTGATGGAAACGGGAGTCTGTAAATGTGTGTCTCTGTGTCTCCTCTGAACTTTCAGAACATGCAGCTCGTCAGTCTGTGGTGCCAAGTAAGGGCACTTCAATTGCATCAAAAAGGCCTTGGAAAGGTGTTGGGGCAGTTTCGAAAGCTCTGGTATTTACTCCTGTTTGGCACTGCTTTCATGATGCGACTTTCTAAATTGAATATGCGATGTTACATCGCATGCGCTACAACGCATGTGATTACAACGCGGTCGTTACAACGACTGCGTTGTTACAACGCAAACCATTAAATCGCAAGTCCTTTCTACGACTTGCTGTAGGGGGCGCGCTGGACTTAGGGATAGTATAACTTACTATTCCAACTCCAGCGTGTGCAACAGTAGGGAATGTGTTGGAATAGTAAATTATACGATTCCTTAGTTTAGCGTGCCCCCTACAGCAAGTCGTAGAAACGACTTGCGATGTAATGGCTTGCGTTTTAACAACGCGGTCGTTGTAACAACCACGTTGTAATCGCATGCGTTGTAGCGCGTGCAATGTAAACGCTGTTTCCCTTCTAAATTGCACCCTTCACAAATTACAATGCATACTTTCTTGTATTTCACCCCACACAAAGTGCAATGGTAATTTTAAAAAAGTCGTGCTTTTCAAACAGCTAGATCTGCTTTTTTTTTTTTTGTTAAGGTTCCAGGTGTAAACATTAATTGTAAAAAAAAAAAAAGAATATAATTTTAAATAGATGTTTTTAAATTGTCTTGCTCAATATTATTTTTGTGGTGAAGGGCAGTGTTTTTTCCAGCAACTTCGTCCGAACCAGAGAGCTCACTGAACCCTATCCCTCCCTTACCTTCACTCCCTTATTTAAGTCTAGTGTAGACAGCCCTAATTATTTGGAAGACGTCATCATTTCATCAAAAAATGCAATGAGAAGCACAGAGAAGGAGTGGACTCTGGGCCAGACTCAGTCAACCATTGGTTTTCATGCATTTTTCATAGTTTTCCATTGCTCAGATGGACTGTTCACCAGGGCCATGACATTTCGTTAATGGGTACATTGTCCTCTTTGTTGTACAATTATGTTTTGGTGGTGGGGGCTAAAGTACTTCTATTGTTAAGCGATAGCCACTGGGTGCCCTTTGATGTATTACATTGCTGACAGCATTTTATAGCTGGTTGATGTTTTTGTTTAGGAAGCGTTTGCAATTTAAATGCCTTAGTCTATAATAAAAATAGTGCTTCTTACTTCCTCTTACGTTCACGGGTTTTACTTTGTGATAAAAAAAGCTGCAAATTCATTATTTTATCAGGATAGCAAAGTATTGACTTTTTGACACAAATGCTTTCTCATGGATGCAATGAAAATATTAGCCCTTTCTCAAAAGTCTCTACTGTGCAGCATTTTGTGATGTGCTCTGGCAGTGCTTTGGCACCAGTTGCTCCTAGTCTTGGTGTTGTGAGGGTCATATCGACTGGAGGGAAGCAAATTTTAACCTCTGGAAACGGTGACACTAATTTGGCTTCGCAGCTTCCAGATGTTCTTACAGTACCGATAACTATTGGGCCAACTATTCCCACATATGATCCTAACTCTCCAGGGAATGGAGGTCAGGGAATGTCTTCCTCTACAGAAGTGAAGGCAGTAGAGGGTCAGAGAATGCAATTTGTACTATTAGTTCCGATGAATGCAAGTACACCTTGCATAGAAAGTGCAGACCCATCTGCTGTGAAGAATGGATGTAGACCCATAAGGTCCTTTCCAGGGTTAGTAGGTCTTGACCCACATTGTATGGGAAACACTCCTGAGCGTGTGCAACAGCACACCTCGAGAGAATACTACTCCAGAGAAGGGAACTTCTGGGAGTGAACATAGATTTGATGTCCAAAACTTAGAGAAGTGGTTAAAGGAGCAGAGTGAAAAATAAATAGGAAGCCAAGGTACTGAAACTAGTCAGGAGGCTATTAAGTCAGACGTAAGGGTGGATTTGGTGGATGTGCTCAAATTAAAGACTGAATTGGATGCAATGATAAGTGGAAGCTTAGAACTCTGTAGAATAGACTTTTATCAACCATGTGAATTATTGTTCATGATTAAAGATGTCACTAGAAGAGCAAGACAAGCCCATGAGTAATTATCTGAATTGGCTTATAGATATGATTATGATATGGAATGAACTAAGGCACTGCAGAAAAACCACAGACTTGCATTTACTGATCAGGATATAGAAAATCTGAGGGCACCAGGACTGAAAACACAAATTTGAGACCTCATACTGTGCATTCTAATTTGAAGTACATTGAATAGATGGGAAGAGAGATGGGCAACGAGGAAAGCTTTCAAAAGATTACTGCGAGAAGCTCCTCCTGGAGGGGAAAAGGGAGTGGGTGTCCAAGCTTTCCCTTTGCGAGAAGTACCAAGTGGAGGATATGTACATGTACCTTGGAGTAGAGATGAACATGCAGCATTTACAAATGATTTTCCGAGATTGAGGGAGAAACCTGTAGAGTGGTACAAGCAGGTTGATCGATTTGTGAAAATCTCGAAGGTGCTGTGGATTGATTTGACCATGTTTGAAACTTGTGGTCCCTAGCAATTTGTGATCAGCATGCAAGATAGCTATAGATTGGCCTGAAGGTGAGCCTGAAAGAGATCCAGTGATTCATGGTCCGGCACCTACAATAATGAAGAAGTACGAGCAGGTGATTACTTGGCTAAAGCCAAAGGTGCCACAACAGGATATTGATTGGGTAAAAATTGACAGGACGGCTCAGGAACCTAAACAGATAATTCATGCTCTCTATGAAAGGCTGCTGCAAGCTTTTAAGCACTACAGTGGAATGGATACTTTGGAGCCAAAGGACATGGGAAAATTTGTGTCTAGGTTTGTGCATGGATTGAGGCCTGAGATTAGCATAATGATTCAGCAGCATTTAATCTGTTGGCAGAAGATATCTGTCAGCGAAATTCTGGAATATGCAAAGTACTGCTGAGACAAAATTGAAATGAAGCATAAAAAGTTGAAATGTGAAGTTGATGGTAGCACAGATGAGGGCAGCTTAGAGGGGTCAAGAAAAGCCTTATGTAGGGAATACTAATTCTATGCAGGGAGTCCAGCTGTCTGGGACTCCGGTGCAACTAAATGAACTCTTTCAGGGACAAGGAAGGGGAAGAGGTGTTCCTATAGATCCTAAGACTGGAGTCGATATTGCTACTGAAAAAGACTAACCCATGCCACTATTGTAATAGGGTGGGGCATTGGAAGCAAGAATGTCGTCTAAATCCTGCTAATCAGGAACAAAATGGGGATATGGGTTAGTCACAGGGAAATACTGTGCAGCCTCAACATGTGCCCAGACAGAGATCTCAAAACTTTTCTGGTTCACAAGGTCCTGTTATGCACACAGCAAGCTGTAGGTAACCATAGGTTTAATCCGAACATGGACATGAATGTGAATCAGAAAGTGTCCAAGACTTACCCAATGTTGGAGACTTCAACTGATTATGACAGATCCGTCCTTATGACTCTGCCTGAGGGGGAAGGAAGACTGTATGCTTGGTGCAATCTTAGAAGTAAACCAGAATGGACCATATGTTGATGCCGATGTAGATGGTCACAATGTCACCTTTTTGAACGACACTGGTGCTACCCGCTCCAAACCTACACCTCTCTGGAAAAACAAACCAAGTCATAGGAGTTGCAAATAAACAATTGTTGAATCCTCTCACTGAAGGAGTACATGTAAAGAAAGGGACATTTGAAGATAATCATTAATTTGTAGTATGTGATTCTAGTCATGTATGTCTTCTAGGACGTGATTTGTTGTGCAAATTAAACTGCTCCATCTACTGCACGCCATAGGGAATAGAACTCCAAACAAACAATGATGAGATTGCCTTTAAGCTACCAAGTCAGAATTTAAATGTCTCTTTGTTCCCCAAGTTAACAGTGGAAGTCTTACCATTAGATCTCAGAGATACAGTGAGAGACATAGTTTGGGATTCTTCTGGCAAGGACATAGGACTCATCCGAGGGGTTGAGCCAGTCCGTATCCAAGTTGAGACCAATGCAGAATATCCACGAACACCACAGGATAATCTGATGGCCGAAACAGTGGCTGGGATTACAGCTGTGATTGAGACAATGATCGAACAAGGTATTCTTAAGGAGATCTTGGGAAGTCCATCTAACTCCCCAATTATGGGCTTGCAGAAGCCATACGGCAAGTACCGCATCTTGCAGGATCTCAGAAAAATCAATAATATAGTGATTCCTTGTTGTCCTGTGGTACCGAATCCATCTGTAATATTGTTTCAGATTCCATGTAAGGCTGAATGTTTCACGGTCATAGACCTTTGCCAGGCCTTCTTTTCTGTTTCCCTCCATAAGGAGAGCCAATTTTATTTGCTTTCTGGCTGGGGAATCATGTTTTAACATGGTGTCATGTTCCACGAGGGTATATGGAGAGTCCTTCTATATTCAATCAGATCTTGAAAATAAATCTGGAGTCTCTGGTCATGCCTTGTAACTCTGTTGTAGTCCAGTGTATCGATGAGTTGCTGGTCGCATCGAATACCCGAGAGGCTTGCAAAACTGATGCAATAGCTCTGCTGAACCATCTGGTTGAGAATGGACATAAGGTATCCCCAAGTAAGTTGCAGTACAGTATGACAGACGTCCTCTATCTGGGACATCATATTGTGAAGGGTGCGAGAAAGGTGTCACAAGAAAGAATCTTAGCGATCATACAAATGAACCCGCTTTGGACGCAGAAAGAAAGTCAGGATGTTTTTGGGAAAGGTGGATAACCAACTTTTCCTTGAGGGCCAAGCCTTCACAGAGGCTAACACACGAAGATGTGTCTAATCCGGTGCCTTGGGACAATGATTGCTTGAGAGCCTTCCTAGAGCTGAGAGAAAGCCTCTGTCATGCTTCTGCACTAGGAATGCAAGATAACAACAAAGCGTTTTCGCTCTATTGCAATGAATGAGGAGGTTGTGCACTCTGAGTATTAACACATACTCATGGAAGTGCCCGTAGACCAGTGGCCTATTTTTCAGCGACTTTGTATCTAGTAGCGTCAGTGTTGCCTGGATGTCTTAAATCTGTTGCTGCAACAGGTGTCTACGTAGAGAGATGCGAAAGCAACGTGATGGGTCACCCTTTGACTGTCTCTGTTCCTCATTTAGTGGAGATTTTGCTAACCAGAACACGTACTCAGTACTTGACCAACAGCAGGCTCACTAGGTATGAGCAGCTCATCTTGGCCACAGAGAATGTGACTCTGAAGAGATTCTGCACCCTAAACCCCGCAACCCTGATGCCCTTACCTGATTGTGATGTGGATGAAATTGAAATGGAGCATGTCAATCTTTTTATTTTTTACATTTTTATTTTATTTTATTTTTTTACAACAAAATTCAGTTACAGTCATACGGTACCATACGTTAATAATCAGCATATATAACAGTACATCTCCATAGCCTTTGCGGGCCCCTTTGATACATACCCGCACCCAAACCAAAGATTTATATAGCAGTTCCCTAGGGCTTCTCTTTTCCTTTAGTTGGAGCATGTCAATCTTGATATCACTGAACTATTCACCAAGCCCCATCCCAATATTTCGTATGAGCCATTACCTGAATCTGATCACATTCTGTTTGTGGATGGCTCTTGCTTCAGGGATAAGGCTGGAAACCTGAGAGCTCTCTATGCTGCCTGTACTGTTACGGGCATGGTGAAAGCTGCCTGGCTTCAAGGAGAATTCTCAGCGCAGGTGGCAGAATTGATTGCCATTACCAGAGCGTGCTGTGTTTCAGACCAGCTAAAAGTAACCATATTCACCGATAGCCTATATGGGTTCAGTGTGGTTCACGACTTTGGACAGCTATGGTCTCAGAGGGGGTTTCCTGACCTCGTCAGGATCCTCCATCCGCAACGGAGAAAATGTGAGAAAACTGTTAGAAGCCATTCAAATGCCTGCAAAATGTCCGTTGTTAAATGGCCTGCTCATTGCAAAGGCCGTGATTTTGAGACAAGTGGCAACAGATATGCTGATGATGTCACACTTTACTGTGCATTGAATGTCTGTACGTTTAATGGTGATTACAAGAATGAGACATTAGGTGAAGCCAATTTCAACCTTTTGATGACAATTGCTGATACATGGGAGGAAAGGAAGAGAATGCAAGAGGTTACTGAGGAAGAACATTAGAGCTGGATAAAAGCAGGTTGTGTAAAAAGAGATGATGACATTTTTGGTTTCAGGAGACAGAAGGCCAGGATAACCTAATAGTTTATTGCCCCACATGACCAGGCATTATCATGGTTCCATGCATATAGGCAGAGATGCCATGCTGAGGTTATTTAGTCAGACTTGGTTTAACACGAAGTTTCGAGCAATGGCTGAGGCATGTGCTACCGGTATGTGATTTGCCAGCAGATGAATCTAGGAAAACAAACTGATGTTACAATGAGTCACATAGGGAGATCTGGAGGTCCCTTTAACAGGATGCAGTTGGACTTCGTTGAGATGCGAGTATGCAGTGAATTGAAGTACATTCTAATGGTGGTGGGCATCTTTTCACGTTGGGCGGAAGCATATCCGACTAGAAGATGTGATAGCCTCACTGTAGCTAACTGTTGCTGAGAGAGCTTATCCAAAGATTCGGAATTCAATCCTCTTTAGAGTCATACCGAGGAACCCATTTTAATAATGAGGTTATTAGAACGCTATGTGCAGCATTACAAGTGGAGCAGAAATTGCATTGCAGTTATCGGGCTAGAAGCTTCAGGCATTGTGGAACATGTCAATGGCACTTTGAAGTCTAGAATTGTTAAAGTGTGTGCTTCAACATCTTTGAAATGGCCTTATGCTTTGCCTCTGAAGCTGATGAGTCTTCGCAGTATGCCAGATCGGAGAACAAGACTCTCACCCCATGAGATCATCATGGGGAGGGCTATGAGACTACTTGCTGTGCCCACAGACATATTAGTTAATATCACAGACAATTTGGTACACGATTACTGTAAAGGATTGGCTGACGTGGTTCGTTCTGTGTCTCATCAGGTTGAAGCAACTACTGCACCGACGTATCAGGAGCAGTGCCACAACCTTAGTATCCAGGTGACTGGATCGCAGTGAAGAAGCATGTGAGGAAGAGTTGCTGTGAACCTCGTTGGTGTGGTCCGTACCAGGTGATTTTGGTCACTACGACAGCTGTGAAGTGTGGTGGTCTTCCAAACTGGGTGCACGCCTCCCACACTCGTAGAGTCCCGTATCCCCTTGAACGAGAAGCAGAACCTCTCCCAGAAGAGATGCCAACGGTGGGCGAAGACCCACGGGAAGAGATCAGCCTAGCTGTAGGGGACCGGATAAAGCCTGAGACCGCACTTGAGCAATCTGAAGGGGGTCACGACGGATCTGAAGCTGAGTCTGAATTCGATGAAGCCGATACAGTGCTGGTGAATGAAGCAGAGACTGACCCAAATGAAGAAATTAGTGCTGTGAAATCATGAGTGGTGAAAAAAAGCTGGCCAAAGGCTAAAGAGAGGAGAAAGTCGTAGTTGTCCTTGAAAAAGGTCCCTGCACCCATACCGTAAGCTACTGGTGAGTCTGAGTGGAGTGAAGACGAAGGTGAAAGGTTGAGTCTTCGAAAATCTAAAAGGCTGAGGGGGCCTTGTCGGAAGTACTCTTCTCCTGAGTGGACATACCTGGTTACTAATGACAACAAAAAGAAGGAATGGGAATTCTGGACTGACAGTGGAAGTTCTGCTGAGACTTCCGGAGAGCAGTCTGAACATTTTTCTTACATTTGCCCTTCCGTATCCAACCAGACTGAGTGGTCTAAGGAACCTGCTATTGAATGAATGTCCTCATTTGAGCTCACAGGAGTTTCCTGTGCAAGTTGCTGAACTGAGAGAAATGTTACTAGAGATGCTCATCAATGAACTTGGTTCTTATATTATCAGAGATGTTGAATGAACTTTGTGTTGTTGCTTAAAGAAGAATACCTAGGTCAGAGTGGAAGAAGAATGAAAGTAGGGATTACATTTAGAAGAACATGGAGTAGGGTCAGGGAAGCCACACGAAGATTGTACATATTGTGAATAAAATTGGAATGAAAAGACTGTTTCACAAAATTAAAGACTGTTTGCCGTTTGCACAGGTGGAGACCGACAGAGGACATTCTGTTGCTGCTATTTCTCTACACACTTGGTTTGAATCTAAAGAGAATGAAATTGAATAACAATGATCGTAGACGTAGGTACATGATAGTTGCAGCACTTATACTATTAATGATATGCTTAATAGCGTTAATTGCGTGATTGAGTTTGAGTTCAACTACGGCTGGAACAGAAACCCATACAGTTGTACAGAAACCACAACATAACCAAGATAGAGAATTATATTCACTAGAGGGGCGAAATTTTCTAAGAATTGGTGTAATCTCTCACACAAAGAACACACATCCACAGTTGAAACCTTGACAAGCGGAGAATCACCCAAATCAGTATAGTTTCCCTTTTGCGCACAAAGGTCTACCACACCAATTACAACTCTATCATGCATACGAAAGTTCCCTATCTCAATTGGGCCGTCGGAGACGTCTCATGACAAACACCGCAAAACTTTAGCAGACAATTACAACACAGTGTCTTCTTGCACCTTTATTTTATATCCCGGGATCTTGGGTCACGTCAGAACTGATAACTTCAACAACGTCAACTTAATACCGCATTCACACGACTCTTACAACATCTCCGCCAGACATCACACAATCGGTACTACACCGCAAGCTAAGCATGAATTTAACACACACAAATCCCTACTAATACCCACTCCTTCTTCACCGCCGTTTCAGCTCACGCCACTAGAACTCCATCTGTCTTCCATGCTTCGATCCTGGATTCTGAACTGAGGGCACTAATGTTGCGATCCAGATTCTGTAGGTCAAGTTCTAATCCCCTTTACTTCACTAACTAACCATCTGACATGCTACCAATTGTTAAAGTCTAGGCCCATTTGCCCAATTACTCTTCAGAGAGGATAGATCTTTCTAGTAGAGTGAGCAGTAAGTAAAAGGAATCAAATAGCTGGTTATCATTTCAATACAGTGCAATCAATGTGGCTACACATTGATCCTCTTGACTCTTTGATTTGAGTTTAGTAGGTTTAATTATAAGTTAAAAAAGTCAGTGTAGATCACTCACAGTGAAATCATATAAAAATACAAAAAGATCAGAGTAAGTGCAAATCTCCTTCAGAGATGTACCCTATATAGTACAAAGCAAATGACTAACTCTAAGAAAATGATGCAAGTGATCAGAAAGAAGAAATGAAGGTTAAATTGGATCAGATGATTTTCTTTAACGAACATGAGTAACCTAACTTTCCCTACTCTACGTTTATGAGGGCAACCCTAAACTAAAAGCATTTGAGCAAGGACAAAATCAAATAAGGAAAAAGAAAGGTGTCAGTCATCAGAATCTTCAGTAGGATAACTCTGACAACGGAGCCACACAAGTAACAGCATATATCTGCTCCCTAGCGAAACCCAAAATGGACTCTTTCCCTAACTAAAACACAGCGCATAATATCATCTGCCGTTGACTCATGTGGCTCCTCCTTGAAAAATTTCCATAGCACTGGAACAACTGGGTACTTCAGCTCTCTTTCTCAGTCAGATAGCACCTTATCTCTCTTCGTCCTTGGCCATTCCTTTCCCATGTGAACTCCTCTCCTCACATGTTACCGCGATTCCCTTGGCCGATTCTTCTTTCTTATGCTTTGCTATCTATTAACAAAAGTGCTTTATTCTAAATAATGAGGCTTATCCACACCTGCAATAGAAACAACTCAGCAGCGAACGGTCCATGCTTGAAGGTTAAACGTGAATTCCATTTCAAATCTCAATGTGAGCTGCAGCTGAACTAATTTCTTCTCGAGGCCTAGTTTGCTATGTTAACATGTGCACAGGGATACAGAATATGTGCACCTTTATACACACAAAAATTTAAATGCAACTACTTAAAGCACAAATAAATGCAATGAATTATAAACGTTTCAGTAGAAATGCATTTGCACTTGATTAAATACATTTTTTGCAAATAAACATTAAACATTAATTGCACACATCCTAAGTAAGTACCTCATAATACGACATTTCAGGTAATTTATCCTGTCACGTTAATACATAAATTGTTACGTAACTTTTATTAATCACATGCTAAATACATGTATTTCAAACAAAAACCCCTTTAGTATAAACTGATCCACCCTGTTTAGTACATTAGTTACAATAGAATATATTTGAGTGCTGAATATGCATGAGTATGATGCACTCCTACATTATCTCGAGATGGGATCAAGATTACACTTCCTCATTAGGCTATTGCCTCTGGGTGCTCTTTGATGTATTACATTGACGACACAGAATTTTATCTCTAGTTTATGTTTTTGTTTAGAAAGCGTTTGCAATTTGAATGCCTTAGTGTATAATAAAAAGAGTGCTACTTATTTCCTCTTACGTTCATGTGTTTTACTTTGCTAACATGATAAAATAATGAATTTGCAGCTTTTTCTTTTTTTTTAAACCTGTTTATTGAAAGTTCAGAGTTGTCAGGGTACATTACAATTTATGCAATTCAATTGTCACTGTCTGATACATAATTTAATACTGTGTACACACATACATCTTTGCAATTTCTTATCTGTGTCCTTTACATTTTGCCTCATCCTTAAGGGGGGGATCATCCCCTTGGCCTGGTCCACGTTGTTCTCCTCCTCCCGGGAACCCCCATAGATTACCACGATAGGCATTCCACATGTTCCATATCTGCTCCCATTTCCCAGGGCAGCCCCTGCCCTCGTATACTGTTTTTTCCGCTACCATGCACCAATCAAGGTCCTCCATCCATTCACTTTGTTTCGGTAAATCTGGCGCTCCCCATTTTTTGGCAATATTACATTTAGCTATGACCAATCCCAGTATAGCCCAGGTTTTCTCCTTTTCACTAAGGTCTGTAGGTCCCCATACATTCAGAAGACACCATTTCGGGGTAGGGCTCATTTCCACCCCGCAATTTTGCTTATTTTCCGAACTATGGTTACCCAGTATTGTCGAATGTGAGGGCATTCCCAAATTATGTGATAGTAAGTTCCTTCCTGACCACAGCCCCTCCTGCAGGAGGAGTCATCTCCTATACTCATCTTAGCCAGACTTCGGCAAGATTAATATACTCTGTGGAGCACTTTCAGTTGTATTAACCTAAATTTACTTGATATGGCTACTTCCCTCGGTCACTTCAACACCTCTTGCCATTCCTCTTCGTCCAGGTCGCCCAAGTCCATTTGCCATTGGTCCCAGAGGCCAATGAGGGGATCTGGGGAATTGTTAACTAATTTTTGATATGTCAGGGAAATGGCTTTGCGGTTCATGTGGTCAATCAAGACTCTGTCCTCTAATGGGGAAGACTCTGGGAGTTCTGTAACCTTGGGTATTACCGCCTGCAATGCATGTTTGATTTGTAAGTAGCGAAACATCTCATTATCGGACAGTTCGTATTCTTGCTGAAGTGTTGCGAAAGGTTTCACATCCCCCCTCGTCCATAAATCACCCACGTGGGATATGCCTATTAGTCCCATTTGTCAAATCCACGAAATCTACCCAGGGCTCCCAACCTTTCTGCATCCCATAGTGGGGTGTGCTGTGTTATTCTGTGACTCCATCTTAGCTGTTTCTGGACCATGTGCCAAAGTTGGACTGTAGTCCTTGTAGGGCCCGTTAGTGATAGACGTCGGGGGGGAGGGGGGGGGTATAGTGCTTTATCATAAATTTACAGCTTTTTTAATCACAAAGTATTCACCAAAAGCTTTCTCAAGGATGCAATAAAAATACTAGCTCTTTCTCAAAAGTATCTAATGTGCAGCGTTTTGCGGTGTGTGCTTTTTAAGTTACCCAGTCACAATGCAGACGTTCAATTTACACTCTGTTTTTATGACACTTCTCTTTGAGCACACAGATAAATTCTGTTCATGAAGACTATTCAGGAAGGGCGCTTCCAACTTTTATGTCGTTGTAACCCAAGATTTTACCCCATTACTAAATGCTCTTTCTAAGACAGCAGAGGGAAACAGTCACCCAACTATTACCAAAATACACCCCTAACTAAAAGGCAGACCTAATGGCTTTGCTACTGATTATTTTAAATATTCTTTATTAAATTGTCATATTTATGATTGTGAGGGTATTCTCTACGCTCCCCATTGGACAAAACGTTTCTAGCTGCACTTCATATTTTTATTATTTTCAGAATTTGCACTTCAGAGCAATTGCTTGTCCACAATATTTTCTCTTGCGCGGCAGCAAATCATAATTTTGTGTGTTTTCTTTTTTTATTCTTCAATATAAACATCAAAAAGGAAAAAGACAACATTTTTGATTTTTAAATGTGTAATTTCAGTATTTAAATGTCATGTTCTCATATTATTCCGTGCAACCCCCACTGCTCTGTACTGTAGTCAGTACTGCCACACCAGGTCTATGCTACTCGGTTTGTCAATACCCCTGCAGTCTTGGACACACTCTGCTTATCATTCTAAAGACCACTCTCAAGAGGTTCGATGAACTCTCTTCTGTGCTCGGAGCTCATCCTACTTGGACAACTGCAGCATAACAAGGGAGGGTCTAAAGGGCATGGTCTTCAAAAACAATTTCAGAGAAGCCCTTAACCAACCAGAGATGAGCGCGAATTGACCTGAGTGCCAGAGATAAGGATTGGGGCCACTTAAGGCTTACAGCAGGATTCTGGGGTGCGCTGGTGAATCTAGGAGCTGGTATTGAAGACCCCTAAGCTGAAGCGCATCCTCATTTCAGTTTGTCTACATTACCACTCAGCTAACCTCTCCCCAGAATGGAGTAAGGATTTTCAAGGAAAAGTAGCACTTCTCATGTACAGAACCAGTTTTTTGGGCGTTTCCTTATTATGTGACAATACCACTAGGTGTTAGGTGGTACCCAAAGAATACTGCCATACCTCAACTTATAGACGCGCAGGTCTCAAATATAGAAACTGGCCATTCATGGGTTCCTCAAGCCAAGAAGTCAATAAGTAGCTCTCTATTCGAACATATTTCTAAGCATTCCTAGTACTTGCATTTTGGGAAGCAAGGTATGGCCAACCTATTTATTTACTTACTGAGTTTATTAAAGCTTTTTTCTCCAAAGCTTGTCAGTACAAACAAGTGAAAACTGATTAATAGGCCGTAGAAGTCCACAGTTCGACCTCTGACCTGTTCAGGAAGTAGAACACCTAGATAAGACATACTCTTTTAAAAAGGTTTTAAACTAGAGTAGAGGTGATTGCAAAGGAAAGCTTGTTCCACAAAAAAGGTGGCAGGCGTTCAAAAGAGTGAATGGTTAAGGAAGAGCAATGAGGACGAGGAGAGGAAAGCAGAATGTCGAGGTGCACCACAAACAAAAGGTAGGAACATAGGACAAGATTTAAGAAGTTGGGTAAGATGGAGTGAGCTAGGTAGGGATAGGTTTTAAAGATTAACAAAATAGGGGGAAGTTAGTCAGTATTGCTGATGTTGGTAGGGGAAGTTGGAAGAACGAAGAGAAACAGAAAAAAGGAGATGAATGAAAGCCTTCAAAGGTGAGTAAAGATGGTTAGGTAGGCCCACATACAGAGAAGTGCAGTAGTTAAAGCTAGATCAGAGAGAATAATAGAAGTGTTCAAGAGGAGAAAGGAATGAAGGTTTTAATTTAACACTTGTTGAAAGCTGAAGGGGAGCAGGTTTTAGCAACAATCAGCCACTGTAATAGAAGCAGAGGCAGAACACAAATACATAATGTTTTTCAAGTAGGCTTCTAATTGGAGTCACATTGTTTCATAAAATAAAGGGAGTACACATGCCGGAGAATGAGATCATGAGAAAGGAAAACTTATTACCTCAAGTTGTAACTCGAAAGTAAACGTTTCAGGTGAGCAAGCTAATCAACACTTTCTTGTTGCAGGAGCCCAAGCTGTGAAAGAGAGGCTCTAAGCATCTTAGGCGGACATTTTCTTTGGGCATAATTAGTATGAGCAAGAATACATGGCTGCAATCGTTACACTAAGACAAAGATTGTACGTTGTCAGCCCTAACTATTAGTGAAACTTAGGACACATCAGTGATCATTAACAATTCACTTCCAAGTTCTTATCAAGCTCAAAACATTACAAAGAACTACAATCAGATTTCCTGTGTATTTCATCGCTATCAATCATTTTCAATTAGAAAGATGGAGGGTGTCCTTGATTCGAGTAATGAGACTGATTGATGCAATGCAAACTTGGATAATAATGTAAATCAATATAAGGATGACAAATGTGTCCAATATCTTTTTAAAAAATCTTCATTCAGGGGCGTGGCCAAGATGGCGGCGGTGTAGCAGTGATTTTCCAGAGCTCCGCTCGCCGCGGCCCAATTAAGCAAAGCATCTAATTTAGCACCCCGGGACCCCCGAACCGGCTTAAAGCTCCGTACCTGGACGAGAGCTCATCGGAGGAGTGAGGCAGCAGTGGTCACGATCCCCAAGAGGTGTGGGACACGCGACGAGTGAAGAGCAGCGGGCGGCCTCGAGGCCTCGTAGACGAGCGGAGAAGAGCTGATCCCCAGGAGGTCCGCCGGCGAGTGCGGAGACACCGCGCCATCAAGGTACAGCTGTTACGGAGACCGAGGAGGGCCGTGGTGCGAGCGGAATGTGAGGAGGCGGCACGGAGGAGTGCCGGTGAGCAGGATGCGCTCGGTGGAGAGACGTGAGGCCGCAGTGCATAGCAGTGGTGGGCCCGCCTCGGAGGACTCAGAACTATAAGTAAGGCAGCCGAGGCAGTGGGGGGCACACCGATTGAATTCTGGCTGAAAACAAGGCCCGGGCCGCGGTAGGTGCTTACAGGTGACCGGGCGGGGGAGATGTGAAGCAGTGCCCTGCAGGCAGAATATACTCTGAGCCTGGTAACCCAGTGAGCTGGCTCCTGGACCTGGAGCAATAGGAACAGTGAGGGGTGGAAGGTGAGGTTCCCCTCGGGATTGGAGTGCACCTGACTGGGGGGCAGCCAGCTTGGAGCCAGGAGGAGGGCCCCCGGACGCAAGGCTATTGAAGTCTGAGAGGGCAGGATGAATAAAGTGCGAAAGGCCTCGTCAGGCCTTGCCTAAGAAGGGATGCGACGGCCGCCATCTTAAATCACTTGGAAAGAGGGGAGAATACTCAGCAGGCGCAAGGGGAGGGATAGCACCCCTTCCGACCGTACCAGCAGGCGAAGCAGGAGGTGATTGAGGGACCGAAGCCAGACAAAGCAGGGGGCCACACAACTAGTGGAGAGCAGGCAAGATTACTGGAGCCTGGAGAAAACGTATGGCCTGACGACGTTAGAGCCCCCACTAGGACACCCTACCGCACCTAACGAGGCCCACGGGGCCATCTGGCAGACCGCACCGGCAAACATAATACTCATGGGCCGGGAAGTGGCCTGGAAGCTATACAGCGCACGCTGAACTAAACTAGCAGAATGACGTCCACCCGTCCTAAAAAATAGACCTACATTAAATATCTCCTGCAGAAACCTGGGGGCAAGCGGCAGGAGGGTCAAGCGACAGAGTTGCCACCATCTCAGGCCCGGGAAGAGGAACTAGGGCACGCAGACCAGGGAAAGGAAGAACCGATCATGCGGCGATTCATGGTGCAACTGTTCACCTCGCTGAGGGACGACTTTGCGGCACTGCGCCAGGAGGTCTCCGCGGACTTGAAACAGGTCAGAACGGATATAAACGAACTGGGAGACCGTGTAGATACCCTGGAGAAGGCAGGCGACGGCAGAGAGGAAGAACTTCACTCACATGCAAGAGAATTGATAGACCTGCGGGATGGGAATGAGGAATTAAGCCTGCGTCTGGAAGACCTGGAAAACAGATCCCTGCACTCGAACGTACGTATTAAGGGAGTTCCTCTTCCCGCAGATGCTGGGAAACTAGAAGACTTTGTGATCTGACTTTTTCGATATGTCGCCCCGGTGCTGGAAGATCAAGAGATTGTTTTGGATCGAACACATAGGGCTGGCCGTCCGGCAAGGAACCCTGGCCAACCCCAGGACATTCTCATGTGCCTTCACTCTTATCGCCAAAAATAAATTATCATGTCAGCCACCCGGGACAAGGCGACCATCCAATTCGAGGGTCTGCAAGTGGGCATCTACCAAGATCTCTCCTAGTTTACACTCCAACGTCGCAGAGCCCTGCGTCCTGTCACTACTTTCCAGCGAGACAACGAGATACGCTACAGGTGGGGACATCCCTTCAAACTACTTTTTCTGTGGGACAAAGAAACACATGCGGTGAGATCTTTGCAAGAGGCACAGAAAGCATTGGGAGTTGACTTTGTGGCAGGGGAATCCGAGGACCACCGGCTGAGCGAGGCTGGACTGGAACATGTAGGGAAAAAGAGAGGAGGTTGCAGCACTGGGAAGATATTGCACGCACGACCCTCAGAAACGGAAAGCCAGAAGGAACAAGCGGCACTTCTTAAGCAATTGCAGGCTGGAGAGGGCGGAGGAGATCAGGCAGAAGAATGAGCGGTCTTCAGGGACTTTTACCAGAATCCATAAGCACGCCGGGGACTGGTGATCCCGGGTTGAGAACTGGTTATGGCCGTTGCGGGCAGATCCCGCTCTACATTCATCGGTATATCGGATGGTGCTGCACTGTCGCCGGCCAGATGGACCCACGTGCCAAGGCGCTACTGGTGCCCAGGTTGGGGCAGCCTTTTTGTTAAAACTACGCTATAAGTTTTTTCTTCTTAGATATCTCCTTTTCTCTCTTTCTCTCTGGCCTCTCTTGGGCGCACTCTTTCCCCAGCCAGGATCGGGAGGGGTTGGGTTTCATCTAAATGGAAATGCGACGAGGACGCGGGGAAAGTGAGTCCGACGCTAGGTGGGGATCTCTGGGTATATAGCACACAGGGCCTATCTACAGGAGCTCGAGGTTTTGGAATCTGGCAGGTATGAGTGAGGGAGAGCTATTCTGCCATGGATGGGCTACCACAGCCGAGGTTGAGGGTCCAGTACATCTCATGCATTGGGGGGGAGAGACGAACACCACCCTGACCAATGATTGGGATCCACCCAAGTGGAGGGACAAGGGTCATACACATCACCAAGAAGATACCAAGCGAAGGGGACCAGGGAAAGAAGGGAGGAGGGGAAGCCCTGACTTGAAGCACACACACTCATATTGTTCCAATGGCGCCCCTTGACACCTTAATAGTAAGTCTCAACGTAAGGGGCCTTAACTCCCCGGCAAAACGAAGGGCACTCCTGGCATCCCTCAAAGAAATTAAATGTGATATATGCCTTCTGCAAGAAACGCACCTGGGACGCGCAGACTGGGCGCGACTTCGGTCGCGCTGGTTTGACCGCCAATTCTTCTCGTCCCAGCCAGGGAAGAAAGCGGGGGTGGCAGTGCTTTTCGCAACACACTTTCCAGGTAGGATACTGGGGGTACAAACAGAAATACCAGGAAGGGTGCTGGCACTCTGGGTGGTTGTGGGAGGCCACACCTACACATTGGCATCACTATATGGGCCCAATGAGGGACAAGAGGGATTTCTTGGGGACGCAATTGGCTCGATCCTAGAAGACTCGGGTAAGAATCTCATAATAGGGGGGGACTATAATATAGTACAAGATCCCACTCTAGATAGAACCACACAACGGACGGGGCACTTGGGAGCGATGTCGGCATCCATGCTGTGCTGGCTGGCAGAGGTGGGACTTGCGGATGCATGGCGACGGTGTAATCCTACGGCCCGCGACTATACTTTTTTCTCGGCGGTACACCAGTCCTATGCCCGGCTTGATTTCTTCCTCACTACACCACGAATTACTCAAGGGATACTAGACACCACCATAGGCACGGCATCACTTTCGGACCATGCACCCATTAACCTCTCTTGGCATCTAGAAGGGGACTACCAGAAGCATAGGCTATGGAGACTCAATCATAAATTGCTTACATATGACGCTAATATTAAAGAGATACAAGAGGCCATACAATCCTTTCTAGAGAGCAATGATGATGGTCACATGCACATACACTTACTATGGGACACACTGAAGGCGGTCATTCGGGGACGGTTTCTCGCAATAGCGGCCAGACTGAACAGGGACAGGAAAGAAAAATGGGACCGATTGGAGTGGCAGGTGAAAGAGCTGGAAAGGATGCATCGTAATACGGGGGCAGTGCGGGTGCGGCGCCAGCTTACCAATGTTCGCAAGCAACTGAAGGCGTTGGATCTCGATAGGGCTGAGTATTCTCTACTCCGCACTAAGCAACGCTTTTATGAAGGTGGAAACAAGGCAGGGAGGCTGCTGGCGTGCCAGCTGCGTTCCCAAACACTCCAACGCCATATAGTGGAGTTAGAATCAGCACAGGGTAACACGGTACAGGGGGATGACCAAATAGCCCTTGAGTTCGAAAACTTTTACACAGCACTTCACACGGCAGACCCTTCCGATGAAGCAGCCGCAGCTGCATATGTAGCCCAAGCAGAGGTTGCCTCTCTCCCGGCCATTGACGCAGACAAACTAGACGCAGACATCACACCAGATGAGGTGCTGAGGGCGATTCAGGGTCTAGCGTCAGACAAAGCCCCGGGGGAAGATGGGTTTTCCTCAGATTTTTACAAGATCCTAGCCCCGAACTTAATTCCGATACTCACAAGACTTTTTAATTCCTTTAGCACTGAAGAAACAATACCTAATTCTATGCGTATGACTACGGTGGTAGTCCTGCCAAAGCCAGGGAAAGGCCCGAAGAAATGTGCATCATACCGCCCCATCTCGCTGCTGAATGTGGATCTTAAACTTTTTACCAGCATACTAGCAGCTCGATTAGTGCCACATATGCAGGGGCTGGTGGACCCCGATCAGTCTGGATTTATTCCCGAAAGAAGCTGTAGTGATGGCACTAGATGACTACGCCACCTTATCAACAAGACCCAGCGCTCTCAGAAACCGACCTTGATTTTATCGGTTGACGCCAAGAAGGCTTTCGACCGCGTCCAGTGGCCCTATTTGCGCTTGATATTAATGAGATTTGGCCTTGGGCCGCGGTTCTTGAGGTGGGTAAATAACACGTATAAGGCACTGGAGGCAAGAATTAATATGAATGGAACCAGGTCTCAACCTTTTAATATCAGGAGGGGTACCCGGCAGGGGTGTCCACTCTCTCCCCTCCTATTCACTCTGTATATGGAGCCCTTTGCGGAGCGTATCCGACACCACGCTGCAATTACCGGAATCCATATGGGGGATAGGGAACATAAGCGCTCTCTACGCAGACGACATTGTGCTCTTTATTACTCAATCGGATACCTCCAAACCCCCACTCATGCAGGAGTTTGCTGACTTTGGTCGGGTCTCTGGCTTTAAAATTAACATTCATAAAACACAAGCCCTAAGCCTCACCATGCCAAGTGCCGATATAGAGCGACTAAAAACGGATTTTCCCTTTGGATGGGCTGACTCAGGGGTCCCTTATTTGGGCCTCCAAATATTCTCCATGTTGGATCGCACGGTACGCGAGAATTATGATAACCTATTGAACAACACTTGGGCCGCACTACAGCGTTGGAGACCACTCACACTGTCTTGGCTGGGCAGGTTGGCGGCTGTCAAGATGACGATACTGCCTCGTATACTGTATGTAATGCAAACCCTCCCGTTGCAACCCCCCCCCCAGATACTTGCCAAACTGCAGCACCTCCTAGTGGACTTTGTTTGAGGTGGGAAAAAAGCTTGCATGGCACGCCAGCAAACCTATCTAAAACAAGCGGATGGGGGCCTGGGATTTCCCCACTTGGTGCGATATTATCAAGCGGCCCAACAACGATACATGGTAGAATGGTATTGGCCAATGTCCAAGAAGCATTGGTGCTTCATTGATCGGGCAATAGCGGGCATACACATGTGGAAGGTTCCATAGCTGCCCAGACGCCACTGCCCGGTGGGGGTATACATTTCCCCAGTGCTGAGAGCTATGATGACTGAGTGGGACAGGGTTCAGGTGTCACGGGGCCTTTCTTCCCCCACGTCCCCATTGACTCCTTTTATAGGTCAACCGGAGTTTCCGCCAGCACACCATGGACAAAGTTACCTCACATGGCAAGAGGCCAATTGCAAAAGGGTGGGAGATCTCTTAGATGAGAAAGGGATAATGGATTTCTCTCAGCTCTCGGGTGGATACGGCCGCCCTAAAACAACATATTGGCAATACCTTGCCCTACGGCACTGGGTGACACAACCGAATGTTATCATACACGCAGCGCGCCTGTTAACGAGTTCGAGAAATGGCTAATAACTAGAACTTCAGACAAGCGTCTATTATCAAACATATACAACTTTTTACTTACACCCACACAGCGCAGCAAGACACCAGCGCAGCACAGGTGGGAGACAGAATGCGTGAGGGAATTTTCCCCAAAGGAATGGCAGGACATCGTACATAGAGCTAGAGCTTCCTCTTGTAGCATGGTAGGTAAAGAGATGTTCCTCAAAATAGCGCATTACTGGTATTATACCACAGACAGGCTAGCGCGATGGAAATCAGGGGCAGATGCTCATTGCTGGTGCCAATGTGGCCAAGTAGGCACCTTGACCCATTTGCTATGGAAATGCCCCAAGATACAGCCTTTCTGGGACGCCATACTGACGGACATCAAAATTACATACGACACCGACCTACCACGATTTCCAAGCTACATACTTTTAGGCCTTCCGAACACATTAACATATCCCCTTAAATCGTGCCGAGGGCGCGCTATTACGATGGCCTTGGGAGCGGCTAAACAAGTACTATTGGCTAGGTGGGGTAAGGAAGGCATTCCAACCAGGCTGGATTGGCTACATAAGTTATGGGAGGTGGTAGGAATGGAAAAGATAATGGCCAGTATATCGCACAGGCTGCCCCGCTTTCGCAAAACCTGGAAATCCACAGTGGAGTTCCTATCCTCTGAATTTAACGAACTAACATGCCCTATATATTTACGTGTGCTCGGACTTACCAGAGATCCCCCACAAGACTCAAAGATCGCCTCATTGACACGAGATCATAACCAGTGATGGAACCCGTACTCCTCCTATTCTCTTCCCTTTTTTCTCTCTCTTTAACTCAATCTTCTCTCTCTATTTTGCTATTCTATGATGTTTTTTTGCCCACCGGCCTGTAGGTTGTAGGTGGTGCTTTTTGTTATGAAAAATTCAATAAAGAGATGTAAACCATAAAAATCTTTATTCTCAAACATAGAAAAATAAAATTCAACCAAGACCAGATGTGCCACTCTCAGGCCCCCATCAAGTCATCAGTGGTGTGTAAGTTCTTAACGCTTTCACGTATCTTATCAATATTTTCTTGCATGCCTAAAGAGACTTTAGTTATAAATGTGCAACTTTCGGACCATATAATTTCACAAACGCGCCTTTGGCACCCAGGAGAAAATCAAGAGCCATCTTATTTTGTAGTATTAGTTCTTTGTTCTTCCCTTTGGTCTGCAATCCTCCCAATGCGAATTACAGTTGAGTTCTCTACCTCCTACAATAAATAAGTTAGCTGCTGGATTTCTTAGATAGACTGTCCTTCTCCACAGCTAGGAAAAAAGATGGCAAAGAAATAGGAAGTCTCGGAAATCTCTGTCTACTGTCTCTTATGGAGGTAAAGGTTAGGTGTAGTGTGTCTTATGGCAGGCGCAATATAAGCAGGATGACAGGTTCCAGTTCAGTCCTTTAGTAACCATGCAAAGGCTTTCTTACTGCAGATGAAAAATGTTCCAGGCAGAGCAAGGGCGCATCTACTTGTGTAGAGTACCCCTAATAGGATTCCGAAAAAAATGAGATCGTTTGGAATCAGGCCAGGCTGGATAGAAGAAGTTGTATTTAATATGGGCCACAAAGATCTATATATATATTTTTAAAGTTTTGCAACTAAGCAAACCTGGCAACGTGAACAGCAAAGGGTGAGATTTGCTGTTCAGATAAACAGAAGCCCGAGCTTTTGTGTGTTTTAACTAAAACATGCATTAATAATAGTTGTTCTACACTTGAATTCACATATGCATATTAATATGGAGCTATTGCAATTAAACCATAAACCATTACAACGTGTTAAGTGTTTTTTTTCTGGCTTTTAACTAGGCCTTAGTTAGGCCTTGAAGCCATCTTGTTTAAAATGGATGCTGAATCACGATGTTCATTCTGTGTCTACATTTCTTGCTTGACACTACATGCAGCAAGATGTGAATTGTTTATTTCTGTATGATGTATTGTTCTCTAAGAACTTGCTAGAAGAAGCCTTTTTAGTCCACGGAAAATAATAAAACTGTTACCAGTCCTGCAGGTCTAGTGGCTTGAATAATCTACTCGACCTAACTGTATTGCTCTTGACCCATAAACTGGTCTCAAATTGTGTGATCCTGGCCAAATATTTTCTTTCACTGATCTGCCTTTTTCTTCATTACCACATATGAAAGTTCCTTCAAATATGGAAGGTCTGCATATCTGCTTCACAAAAATACTTGTTTGATTTAGTAGACTAATGGTATGCTCCATGCATAATACGAATCTAGCCCACATATGGGGTACTCATGACCTCTGACTTGCCTCTTAGTTCACTAACATGTCATCAAGGCTGGGGCAGGAATAGGGTTTCTGCAAATATTTATCATTTGCACATCACCAAGTAAAGTGTTCTGATTTGTTTTGATTCTATTAAAATCTTTGTTTCAATCATAATTAAATACAGTGTGCTTTCCTAATTGTTGATGTATTTTGAAACTGTACTGTTTTTACAGGCAATTCAAATGTTGTGTGTTAGAAAAAAACCTGACATTCTACAGCATGGGTGCTCACAAACATTTTCCCGGGGGCCGCAATGTCTGGTCTTCAGTGTGGCCGAGGGCCGCACTAATACCAGGGGGAGGGGGGGTGTAAAGTGGGTGTAGGGGAAGTGAAGTATGTATATCTAGTGGCGGAACTCAATTGCACATTGTGAAACCAGAAAACCTGGTATGAATTCTGGCTTCTCCACTTGACCAAATTGTGTGACCCTGGGCAATTGTTTTATTTCAATTTCCCAACTTTTTATTCATCATCACATATATGATGACCTCGAAATACATGCCATTAGGATGCATGCTGTACAAAACCATCTCCTGTGCTTGGATATAATCACTAATGGCATTGTCATGGTGGGGTATGAGCAAGGTCAATGAAATACAATTTTTGCATTTTGAAAAGATTATGGTATTTTTACATGTTTGCTGTCTTTAAAAATGAACGTGTGCCTAAAGTCAAGGGCCTAGTTACTTCCTTTTGTTTAACTGAAATTAACTTTAAAATAAGTGCTTGTTGTATATTTAACATTTTTTTAATTTTAGTGCTGAGGCGAGTTCACAGCAGCCCAGTGCTGCTGCTGCTCCGGGGGCCCCATGTAAAGGACAGGAGGGCCCCATGCGGCCCCTTACATGGAGTATCAGGGCTCTACAGCCTTTCCTTTAACAAGGATTGTCAGACAGTTCACTTTACAGAATCCTCTAAATTTGCAGTCAGTGAACGAAAACTAAACACAAATCTCCAGAATAAAATAAGCAGAAGATGATTCGCTGAGATGGCTGACCTGAAGGTGCTGATCGACCTGTATGCTAATCCTTCCATTGCCAAAAATGATAAGAAATGTAAGACTTGAAATGTAAAACTTTGGCAACATCGGACCCCACAGGATCTGCACCTTTTTGCAGATACCAGCGTATACATCTCATCCAAGCTGACCTGTAGCATTTGACTGTGCTGTCTGCCCATGCCTTTGCCAGTAGGTGCTCAGCCTCCTGCAAAAATCCAGGGACTGTCCAGCATTCCCTGTAATCCTCCACACCATGAGCAGCAGTCTTCCCTGCAACACTAATTGGTGAGGGTTCCCGAGAGGGTCCTGGAGAAGATGTGATTGGGGTAGATGCATTAGAAAATCCCAGGAAAGTTCCATTAGAACTGAGAACCAAACTTGCGATCTACATATTGGCACAATCAGCGCTAGGCTTGTTTGTTTTCTCCTTACCTGTGCCAAAAATCGCATGATCATTGCAAACAGTGGAAATGCATAGCCCCGTTCCTAAGTCCAGACTTGTAGGAAGGCATCTGTCGCTGCTGCCTGAGGATCCGGTTTTCAGCTGAAGTACCTTTTTATTTGATGCTCCAGTCTCAATGCAAAAATGGTCCCCATCCTCTCTCTATTGCCGAGAAGACAGCTGGGTCTAGTTTCCAGAGACTCAGATCTTGTCATTCCTTGTAGCACCAGCTCGCTACCTTGTTGGCTTTGCCATGAATGTATTATGCCGTGGCAGACACGTTGTTCTCTAGACCGAACATCTAAAAGTCTCTGACCTGGTGCGCTTGGAGCTCGATCCTCCTAGATGATTAATGTAGCGCACCGCTGAGATGTTTTCCATCTTCAAAAGGACACCACATTTCACCTTTTCCTTGGTTCAGCATTGTACGGAGAAGGAGCTGGCCATCTCCTCCAAGCAGTTTATATGTTATTGTTGTTCTTGAGCTGACCATTTTCCTCCTTTAAAGGGTTCCCCGCATCTCCCTCCCCAGCCTGTTTTGGCGGCTTTGAATTTTATCAAGATGTCCGGATCCGAACCAAAGATTGCTCTCCCGTTACATGCCTCCATATGTGTGAGCCACGATCTCATCTCTTTTTTCACCTCTTCTGTCAGTAGTACCATCTCTGAGTACTTGAGACCTCTGCAAAGGCGACAGGCTTAGAGTATTTGAAGAGTTATGTAATATTGCTTTTATCAAGGAGCACAAAAGGCTGACTATGCGGGCAATTGGCCTCAAAGATGCAGATTGTCTCAAGAGTGTTTTGTGCAATTCCTGTTGAATCTTCGCAATCTTCAGTGAGGGAAGGCTCAGCGTCTTTACCCTGGAGTTGATCACGAAGTCTAGGAACGTGGTCTGTTGAGCTGGCGTTAGGAGAGACTTCTCGTTGATGACAAAGCTGGTGCTCTCCAGTAGGTTTACCGCCATTTGAAGGTGTTCTGATAGCGTTCCAGAACATTGTCAGTAATATGTCTTCCAGATATACGATGAGGCGAATGCCCAGAGCGCGCAGAAATTCTTCTACTGGTTTTAGGACCTTCATGAAACACCAGGACGACTAGGATAGTATGAATGGTAGGGTCTTGAACTCTAAAACTTTTGCCCTCCACATGAATGACAGAAATCTGTAATGGGGCAAATAGATTGGGACCATGAGGTACGCATCCTTGAGGTCTGGTCTAGTCATACAGTCGTCGGGCCGCACGAGGTCCCTTGAGATGTGAATACCCTCCATCTTGAAGTGATGATAAATCAACCAATCATTGAATTCTCAGAGGTTTTTAATCAGTCTCTGGCCCCCGTCTCTTGTCTCTACCAGGAAGATGTCGCTTAGGAAACCAGAGGAATGAGTATCTGTTGGCGAGATCACCCCTTTCGCAAAAAGGTCAGACACCTCTTGTCTATGAGAGAATCATCACTATCTGAGAAGACCAGAGGCCGCGGCTGGCAAGGCTGAACCTGGATTCTGTAGAATTCTATGTGGAATCCCTGTACCATCTGCAGCACCCAAGCATCTGAGGTCCGAGCCATCCAGTTGTGCAGGAAAAAAGCTAGCTGTCCCCCCGCCCCTAGTTGGGTAGAAGGGAGAACTCTCACCTGAATTATTTCCGTGGAATTGTCCCTGTGGATTGCCTCTGGCCCCTCATGACTTCTGGAACCCTCTGGAGGGAAAAAAAAACCTCCAAACCTGGTTGAGTTCCGCCATTGGCCACATCAGGAGCCTTGGCTTTGTGACTGGGCTTGGGACAGGAAAAGGCTGGTTGAGCGCCCTCTTCCACAACCAGTACTGGCAAAAACCTTTGGGTTTGATATTTTCTTCATAGAGGGCTGCACCATGACCAAGGAAGTACATTTGGACACATATTTAACAAGGTCTTTAATTAATAGGTTGCCAAACAGGCCCCATTGTGCTATCATGCCCGCTTCAGAAACCGTAAGGTCTCCTAGTTTCAAATTCACCTTTTATGAGGAGGGAACAACGTCGTTCCATAGAGAGGGTGTAGTTTGCGTTCCTCAAAAATATGTGGCTCTCTGGGCCCACCCAGATAGGACATCCGGTAGAATGAGGGAGCCAGATTGTTTGGCTTCCTCTGCCATGTCCAGGATTTTCGTGAGGGGCCTGGTGATGTCTAACAGCTTATGCTGACACGACTGCCAGGAGTGGTCCGTGCTCTTCTTTGGGTCTCTAGTTCTTTTCCAGGGAAGTGCCCATTCTGGAGTCGGTTTCCTGTGTCATGGTGCCTTTGTCAGCCAAGGATGGGTGTGGGCACTCCACCCTTCGGCGGGCTCGCACCTCTTTAGGGATTTATGTAGGGAACTGGCCACATAGGTAGTGACCTCCGCCGGAGACCATTCAGAGGAGCGTTGGTGCATATTGAAGGTGGTAATATTCGATCCATATAGTGATCTGATTGAGGCGCTGGGGGCGGATTGTCCGGAGATGGCTGCCACTGCTTGGACGGGTCCACCCGTCATTGGAATCCCCATGGGAGTCGTCATCGTCCCTGTCTGGGGTGTATGAAGGGGAGGTTGTGCCCCCAAGGGAAGCACTTGATGGCCCTGCAGGTTCTTGCCCTGATCCCAGGTAGGGCAGGAGTGTGATAGAAACGCTTTCTTCGGTCTGTCAAAGATGCTCATATCGACACCGTTGTCGTGTTTATGTTTTGGCGGGCATTGTACCGGTAAGTTATTGTCCTGTCTAGGTAGCTGTGGGAGGCGTCTGCAGTGGGATTGCCTTAGACCTAAGTTTAGAAGGTCCAGGAAGACTTAAACCAACTGCATGAGTTTCCGCTCAAGAGGTTTAATGGCTAAGGCCACCGCCTGGTGAATGAAGGCATCCACGTATTCACAAAATATTAATAATCCAAAGGTAGGATGGGTACTGACTCCTCCTCCGTATGCTCGCCTTCCACCTCTTGCACCTTGCTGGTTAACCCAGAAGCAAGACTGTTTAGAACCAGCAGCTTCTGGCAGGATTTTTGTGGCGCTGGAGCCAGGCCAGTGTTATAATGCCCTGGGGGCAATGGGTGGGTCTAGGCCCAGGACGAAAAACACCTTGCACTCTGAGGGATTGCAGGCCTGGGCACTATCCCAATGGTGCTGCGCATGAGCATGCAGTAATTACCCTAACTGAGTGAAAAATTACTTAAATACCGACCCGACTGCGTCGGGCGTGGACACCTCTCTTACAGGATCAAAATTACAGACCCTTGTCCTTGGTTCCACGCCGACCAACAATGTGCACATCCTGGGCTCAGCATGGCCCTTGAGCACCCTCTAGTGGGCAGAAAAGTCGACCGTGTTTGTGCGTCCCTGCCTGAATTACTGTTCCACTCTTCCTCCATGTAAGGAGTGTTGAAACTCGGTTCCACAGGCTGTACTTGTAAAAATAAAGAACTACTACACAAGTCCAACACCATAAATCAAATTACCACATTGTGTAACATGGCAAAGAATTACAAGAAATAAGCATTCATTTATAGGCTACTGGAGCAGCGAAGAAAGAGGAGGCTTAGAGGAAGACACATATCTATATGGGACTTTGTGCATGCTGATTTGTTGACATTTTTTCTATTTCCATTCCCGGGCGTTCATGGGAAAGGCAGTTTATTAAATGTTGAAGGCTGCTGGAGATAAATAAAGTGGAGAAAGTTTTAACATAATCCTCTCCTCAGACCTGACATAGAATAGTTTTGCCTGATAAAATCTGACTTGCCGCAGCAAGTGGGTGAGTAGATTTTTCGAGGTCTGCTGTGGCTACATCTCAAGCTTCTTCCTGCTAGCACAGTGTATTGCATCCCCAGAGAACAACCCCTCCTGTTACCTCCAGTAAGTCCCATACAGCAGGATTGCTAAGAGGTCTTCGGAGGCCATACCCCCTCTCTCCACCACCCTGCAAACACACCTCCTGGCGCACTACTGGTTGGGGAATGAAGTCCTCTTGGATGCTGAGGGACCTTGGGGGCAAGAAGCCCTCCTGGTACCTCCTGTAAGTCCTACACAGCGAGATTCTTGAGAACTGATCGGAGGCCCTGCCCCCTTTCTCCACCATTCTGCAAACGCGATTACTACTTAAAAAACCATAGAAATTCACTGAAAAAAACAAAGGTTACAGGGACGTTATAGTAAGGCTCAGGTTTGACTTGTAAAAAACCAGTGAAATTCAGCAGTTATAGGTAGCTGAGCTAACTATAACTTGCACCCCCACAATGCACTGCTTATGACCTCACATATTACATCACTCATGACATGGTCAGTGACATCACTGATGACATCTCAAATGACATCACTGTTGACATCATCCACAAAATCACTAACTCACCCACTCACATCCCATAGAACCTTTCATACACCCACTCCCACTCTCACACAACCATTCACAAAGCCATTCACAGACCCATACCAGTATTTACACAGCCACTCACTGATTCATAGATCTACACACACATCCACTCACTCACTAATACAGCCACTGACATATCCACTCATACATACACCCATACAGCCACTCACACACAGTCAGTCACCCATAGAACTACTCACACCTACTCACTCACCCATACAGTCAGTCACAAAGCCACTAACCCATACAGTTACACACACACCCACTTACTTACTCACACAGATACTAACACATACTCATTAACCTATACAGTCACTGACACAAGCACACACTCACCCATACAGCCACTCTCACATTCACTCACTCACCCATACAGTCACTCATATATCCCATCACCCGCCTATACTGCCTTTCACATACCTAGTTACTCACCCATATACCACTGACAGTTGTATGATAGAGGCATGCATGGCTAAACCACGCAGCCTGAACCACAAATGCATCTAAACCATGCATTCCTTTACCACGCATACCTTTACCACGCAATTTCAAGGTAAAGGCATGAATGGTAAAGGGGTATGCATGGCTAAGGTCGCCACTACTCCGACCCCACTCCCCCCTCACTGAGCAACAAACCCCCTCCCTGCCCAAACCACCCCCCGCCATGAGGCCCAAAACATGAAAACTACTCCACCCTCCCCTAAGCCCTAAAAACTACCCCAAATAGCCATTCGCCTCTCCCTGAGGCCTAAAACCATGCCCCTTAACATCCACCACCCGACCCCCTCCCACCCCCGCTCTGTCCCTAACCCTTAACATACACTATCCCGACCCCCTCCCACCCTCCGCTCTGTCCCTAAAACTACCACAACCCCTTCCACTGTCCTTAGGCCTAAAACCCTAAACCTAATTAAAAAAAACTAACCGACCCACCCCCCCGAGCCCTTAAAACTACACCGACCCCCCAGCCCTGAAAACTACCCCCCGGCCCTGAAAAACAACCCAGCATTGAAAACTACTCCCCCCAGCCCCACCCCACTTACCTCACAGCGTCCTCTGTCTGGATCTCTTCCGGGTGAGGTGTTCCTGCTTCCGCCCTACAGCAGCTAGACCGCCTTAACCGAGCATAAGTGTGGTTAAAGCATATGCGTGGTTAAGGCAAGCGTAGTCGTGCTCGCGATGTTGGAACACACGTGGCAGAGGCCACCATGTTCCGACTGTTTCCCACCACTGACACATCCACTCACTCACCCACACAGCCATACACACACTCACTCACCCATACACCCCCTAAAACACACACACTCACTGACTCACCACTCACTCATCCATACAGGCAGTCACACACCCCATTACCCACCCACACAGACAGTCAGACACCCATACAGATAGTCAGAAAATCAATCAATCACCCATACACCCTGTAACCTTCTGCTCATATATGCATCTTTGTACTTTAAGTATCACGCTAGACCAGAGGTAATCACAAACCTTTTCTATGGAAAGGTTAAAAGTATTGTTTTTTTGATTGAGGGCCACATAGGCCACTGACTACAGCTCGTTCCCACCAACAAATCATCTCTCTTTTTATAGATAGTGAGGTTTTCTGAATACATTTTTAATTGTTTTTCATTGTTAATAGGTTCTTGCAAATAAGTCACAACAGGATTTATAAAAAAGGTGGTTGAAACTTTTTTCCCAAGTTTTTTTGGGACAAGTGATGCCAAAAGGTGCATTCTAAATCACACGCAGACATTATCATTGTACAGAATATGAAGATATAAACTTAACTTTAAAACTAATATCGATTATTCCCATAGGATTTTCAAAGAAAAATAGTTCGAATTGTTTCACTTTAAAGCACAAGGGTTGGGGTTTTCCCCTAGAACATATATAGCAAACGGTTGTAAAATGATGCATTTTAAAGCATTTATATCAAGAAGAACTAGTCAAAATGTCATAATGTTTTAAAAATATCTTTATAGAAATCATTAGCGTTTTTACACATATTCCCAAACCAGATAATGCTATTACCCGCATGCCAGGACACAGACAAAGCCAATATCCACATGCCTCGTAACGGATTATATCAGTTTCCATATGCCCAGCTAAAGCTATGTACAACAACACGAATACTCATGGCTAAAGTGTCCAGCCGTTAAGCTTTGTCACTAAGAAAGGAGTCCTTTTGCTAGAGAGCACTAGATGGTAACACAGAACACTGCTATGACTTAATGTTTGTGCTTCTATCAATTTATATTGAACATCTAGATAGCATGTCTGGAAGGTGAGTTGAGGCACTGACCTAGACTCATGCAGGGTAAGTGTTATTTAAGGCCTACAGGTGTAGAACTGGACAGTGCTAATTTATCTCAGACACGCATGGTGCAAAGTTTTATCAGTACTACTGTAAATTTTATTTATATATATATATATATATATATATATATATATATATATTATATATATATATATATATCCAAATCCAGTCCATCGATTGACGCGCTGAGCACTCAGGAACGGGTGCCGGTCTTTTATTTGTGGCGATGGTCCCACATGGTATATTCTGCTCAAAACCTCACAAAAGTGAAGAGACCGCACACAATGCAGGGGTGAAACTCGGTTATTTATTTACAGAGACAAACAAACAGGCAAGATATGTTAATGATGGTACTAGACATAACTAGTTTATATACCTGTATAAATCATGATAATGGTATAAGTGCTGTCCGTTACTTTCTGAAAGGAAGATCCTTAAAATTCGCGAATCATAATGAAATGTTGATTGAGTTCCTCACATTTTGCCTAACTAATAATATCTTTTTGTTCCACAAGCAACTATACAGGCAGACCAAAGGGAGAGCCATGGGCACCTGCTTCGCCCCCAGCTACGCAAACTTGTTCGTGGCCTGGTTGGAGAAGCAGGTGGCATGGGCAGAGGACAACAACAAATGGGTATCATCCATTATTGGATGGTACCGTTACATAGATGATCTTTTTGTCCTCTGGAAAGGTCCCCAGGATGAGGCAGAACAGTACACACAGGCTTTGAATAACAATTCTGTAAACCTACATTTCAGTGGGCATTTCAGTGCAACAGAAGTCGAATACTTAGATTTAAAAGTATTCATTGAAGGCGGACAAATTTGCACCTCCCAGTTTCGAAAAGCTACAGCAGGGAACTCCATTTTAGAAGCTCACAGTAGTCATCCCAACTCCTTGATAAATAGTATTCCCTATGGGGAGCTTTTATGTCTAAAAGGGAATTGTACTAGGAATTGTGACTTTGTACAGGCGGCAGAGGAAGCCATTGAGAGGTTTAAAATACGAGGCTACTCTGTGCCATTACTTCAGAAAACTCTTGCTAGAGTTGATAAGATCCTGAGACAATGTCTTCTCCGTGAAAAGAACCAGAAAGCTGGTGATGAGCAAAATGAATTTAGATTCATCACAACATTCTCTAGGGAGACTGAGACATTAAGGCAGGTCATTAACCGTAACTGGCATATCCTTAAAACAGATCTGGTGATTGGAAAGAATTTACCTGACCACCCTAAAATAACGTATAGGAGGTGTCGTTCCCTTAAGGACAAATTAGTACAAAGTCACTTTGAAGTAGCACCTTATATTCCCAGAGTAAGCAACTTAACTGGATTTTTCCCTGCACTAAATGCAAGGCGTGCAAAAATAGTCCAAAAACACTTACATATGAAATCGCAGGATGCACGCAACCTAGAGCCATCAATACATTTTTAACATGTAACACCCCTTCTGTATTTACTGTTTAGTCTGCCCATGTAATTTAAAGTACATAGGGAGTACTATTCATCCAACGAAGTGTAGAATATTAGAACATGCTAGAGCTATCGAGAAAAATGATCTAACTTACCCTGTGGCAAGGCATTTTGTCAAATTCCATCAAAGTAATAGGAATCTACTTCGATTCTACTGTTAAGATCATGTCCCAGCCCATGAAAGAGGGGGCAACAGAGAGCTCAAATTACGCAGACTGGAATCTCGATTTATAGTTGACCTACAAACAAAAGCACCCATAGGTCTCAATACAGAGGAGGAATTGGCCATTCATTTGGGTTAAAGTGTAAAATTGATGACAGGAATGATTTAGCATGTAACACTGGAAACGGTGTAAAACCTCGGGCCATATGAATTTTGATACTATGCACTGAAATGTGTCCCACATTTGGAAAGATGCTTTCTTTAATTATTAATGAAATGTAAATATTGTGATTATTGGAAATAATGAACTGATAGCAGTATAGAAATTCTACCTACCTCCTTGCCCATTCAGGGCTTAATTTCAAGCACAATGAACTTAGTGCGCAATTCATGCATGTAATGATATTGAGAACCCCAATTTGATATTGGTTATATCTTTGCCATCCTTGTAATGGTGTAATTACAAATGTCCAGTGAGATTTGCTCATACAGAGCTTAATTGTTTATGAATGATTTAAGTCATAATTTTGACCCGTTTCATTGTGACGAGCATTTTGCACCCAGTGATTAATCACTAGCAAATGAATGAATTGCAAGTATAACAAAAACTATGCTATTACGTGTTTACGATGGTCAAATATGTATTGTAACAATGGATTTTGTATCACAGGACACTAAACCATTCAAAGATGGCGCCTACGGTCTGTGAAGAAACAGTCCGTTGTTTATTTTGATGTAACATTAATCCGGAAGTGACATGGTGTTGTGATTACAAAACATGGTGGAACAGCCATCTGTGTTAACAGTTGGAAAAAGGCGCGAGCCGAAACGCGTCCTGTTTGTTTGTCTCGGTAAATAAATAACCGAGTTTCGCCCCTGCATTGAGTGCGGTCTCTTCACTTTTGTGAGGTTTTGAGCAGAATATATATATATATATATATATATATATATATATATATATATATATATATATATATATATATATATGTATATATTCATGCATATACAGATATATACCTATCAAGTTCCACCAGAACAGACAATTAGGGCCTGATTACGAGATGTTTGTTAAAATCTGTCCAGGGCGTAAACTCCTTTTTATGCATCAGTTGGAATTATGAGTTATTAGGTATTTAACAGCTGTGGCTCGTGCAGGTACGAGCAGTGGGGCGGTGGGGCCGGGTGGCGAAGGGATTTCGACTGATGAAGACTAGGGAAAATTAATTATTTATTTAAATTTCCCTTGTGGTCGTCTGTCGAATACCGCCCCCCTCCCCAACCCGGCCCCCTGCTCTTACCTGCACGGGCCGCGGCTGGTATTTAAAGCATCCGATAATTATCGGACGCGTTAATTAACTGAACCTTCGCTAAATCTTGGTAGGTCAAACCTGCCGAATTGAAGGGGGGAAAGCCATACAGTATTTACCGTATGATGTGGATTTTGGTGCATTAAACACACGTGTTGTTTCCCAGCAACTCGTAATAGATAGTATTTACCACACTCAATAAATAACGTACCCCATCGTATTATTTATCATGTGCGATAAATACCACCTATACTCTTAATTAGGCCCGTAGTGTTGTATATTCTATTTTATTACTCTTCTCCCCATATATTTAGATAAGCAGAGAGGGAATAGTTGTGGACCAATGCTGTACCTCTATGAGGGCCTCTGTCCAAGGCGAAACATGTTGCGCACATCTCCTTGGGTGAATTGAATACTCTAACCTTTTAATCCTGCTCACTGGGGACAGCAAATAAAACTTTAGTCTAGCAAGAGGCAGTTTTAATTCTGTTTCCTTTACCAGGCACTGCCCTTGTGCATCACTAATATAGCTAAAAAAACACAAAGCAAGCCAAAAGAATTAGCTGAAAACAATAACAGGATGGCGTGCTTGAATACTAAAACTCCATCACACAAGTTGGTGTTTGTAAACATGTACTCTAGTTATGCTAAAGATATTAAGAAAATGACTACAAAGGATTGGCACACTGAAAACTGGGAACATGTCATTAGATACACCTTTTTGCTTTCAAATGGAGCAAAAATCTTAAGGACATTTTAGTACACACCAGACCCAGAGAGACTAGCTCCACAAACACACAATCCCAACTGTGGCGGTTTTTCGCAGGGTCATGGGTCATCTCCTTGCGGAACTCCTGCAGTGTGTAAATTTACTACTGCCACTGGACAATTGGCTCCTGACTTACAATTCATGAGTTTTTGTTACTCCCATGCAGTTGTAACAGTGTATGTGGCATTTACTTGATTAACTTTCCTTGTGGACTTTGCTTTGTAGGCATGACTATCAGGAAGTTCAAGATCCGGATCATAGAACATCGGAGCAATATAAGGTGTAGATGTTTCACCACAAAGTTGTTTAATTACTTCTTAGAAGTACCACATCAGGAAGATGACATATATTGGGCCGTTATCAAGCCTAGAAAATCTTAAATACGTGGCCAGACCTGCAGGTATAGTGACTCAGATGATCTACTTGACCTATCTGTGATGCACTAGACCCACGATATGGTCACATATTTTTTAATTGGCAGCCTCTCCAGTCTAAAAAACTGTTGGTCAGCACCATACTACTATTTAATAGAAAACATGAATTGGTCACAAATGTACTTTCCTGAGAAATTAACAATCTGTTTCAGAGGTATGTTACCAGTGACCTGCCTTATTCTGTTGGTCTTGTTATGTTATATTGATGTGTATCGTACACTAATCACCCAAGAGGGTATCTAGACGCTTGGGTAGATGTGTAGGTGTGTGGTCCCAAGATGCTTATATGAAAAGCCAGGTCTTCGGCTTCGTGTGGAATTCAAGAAGTGAGGAGGAGTCTCTGATGTGTTTAGCGAGGTCGTTCAATGTCTTGGGTGTAATGTAGGAGAATGACTGACCTCCAGTTTTTCTTTTGCGGATGCAGGAAATGTGTGAGAGTGAGGTAGAGCGTAGGTGTCTGGTGGGTAGGTGAAAGTATATGCAGCTGTTCAGGTATTCTGGTGCTGTGGTGTGTAGAGCTTGGTATGTGTGTGTGAGAAGTTTGAATTGGCTGCGCTTGTGAATGGGGAGTCAATCAAACTTCCTGAGGTGCAGTGTGATGTGGACAGTGGTGGCTGGTGACATTTGAAAGTGGTGAGGCGTAAAAGTTCAGGATGCGTGCCGTATGGCTAGCGAGCGAGGCCGACTGTCATGAGAGGGGATCGGGGGGCTCTCCCCCGGGAAAAGTTTGAAAAAAAAGTGGGCAAATGGTGCATTTTCAAGCACATTTGAGAAAGCAAAACGGTTTACAAAGCAATCTATACATTTTAAAGCATCCTTTTGTCTCTGGCTCGTTGCAGCAGAAATCCACCACTAGGGCACCCATCTCCCGAAATATACGGCATTGAAATCACCCAGGTCTTCACCAAGAACCTAGACCTGACCTCTGCTGTTCTAAGGCAACATAACCTTTACTGCAAATCTGACATTGATGGTTGTGTAATCAGAGTTTGAGTCAAGTCTTTAACCCTCAGATCCACACTTGTGGATTCATAATATTTATTTGTATTGTTACCTACTTTCTTTCAAGATGCTAATACTTCTGCAGAACTTGCAGCCATACCACTGAAGCTAAGCCAGAATTGTGCTACTACTGAGCGGCATCAGCCATTGGGAGCTAAAGTTCTTTTTCTTGCGGTTTGCTCTAAGGCTGATATTGTGCAATGCTGTGCTGTGATTTCACACATCTACTCATTATGCAAGCGTTTTCCCATTGATCGCAGCAGGGTGGTTGTGCAGGCCATGTTGCTATCCAAGAGCGCACATCAGGAACAGTCATGCAGACCTGGCCCCCGTTAGCGCAACCGGTTGAAAAATAATTACAGCTACTCAGCTGGAGCACTCAGATTTACAGCACGGGGCACATATAAACCTGGCTGTAGGTTTTTCCAAGGTTTAGGAAATTCACACAATTTACAGCTCAAACACGCCACCCTTTAGATATCGATAAGCAGGCAGCAACCACGCGGGAGAGCAAAAAATATTAAAATATATAAAAAAGTAAACCTTAAAAAAGCAAGATGGAAGCGGAGAGATTACCAGGGGACAAAATAGAGACATAATGAGTTTGGTCATTCGCTGAGGCGTTATTATGGTTGATGCATATCGTGTTTTAATGGTTATTCTCACCATATCAATTAAATCAATTAAAAAGCACTAAGCAGCTTATGAGAGGAAGAAATCTCAAGACAGGTCTAGGAGGAAGTTGTGCTTGAAAACCACTGAGTGTATTTCACATCTGCCCACTTCTAAGTCACAAAATACCTCAGAATATGACGTTTGTCATTATGTTATGTGATGATACAAACGTTTGCAGGAAGACTCCATAACGAAAAGCCAAGAACATAAAAAATATCAGATTTACTGAATTGCATAGAAGTGTATGAGTGACCATTTAGCACCAAGAAGCGAGAGACGCCCGATAAATCACATCTAGGCACTTACTATGGAGCTAGTCTGACTTCCACGAGCCTGCGCAGATGGTGTCAGTCAGTCATCCTGTGGTAGGGCAGAAGGGGGCATACAGGCACTTCTTGGGCTGGGCTGATGCCTTTTCGTGCTCTCCATATTGACATCTTGCTGAACAATGCATCACAGTTGGAGGTCACGGTGTGGGGAGAAGGGGTGGGACTGGAAGGCACAAGGGAACGAAGTAGGCCAGATTGTCAAACAACACAAACAAAGGTGGGGGAGATCCTGTCTTGGTGACAGGCTCATTTATGTGCACTAACTACACCAAAACGTAAAAAAAAAAAAAAGATACCAGTATACAGATAGCCCTTTTATCTACTACAACCCATTACACAACAGGAACGAGTTGTGGAAGCCTCGACGAACCCACTCCCAGGGTCCAGCCTTAGTAGTTTAAACATTCAGGACCCGGACACTCACCAAGTAAAAGAAAATAACCTAGCGAACAAATTCACTAATTTCGTGCATTTACAGTGGCGATCACCTTTCTTTAGCTCACAAGTGCCTCACTGCATCACCCGACGCAACGCGAAGGCCCAGACGCCCGAACGCCATTAGATACATTCCTTGAACATTCTTAAAAAAGCTACATTTACATTTACTGGAAAAGGCAACCTTCATTTGAAGAGTTATAACACTATGGTGGACCAACAGCTTGCTAGAATAGCATTATTCAGTCCTGACTTTTGCAAAGTGGAATCACCTAACGAGCTTGGCGCAGCTCCATCAGTGTCATTCAACTCGACCCAGGCAGCGCCCCACAACCTTGTGCTAGTACCAGCCACATATATCGCAATACTCGCGGGTGGGGGGGGTCGCGTCGCGCGGGGGTTATCATGGGGGGGGTGGGTTTTAAAATAAAAAGAAAGCTTACCTGACCGGTCCCGCGCCGCCTCTGCTCCTGGGCCGGGTCCCGCGCCGCCTCTGCTTCTGAACAGGAACAGGCATGCTCCCTCCCCTCCTGCAAGCCAATCACAACGCTGCAATGGCAGCGTTGTGATTGGTGCGGAGTCCCTGACGGCGCCCAGCTGGGCACCTGTAGGGGGGCCATTTTCTCTATGTAGGCTGCATGCAGCCTACATAGAGAAAAGGGAGAGTGCGCATGACTGCTTTGGTCGGCCCTGGGGCCGACCAAACAGTCAGCGCACTCAGAGTGGTGCAAGCCACTCCTCCCCGACCCGCCCGCCCCCAACCAGACATACCCTCCCTCCCGCCCACAACCAGGCATACCCCTGTCTTCTGCTTTCTCGCAGTGCGAGAAGCAGAAAATAAAATGGTATTTATGGTTTAAATCTTTTTATTGAGTATGCTGCAATCTTTAAACATTACGCCCACCTACAACCACCGGCCGGCGGGGAACGTCTTATTCAAAAGCAAACTTTATTAAATAGAAAAGGGAGGAAGCAAAGAGGAGGGGAAAGAAAGCAAGGAAAGACTGAGAGAAACAGAGAGGATAGGGGACAGGTATCCACCCACAGCGTATGGTGTGACTCGGCAGGGGTCTAGGACTGAGTGACCTTCGGAGGAGGCGGCGGGTCCGTTATGTGAGTTGCAGGGAATCGCAGGACTCGTAGGTAGCGAGGGCAGGTAAGCTCTATGAACTCTGAAGATAGGTAAGCCACCGTGGACCCCCAGGTCTTATTGAATTTAGGCAGTGTGTGGTTGATCCCCGCTGTAATCCGTTCCATCCCCACAACCTCCCACATTTTGTATAGCCAATCTAACTTGGTCGGGATGGCGGTCGTGCCCCATTTTGCCAGGAGAACCTGCTTGGCTGTCCCTAGTGCTAAAGTGATCGCCCTGCCCCCACAAGACCGGAGAGGGTATGTGAGAGGATTGGGTAGCCCCAGCAAGATATAACTAGGAAATCGGGGGAGTTCTGTCTGGTATATCTGATCGACTATGGGCAGAATAGTCTCCCAGAATGCCTGTATCTTAGGGCAATGCCATAGGATATGGGACAGTGTACCCTCCTGCCCGCAGTTGCGCCAACAGAGATTGCTGCTATGGGGCTTCCATTTAGCGACCCTCACCGGGGTGTAATACCAATAATGTGCAATTTTCAGGAGCATTTCCTTCCCTGAGGTGCTGCACGAGGATGCCCGGGCCCTGTGAATGATATCCGCCCACTCCTTGGGGGAGAACTCCCGACTCAGTTCCGCCTCCCACCTACGCTGTGCCAGGGATTTGGCCTGGGTTCCTGCACTGTTGAGAAAGCCATAAATATTTGACAGACGGCGTTTGTTGGAGGTGCGGGTGATGTACCAAATCTCACATTTTGTGAGGAGCCGACTAGCATGCAAACGGACCTGGGGCTGTGTGACCCAATGGCACAGCGCCAAGTACTGCCAGTACGCGTCTTTGGGGATCCCATAGTGAGCCACTAACCTGGGGAAATCCAGGATTCCCCGCTCGTCAAAAAGGTCGCCTATACGCTTACAGTTTGCATCTTGCCATTTCAGGTAGGCGTTTCCCACTAGGCCCGGGGGGAAATCTGGGTTCCCAATAAAAAGGGTCAAGGGTGAGATAGCCGAGGACAGCTGACACTTCTCCTGGACCCTGTCCCACACCTGCATAGTGGCTCGCAGGACTGGGGAGAGGTACGCGCCCAGCGGCCGATGACGTCTGGGTAGCCATGGAACCTTCCAGATGTGGATCCCTGCGACCCCCCTATCCATAAAACACCAGTGTTTTTCCGACTCTAGTTGATACCATTCAATCATCCATCGCTACTGCGCCGCTTCGTAATAGCGCCTAGATGCGGAACACCGAGGCTGCCCTCGTCCTGCCTCAGATATGTGAGATGTCGAGCCATGCGCGGTTTCTTTCCCCCCCAAATGAAGCTGTTGATGAGTTGCTGCATTTGAGCCAGCGTCGTGGGTGGCGGTCATAGGGGGAGCGTCTGCATGATGTAAAGCAGACGGGGCAAAATCGTCATTTTGACGGCCGCAATCTTGCCCAACCAGGAGAGGGCATGTTTCTTCCAACTGTTCAGTTTGAGGCGCACTTTGCTCAGAGCCTCCGTATAGTTCACCTGAGCAGTCTTCGCGGTAGTAGAGAAAACCCGGAGCCCCAGGTATGTGACATCGGTAGCAGCCCAAGAGAATGGGAAGTGAAGTGATAAGTGGTGCCGATCCGCCGCTGGAAGTGTGAGGCTCAAAGCCTGAGTCTTTTTCAAGTTAATTTTAAATCCCGACGCTGCGCTAAAAGCCTCGACCTCAGCCAGCAGAGGGGGAAGAGAGAGCAACGGATGCGTTAAGAAAAGGAGCACGTCATCCGCGTACAGGGAGATCTTATGTTCCCTGTCACCCATCCGGATCCCAGTGACCGTAGGGAGTTGGCGGACCCTTTCGGCGAATGGCTCCATATAGAGCACGAAGAGGAGGGGGGAAAGGGGGCACCCCTGCCGCGTGCCACGTCCGATCTGGAAGGGGCGAGAGACCACCCCATTGACCCGGATGCGGGCCTGTGGACCATGGTATACGCAGTTCACCCATTTCCGGAATCTGGCCCGAGTCCGAATAGACAGAGGACCTGTTGCAAATAGGTCCAGTGGACCCGGTCAAATGCCTTTTCGGCATCCACCGAGAGAAGTATCGCCGGGATCTGGGTTCGTTGCGTCTTGTCCTGTAGATGGCAGAGTCTTCGAGTCCCATCCCTGCAATTGCGGTCCGGGATAAAACCCGATTGGTCGGGGTCCACCAGGCCCTGCATGTGGGGAGCGAGTCTGGATGCCAAAATACTGGTGAATATCTTCAGGTCCACGTTGAGCAGGGAGATGGGGCGGTATGAGGCACACTCGCGCGGGTCCTTTCCCGGCTTGGGAATGACCACTACCTCCGCCATGGACATCGACGGGGTGAGTTTCCCAGAGGTGCTAAAGGTGTTGAACAACCACGCCAGGAGGGGGGAGAGGTCAGACGCAAAGGTGTTATAAAAGTCGACCGGGAAGCCGTCCTCACCCGGTGCTTTACCAACCGAAAGTCCCTGGATGGCCCGCAAAACTTCATCAGGGCTAATGTCCGCGTCCAGACTGGCCGCAACCGAGTCCACAAGCGGGGTCACCGGCGCCTCTTGCGCATAGTCCTTAGCCACATTAGGGTCCAGACTATCAGCTGAATAGAGAGCCTTATAGAAGGCCTCAAATTCGGACGCAATGTCTCCATCTGCACGCAGGAACTCACCCCGCTAGGTCATGAGTTCCGCGACTCGACGGGTTGCCGTCTCGGCCCGCAGAGCGTGTGCAAGGAGTCTTCCTGCCTTGTTCCCTCCTTCGTAATAGCGCTGTTTGGTGCGGAGCAGGGCGTATTCGGCGCGGTCGAGATCTAATGCCCGCAGTTGCTTCCTCGCCTGTGTGAGGAGGCGCCGGGTTTGGACCGCCCCCGTACGGTGGTGCACCCCCTCCAGCTCCCGAATTTGGTCCTCCAATTCCCCCCTCTTGACCTTGCGGTCCTTATTCAGGCCCGCTGCGATAGCGATACAGCGTCCGCGGATGACAGCCTTCAGGGCGTCCCAAAGCATATCGACCCCCACCGAGCCTACGTCGTTTACTTCCAGGAATGTTTTGATAGTGCCTCGTAGCTCAGTAATATTAGCGTCGTAGGTGAGTAGTTTGCGGTTTAAGCGCCACGAACTCTGCTGCGAGGCGCCGCCAGGGAGAAGCAACGTCAAGACGACCGGTGAATGGTCTGAAACCGCCGCCACCCCGATAGATACATTGTCAGTGGACGCCGTGACCCTAGGTGAAGTCCAAAAAAGGTTGATGCGGGCATACGTTTGATGGGCCGTGGAGAAGAAGGTGTACTTCCTTGCTGTCGGGAAGCGATAGCGCCAGGCGTCTGTGAGACCCGCCTCCCTCAGTCTCTGAAGCATCGTGTCCGAGATCGAGCCCGTGTGCTCCATCCGTAGCGTCGACCTATCCTGCTCCGCAACAGGGACCAGGTTAAAATCCCCCCGATTACGAGGTCCTCAACAGGAGACTCCAGAATCGAGCTTATAGTGTCTCGTAGGAAGGCCTCTTGGTGCTCGTTAGGGCTATAGACCGAGGCTATCGTGTGTACTCTCTCTCCCAGTAGCCCCCTCAAGGCCAGGAGGCGGCCCGCGACCTCCGTATAGGTTCCCACCACTTTCCCCTGAAAGTGCGTAGCCAAAAGAATCGCCACTCCAGCCTTCTTTCCGGACCCCGATGAAAAATATTGCCTGTCAAACCAATGGGATCGAAGCCGCTTCCAGTCCGTCCGCATAAGGTGGGTCTCCTGTAGGAGGCAAATATCGCACCTAGCTTCCCTCAACAAGGCAAGAAGCGCACGCCGTTTGGCTGGCGAATTAAGACCCCACACATTGAAGCTCATGATGACTACTTTAAGACGTGTCATGTGGGAGTAAGAGGGGGCTGAATCGCGCACTGAACTAACCTATCATGGGGGAAACTAGCGGCAGCTGGGCACCCGTTCCCCCCCTCACACGCCCTGCCATGGGGTCCCAGCGCCGACAATCCCCCCACCCGCAGCGGCTCTACCAATTGTCTCCCTAATTTAACAGGGCGGCCCCAACATGTGTAAGGGGAGGCGTGGTCAGGGCATCGACTCAAGCAGACAGCGCGTCTCAACGGAAGAAGAGCAAATAAAACACACAGGCATCCTTCCCCTGGTATGCAGAGCAGGTCCACCCTCCTACCTAAAGTGGCGCCCTCCTCCCCATCTCCTCCCGCCGCACCCAGCCGCCAATGTCAATGAGTCACCCTACCTGTCCGTGGGATGGCAACTGCTCTCTCAGTCTGCAGGCGGGCTGCAGCTCTCTCGTGGGTAGAAAGGGGAGAAAGGAGGATAGAGAGAAAAAGAGAGAAGGAAGAAAAAGAAAAGAGACGTCAAAGTTGATTTCCAATGAGAACAAATCGCACCAACGTGCAAGGGTCCATGAGTCCGACGATCGGTCATCACCATTTCGAGGGAGGGGCTCCCCCCCCCAAGACCGATATCTCTGGGCGCTAGGCTCGGACCATTCTTCCCAACATTTGAACTAGGGGCAGCGACTGACCGGATCAATCCCCGGCTTGGGCAGTAGAGTCCTCCCGGTCTAACATCTGTTGCAGCAGGGCTTCCCTTTCCGCTCGGCGTTCCTCTTCAGAAGGCTTCGTCTGGGCCCCCCTCCTAGGGCCCCGTCTCCTGCCCGATCTCCGCAGCCTCCCCGAGGCTGGGTCTCCCTCCGTCGCATCCGAATGTTCAGCCACCGTCAGGGCGGTCCAGAGAACAGCCTTCGCTTCCTGCAAGTTACGCACCCCGTGCGTTTCTTTATTCCAGACGAAAGATAGTCGAAACGGATGCCCCCATCTGTAGCGAATTCCCTGCTCGCGGAGGAAGGTCGTGGCTGGTCGCAACTCCTTACGCCTCTGGAGGGTGAGGGGCGAGAAGTCTTGGTACACCCTCACCTGGAGGCCCTCGAACTTCACTGTTGGATGGTCCCGTGTGGCGGCCATAATAACCTCCTTCTGCCTGTAGGAGTGTAGGCAGGTCAGGATGTCCTGTAGCTGGCCAGTGCCCGATGCAGGGCGCCCGGCGCGGTGCGTGCGATCCAGCGTGACCTCCTGATCCCTCAGGTCTGGAGCCATGTGCTTAAAGAGGCGGAGAACCCTGTCCTCGAGCCTGCCGCCGTCTGCTTGGAGTGGTACACCTTTGATGCGAATGTTGGAGCGCCTCGAGCGGTTTTCCAAATCTTCCATCTTAAGGTATAGCTCCTCATGCCGCTCCCGGAGGTCAATGAGTTCCCGGGCTTGTTCAGCGAGCTCTTCCTCTCGCCTATCCCCATTGCGCTCCAGAGTGTCCACCCTATCTCCCACCTCGCCGAGATCCGCTCTGAGCTGCTTAATGTCAGCGGCCAGGTCTTGTCGCAGCCCAGCGAAGTCGTCTCGCAGCGTGCCAAAAAGCTGCTCCATGAATTCCTTTGTGACGGGCTCGGCAGCATGCCCAGTGACTGAGTCCGTCGTGGCATCGCCAGAGTGTGACCCGTGAGAGTCAGTACTAGGCCCCCCAGTTTTCTTCCCGCCCGTCTTCTGGAGGAGGTCTTTAATGGAGGATTCCTTGCTCGGAATTTCCTTTTTGGCTCATTGGGTGGCCATGGCCGACAGCTCGCAGGTGGGGGACCAGTGCTCCTACAACTGCGAGTCCCGTCGTGGGGGGTGTCGCCATTCCTCTGTAACTCCCCGCGCTCCTCCGGACTGGCCGCTGCGAGAGGCGGTCAGGCCTGTTGCCACGTCCGGGCCCTGAGCACTTCACCCGACAGCTGGGGCAGTTGCGGGACTTCGGGGGCCCGCCTAAGGCTGCAAGGGGCCTGCTCACCCCGCTTCACTCGTTGCGGCCGGCGCGAGGGCCCCACGTGGTCAAGGCCTCAGGGAGCGAAGACGCACACTGCAGGGCTACCTCCAGGCAGGGCGATCCACTGCGCCACTCCTTGCGCCGCTGGGGCTCCTTAATACAGGCTGCGCACACCCACGGCCCCACCTGGTGCACCGGCCCCCACCACTTCGGGTGCTACCACCGCACAGGGCCCCACCACCAAGCCCGGGAGAGCCTTGTGTCAAGCAGGACAGCTCCGGGATAGGAGCGACAGGGGGGAGTCACCGGCAGCAAGGGTTCACCAGGCTCACATCCCCCACCACGCTCCCCGTCTGCTGCGCAGCCCCACGTGTCCGAGGTCGCCGGGAGCGTTAGGCTGGAGCCCGGGATCCAAGTTCCTCCAGGGCCTACAAGACCACCGCTGCACGCCACTCACCGCGTCTGTGTTGGCGGCCTCGTGTTTGTTCCACACGCGGCTTGCCGCACCAGATCACTAAAGTCCTTCCGGGCCGCACTTTCCCAGGTCCTGCACCGCGGCTCCCGAGATTCTGCCGCAAATTACCCCCGGGGGCTGCACATCACCGCCGCTCCACTCCGAGTCACTCCCGGGTGGCCGAGACCCCTGATCTCGAGGGCACAGTGGAAGCCGCGCCTCACCCTTCGGCGCCGTCACCAGGCCTCACCGCCGTCCCTCCACTGGCTCGTGGGCGCGGACTCCGGCGCGGGTCCGCGAGATGCCTGGGCTCGTCAGGCCCCGTGCCCTTCTGAAGCGCTGCTCTTCACTGGGGGCTCACCACAGCTCCGCAGACGGGGGATCGTAGCTCAGCGCGCGGGTCCCGTGCCCCTCATCCAACGGCCTGCCCCTCGTTGCGGCCTCCACCGCAGGCCCAGCTCCGCAGCCGCGGGCCTCCCACTTACTCTCCTGCCGCAGAGAGCCGAGGACGGCGCCCGCCTCCAACACTGGGCAGCTCTTCTGTGTTGCGGACATGGTAGGTGCACTTTGCGGCGTCGCACAGGTCTCAAGCTGCAGATGGATGCCTATCTATCGGCCTTGGTGAGCGGAGCCCCTGAGAATCGGTGCTACTCTGCCGCCATCTTGGTCACGCCATAAAATGGTATTTAAAATACCATTTTATTTTCTGCTTCTCGCACTGCGAGAAAGCAGTGGGGCGACGCTCCTCCGCCCTAATGGAGGAGCTGCCGCTGGATGTGGATGTGGCATGGGAGGCGTATGAGTCTTGCAGTGGTGTTCTGGATGGTCTGGAGTCTGTGCAGGAGTTGTTTGGAGAGTCCAGCTTAGAGTGTTGCTGTATTCCAGCCTGCTGGTGATGAGTGCTTGCATGACAGTCCCTCTTGTGTTCTGTGGCAACCATTTGAAGATCGCTTGTAGCATGCGTAGGATGTGGAAGCAGAAGGTGCACACTGCATTGACTTGAGCTGTCATGTTGAGCTTGTCATCTAGGATGATCCCGAGATTTCTTGCATGGTCTGTGGGTGTTGATCCTAGCCCCGACGGCGACCAGGTTGAGTCCCATGGGGAGGTCTTGTTGCCGAAGGCCATACTTCTGTCTTCTCTGATTTAAGCTGCAGGCAGTTGGTTTGCATCCAGTCTGCTACAATGGTCATGCAGTCGGTGAAGTTGGTTATGGTGGTGGTTTTCTTATCCGTCAGAGAAAGGATGAGTTGGATGTCATTGGCGTAGGAGATGATGGTGATGTCTTGTAATCAGATAATGTTGGCGAGCGGTGTCATGTTTATGTTGAAAAGGGTGGGGCTGAGGGACTATCCCTGTGGGACTCCTTACATCAATTTCTTGGTCTCTGTTGTGAAGGGTGGCATCCTGACCCTTTGGGTTCCTCCCATGAGGAAGGAACGGATCCATTTGAGAGCGGATCCTTGAATGACAATCTCGTGGAGTGTTTTGACAAGGGTGTTCAAGGAGACCATGTCGAAGGCCACGGAGAGGTCGAGCAGGATGAGGGTGGCTGTTTCTCCTCAGTCCAGAATGATTTGAATGTCGTCAGTGGCTGGGATGAGTGCTCTTTTATTGCTGTGGTTCTTTCTGAATCCTGATTGAGTGATGTCTAGAAGATGGTGACGTTTGAAGTGGGTTGTGAATTGCTTGTTGATGGCTTTCTCAATTACTGGCTGGATAGGGGAGTAGGGGGATGAGTTGGAAGTTGCTCAGTTGATTCGGGTTGGCTGTGGGCTTCTTGAGGAGGGCGTTGATTTCTGCAAGTTTCCATTCATCCGAGAAAGTAGCGGACGTGATGGAGGTGTTGATGATGTGGGTCAGGGTGGTGCTGATTGGTGATGTTCCCAGGTTGTAGATGTAGTGTGGGGCATGGGTCTGTTGGAGCCCCTGAGTGGATGGTCCGCATGATTGCTGCTGTGGCATTTATGGTGCAGGGGTTTCTTTAGTTTTACATATCAAGCACTGCTTCGCCCCACGTGCATTATAGTGCTAGAAGCGCTGTGAGTTGTGTAGGCCCGCCCTCCCTGCACCAGATGACAGAGACCAGGCCAGCATTGAAAGGGAACGGAAGATGCGTGTAGTGAGGAGACAGGCTGTGGACTTCCCAAGCATCTCTGTTTTTCAACTGCATGATTTCCCCAAAATGATGTCACAGTTACAGCCCAGGCGAAGGAGATGCTTTGGTACAAAGGTGCACGTCTCATAACATCACCTACCACCCCTCTTCTGTCTGCAAGAGAAAGGGTTGCGCCATGGTGCACAAAAATATACATGTTTTGCAATATCAGTCAGTCTGCAGAGGTGGGAGCAGTACAGTTGTACACAAAGTGTACATGTCTCAGACAGCGTCCCTCTTGTACTCCGAAGTGGGGAGTGGGCAGTAAAGAAGTGGAAACACAGAGGTGGACATGGCTCACAATTGCAAACAGAACCCCTCTTCACAAGCGAACTGGGACACTGCCAGTGGCGTAACGCAAAATGACAGGCCCCTTGCAGAATGCGAGTCCCCATATCTCACAGATATGTATTGGCATTGGGTGAATGGGGGCCCTAGAAGTTTTGGCAGAGCCTACATTAATGCAGGGGAATCCCACTAGAGTTCTGGTGTGCAGGTGTACACGCCAACAGGAAGTCTCTTAAACAGAGCTTGGATTCATCAGCTACGCGCACCACCACTTTGCTTTGTACAAATGAACTGTGTATTGTCAGAGAATGCAGCCGCTCCAATTCAGAAGTGTGTTGCATCCCATTACCTGCCTTTACCATAGAAGTGCTCAGGGCTTCTCTGGTCGTGGCCTATGACAATAGCAGCGGCCATATTGGAAGGGTGCGTCCCAAAAATTGAGCCTGTATGTTGTAGCAGCTCACACTTTGGTCGGCAATCACTAATAGTAATAATAACACACAATTGATCTTGTTATTTTATAAATCGCCTTGTACCACACGTTATTTCTATGTGTTGTAACAGACTATTGTTACACTTATCCAATTTAATGTCTGCAAGTGCATAAATCCACCCAACTTCCTATTCGGTTTATGGGGATAAATGGATGTGGCTAATCATAGTGTACATTACATTTCCCCCGCTTCATTTCACAATAACATCCGTACCATATCTCACAGTCGTCTGTCACAGGTTATATTTGATCCATTCTTGTGCGATTAGATGTATCTTAAATAAATGGTGTGATTGGGACCTCTTATTAAAGTAAATGTGTGCAGTTTGTGAAAAGCCTAATGCAGAAAAAGGTGTGGTCTAGTTAGCCTCACACCACATTTATTTCTCTTCTCAGTAAAGTGTTGCTACCGGAGTAATATTCGCGCCAAGCGCACGGCATAACTCTTATCTGTGAATGTGACACTACAGGATCTACAGGCATACAAAGTAAAATGTTAATGAATAGTATGTACGTGTGTAAATATACACAAATACTGTACATTAAACCGCATTCATTAATGCATGTTCAGCACTGTTTCTGGGCTTTGCTTCTATGTATAAGAACGGACGCCACATTATTTACTGGCACATATATTTCATGTTGTCGCTCTTATATTAGAGCAGTAATACTCAAAGTACGGCCCGGGTGCCACTTTCGGCTCTCTTGACCTTTAAATGCGGCTCCCCTGGAGAACAGCAGCCCAGGCTGCTGTTTATTTGCTGAGCACTAATATTCAGAAAAAAATGTTAACTGAACAGGCAATTATTAACCTGCAAATAAATGCTTGCTCATTTATTTAATTTTTTTTTAGACCTCCTTACACAATCCTTGACCCAACCAGACCCCCAAGTGCCACCCTGCTGGCATCAGTGCTGCCCTCGGTCATATCACAGACCGCACTTTGTGGCCCCTGGGCAAATGTTTGCGAGTATCCATGTGTTAGAGGAAAAGACACGGAACCATTATAGCTCACGTTTAGTTCGTTACTTACGTTGCAAAACATTTAACATTTAAATGCAATTAGCCTGAGATTAAACTAACAGCGCGGCATGCACTCAGAGCAGGGCATCATCAGCTGAGGCGCAGTGCAGCCTGCAATGACTGAGCATGCCCTACGGAAAGTTCAGTGTCTATGCTGACCTTACTACTTATTCCTGAAAGATACGTGCATACACATTCGTACCAAAAAAAAGGATCACACAGGTGACAGATTAGTGAACTCGAGAATTTCCCAGAGGCCACCAAAATGTAAACTTCGTAAAATATATTTGCATAGATAGCAATAAAAAATCCACTGATGTTCATGGTACCCATCTTGCTAGGGAATCACATATTACCAAATGTGTGTGTATTTGTGCGTGCTGTGTGTGTTGGACGTTTTTCTATTTCTGAGGGTATATGAACATATTTCCTTTAGTGTCTGTGTGTTGCTATTTGTGTTTGTCTCTCTGTGGTTCTGTGTTTGCCTATGTTTACCCGGGTGTGTGTGTGTGTAGATGTGTATTTGTGTGCATGTGAATGTGAATCACGTTCTGAGTGCCTGTTTGTCTGCATGTGTATGCTTTGGCAAGATTCCATAAATATATGCAAATTTTTACTTGAAATAGTTTAATTATGGTCAGCAAAGGCATCAGTTTACTATTTAATACTGTGATGAATGTGGCCAACAATGACGCAATCCGAGGTTTGCTGTGTGTGTCCCTTAGAAGAGGTCACATTTGATGATGTGAGAAGGGTCATAGAAGCCCTTCCATGGGCACCAGTCAGGCTTCCAGGGGAGCGAGTGCAGCTTTGCACACGGGGCCTTTTATAAAACGTGTAAACGGATTAGTTGTTGAAAGTGCGTCACCCTGGGAAGACGCCAATTGCTGGTGTCCTTTCTTACATGTCTCCATTCTGCCGACACTCACGGCTTCTTGGAACTCGGAACTGCATGAAAAACACATACTGTTCAAACACACCAAGAGCTCTTCGTGATCCATTATCTAAAGAAGCATTGCAGATGTTCTCTCGACCCAGAGGACTAGTAAGCAACAGCAAGTTCTCGTCCTGTCGAAAATACTTTCGCCATAGCGAGTGGGCGGGTGGAATTTTTGAGGCCTGATAATTGAGAAGCAGCTATTGATATTCCAAGTCACTAACAGAACTGAGTGGAACTATCTCTTTGCCATCCTGAACCGCTTACGTTTTGGCCCCAACTTCTGTTCCTGGGTTCGGCTCCTCTATACGAGGCGGCTGGCGAGGGTCAGAGTCAATAACAAGCTATCATGGACCTTCAGCTTGTGTAAAGGTACCAGGCAAGGATGCCCACTGTCACCAGTGATTTTTGCGCTTGCGTTAGAGCCACAGGGTGCCTGAGTCTGCGGAGACCCTCTCATTCGGGGGGTGAGTAGTAGTAGTGATTGGGAGAAGCATGTCTCATTATATGCAGTTGATGTGCTGCTTTACCTCTCTCACACGACGATGTTGGTAGACAGGGTGCTGCAGGCTTTCCGTATCTTTGGAGATTACTCAGGTTACCGCATTAACTGGGACAAATCTTGCATGTACCTCCTCGTGGGTGGGATGCCTGCCCTGCCACAGAGGAGTACTATACCTGTAGCGCTTAAGGGCTTCGCATATCTAGGCATATATGTCATGCCTCGGTTCCTGTATGTCCTCCAAAATACCCCATTCCCTGTTCCTCTGGCCTTCTTTCGCAAAATAGACCAAGAAGTCCGACTTCTTTTGTGTGACGGGGGAGTGCCAGGATAGTGCTTCACAAACTACAGAGGGGTCTAAGACGGTGGCCTGGCTGTCCCTGATATCCTTAAATATTACTGGGCCTCGCAGTTTGTGGTAATAAATGAGGTTGCGGATCGACATGAGCCAGTGCTCCGGGTGGACAGGGAGACAATGAGCCCCAGGGACTTCCCTGCACTACTGTATAGACGAGGGTGGAGAGAAACCCTACTAGTGCATACTAGGACAGTGGTAGAAGTGTGGCCGGTGACCTTTCGATCTTGCCACGCATCGACTTAATTTCTCCCCTAATGGGGAGGCTCCTGGCATGGTGAAGACACGGCTGGGCCCACTATCATTTGGATATATTCCACCATGCCTACTGCACTTCTGAAGCCTATGTCCATAAATGTATGCATCATGTATCTCTCTGTGACTCTGGCCGCTGTCCTGGCATCGTAACCCAGGCACTTTTGTCCCCTTTGCCTGCACATGAATTTGTCGCCCTGAAGAAGGTGTGACCCGAACTAGGGTCTGACACCGAAACGCGCGTCGGCGCTGGAGCCATTGTGCTCTCCTTTCTTGCAATTGTTCCTTGGAGAACCAACTGTAAATTGGACAATATCAGTGCTGTATAACGACAATCAACTAACTTTGGATGCTCCGCAGTACCCCATATTAACTGATGTCTTTATGGGATGTAAACTCTGTTTTGTATCATAAGACTACGTTTGGCACATTTTAATGTACTGTATTGTTATTGTATGTAATGTCTGAGTACGTATGAGTCAGTGTTTGTTTGTTTGTCTGATTGTGTGTGCGTGTGCAGCTCAGGATGTGTGTATTATTTCGTGAATCATTTGTATTTGTTATGTCTTTTATACTCGGTTGACTAAATAAATTAAAGCAATATGATACCCCTAACATATAAGGTTTTTGTACTATTAATGTGAAAGGTACCACACCTAGGACATTTTTGTATATATCAGTGACGTATTTCACTATATAAAGAAATCTTTAGGCAGAGTGTTTGTTCTGATTATTCCTTGAGGGTGGAGAGAAACCCTATTAGTGCATACTAGGACAGTGGTAGAAGTGTGGCTGGTGCCCTTGAAATTCCTGGGATGGGCTGGGAGGGTGACGGAACAGACCCCCTGTGGGACAGTGACTTTACTTACGGAGGTCAGCGTCTTATCGGGTTTCTCTCGCTAGGAGCTCCTGGGCATTGACCATTTGTGAAATTTATGGAAAAGGATGGTGCCCTTGCCCTTCAAGTCACTTCAGGCTGAATTTCACTTGGTGTACACGGAGCGATATCACTGCTTACAGATGGTTCATGCCCTAGGGGTACATATCTCGGGGTGGGGGTGGGTGCAGGTAGTAGAGTCTTCCTTCTTGGAGGACAGGCTTCTACTTGATCCTATGCTGGGCAAGGCCATATCATTAACATATAAGAAGATAACAAACAGCGCCCCAGACACTGGGTTCCCTGAGAGATAAGTGGGTGGCTAACCTGGGAGAGATCATTACAGGGCCCCAGAGTATCAGCAATAAGAGGGGGGTTTCTGCTGGTCCAGCTCTGTATCTTACAGAGGTCCTATTTGTAGGAGGCTGATTCAGTATGTGATGTACACCTATTGCTCAGGCACCCTGCACTGAGTCGGGGCAACCCTTAGTGATAGTTATAGAGGTCCCTGATAACCAAAGCTCTCAAGGGGTAGCTGTGGAGAGCAGCTAAGGCGTATTCAGGAGAGTGAAAAGTGGGCACATTAACACACCGTCAGTCAGTGAAGCTTACACATAAGAAAGATCAACACCAGTGTTAGAAATACACCTTGTATTTATTAAACACCAACACTAAAACTACTTTGGTACATCTCCTACCCGGAGATATCAATTCACAATAAAATATACTTCAAAACAGATAATAAACACACAAGTTTGGCAGTGTACCCCGTAAAGACCCAGCACCTGACCCACTATCCCTAGTTAGCGTTAATAGGATTTCTCCAATGATAGTGTGTGCACACCGTTAACACACCCACCGCCACGGTGCAATCCAGAACAGGATTATAACAAGTAAACTAAAAAGCAAAGGTGCACCACTTAGTAACAAGAAACAATGGACACATCACAAAAGATCAAGTCCGTGTCCATAGTATTTTCCATATATTTTCTTCTTTTATTTTTCAAAGTATTCTTGATATAAAAAAACCACAGCCGACGCGTTTTGTCCAATGATGGACTTCTTCAGGGCGTTAGAATAAAAAAAGGCGGGACTCCTGGGGATAGGTCAACACCGGAGTTCCAACCTCTGGATATATGTTACGCTGACATTGCCCAAAGCTCTTATCCTCTGTGTAATAATAAAATCAAGATAGTTTTCCTTAGTTGGGAAAGGCAGGATTCATTCATGGGACTAGTACCTTCCACAGAAATTCTTCCGAAGGACGCCTCACCATGATACAGTGGGCCAACAATAAAAACAGGCAATCTCCCAATACAGCCTTAATATGGCTAAGACAAGCGGCGATCTCGAACAACCTCCCGTGATGCGAAGGAGTCCCGCCTTTTTGATTCTAACGCCCTGAAGAAGTCCATCATTGGACGAAACGCGTCGGCTGTGTTTTTTTATATCAAGAATACTTTGAAAAATAAAAGAAGAAAATATATGGAAAATACTATGGACACGGACTTGATCTTTTGTGATGTGTCCATTGTTTCTTGTTACTAAGTGGTGCACCTTTGCTTTTTAGTATACTTCAAAACAGGTAAGTAAAGTACATAAAACACATGGGCCCCTTTAGGGGGGCCAAATCATATACTAAGAAAATGGAATCCGAGGAGAGTACCAAACCAAGACAAACACCCAAGGAACTAGGGAGCAGGGGGAGCACGGAACCACCACAGATAAGTAACTAAGAGTTGCTAGGCGCCCAGGTGCAGAGCTAATACCCCAGGTCAGTGTCCATAGAATAACGTGGGGAAGTTGCAGTTGGAATTTTACTGTTTCAGGACCGTTCCCATAGGACCCTGAGGAAACCCTTTGTAACCAGGGAGGTTGGAGGACATCCCCACCAATGGATAAGCAGAGAACCCGGCTACCTACACCAGGGAGCCCGGGTGCATAGGTGTGAAGTGGTGTCGGAACCTCCCGTTGACATCAATGGGGAACATTGGATGCCCAGTGGCTACAGAGTCTTGTGGACCAGGTCGGTGGAACCTAGACATGGATTCCAGATGAAGAGTACCTGCAAAAAGAGGGGACCGAGTTCAAACTACCCGGAGGTGTCCAGCAGGAGCACAATGCCAGCCCTTGTCGGAGGTACTTTGCTGTAGCACCGAGATCTTGAAGATGCAGCTGTGGAGCCCAGGCGACAATTCAGAGGCACAGGAGGAGTCCACGAGCTGTCCCACGTCGGCTGACAAGATGCAGGAAGGTTAGTGGCCAGCAGGACCACCAACAAGCATTGTCAACCGCAACAGATGTGTTGCATGAAGAAATGCTTAGTTGCAGACCAGAAAGGTCTGAGGGACTCACCCAGCAAGGGTAAGACAGGGCCGGCTCACAGCAAGCAGGGGAGCCAGCAGGAATTGGCAGCAGGCACAGGGAGTCGCAGGGAAGCCTCGGCAGCATCCAGAAGATGGATGCCCACATCGCTGGAAAAGGTAGGAGGATGTCAATCTCCGAGCTGTGTGATGCTGGAGGCTAGAGCTTCTTGGAGCTTGAAGATCTTTGGTCAGGAGAGACAACAAGCCTTGGCAACAGCAAACTGACGCAGTGCACAGGGATGTGGTTCCGGGCAGCTGGAGAGGGATTACAGTCTCCCAACTTGCAGAGAAGATTGGTCAGGCCTCTGGAGAACCAACAAACCACCACCTGTGTTGTAGAGCTGGGATGTGTCCATAGGACAGCTGAATCCATAAGTCAGTCGTCGTCGTCCAGGTGCCTGCGGATGCATGGGAGTACCTCCTTTACTCCAAGGGAGATTCCTTCTTGCTATCTTGATGCATGCAGAGTCCTGGGGACTCAGGAGGATGCACAGCCAGGGAGGTTGCAGAACTTGGAAGAGCACACTGACGAAGTTGCAGTAGGAGCCTTCCTATCAAAAGCAGTCTTTGTGTTGGAGTCTTTAGACAAATCTTCAGGCGAAGCCAGTCAGTTCTTGAAGATTAAGTCCGGACGAATCTAAGGACCCTTAAGTAATCCAGAAAGGGGGAAGGACTACTTCTGCGGTGACCCACCTATCAGTGGCGGAACAGGGACGCTACTATGATGGACTAACCAGTCAAATGCTACCAGGGACCTCTGCCCATCTAAGATTCAAGATGGCAGAGTCAGGTGGCCACCTGGAAGAGCTCTGGGCACCTCCCAGGGGAGGAGCTGGACAGAGGGGTGGTCACTCCCCCTGTCCTTTGTGTAGTTTTGTACCAGAGTGGGAGCCAAGGGTTCCTAAACTGGGGCAAACTGGTTTATGCAAGGAGGGCACCAAATGTGCCCTTCAAAGCAGTCCGGAGGTGCTCAGAAGTACCCCCACCTTAGCCTAAGACACCTATTTCTGAAGAAGAGGTGGCTACGCTTCTCCTCTACAGGAAATCCTTTGTTCTGCCTTTCCCTGCCCGGGTTAAGCTCAGCAGCAGGAGGGCAGAACAGTGCCTGGGGTGGCAGCAGCACTGGCTTGCATGCAGACCCTGCAAGCTACACAGGTAGACATGGGGGGTCCTCTAAGGAGCTCCCCAATACATGGTATCATGCAACTAACATTGGAAACGGTGCAGTTGCATGGTTCCAACATGTTTGATACCAAACATGACCGGGTTCGATGAAGCCATTATGTAACTGGACGTCTCGACTTGGCCAGTGTCCACTACATACCTTAAAATGTCTTTCCCGTGCTTACAAAGCCAGAGAATGGACTTCGGGGTTTGTAGGGGTGTCTCAGCTTTTACAGGGCTTGTGCAGTCCCACTTAGAACAATGCACCCGGCCTGTGGGCTGCAAGGCCTAGCTTAGGGGTGACTTATACGTTTTAAGTGCAGTAACCAGGATATAAGGAAAACGTTATATCTGAAGTGAAAGATGCATGCACCATTTCACGAAGGCTGCAATTTCAGACCTGCAGACACGGTTTGCATGGGCTCCCACGGGTGGCACAATACATTCTGCAGCCCAGGAGAGACCTGGTATACCAATGTCCTAGGTACCTTAGTACCATATACTAGGGACTTACAGGGGTACACCAGTATACCAATTGTGGGGTGTACGAAGTACTTACCAATGAATTGAGGCGAGAGAGCACAGACACATTGGGTCCTGATTAGCAGGATTCAGTGTACTACAATCAAAACACACTGACACCAGGCAAGAAGTAAGGGTAACTATGCCAGAAAGATACTACTTTCCTACACTTACTCGACAACACTGCTACACAAGATAGGAAGGGTGACTACATATCACTGCATAAGGGGCTGGGAGCAAAAGGGCATGATTCTGCATATTCTGTGGGTATGCCCAGTTATCCAAACCTTCTGAAAGAAGGTGACAAGATTGATGTCAAGAGTTGTGGCCATAGAGATCCCAATGGATGGCAAGTGGCTTCTTTTAAATTTGCACAGGGAGAGTGCCTGGCCTAAATATACAAAGTTGTGGTTAGAGTTTGGGCCTGGGGTGGCTAAAAGGAATGTGGCAAAATTGTGGGTCGCACCGACCCCTCCCAGGATTCATGAATGGGTGAAGGAAATGGACTGGTGCCAACAGGCAGAAAAAGTAGTGTACCTGTGCAGGGGTTGCCCCAAAAATTGGGAAAAGATATGGGGCAGCTGGTGTACTTACTGTTGACACGGGGATATCTAGGGGTGGATGTGATGATGCCATAATGATGAGAAGGCCTGATGCGATGAGGCCAGGGTTTTGGGGTTGCACGATCGTTTCTGTACTATTGACTGCCAACGTCTCACTATGCTATGTCGATATATATTATTCTAATGTGCTGCACCCTGAATTATATTCACTGAACTGTATTCTTACGGCTGTGTACAAAATAAAAAGTAAAAAAAAAAAAAAGCTGACAACATACATTTTGTTCAAGAAAGAACAATGCTAATAGAGCCTTCTAACCTCAGATTCCTCACCTTGTGAATTTCCCCAGGTGCCAGACTGGATCCGGAAACGTTCGTTGCAATTCCCTCATGCAACGGTCATTGGTGTCATGCACGTCCAGGCCAGATTCGCCCCGCCTCAGATGTGACATCTGGGCTACTACACCTGCGCCACTTTCCAGCGCTGACTGGGGAGAGGCATTACTGGGCCCCAGAGTTATAGCAATAAGAGTGGGGTTTCTGCTGGTCCAGCTCTGTATCTTACAGCGGTCCTATTTGTAGTGCCCCAACATTTTCGAATTGGAGTTCCCAAGGCAGTCATCCCTTGGAGACATCTTCCATTAGCACTGGTAGATCAATAAAGACTGGGCCCGAATCAACCTAGTCGCTCTGGAGTGGGTGAGTAGAGTGTGGTACCCAGAACTTCTGGCCATGAGCACATGTCCTCCGATTGGGCAGCCTGTTTGGGAGGACCTCCTATCGAAGCAATAGGGCAAAGTTTTGCACCCGAACCTGTACCACCATGCATGTTGATTAAACAGTGACAGTTGGATTTTGATCTCTCTCTCAAAGTGGTGGCATTCTGGCAAATTGATTTATGGAAGACTCTGGGAGAAATGTATTGTCTGGTGTTCTTCCTGTGACATTCCACCCCTGAATGTACAGTAATCAGATGTTCTTCTGTTTTTTTGTCCTTAGCCCAGCAGTGCCTTGCTGAGGTGATGGTTAAAGGTTACCTTTTGGCCTTCTTACATTTATCTGCTCAGCCATCCTTATTCTAGTCACCTGTTTCGATGCGTTTTTTTGAAAGGGTTGATCCACATGTTCCTACCAACACTGTTTGTGATGCCGCAGTGGGACCTTAATTTAACACTCACCTGCCCATTATGAACTCCCTTCGAACCAATGCACAGTTGTCCTCTTTGCCTACTGACCATCAAGACGGTATGCCCCGTCTCCATAACATCGGCTAGGTGAGTGAGCGAATTTCAGGCATTGTCTGTGGTACCACCATATACATCTTTCTTCCCGGACAAATTCGTCCTCCAGACAAAAGTGGCATTTCTGCCCAAGGTAGTCACCCTCTTCCACATATGGCAATGTATCACATTGCCGACTTTCTTTTTACCGACTTACCCTTCCATAGAGGAAAAGCGTCTCCTTCGTCTCCACCCTAAAAGGGCCCTCATCTTCTATGTTGATTGGACCAGAGATTCCCGTCCGGATGACCAACTTTTGTCAGTTTCTCTAGAGTTAAGAAAGGCAAGGCGGTACAAAAGAGAACCACCTCCTGATGGATTGTTTATGCATCAAGCACTGCTATAGGCTAGCTAAAGAGCAACCCCCAGAATTCCTGCGTGTTCACTCAACCGGAGCGAATGCTGCTACAATTGCGCTACTGTGTGGCACAATGTGGTGTGCCAATTCGGGACATTTGCCAGGATGCTGTGTGGGCGTCCCTTGAAATGTTCATAAAGCAGTACTGCCTGGTTAGCTAGGAAAGGCGGGACAGGCACTATGCCTGATCTGTTTTACAGCATTTCCTGATCAAAGCCTATCCACAGACCCAAAACCAGGGGAAGTACTGCTTTGGTATCTAATCACAAGCTGAGGAATCTGCGGTTAGAACTTTCTACCAGAAGAATAAGTTGCTCACCTTCAGTAACGCCTTTTCTGGTAGAGACCCTATCTAACCGCAGATTCCTCACCAACCCACCCTTCTCCCCATTCTGTTGGATAGACTTACACAGTCCATTAATAAGATCCTAATGTGAAATTCTGAACACTGCTTTATTCTGATTTCAGTGGCTCTGTGTTCGTCGGTGCAGGGGGAGATAAGAAAGAAACTAATGTTGGCATTTGGAGAAGTTGCACATATAGTGGCCCCGATGTCACATTATGGGCCATGGCAGACCTGATGCGGAGCCACACAACACCACCTACTGACACGCCAGAGAATGCCTATGAATATTTTCAGATCCAGTCTGGCGCCTTGTGAAATTCAGAAGGTAAGGAATCTGTAGTTATACAGTCTGTACCAGAAAGGTGTTACCAAAGGTAAGTAACTTGTTCTTTAGGTTGCGATCACACATCTGGACTCAATAATAAGATACCATGGAACTTAGGTTCTGATTCCTGATCCCCTCACAAATATCTTCAAGAACTTACTGTATCAGACTGCCCTATTTATGGGGAAACTATCTGAGTGCCTATTATTTCTGCCATTATAGCCCATTGTCTACCCTTCCAATGTGTGTTTTTCCACTTTGAGGGACCCCACACACACATCATAGGGTGTATGTTGGGCCATATATATTGATTTAAAGATGCGTCATTGCTTGTCACATAGACCTACTACGTCTATCCAATTTCGGATACTCTAGAAGATGTTTTATGACATTACTTCAAGTGTTAAATCCATATCATGCTCCCTTGTTTGAGCTGGATGGCAACAACTGAGCTAACATCTTTGTTGCTAGTGGCTGTTTGTAAAACTGATGTCACATACTGGGAAAACTACACTAGCCAGATGTTTTGCAAGCATTGTGCCATATGTTCTGTCATTCAACACGATTCCCGCCTATGGAGATTACTTTGTAGTTTTCTAGGCAGACTTCAGATTCTAATCTCTTGAACGATGCCCGTGAACAGTGCTGCCTGGGATTTAGATTGTGAGATTATTACGACAATATTTCATTAGCCAGCAAGCTATGCATAACACAATACAGATACACACTCCGTTACACATCGGTGCTGAGTAAGATTTACACTGTGAGATTATTGTTACAAGACTTCATTTCTCAATGGGGATTTCGGGTGGCAGCTGACCACAGGGAGGTCTGCCCCACAGAGTTTTTGGGGAAGTGGTGCAGTCCAGAGGACAGCACGGGGGTTTGGGCTATTTTTGGGCTACGTACGTAGCCCAACATATATAGGGTGTAGGAGGCTGGTTTAATATATGGTGCACACATATTCCAGTGAAGCACCTTGCACTAATCCAGACTACCCTTATGCTGATTTTAGTGGTTTTAGACAACCATAGAAAGCTCTCAAAGTGGTAGCTGTGGAGAGTAGCCTTTTTATTTATTTATTTTTTTAAACACATTTTATTCATTTTCTCCAGTTACAGTACATGAAAATAGAAAATTCAAGTAAACATTATCTACATAGCAGGATCTTACATATATACATGGCGGTGAAATAAATCGTATACTGGTGCTACACATTTTAACCTTGTGTCACCTTTATAATCTCGTCTCGAGTGGGACCAGCTGGGTGGCCTATGTCCTAATATAGCATCTCTTCCTACCCTGCTATTACAACAACAGTACTATTTCCCTGGATCAAGGTATAACAAGTAATACACATTTTTGCAAACTCCCCACACCCCCTCCCCTGCTGACAGGCCGCCCCGGAATTTAAAAAACCCTAAATCTATAAGGTTGTGACTAAGATCTAGCTTGTAAAAGGCTGAAAGTGGGATTTCTGTCCAAGTAGGTGGGTATTTCATAGAATGAGGGTAAATGGGGATCTGGATAGGTCCTGACCACGGGGATCCCCGTGTCTCGGCTGCAAGAGTAGGGGCTCCTATCTGGGCAAGGGATTAGTAGTGGAGTGTGAGGGCCTCTACCGGGCCTCACGGGGTGAGGGTGTCGGCTGCTTTGAAGGCGTTGACATTTATTAAGGAGGAGTCTCTATCAAATTTATAAGGAGTGGTTTAACAACTCTTTTGTGACACAATAGAGCTATAGGAAAATAAGTCCCCCTGCCTAAAGTGTTCACTTAGACTACCTCTGAGTGTATCACCTAGAACTAATGTGTGAACACTAGTATCAATTTTTCCGGGTATTGGCAACGTACAGTTGATTGTATGGTTTTGTATATATTTTTTTCACATGTTATTTTGTTTGTAGTTATGCTTTGTCCATTGATCGGTGCCATTGTATATGTGTGTCTTGATTAATTTGATAATATGTTCTTGAAGAACTAAAAACTGAAGAGAGGGTAATTTAATGTGCTCTACTCAAAAATAAAAACTATATATTAATTCCTCCATACCAACTTCGTTTTGTATATGGCTTTGAAGGCTTCCAACAAGAGGTCCCAACTCATAGCGATCGGTTCCTTTCGTAGGCCTCTTTTTTCCTCTCGTCGGATAGCTACGCTTTCAGGTAGTCCCCATTTCTCCACCTCTTCCTTCCAACTGAGCAGCGTTGGGGCCACGGGGGATTTCCCCCTCCTAGTAATACCTCGCTTCGCAAGGAGCAAAGCCAGATCCGCGAATCTGGCTCGCACCTTTTGCTCTTTTCGCCTTCTATAGAGCCCTAATACACCTGTCTCCACTGTGTGCCAACCCGAGTCTCCCACGACTTCCTTTAAAGTAGCAGTTATTCCACCCCAGTATCCCCCTAGGCTGGGGCAAGACCAAAGCCTTTGTAACAGATCTGCGTCTTGTTCAGGACATCTAGGGCAGGACGGCAGGATAGTAGGAACGATGGCATGTATCTATGCGGAGTTAGGTATGCTCTCTGCGTTACCATATACTGGATGAATTTAAAACGGGTGTTGCGGGATACTCGTTTTGGGTATTCTAAGATCGTTGCCCATTCTTTGTCTGATAGTGGTCTGCCAATGTCCTGTTCCCATTTAATACGTGTTGCAGTCAGTGGAGTCGGACGGTGCATGCGTATGCCCCAATAGAGCCAGCGGGTTAGGTGGCTACCCATCCCCATGAGGTACATGAGATGGACCAACTCGTGTGTATTTGGTTCTGCCCCATCGGGTGCCCAGCATCTTTTAACGTAATGCGTCAAACTCGCATGAGTCTAGAACAGTGTCTCCGTGAGCCCCCGCTCGCTCTTGAAATCTGTGTGCGTGAGTAACATTTTGTCCCCAAATAAGTCCCCGACTGTTGTCACTCCGGCCTGCAACCAGGGATCTAACTTGTGGGTGGTAAGTGTTCCTAGATTGGTAGGAATGCCCAATAGCGGTATATTGGGAGCATACGCAGGAAGACTATTAGTGTAGTTTAATGCCTGCTTCCAGTATGTGAGTGCAGTTCTAAGAAGCATTCCAGCAGTGTGTGGTATTGCACTACCCGGGGAAAGCAGGCTATGCAGCGTGCCCTGAGCCAGCATACGCTCCGAGTAAGCTATTTCCTACAAATTACGGCCTGCTAACCATTACGAGAGCCACTGCAATTGTGACGCTAAGCAGTACGCATAGGAGTCTGGGGGCCCCATCCCCCCGGCGTCAGATAGGAGATGTAACTTCGCTAAGCTCAGGCGTCCGCGGCCCGTGCCCCATATTAAGCTGGTTAGGAGTGTATTCAGTGTTGCAAATACTGCTCTTTGGACTACCACGGGAAGGTTAGTAAACAAGTAAAGTAAGCGCGGGAGCATAACCATTTTAGAAATTGCTAATCTCCCTGCCACAGAGAGGGGGAGTGATGTCCAAAACGTAACTTGAGCCCTCAGGGAGCCGATCGCCCTATGTAAATTCCCTTGTTTAAGATCTGTTTTGGTTCTATAAATTTGAATCCCCAAGTATTTCAAAGTGTTGTGAGCAATTGTTATTTCCCAGCTACCAAATGGTATAGTCAGCTCTTCCGTATTAGCACCAAAGGGGAAGGCATAGGATTTGTCATAATTTATTGCCAACCCTGCTATGTGTTCAAATTGTGTGAAGAGCTGTGCAGCAGAGTCCAAGTTATTTCGTAGTCTCCTAGAGTATAGGATGATGTCATCTGCGTAGAGTGATATAGCATGGTGGGCGCCATTTATGTTTATACCACATCCCGCCGAGGACGCCTGAAGTTTGTGGGCCAATGGTTCGAGGGCAAGATCAAACAATATTGGTGAAAGGGGGCATCCCTGTCTTGTGCCCCATTGTATGTGATATGGTTCTGAGATATGCGACCCTGTGCGCACCCTGATTGTGGGAAGGTGATACAATAATTGGATCCATCGAGTGTAGGCATGTGGAATCCCAAATTTCTGTAGCGCGGCCAGCATGTAGTCCCAGCCCAAGGTGTCAAATGCCTGTGTGATATCTAATGTGATACATCCTGCCTCTGGGACCTCCATGGTACAAGCGAACATAACGTTACACAGCCGGCGTATATTCAAAGACGTACTGCGCCCGGGGACGAAGCCACATTGATCTATATGCACCAATTTCGGTACCAGGGGCTGCAAGCGATTGACTAGTATTTTACTTAGAATCTTATACTCTGTATTTAACAAGGAGAGCGGACGGTATGCGGATAACTGAGTGTGGTCCCTCCCGGGTTTGGGAAGGGAGGATATTAGTGCTTGTGTTGTAGAGTGGGGCAAGGTGCCTGTCTCGTAGGCCTCCTTATACGATTTCTTCAGCTGTGGGGCAAGTTGTTGCATGTAAGTGGCGTAAAACTCCGCAGGTAGGCCATCTAGTCCTGGAGTTTTGTTATTGGGGAGGCCTTTGATCGCAGCTTTTATTTCCGCCAGCGTTATAGGCTCAGCTAGCATTGTTTTGTTCTCATCTGACAACTGCGGGAGTTCTACTGTTTCTAAAAAGGCGTTAATCTCTAAGTGGTCAATCGGTAGTGGGGCTGTATAAAGCGCCCTTTAATGGTCATAGAAGGCTTTATTAAGGCCTGTTTGTGTTACTGCCTTGGTATGCTGAGGCAACCAAATTTCCATTATTGGCGTAGGGGGAGGGGCATTTCGGAGGATCCGTGCCAATAAGGTGCCTGTTCTGTCTGATTCTGCGTGTGTTTTGTGTAAGAAAGTACGGTGGTCTATTATACACAGTTGATCCAGTAGTTCCGCTTATTTATTGTGGACCTCCTGGAGGTCCGTTTTGCCATGGGGTCTCGGGCCGCCTTAGTTTCTAGTATGTGCAGTTTGTCTTCAATGTCCTGCAAGTCTCGGTGGACCTGTTGTCGGGCTCCACAGGAGGTGCTAATAGCCGTGCCCCTGAGTACTACCTTGAATGCCTCCCATTCTAGTCCTACGGAAGACGCTGTGCCAGCATTTTCGGCTAAGTAGTGTGTTATGGTAGACACTAGTGCTTCCTGATATACCACATCTTCAAAGTGGTGGGAATCCAGCCGCCATGAAGGGACCGGGGCTGGGACACACCCCCATGTGAATGTGATCTCCAACGCACTGTGATCTGAAATTGTTTTGCCCACATAGGTTGCTCGAGTAGTTTGCGTAAGAAATGACGAACTGCATAACATATGATCTATCCGTGTGTGAAGGTCATGTGTGGTGGAATAAAATTAATATTCTCTCATTCCCTTATTATGATTACGCCATATGTCCATCAGGCCCCATCCTCGTGCCCAGTTCTGCAACGTTTTGGAGTGGCGTATTGATTGGGCCCCGATCAGGGGGAGGTGGGATCTGTCTAAAACAGTGTCTGCAACCGCATTAAGGTCGCCACCAAGTACCCAGGTAATGTCCGTCCAATCCGCCAGTGCTGTGCTAACTCGGGCATAGAACAGTTCCTGTTCTGAGTTGGGGCGTATAAACTTCCTAGCACTATGGGATTACCATCTAGCGTACCCCGGATCAGGACGTATCTGCCCTCCTTATCTATTAGTTTCTCTTGTATTGCAAATGGGAACCCAGACCGTAACCAGATGGCCGCTCCCTGGGCAAAGGCAGAGTAGGTCGTATGATATAATTGCCCTCTCCATTTATTTTGTAGTTTGGTGGCCTCCAACGCGGTTAGGTGTGTCTCTTGTAAGAACACTATTTGTGCTTTTCGCCCAATCAATTGAGCATGTACTCTGTGTCGTTTGTGTAGTAATCCCATTCCCCTAATGTTCTATGTAATACAGTTGTAATGTTGTATCGTACCCAATCTAGCCATTAACCCCTTCGCTGCTAGGCCTTTCCCCCCCCTGTGCTAAGCCTTTTTTTGGCTATTTGGGGTAGTTCGCACTTAGGCCCCTGTAACTTTTTGACCACATAAGGCAGTGGTTCCCAAACTGTGCGCCGCGGCACCCCGGTGCGCCACTAAAACCAGCCAGGGGCGCCACGGTCGCAATTGCAGAGAAGAATCTTTTAGGAATTACATTGGCCGTTTACATGTAGGCCGGCTGCACTGCTCCTGGCGCCCACTAGGTGGTGAACTTGTGCCTTTTAGCCCCATGATTTGTTTTTTTCGTTTCTCTCTCATAGCTGCCAAGGTTTCAGATTGCCATGTGTGACGTTTTCATAATTTCAGTGTAATTATGAGTGACATTTCAACAATTATGTGTGACATTTTCTCGTAAACAAAATCAAGCAATGAAGATGAGGGAAACATTTAAATATAAGAAATTACATTCTTTTGAGGAACTAGAAACTCTAATATCTTAAAACTGTTGTAAAGCAACAAAAATGGAAGGGCACTAACCTAGTAAAAAGCAGTTACAAACAGCTAATCCCCGTGAAAAAATACAGTTGTGCAAACATGCTTGGGTCATGTAAGTTGACAGCTACTGTAAAAAGCTGTAGTTTTACGTTCCTCTCTGACAAAGAAATGTGTCCGGGCGCTTTGAAAATCCAAGTTTTGCTTAGAATACAACGCTTTTCCAGCTGTCGGCACTTGAATGAGGCCTGCAGACCTTTGCCCCAGACTCCTCTCAGGCGGGGTGAGGAGAGCAGAGTGGCCCATTAGGCAGAAGCTGGCACCCAGTCAACAAGAAGGTGGACTTCTTCCTCCTGGGTTTGTTTACAGTCCAGGCTGCCCCAAAGTTGCCCTGAGAGGCCAACAGCCTGCCCTCTGGAAACTGAGCAATGCAGGCGAATGTGTCCCAGTTGGGCTGGCGCGCTGTCACGATCCCCTGCTTGGCCTAAACTGCCCTCCCTTCCTTTTTGGAGCCAGGCTGCAGGTGCGGAGTGTCCGCTTTCGGAGTACAGTGGGGCTTCCTCGCTTCTCTGCCTTGTGGTACCGGGCCCAGCCAGTGAGGGTCACGGCAGCGCCGGCTGCCTTTTCCCTCTACTTGCTCCAAATCGTCACATTTAAAAAAAAAAAAAAACAGCAGCAAAACACAGCAGTGCAGCATGGCCACAACGGCAATGTTCGCCTATAATTAACTGAATTATCTGCAAGCAAGCAGGTGCGTGGTGTGCCTAAAATGATCAGCTGTGAAACAGTCAGGCGCATAATTAAAGAGGAATGTATTGTGCCACACGGGCTCTGCGTGCTAGCACATTCGACCGTAAAATTCTTTATAGAAACAATCTAAGAAGTAAACCAAGTTTGATTTAGTCAGTTGAGCAGGACCTCAAAAGGGAACGATTATAGGAAAATGATATGAGAAGCTCTCCATACCTTCATTCCTATTATTTTCAGGGATTAAAATGGAAGTCCTACCGAGGTCGGCCTTACATTCTCTCCCACCAAAATATAGTAATGTAATGGGGAGCCGCGGCCTACGGCCAATTGGTCAAAGGAGCCGCGAGTCAAAAAAGTTTGGGAACCACTGACATAAGGTATCCACGCCAAATTTGCGTCCTTTTCTTCCAACATCATGGGGATTCTAAAGGTATCCAGGGTTTGTGGATTCCCCTGGAGGGGACCCAGAAATTAGCCAAAATACAGCTAAATTTAGTTTTTTTGGGGAAAAAGGGGAAAAAAGTGCTGCAAATGAAAGCGTCTGAGTTTTTCCCTGCAAATGGTATCAAAAAAGGGTTTGTGGGGCTGAAATCACCATTTTCCCAGCTTTTAGGGAATGACAAACTTTTGTCAGAAAACCAAATTTGTTTACACAGTTTTGGCATTTTTCTGGGACATAGCCTATTTTTGCTATTTTTTGTGCTTTCAACCTCCTTCCAGTTAATGGTAGAAATGGGTATGAAAGCAATAATGGATCCTGGAAAGCTATACATTTTAGTAAAGTAGACAAAATTCTGAATTCAGCAAGGGGTCATTTGTGTAGATCCTTCAAGGTTTCTTTATAGAAACTAACAGTTAAATATAGGAAAAATTGAAAATTAGTTGAAAAAAACAGCCTTTTGTGTTAACGTTTTTACCTGTAACTTCTTCTAATTATGACAGCTCTTTGAAAGCAATATACCGTTACATCCGCAGGACCTTACTGGTTGTGGGGATATATAGGACTTGTAGGTTCACCAAGAACCCGACGAACCCAGAGCCAAAAACTGAGCAGCAACTTGCAATGGTTTTTTATTATGTACCGGGTATATAGCAATTATTCTGAAAAAATGTATACATGGAAAAATCGGAATGAAAGACACCTATGTATTTCTGAAATGGGAACAAAATATAGAGTTTAGAAACAGTAGATATTTGCACATTTCCGAAATTGGGAATACTCATACTAGCATGAGAATTATCGGTCATTTTCAAAATGACTTCTTTTTTACATATTGTCTTTCATTTGGAAGGCAGAAATGCATTGAAAGTCAATAGGTAATAACAGTTGCTTTACAAATCTGAATTACCCTAAGTCTCCCGATAAAAATGGTTCCTCACTTGTGTTGGTAGGCATAGTGCCCACGACACGAAACGGCTCAAAACGCAACGTGAACACACCACATTTTCACAATGAAAAATTACCCTTTTTTTGCAAAGTGCCTAGCTGTAGTTTTTGTACCCTAGCTCTGTCGGCACCTAGGGAAACCTAGCAAACCTATACATTTTTGAAAACTAGACACCCAGAGGAATCCAGGATGGGGTGACTTGACAGGCTCTCACCAGGTTCTGTTACCCAGAATCCCTTGCAAACCTAAAAAAATGCCAAAAAAAACACATTTTCCTCACATTTCTGAGGTGGAAAGTTCTGGAATCTGCGTGGATCCACAAATTTCCACCCACCCCGCGTTCCCCAAAGTCTTCCGAGAGAAATGGTACCTCACTTGCATAGGTAGGCCTAGTGCCCGCGACTGGAAACGGCGCAAAACACAACGTGGACACACCACAATTTCACAGTGAAAAATGACCCTTTTTTGGCAAAATGCCTAGCTGTAGTTTTTGAACCCTAGCTCTGCTGGCACCTAGGGAAACCTAGCAAACCTATACATTTTTGAAAACTAGACACCCAGGGGAATCCAGGATGGGGTGACTTGACTGGCTCCCACCAGGTTCTGTTACCCAGAATCCCTTGCAAACCTAAAACATTGTCAAAAAAACCACATTTCCCTCAAATTTCTGTGGTGGAAAGTTCTGGAATCTGCGTGGATCCACAAATTTCCACCCACCCAGCGTTCCCCAAAGTCTTCCTAGAAAAATGGTACCTCACTTGTGTGGGTAGGTCTAGTGCCCGCGACAGGAAACGGCACAAAACGCAACGTGGACACACCACAATTTCACAGCGAAAAATGACCCTTTTTTGGCAAAGTACCTAGCCGTAGTTTTTGAACCCTAGCTCTGCCGGCACCAGGGGAAACCTAGCAAACCTATACATTTTTGAAAACTAGACACCCAGGGGAATCCAGGATGGCGTGACTTGACTGGCTCACACCAGGTTCTGTTACCCAGAATCCCTTGCAAACCTAAACAATTGTCAAAAAAACCACATTTTCCTCACATTTCTGTGGTGGAAAGTTCTGGAATCTACGTGGATCCACAAATTTCCACCCACACCGCGTTCCCCAAAGTCTTCTGAGAAAAATGGTACCTAACTTGTGTGGGTAGGCCTAGTGGCCGCAACAGGAAACGGCGTAAAACGCAACGTGGACACACCACAATTTCACAGTGAAAAATGACCCTTTTTTGGCAAAGTACCTAGCTGTAGTTTTTGAACCCTAGCTCTGCCGGCACCGAGGGAAACCTAGCAAACCTACACATTTTTTAAAACTAGACACCCAGGGGAATCCAGGATGGGGTGACTTGACTGCCTCTCACCAGGTTCTGTTACCCACAATCCCTTGCAAACCTAAAAAATTGTCAAAAAACCCACATTTTCCTCACATTTCTGTGGTGGAAAGTTCTGGAATCTGCATGGATCCACACATTTCCACCCACCCTGCGTTCCCCAAAGTGTTCCAAGAAAAACAGTACCTCACTTGTGTGGGTAGGCCTAGTGCCCGCGACAGGAAACGGCGCAAAACGCAACGTGGACACACCACAATTTCACAGTGAAAAATGACCCTTTTTTGGCAAAGTGCCTAGCTGTAGTTTTTGAACCCTAGCTCTGCCGGCACTTAGGGAAACCTAGCAAACCTATACATTTTTGAAAACTAGACACCCAGGAGAATCCAGGATGGGGTGACTTGACTGCCTCTCACCAGGTTATGTTACCCAGAATCCCTTGCAAACCTAAAAAATTGTCAAAAAAAACACATTTTCCTCACATTTCTGTGGTGGAAAGTTCTGGAATCTGCGTGGATCCACAAATTTCCACCCACCCCACGTTCCCCAAAGTCTTCCGAGAAAAACGGTACCTCACTTGTGTGGGTAGGCCTAGTGCCCGCAACAGGAAACGGCGCAAAACGCAACGTGGACACACCACAATTTCACAGTGAAAAATGAACCTTTTTTGGCAAAGTGCCTAGCTGTAGTTTTTGAACCCTAGCTCTGCCGGCACCTAGGAAAACCTAGCAAACCTATACATTTTTGAAAACTAGACACCCAGGGGAATCCAGGATGGGGTGACTTGACTGCCTCTCACCAGGTTCTGTTACCCAGAATCCCTTGCAAATCTAAAACATTGTCAAAAAAAACACATTTTCCTCACATTTCTGTGTTGGAAAGTTCTGGAATCTGCGTGGATCCACAAATTTCCACCCACCCCGCGTTCCCCAAAGTCTTCCGAGAAAAACGGTACCTAACTTGTGTGGGTAGGCCTAGTGCCCGCGACAAGAAACGGCGCAAAACACAACGTGGACACACCACAATTTCACAGTGCAAAATGACCCTTTTTTGGCAAAGTGCCTAGCTGTAGTTTTTGAACCCGAGCTCTGCCGGCACCTAGGGAAACCTAGCAAACCTATACATTTTTGATAACTAGGCACCCAGGGGAAAACAGGATGGGGTGACTTGACTGCCTCTCACCAGGTTCTGTTACCCAGAATCCCTTACAAACCTAAAACATTGTCAAAAAAAACACATTTTCCTCTCATTTCTGTGGTGGAAAGTTCTGGAATCTGCGTGGATCCACAAATTTCCACCCACCCCGCGTTCCCCAAAGTCTTCCGAGAAAAACGGTACCTCATTTGTGTGGGTAGGACTAGTGCCCGCGACAGGAAACGGCGCAAAACGCAACGTGGACACACCACAATTTCACAGTGAAAAATGACCCTTTTTTGGCAAAGTGCCTAGCTGTAGTTTTTGAACCCTAGCTCTGCCGGCATCTAGGGAAACCTAGCAAACCTATATATTTTTGAAAACTAGACTCCCAGTGGAGTCCAGGATGGGGTGACTTGACTGCCTCTCACCAGGTTCTGTTACCCAGAATCCCTTGCAAACCTAAAAAATTGTCAAAAAAAACACATTTTCCTCACATTTCTGTGGTGGAAAGTTCTGGAATCTGCGTGGATCCACAAATTTCCACCCACCTCACGTTCCCCAAAGTCTTCTGAGAAAAACGGTACCTCACTTGTGTGGGTAGGCCTAGTGCCCGTAAGAGGAAACGGCGCAAAACGCAACGTGGACACACCACAATTTCACAGTGAAAAATGAACCTTTTTTTGGCAAAGTGCCTAGCTGTAGTTTTTGAACCCTAGCTCTGCCGGCACCTAGGAAAACCTAGCAAACCTATACATTTTTGAAAACTAGAAACCCAGGGGAATCCAGGATGGGGTGACTTGACTGCCTCTCACCAGGTTCTGTTACCCAGAATCCCTTGCAAATCTAAAACATTGTAAAAAAAAACACATTTTCCTCACATTTCTGTGTTGGAAAGTTCTGGAATCTGCATGGATCCACAAATTTCCACCCACCCCGCGTTCCCCAAAGTCTTCCGAGAAAAACGGTACCTCACTTGTGTGGGTAGGCCTAGTGCCCGCGACAAGAAACGGCGCAAAACACAACGTGGACACACCACAATTTCACAGTGCAAAATGACCCTTTTTTGGCAAAGTGCCTAGCTGTAGTTTTTGAACCCTAGCTCTGCCGGCACCTAGGGAAACCTAGCAAACCTATAAATTTTTGATAACTAGACACCCAGGGGAATACATGATGGGGTGACTTGACTGCCTCTCACCAGGTTCTGTTACCCAGAATCCCTTACAAACCTAAAACATTGTAAAAAAAAACACATTTTCCTCTCATTTCTGTGGTGGAAAGTTCTGGAATCTGCGTGGATCCACAAATTTCCACCCACCCCGCGTTCCCCAAAGTCTTCCGAGAAAAACGGTACTTCATTTGTGTGGGTAGGCCTAGTGCCCGCGACAGGAAACGGCGCAAAACGCAACGTGGACACACCACAATTTCACAGTGAAAAATGACCCTTTTTTGGCAAAGTGCCTAGCTGTAGTTTTTGAACCCTAGCTCTGCCGGCATCTAGGGAAACCTAGCAAACCTATATATTTTTGAAAACTAGACTCCCAGTGGAATCCAGGATGGGGTGACTTGACTGCCTCTCACCAGGTTCTGTTACCCAGAATCCCTTGCAAACCTAAAATTTGTCAAAAAAAACACATTTTCCTCACATTTCTGTGGTGAAAAGTTCTGGAATCTGCGTGGATCCACAAATTTCCACTCACCCCGCGTTCCCCAAAGTCTTCCGAGAAAAATGGTACCTCACTTGCGTGGGTGGGTAAAGTACCCGCGACAGGCAAGGGCCCAAAACCTATTGAGGCGACATCAAAATTACCTATCACAAAACAACCTGGTTTTGCAAGGGGGGTCCCATGAGATTTTGGCCCCGGGCTCAGCGGCCATCTAGGGAAACCTACCAAACCCACACATTTCTGAAAACTAGACACCCGGAGGAGTCCAGCGAGGTATGGTTTGCGTGGGTCCCCTAACGTTTTCCTACCCAGAATCCACTGCAAACCTCAAATTTATTTAGCTGAAAAAATCACTTTTTTCTCAAATTTCTGTGTGGGAAAGTTCTGGAATCTACATGGATCCACAAATTTCTTCCCACCCAGCGTTCCCCCAGGTCTCCCGATAAAAATGATACCTCACTCGCGTGGGTGGGTCAAGTACCCGCGACAGGTAAGGGCCCAAAACCTTTTGAGGCGACATCAAAATGACCTATCACAAAACAACCTGGTTTTGCAAGGGGGGTCACCTTGGTTTTTGTCCCCGGGCTCGGCGGCCATCTTGGAAAACCACCAAACCGAAACATTTCTAAAAACTAGACACCCGGGGGAGTCCAGCGATGTATGGCTTGCGTGGGTCCCCCAACGTTTTCCTACCCAGAATACCCTACAAACCTCAAATTTAGCTGAAAAAAATCACTTTTTTCTCAAATTTCTGTGTGGGAAACTTCTGGAATCTGCGTGGATCCACAAATTTCCTCCCACCCAGCGTTCCCCCAGGTCTCCCGAATCGTTGGCGTCTAGTGGGCTATTTGCCCCCCCGGGGGGCAGATTGGGGGCTACTGCCCCTATCTTCCCCCCAGGGGGGGCAGAAAGGCTGTAAATTTTGCGGGTGGGGGTGGGGGCATTGGCATGCCCGTTTTGGGCAGCCCCCACCCAAATTAAAATTTGCCCAAAAAAATCCCTGGCATCTAGTGGGCTTTTTGCCCCCCAGGGGGGGCAGGAAGGCTGTAATTTTTGCGGGGGAGGGGGTGGGGGCATGGGCATGCCCGTTTTGGGCAGCCCCCACCCTAATTCAAATTTGCCCAAAAAAAATCCCTTGCGTCTGGTGGGCTTTTTGCCCTCCCCGGCGGGGCAGATTGGGGGCTGATGCCCCCATCTGCCCCCCAGGGGGGGCAGAAAGTCCACTAGACACCAGGGATGTTTTGAGCAAATTTTAATTAGGTGAGGGCTGCCCAAACGAGCATGCCAATGCCCCCACCCTAATTAAAATTTGCCCCAAAAAATCCCTGGCGTCTAGTGGGCTTTTTGCCCCCCTGGGGGGGGCAGATTGGGGGCTACTGCCCCATCTGCCCCCCAGGGGGGGCAGGAAGGCTGTAATTTTTGAGGGGGTGGGGGCATGGGCATGCCCGTTTTGGGCAGCACCCACCCTAATTCAAATTTGCCCCAAAAAAATCCCTGGCATCTAGTGGGTAAGTAAGCACAAATACACAGTGGTCTCCAGGGGGAGACCAAACCATATACTAAAGAAGTGGAATGCGAACTGCGACCGAAGTCGGGACTTGGGCCAGAAGAGCTAGGGACACAAGGAACCACCCAAGGTAAGTACCCAGGAACCCCACGGAGGCTGTGTGCAGTGTGGAAACACAGCCGCCTACTCAATGCAAGTCAATGGGAAAGTCGCGGTTGCAGTTTTTAAGAAGAAGGACCCTTCCCAGTGTACCCTGAAGGAGCCCTGTGGAAGACGGAAGGTTGGAGAGTCACCCCACCCCTGGATACCTCAGGAACCAGGATAACTACACCAGGGAAGCCGGGTGCATGGGTGCGAAGTGACGTCGGAAGCCGCCGTAGACCACAATGGAGGATTTTAGGAAATATGCCGCTGGCGAAGAAGGTGGAAGAGTACGGTGAAATCCAAAGATGGATTCTGGAATAGAAGAACCTGCAAGCAGAGGGGACAGAGTCTATGCCACTCGTAGGTGATCAGGAGGCACGGAAGCCCAATGACCATCGATGATGGAAGATACAGGAGAGTTGACGGTGACCTTGTCGCTGCAGCGGAGAGGACCAGGCTACGCTGTGGAAAACCAGGAGCCTTTCATGAGCTGTCCCACAACGAAGGTCGAGAACCAGGGGGTCAGTGTCCGGCGGGAGCACCAACAAGCCTTGGTAGCAGCATCAGATTTGGTAAACGAAAAAGGTGTAACGTTGAGACCAGCAATGTCCAAGGGCTCACCAAGTGCAGGAGAGTCAGAGCAGGCCCCTAGCGAGCAGGGGAGCCCACTGAAGTAAAAAAGAACCCCGAAGAGGACCCACAGGCCAAAGGCACAGGAGTCACATGATGGCCTCGAGCAGCTCACTAAAGACGCAGGCCCGCGGTGCAGAGAATGCGGTGAGGACTGAGACCTTGGTAGGAAGAGATGCTGGGGGCTGGAGCTTCGTGTAGCCTGAAGATCTCTGGAGGAAAGTCAACAAGCCTTGGGAACAGCAAGTCTACGCGGTGCACAGTGGATCGGAGGGATACTGGCCTCAAACTTGCTGAGAAGACAGTGCAGGCCTCGGGGGAGTTGGAGAACCACCACCTGTATTGCTTAGCCTTTCGAAGTCCGTGGGACATCAGGAGCAGCAGACCTGTCAGCTTAGTTGCAGTGCCTGCAGATGCAGGTGAGTGACTCCTTCACTCCAAGGGAGATTCCTTCAGGTGTCTTTGATGCCCACAGGCCTGGAGAAGAACCTGGATGAAGCACAGGCACAGACCATGCAGAAGACTGGCAGGATGATGAGACCAGGAACAGCAGGAGTCTTCCTTTGTGCAGTCTCGGCTTCTAGGCGAGTCCAACGAAGTCCAAAGTGCCCAGATGGTAGAAGTTGAAGGGGTTTTGGATCTGAATCTTGTTTCATGACGAATCTGATGAGCCACCCGCAGGTAAGCCCTTAAGTACCCTACGGAAAGGGTTTGGACGATTCAGGGATCCCTCCCAGGGGAGGGGCTGGACAGAGGGGAGGATACTCCCATGCCCTTTGTCCAGTTTTGCGCCAGAGTGGGAGCCAACGGCTCCCTGAACGGGTTCCAACTGGAGTATGCAAGGAGGGCACATAATGTGCCCTTCAAAGCAGTCTGGTGGCGCTGGCAAGGGCCCCTACCCCAGACCAATACACTAAGTTCTGTCTGAGAGGTGGTTACACCTCTCTGTGACAGGAAACCTATCGTTCTACCTTCCCCTGCTGGAGCTCAGCTCAGCAGCTGGAGGGCAGAATCGTGTCTGTCGTCGGCAGCAGCACTAGCTTGCTGTTAGACCCTGAAAGGTTGGTACCGCTTCGTTAGTGCAGCTGTAAAACATACCTTATGTCTGAACTCGAAGAAGGAGATGCAAGGATAGTTCAGGCCATGCAACTTCTGGTGGAGGCTGGGAGGCTTGACCTCCTCCGAAACGGGTCCCAGCATAGCAAGGGGCAGCCCTCCCACAGGGCATCTAGCTGTGCAGGAGCAGCGGTAATTGCCTGTGCGTCCGAGCGCGGGCCTCAATCCGCTAAGTGGCAACAGGTGAGCAGTCGGGGCCACTCTTGCATCAGGAGAGCTGTCTCAAGCAGGGGGGCAGGTGGGGCCGGCCCCGGCATGTCGCTTAGTGAGTCAGCGAGCTCGGCCATGCTCGAGCGCCGGAACCGCTACGCGTATAGGAGGCCAATAGGGGATTGCGAGGCCTCCCGGAGTGTTATTGAGGCCTCGCAGGGTTTTTCTGGTGTATCACAGCATGAGACCTCCCACACGGAGCGGGAGGCCTTGCCGTTACAAAAAAGGGGCGGGCCACCGCGGACGCACAGGCGGTCTCACTTAGAGGGAGAGGGAGGGTGGGAGCTTTGAGGGGGATTTCAACAGGCCGGTTAAGTGCAGGCCAGGCTACACGGAGGGGGGAGGGGGGCTGGAAGACAGAATACGAGATCTTCGCAGGGAAGGGGAAGCTGTCCAGCCCCTGCCTGGGGCGGATTTTCGTGAAGTTTATAAACAGTGGGTAGGGGAGGGTGTGTGGACAGAAGGGGACGAGCAACAGGCAGGGAGATAAGTCTCTTTAGAGGGAGACAGAGGGGAGGTTGATTGGGGAAGAGACGCTTGGCTGGCACCGGCCCCTGCCGGGGGGCAGGGCCATTTTAGCTAATGCAGGCACAGGGGGGTCGGCCGGAGCCCCCGGTACCCCTGCAGGGAATGCTGCAGGGGTACAGGAGCTTTCAGTGTGCGTCCCTGCAAGGCATCTGCATTAAAGAGCCTGGAATGGATCGAAGAAGGGGAGGAGAGTGGAGGGAGAAGGGGACAGTGGAGGGCAGGCACAGATCTGTGAGTACAGCCAGCGTTTGGACTGTGAAACCTCCTGGCAAGGTCTATGGGAGGACAGGCCAGGTGGGGTAGAGGAGGGGAAACAGAGCGGTGTCCTGACGGGGAATGGGACCAGGTCGGTCGGCTGGGGTTTTTCTCGGGCCACAGTGCCCCACCACATAGCTGGGCATGGGTGGGGTGCGGGGAGTCCACAATAAGGGGGGTTCATTTTACCAGCACACCGAATCATGCTTCTCTTTTTCAGTTTAGTGCGTGTTTTGGGGGGCTAGACTTGGAAGGTGCAGCTGAATGGCCCGAGGGGAAGAGACAGCGTGGCCCATGCAGCTAGCTGGAATCTGTCGCTGGACGGCAAGATCACGGCCACAGGAGGGTCCAGCACGACATCTGCTGTGCAACCGGTGGAAGGATTCAATGCATACTCCACCACGCTGCATTACGGGACTATGCGTCCCACATCTGTACGAAGGTAGGGAGGGCAAGGTATGGCCCCCCTGGATAGGCGCTCAAGTGATCACAAGACTCAAGTGCTTGACCCCCTTCACGGCAGGTTTGATACAAGCGTGCGCAGAGAGGTAGGGTTGCAGTGCGAGCATTCAGTGCTAGACTATGATCAAGAGAGTCTGGAGGAGGAGGGGGAGGGGTTGCTACGGGACAATACCAAGAGACAGGCAGAAGTATTACAATCGTGGGAAGATGGCGCAGCAGGGGGGGTCCTCTAATCCATCTGCACCTAGTATTTTCCAGGAACCAAAGGCCCTCAGCAGGACAGGACAGAACTTGGCGGCCTCAGATGCTGGCAAAGCAGCAGGCCACCGAGCAGGCACCAACCTTGGCGCCAGGTAAGTGGCTGAAATATGAGTCTCATGACTCAGGTAGTGTTGGGCCAAAAGGAAGCAGAGGCAAAAAACAGCAGAGCATAGGGGAAGCCCGCATAAAAAAAAATGTGTCCGTGGAGTCGCTGCTAGAAACCCTCTCGAATGTGGGGAGGCCCACATAAAGATGGTGTCTATTTGGGTCGAGGCTGGTGAGCCTCAAGATGGCGGGGAGGCTCAATTAAGGAAAGATCGGTATGTGCAGGACATTGGTGTTGGTACAGAGGACCACTCAGTGCGCACAGAGAAAGACAGGCCACTGCAAAATGGGTGTGAGCAGGACAAGAAAGACAAAGGATCACCGTGAATGGGGACTGGGGTAACAGAAGCGGGACAGGGCATTAAACAAGGGGAGGTACCTTCGGGTGACATGAAAAAGGACTCGGGTGACAAGATAGAGAGTAAGGAAGTAAAACTAAAAAAAATTCCTTACATTGGGACATCTAAGCCCTTGGAGGGACATCTTATGCTGTCGACTAAGGAGAAAATATGGAAGGGAGAGTAGGTTGAGATTTCTGAAACTCTTGCATCGGGAATTGAGGTCAGCGGTGGACCTGGACGCTCAGTGGGGGAGCTGGACACAGACTTGTGACAGCACACGATGGGCCCAGCGAAATTCGGCAAAACCATTTTTGCAGCAGCACAAGGGAACTTTGCAAGTTTCGGCATGAGTGCCTGAGGTTCTCAGGAAGATATCCATTGCCATTGGTTGCATGCTTTAGCACGGGAGGGACCAGTTTTGCCGCCGGTTATGGGTAGCAGCAAGGGACACCAGGTGGTCAGCTAGGGACGAATCAAGGGCAGCGGGCTTTAGGTCTTGGTAGGGGGACACAGGGATCTAGAGGAAAGGGCTTGTATGCCCATTAAATTGGAGAACTTCGCCTTTTGGCTTTGCCATTATGACAAGACTGAGGACACCAGTTTACTGTTAGGAGGTTTTAATGACAGATTTAGACTTGGGTACGATGGCCCGAGGGTGCTCCGATGGGCTTCTAACTTGAAATCTGCGACTGAGCATGCACAGGTGGTCAGGGTGAAATTGCAAAGGGAGATACAGGGGTAGGATGGCGGCTCCTTTTGATGACTGGCAATGGAGCATCTTATTGAGTCCCCTATTGGAGTTGTGGCTAAGAAGTAACTAGGGCAGTATCGGCTGATACAGCACCTATCTTGGCCGGAGGGTCAGTCTGTAAACGATTTCATTCCAGCAGAGCCAGTATCAGTGAAATATTCATCTGTTGACGTGACCGTAGCGTTGGTGAAGGTTGGACGGGGGGCACTGATGGCGAAGAGCGGCATTAAGTCTGCCTTCCGTTTGTTGCCGGTACAACCTGATGACTTTCAGCTGCTGTGCATCCAATTTGAGGGTCAATGGTTTGTGGACAGTGCCCTCCCAATGGAATGTTCCATTTCGTGTACATTGTTGGAATGTTTTAGCACATTCCTGCAGTGGCTATTCATCTGGCACACAGGACATGACCTTATGACGCACTACTTGGATGACTTTTTCTATGTCGGGGCCTTCTGTTCCAGGGACTACCAGCGATCGCTGGATAGCTTTCGGATTCTGATGACGGACTTCGGTGTTCCCTTGCCACAGAAGAAGACAGTGGGTGCTAGTTTCTATTTCAGATGTGGATAAGCCTCATTATTTAGAATAAAGGGGTTTTGAATCAATAGATAGCAAGGTATGAGAAGGAGCAGTTGGCCAACAGAATCGCGGTAACGAGCAAGGACAGGAGTTTTCATGGAAAATGAATGACCAAGGATTAGAAGAGATAATGTAGTACCTGGCTGAGAAAAGGTGCTGAAAGTATCCAGTTGTGCCAGAGCCATGGAAATTTCCCAAGGAGGAGTCCCATAAGAGTGTCACATCGACGGCAGATAATATTATGTGCTGTGTTTAGTTAGGGAGAGAGTCCATCTTGGGTTTCCTTAGGGAGCGGACCTATGCTACTGCTTGCGTGGCTTTAAGCTACATGACCCTTCGTCAGAGTGTTTTCTACTGAAGACTCTGATGGCTGACACCTTTCTTCGTTCCTTATTTGATTATGTCCTTACTCAATTGCTTTAGTTTAGGGTTGCCCCCCTCAAGTTAGTGTAGGGAAAGTTAAGTTACTCGTGCTCGTTAAAGAGAATTATCTGATGCAATTTAATCTTCATTTCTTCTTTCTGATTACTTGCGTCTTTTTCTTAGAGCTAGTCATTTGCTTTGTACTATATAGAGTACATCTCTTAAGGAGATTTGAACTTATTTTGATCTTTTTGTACTTTTATACAATTTTTACTGAGACTGATCTACATTGATTTTTTTCTGAATTTATAATTAAACTTACTAAACTCAGATTAAGAGTCGAGTGGAGTAATGTGTAGCAACTGTATTGAAGTTGATAACCAGTGATTTGTTTCCTTTCACCACTCACTCTACTAGAAAGACCAATCCCCTCTGGAGAGAATTGTGAAAATGGGCTTAGACTTTAACAGCTATCATGAGTTTTTGTGAAATAACTGGGGGATTTTGCTGCTTAGGTGTTCCCGTACTTTCCAGGCATCTCTCCCACCCCCCAGTAAATATCGGTAGGTTGCATTTGTAAAACTTACATTTCTGATATGTGCCATAACAGGGGTTGCTGCACATATTCGATTTTATGAGCGCACTCGTAATGAGAGCCTTAGATTGGACCTGTCCTGCTTGCTCTGAGGAACTGCAGCTACTGATCCTACAGGACAGAGCCTGCTAAAGTACTCTGGCGGCTGCAATGCTGTGTGTATCACCATCTTGGTTTTGCCACCTGGGCTCTGGCATTTCAAAAAGCCGTGTGAAAGTTGAGTGTGCCGGGAGGTTAAGGGGCAATAGTACCAATAGGAAGAAGGAATCTGTCCCTTGTATGGACCCTCTCCAGCTCCTGTGGGTAAGAGATTATGGCAGTAGCACCCAAATGTTTTTACATTTTTAGGTGCTTCTGTAAGTACTATTCTTAAAACGGTGTCTTGAAAGAACTGTACTGTTAATCCGAATTCAGGATGATATCAGTTGAAGCCATTTTTGTTAGGTCTCGCCCTGTCAGGTTGTGAAAGACCTATTGCGGGCTTACCAAGAATTTACAGTGGGTTTAGAAACCGTCCAATGTTTACCATTGGTTGGCTTTGTCGCTCTTATTTCCTTACTTCTTATTATATGGCTTTCCTTGTCGGTATTGAGTGTGTCCCTCCCCGGAACGTAGTCACTTAACCATCATTTTGCTTGTCTAACTTGTGTTCCTCCTTTATTCATTTTTAGGGAACTAGATTTTTTCTTTTTGGTTAAGCACTCTATCATAGTGCTTGTGTTTTTCAACCGTCTCCCTCATGCTTTACTCCAACACCTAGCTGCTCCATGCTCCAAGTTGCTCTTGCATGCTTCTTTTATCCTCCAACACCCACTCAGATGTCCTTTTATTTTAGCCCTCTGCTTCCCCCACCATTCCAACATTGTCCTCCACCCTCGCATTTATTTACATATTTTATTTTTTTCTTTATGTTTAGCCTATATTTTTTGGGCACAGCTGCTGCCATTTGCTGCCGGGCTCTTTTGCAAACTAAATTTTTTTTTTTTATTGACCAAACTATGTGTTGCCCACCTTCTTAAATCGGTCAATAAAAAGGGAAGTGGTGCGTGGAATTGCATGAAGACACCTATAGAATGACATGACTGAATACAGCGGTCATGCATTGAATCTATTTTTGTTTTTATTTTAATTTGTGCTGATGCGTAACTGCACTGGCAAAAAACATTGTGCTATTTGCTTTTTACCACTGATGTTGAACATCACCAAATAGCATTGGCAAAGCCAATGGGTCACAAATGTGAGACCTGTTGGCTTTGCCAATGCTTGTTCCTACTTTTTAGTTGTTTGTGAAATATTGTTTTCACACATTCTTGTGTTGCCTGGCTCTCTTATCCATCGTTTTTATGTGCATATGCTGCCATTTAGGTAGGTGTAGAGGGAAAGTTCTTTAATTCTAAACAGTCCCTTTGTGATTTTGAGATGCATTTTATGTCAGTTCTTTTAAATATTTTAGGGCAATTTATTTTTCAGCTTTTTTGTGTCAAAACGTTTTATTAGCATTTTAAAACAGTAAAGATGAGTAGTCATACCTCAATGCAGGCACCAGTAGGAAAGGCCAACCAGAGCCACTGGCTAAAGTTGTACACATTGTTCACATCTATCTATCCGCCTCGGGCATGCTCGTCATTTCCCTATCACATGTCGGCTTCATGTTTGCTCATCCCTCCCTCTCCCTCCCCCCAACTGCAGAAGGATGAAACAATCACCAGTGTCCACTTGCGAAAGCAAAATACTCTAGTCAAGTGCCCCCCCCCACATATGCCGTTCGAGGGCTGCCCCCCCTGTAAATACAATGTACAATTGAGTAGTGAGGCCCCTCTTCTCACTGTCAGTGAAATAGGTCTAGTGCCCTCCATTGTGGGGAGAGGGCCAAGCTGGGTGTCCCCTTATTCAGACACCCGACCAAAGGCTTTCAATTTAATTCAAATGTTAAATAGGACCCCTGGATGTTGCTCATTTGGCGCTCCATAGCTAGTGTCACCAGGAGGCGTTGGTGCCATTGTGTAATAGGTGGCATTTCTGCTTTTTTCCAGTAGGCCGCTATTGTGAGTTTTGCCACGGCCAGGCACCGTGGGCACATGTGCCATTCGTCTTTAGTCAAGCGAGTCAGGGCAGAAGGTTTTAAGCCCAGGAGCATCACCTGGAGTAGTTGGAATGGGAAAAGTCAAAACCATCTGCAGTAGTACGGAAACCTCTCCCCAAAAAGGTCTAATAAATGGACAGTCCCATAATATGTGAAGCACTTCGCTGAGTGCACCACAGCCCCTCCAGCACCTGGGAGAAGCATCATGGTACATGCAGTGCAATCTATGGGGGGTATAGTGCCAATCAAATCAGACTTTATAGCGTATTTCTTGTCCATGAATGGATGCTGATGTGGCATGTATGTCCCTTTGCAGTTTATGCCAGCATGTAGGTTTGAACGTCCTCCGCAGTACTCTTTCCCACTCTGTTATACTGACATGTGCCAGGAGTAGTGGATATAGTACCAAAATCGTCCCCGTGTACCCTCCAATTTAGGGAATTGGACTTCGAAGGGGGTTTCGGCTCTAGCGGCTCCTGTGTGTTGAATGGGCTGCGTGACCCAGTGCTGAACCTGCGCAGATCCGGAGAGAGCTACCACAGTCAGTTTTGACTGTCTTTTTTCCACTTTTTGTTGAAGTTTTTTGAGACTTGTCTCCAAGTGTAGCAGGGATATCAACGGGGAAGGCTGGATTCTCGTCTGTCCCTGGCATCTTGAGTGCGACCGTCACACCAAAACTTGCGCCGATTGTCATGCTATGCACCCCAAGGCCTTGAAAAAGCGATCTCTCCAGCTCCTTGCAGCTCGACGTGCGACACTGCAATGGTCTTGATCCCAATCAAGAGGAAGGTCCTGGGATTGGTTGCGGAGCCATCGATCTTCGTCTAAGTCGTCCCACTCCAGTAAGTCCCACAAGAAGAAGTAAGAAGTCGAAGAGGTCTTCGACTTCACCCCGTGCTTTGCCGTCATTCGACGAGAAGAGGGAGATTCGCAACTCGAGGCCTGGCTCTGCAGTTTAACACCGTCGCCGCGCCTCTCTGAGTTTCCTTTAGCTGGAGAGACCCCCGCCCAATTCCGCAAATTTTATGAAACCATGCACCTCATATATTTGGGCGGCTTGTCCCCGCTGGAGTACCTTCGGGCTCCGTGAGCTCAGGAGGGGCTCCTACTGGTTCCCTGCCAGTGGGTCCGCCCTTGGTGCTAGTCGGGCCCCTTGGATCCACAAACAAATCCCTGGCGCTGGTCCCGCTGTCCACTCCCGGCGCCGCCAGTGGCACAATGGGCGCAGTACCCATTCTGATCTCTGTCACAAAGCCGGAGGGACGTCGCCCGACGCTGACTTAGGTGCAGACTGGAGCAGTAACCCTCCAGGCCAGAGCCTGAGCCCAATTCCTATGGGCCAGGACTTGGGGAAGATTGAGAGGGGCCACTGGATCCCGACGAATACCAGCTCCTAGACCCCCAGTATGGACTAGTGTGAGGATGTGACACATGCCAGTGGACTGGAAACCTCTCTAGATGCTGGCGTGGTCTCTCCTCCTACCATGGCTACGGAGGAGGGAGCATCATTTGCTATGGTGGTGAGGAGAGCGGCCAAGGTCCTGGACCTTCGCCTGCCGTCAGTAGCAGTCAAGACTAACATCTGCACATAGGTGCCCCAGCCAGGACTTACCCCCTCAAAACCGCTTCTCCCTTTTAATGAAGCCCTCATGGACATCCTGCTTGGGGCCTGGTCCATGCCCTGCACAGAGGCTCCTGTGAACAAAACAATTGCCCGCCGCCATCGCCCTGCCCCAGGGGACCCCATTTTTCTCACTCAACACCTGGAGAGCTTGGTGGTCCAAGCCTCCACTTCACAACTACTGGCGTATTCCCTACCACCCCCCGGGTAAGGAATCCAAAAGGTTGGACACCTTGGGCGAGAAAATGTTTTCTTCCGCCAGCCTGGCACTGCGATCAGTGAACACTACGTGCCTTCTGGGCCGTCACTCCCATTCACTGTGGGAGTAGGTTGCACAAGTGCTGCCTAGGCTCCCGGAGGAGACCCGGGTCATACTCTCCCAAGCTATTGCTGACAGGAGAGACGCAGCTAAGTTCACCATCCAATGTAGAGTGGACACGACCGATTGGCTAGGCAAAGCAGTTTCTTCGTGTGTGGCCTTACGGCGCCACGCCTGGCTGAGGGCGACTGGCTTTTCAGGGGATGTCTAATCTTCGCTTATGGACATACCATTTGATGACTCCCATCTCTCCGAAGACAAGGCAGACTCAGTGCTGGAGCGCTTCAAGGATATCAGAGCTGCGGCCAGGTCCATGGGCCTTTCCATGGCCCCTCGTGAACCTCAGACCACCTTTTGCTCCTTTTGTAGCCATGGAAGAGGCTTCCAGCTGCATCTCTACCCACCGAGCCACCACGGCACGCAAGCTCCCAAGCCTCTGCGTGGCTGAGGATGTAGTACCCACAGAGCCCGTGGGTCGAGCTGCCAGGGGTCGGCTAGTACACCACCCATCCCAGAGGCCGTAGCCTCCAAACCTCTTTAGTTTGCCCTCCCACTATTATGGGCAGCCAGTGGGAGGCAGAATACGTCATCACATCCACCACTGGAGGTTGAAAACATCCGACCGCTGGGTTCTCCAGATTGCCCAAAGGGGCTACTGCCTCCCCTTTGTGACCACCACTCCACCCATGCCACGCACCGATGACAGAATGACTGAGGACCATCTCTCCTTACTCTGCCAGAAAGTAGCGGCTCTCTTGGCCAAGAAAGACATAAAGAGGGTGCCAACATCAGAAGTAGGTAATGGTTGTTATTCCCACTACTTTCTGGTGCCCAAAAGGACAGAGGCCTTCATCCTATACTAGACCAGCGCCCTCTCAATTTCTTTATGAGAAAGGAAAGATTCAAAATGCTCATGCTCGCTCCCTGGACCCGGGAGACTGGATGGTAGCGTTGGACTTGCAGGACACATTCGTCCACATTCTTGTCCTGCCTGCCTACAGGCGTTACCTGCGGTTCACTGTGGGTCACGAGCTTTTACAGTTTGCTGTGCTCCCTTTTGGCCTTACCAGCGCACCTCAGGTGTTCACCAAGGTGATGGCCGCAATTCATCTGCACAGATCAGGGTGGGCATTCTTTCCCTATCTCGACGACTGGCTGCTTAAGGCGGGCTCGCCCCCAGGCTGTCGTCTCCCACCTCCAGACTACAGCGAACCTCCTGGACTCGCTGGAGTTCACTATCAACATTCCAAAGTCACACCTGACTCCCTCTCAGATGCTACCTTTTATCGGAGCTGTTCTAGACACAGTGCAGTTTCGGGCTTATCCACCCAAGTGGTAGGTCCAGGATATTCAGGCTATGATACAGATGTTTCGGCTTCTATCCTGGGTTTTGGGGAGACTGACTCCGAGGCTTATGGGTCTCATGGCCTCCTGCATTTTGCTTGTGACAAATGCCCGGTGGCATCTATGGGCTCTGCAGTGGGACCTGAAGTTCCAGTGGGCACAGCATCAGGGCAATCTCTCCAACATGGTCTAGATCTCGGGGTACTGCAAAAGATCTGCAGTGGTGGTTAATGAACCGCGATTGGGTCAACAGCAGACCCCCTTCCCTTCTCCAACCAGATCTGACAGCTGTGACAGATGCGTCACTCCTGGGATGGGGCAGCCATCTGGGAGAGGTGGAGATCAGAGGCTCTGGTCTCTGGCAGAATACGGACTCCACATCAATCTATTGGAGCTCCGAGTGATCCGGCTGGCATTGAAAGCCTTTCTACCCTCCATCAAGGAAAGGCTAATGTAGGTATTCTTGGACAACACCACCGCCATGTGGTTGTGCAAAAAGCAGGGCGTGGTGGGGTCGAGACCCTTTGTCAAGAGACCCTGCGCCTCTGGACATGGCTGAAACATCAGGGGATATCCCTGATGGTCTAGCATATCCCTGGTGGTTCAACACCTGGCCGCTCTCTGAACGCCAGGGCTTATGAACTCAGCCGCAGATGCCTAGCAGATCACAAATGGTGTCTCCATCCGGAAGTTTTTCAAGCTGTCTTTCAGGAGTGGGGAGAGTCTTGGTTAGATCTGTTAGCCACTGCTGAGAATGTGCAATGTCAGCAGTTTTGTGCACTGGAGTTTCCAAGGCGGCTCTCGCTTGGAAACACTTTTCATCTTGAGTGGAGCTCAGGCCTCCTGTACGCTTGTCCACCCATACCACTCCTGCCCAGAGTTCTCAGTAAGATCAGGAACGACAGGGCCCAAGTCATCCTTGTGGCTCCAGCCTAGGCTTGGAGAGATTGGTATCCCAAGCTGTTGAGCATAGCCATCGGTTCTCCAATCAGGCAGCCCCTTTGGGAGGATCTTCTGTCGCAGCAACAGGGAAGGGTTCTCTAATCAAACCTGTCAATGCTATGCCTTCATGTGTGGAGATTGAGTGGCGACAGTTGACAGCTTTCGACCTTCTGCCCGAAGTCTGTAATGTCATCATGGAAGCCAGACGTCCCTCCACCAAGATGGTATACACCTGCTGTGGGAGCAAGTTTGTGGCATTTTGTGCCGAAAAACAGGTTGACCTCCTTTCTGCTCCCCTCTCTCAGGTACTTCTGTTTGTTCTTTCCTTTACCCAGTAGGGTTCTGCTTTGGGTACCTTAAATGGCTATCTTTCTGCCATCTCAGCATTTACGCGGTTGCCAGATCAACCATCCCTGTTCAAATCCCATATTGCACGTAGGTTTTTGAAAGGTCTCCAACACATGTTCCCTATTTCACCCTTTATCATGCCTCAGTGGGAACTAAATTTAGTACTCACCATTCTCATGTGTACTCCCTTCATGCCGCTACACAACTGTCCTACCAGGCTTCTTACCATCAAAATGGCCTTTCAGGTGGCCATAACACCTGCCCAGAGGGTCAGTGAGCTCCAGGCTTTGTTATCCAAGTCTCCGTACCTCAACATCTTCCCGGACAAGCTGGTCCTTCACACTAGGGCATCCTTCCTTTCAAAGGTGGTCACTCCCTTTCATGTAGGCCAATCCGTCACTTTGCTTCCTTTTTTGCTCCATCACATCCCTCTAAGAAAGAGAAGCGGCTCCACTGACTGGACCCAAAAGAGTGTTGCTGTTCTATCTTGACCGCACAAAAGATTTCCAGGTGGATGACCAACTCGTCGTAGGCTATGTCGGAGCCAAGAAAGGGAAGGACTGCAGAAATGGACCATCTCCAGATGGATCATGCTCTGCATTTAAAGCTGCTACGCATTGGCCAAGAAGCAATCCCCAAGAAGGTTTGCGTGCTCATTCCACCAAAGCAAAGGGTGTGACCACTGCATTAGCACGCGGAGTCCCAGTCCTGGACATCTGCCAGGCAGCAATGTGGGCTTCACTGCACACGTTCACAAAGCACTGCTGCCTGGACAGTCAGGTCCGTCGGGACGGGCACTTTGCCCGTTCAGTCCTGCAGGACTTTTTAGTGTGACATTGTTTCGCAGTCCCACTCCGGGGAAGTATTGTTGGGTATCTATTCTAAGGTAAGGCATCTGTAGATAGAAGTCTCTATCAGAGGAGCAAGTTACTTACCTTCGGTAATGCCTTCTCTGGTAGAGATTCTGTTTAGCCGTAGATTCCTTACCGACCCACCCATCCTCCCTGCTTTGCAAACGGATTTCTAGGAACAGGTTTTTTTCCATTTTAGGGCCCTAGTTTTACACAAGAGTGGTCAGTGTTCTTCGTGGCTCCGTGCTCCTGGTGTAGAAAGTTGTGAAAAGAAACTGACATCAGCGCGCTGGGGTGTCGCCTATATAGGCACCGTGCACGTCACTTCCCGCGCGGATGGCAGTGACAACGCCATGTGGAACCAAACTACGCCACCTACCGGCGCGCAGAAGTACTGCTCACGAAAACTTTCTGGATCCAGTCTGATGCCTGGAGATAATTCTATGGTAAGGAATCTGCGGCTACCACATAAGGCTTTACCAAAGGTGAATAACTTGTTTGACTGCATTAATTCTGCCAAACCAGGACAACATTAGACTCCCCCCAAGACTGTATATCTTTAGGTATAGTTGAAAAAAGGGTAGGGTTTTTTGCCACGAAAAGCTCAGAGACCTGGCACATAAGTTGAACGCTGAGATATTTATCTGCGGACAGGGCCCAGCAAAAGAGAAAGCAAGGAGACCGACCGGCCACCTCCTCCGTTTCAAGAGTCAAATTTAGAATTTCTGATTTGTCAAGATTAACCTTGTATCCAGCAACAAGTTAGAAGTTTTCAAGTATGTTCAGAACAGCTGGGAGTGAAGTTCGTGGGGAACCCAGTGTCAGAAGGACATCATCAGCATAAAGGGAAATCTTAAATTCCGGTGAGACTAATTTAATCCCTGTCTGTCAAACTAAGAATCCTAGGGGTTCTATAAAAAGGGCGAAGAGGAGGGGCGACGGGGCAACTTTTTCGGGTTCCCCTGAAAAGATGAAAAGGCCCACAGAGGTGCCCATTAAGGGTCCCCTGGTGCACGAGTTGTCATAGATAGAGAATACCATCCGTAAGAACGGGGGGCCCGTGCCCATCTTCTGAAGCATGATTCTGAGGAAATTCCAATCCTCCAGGTCGAAAGCCTTCTGGGCATTAAGTCAGAGCAGTACAACCGGTATCTTTTTGAGGGTGACCTTCTTGACCAGGTGGAAAGTCGCCCGTACATTATCGTGGGCATGTCTGCCCTCAATAAAACTGCTTTAGTCCGAGTGTATTAATGTAGGGGGCATGTAATTAAGACAAATTGCCAGAACTTTCGTGTAAAGTTTTGCATCAACGTTCAGTAGGGCAATCGGTCGAAGCAAAGCACAATGTCTAGTATCTTTATTAGCTTTTGGTATCACCGTGACTGTAGCCTCACTCATCGTTGGGGTGACTGCTCCTACAGTGGCACAGTGGTTGAATAGAGCTGTGAGTTTAAGAACCAGCCTAGTAGCAAATATTTTGTAAAATTAGGTCATCAGGCCATCCGGCCCTGGATTTTTATTCGGCTTTAAAGTTTTAACGGCTTGCTTGACCTCTTCTGGGAGGATCGGGCCCTCTAACGAGTCCCGTTGTTCGTTAGTGAGTTTGGGGAGGTGAACGCCCTTCAGAAAGGTCTCCTGCTCTTTTACTGGTGGGGACGATCTCCATAGAGAGTCTCATAATAGGAGCGGAATTCTGTTACCTTTCCAAAATCATCCACTATTGGGGTCCCCGAGGAGGCTGTGATTTCTCTAACATACTCTCTCTCTCGTTTACCCCGCAGGAGTCTGGCAAGAGAGGTTCCAACTTTGTCTCCACTGATGTATTAAGCGATTTTTAAGATGAAGTAGCGAGAGCTCTGCCTTGTTAGTAGAATGTACTTGTAATTGACCTCTGGCAGTCATGGGTGCTCTAGTAATACAGCACGGAGGCCGTCAGATACTCTCCGCTTCCAAGTCATGAATCTCATTCTCTAGTTTCCTCACTGCCATTAAGCCGCAGAGGCACTTACATTCCACAGCTACAGCTAAAAAGCAGCCTCTCATATCAGCCTTAAAGGCGCACCACTCTCCCGAAGTGGGCACTCCACCCCCTTACCCTCGCCTTCATTATGTTCAAAGTACTCATCAGTTTGTTGAACTATGCCATGTTTGGTGACCAGGTCTCTAAGCAGAGATGGGTGTCTCCGGTTTCCCCTGGGCTTTTGCACCTCAGTCAAGTTGGACTGTGGTCAGTGCATGGTGTGATACTATGATAGGCCTGATGTCCACATTGACGGTCAGTCCTACGAGGGAATTACTCAGCAGTATGTAGTCTATCCTGGAGAGTGTGTTGTGTTAATGACAGTAAAAAGTAAAAAGCTGCTAAGAATAGATGTTGTTCCCGCCACTCATCCTGTAAGCCCAGCTCAGCTAGTGCCCTTTTTGGAGAAAGCCCCCGAATGGGTGGTCTAACCCCACTCCCTGTCCTGGTGAGGACTGCACACCAAATTGAAGTCCCCGGTCAGTACAATATCACCCTATGCTATACTTGCCAGTTTCTCAGGGAAGTCAATAAGGGAAGAATCTTGGTGGAAGTAGAAGCATACACTGTGGGTATTGTGAGGGGATGGTCCTCCAGGGACCCCACCAAGATGAGGTATCGGCCGTCCTTGTCTGCGTGGGCATGGGCAACTGAATAGAGGAGATTGCATCTCATATATATTGCTACCCCCATGCTTGGCGGCAGCAGAGGCAAGGAATCCCGAGGGATATGCCCTGTATTTCCTTTTCCGGCGATCTTTACTAAGTAGGTGAGTTTCCTGAAGGCATATTACATCAGGTGTGGAATTCCTAAGCATGCACTAAACAGCTCCGTGTTTATTTGGGGAATTCAGTCCTCGTACTTTAAGTGAAATAATTTTGGTCATGATGGCTTGTTAGTATGAGGGGTGTAAGTGTGGGAGCACCATGAAGGAATAATGAATAGTCAATGTGGTGGAGCTGGTGTACCTATTCCTCCCTCCTCCCCATTTCATCTTTGCTGACAATAAGTTGCAACTAGAAAAAAAAGAAAACAATATCAAGCAGTAACCAAGAGATGTCATAAGGCAAACACGGAAGGGAGCGCCCACTCCTTCTGTCCATAGCGGGAGGCAGAAGTGGCACGCTGCCCCCATAACACTGTGCACACGGGCAGAAGGCCCCTCTCCACCTGCTCAACCGGGTCCTTCTGAACAGAATATACCACTCAGCTAGAGTCTGCCCCCCACTAAGAGTTCATGGGTCTCCCTCCCGCCAGCCGAATCAATGCTATGAATGTCTTCTGTGCTCGACGCGCCTGGTAGGTTCTCCATTGATGGGGACTACCGACCTCCAGAGCCCTCCGAGGCAGCTGGTCTTCCCCAGAGGCACATCGCCATATCCACCAAAGGGAGTCTCTGGTCTGCAAGTCACCTCTTGAAAAATGCTTCGCCTCTCAAGGTGGTAGCCTGTGGGCCTCCGCAGAGTTAATCCAGCATGTACAAGTCACTGACAGGCAGTGCCCTTCAATCCAAAAACCATTGAGTTGGAGCCATTCTTGATCACTCAGAACTTCTCCATATGTCCAAGTCCGGGTCTGCTATTGGGTAGCCCCGCGCCCCAAGCACCACCCCAGGGGATCTCAGGTGGCACCCTGTTGCCCAGAGTCCAACTGTATCCAAGAGGTTCAATGGGAGGCATGATCATTTGCATCGGAGCCCCTCCTTCCATGGGCACACAGGTTGCGTGTTATGGTGCTGGGGGCTACTAGGGAGTGTCATTGGCGATGCCCAAAATTGTCGCTGCTCGACGAACCTCTGTGACTGTATGACGTTTGTCACCTATTTCAAAAGAGAGACCAAATTGGTAAGCCCACCTGTAGTGGATGCCGTCGTGTCTGAGCTTTTTCATGTTGGGTCGGAATGCTGCATGTCGCTGGAGCGTAGCCCGGGATAGATCCTGAAAGACGGTGCAGGAGAAATTCTAATCAGACACTTCACCGACTTTCATCACTTGTTGTGGAACCTTCTCTGTCTCTGAGTAGTAGTGAGACTTCACAAGCACGTCCCTAGGATGCTGTTGCTATGATTGTCTCTTAGGGCCTACTGGATGCATCCAATCCACTATTATTTCGGAGTGTGCATTCCCCAACAAAGGGGAGAGCATTCTAACCTCAAAGCCCTCCAGGTTGGTATCCAGGATCTCCTCACTCAGGCCGTTGTTGTGGAGATTTTCACATATTGAGTGGTTGTTTAAATCCTGCAGTTTCTCCAAGGCCTTCCTGAATTGGTCCTTAACAGCTGAGCAGGTCGCCTCCGTGCCGGCGTGAGCCATCGCGATTGATTCCAAGCATGCTTCAGTCTGCACAATGCGTTGCCCCACTGAGTACGTCTCCTCTGAGAATCGTGATTTGATTGCCCAAGTCTGTGTGCAGCTCCACTAGGCTCTTGTTTGAGTTCATCCCTGAGCTCTGTCTTGAACACCCGGAGGCTAAGCAGGAGGTCTGCCTTGGTTAAAGCCACAGCTGGTTAGAGGTGCTAGCCTGCGGTTGCTGTGTGTGAGGGCGGGCAAAGTCCAAGTATGACAGGAGCGCAGGTCGTGTCTGGGGTTTCTTTTTAAGGGGCATGAAAGAGGTCTCTGCCACTAGCACCGCTAGCACAGACCCCACTGCTTTCAAGCGGGGTGGCGGGCTGGTATCCATGGAAGATCTGGGGCGGAATCCAGGCACCTGTAGCAACCCACCTCGCCTCACTTCTAGGGCCCAACTCACCGGGGCGTATGTCTCAAGGGGTCACCGGGGCTCAGGTCAAGCAGCACCCCAGATGGAACTGTCGCCCTCCGCTATGCCGTGCTTCCCGGTGTGACTTGATTGCTTGTGCTCCCCGGTCTCTAGGGCTCGCTCAGCCCAACTGAGTTGCTGATCTCCAAGAACGGGGTGCTTGTTATTGCATGAGAAATGCGTCTCCGCATAGGTATTGTGTCGCCCCCTTCCTATGTGTTGACGATCGGGTTCATCGCTCTTCCATCTCCCACTTGCGGAGGCTTCGAATGTAAGCCGGTGCATTGGGTCACCTCACGGCAACCAAGTCTCAGCAACATGTTCTCCCGTGAAGTCCAAGCATGGCCCACCATTGGTGCCATTCAGTCAGGCCTGCCTCAGCCTGCTACACCTCCAAAAGAGGCCTCCCCGGCTTGCTGCCATGTCGCCAGGGCCTCGCTGAGCCCCCAAGAGGCCAAGCTGAGCCTAGGCTGGTGTACAGAATGTCAGGCTTTCCGCTCCATCAGCACTGCGCCTTCATTCTCAGGCGTGCAAATGGATATCACGCGCAGTCGCACTGGTCTCAGCAGCTGCTAGACGCTAGGCCCTCGGACACCCGTTGATGGGTCGCCGGCAACTCCCTCTGTGCAACTGCGGCCTCGCGTTCAGTGCCGCCTCGCGTTCAGGGCCACAGTACTACTCATGGGCAGCCGCAGCCGTCGCGGTGCCACTCAGCCTCTCCTCACTGTTTTCTTAGGGCTAGCGGCAGGGGTTATTGTTCCCGCAGCCTCTTCATTGCAGGAATGGGTCCATTTTAGCTCAGATCAGGTACAGGAGACCCCGTAGAAACCAACGGCCAGCGAGAGAGATGGCGATGGGCGTCTCACCTTTCCCCCATCTTGGCCACCCCCCAGCATTTTCTGTTTTTCAGCTTTTAATGTACAGTTACCTAAATCATTGTGTTCTTAGAGTTTATGTAGACTAGGGAAGAAATGTTTGCAGTCCCAATCAATCCAAGTGTTTTGACCTCTCTGTTGATATGCATCTTCCCGATGCCTCTGAAAGGCTTAAAAGTACATTGCATCTCTCTCCTTGACCACCATCTCTCCTGCAGTTCCTTTTTATCTTTCTCTTTTCTGTTTCGGTCTCTTTCTATTTCACCGCTTTTGGACTCTGTTTCGGTTTAATTACATTTGTCTGTCTTGTTCTCCATTCCGCTCTACACAATCTTTCCTTTTGTGTTTTCCACTCACTGTCTTTTTCTACTTTCCCACCTTTCTCAATCTTCTCTTGAGCAGAGTTGCCACATTTTTAGTCTCTGCTTCATTTATTGGCTTTTTGTTCTTCACCAAGGAGAATGTGTTTCTTCTTATCATCTGTGAGGTCGCTGACAATGGGGAGCGTTCCCCGTAGTTGTAGTTCCTAATTTCTTGGGGCAGTATTTCAGGAAGTGTATCATGTATTCTGTGAGGCCCAGACCATATTGTAGACATAATTCAGTCTTGTTCTTTTTCCGGGCCTCGACCACCAGCATGGGATAGATGGATCTGTATTGGTCATTAATGGCCTCCTTTTGGTTTTTCGCAGTAAGTAAACGTTATTCTATTTGTATTTACTGTTTCTTAAAAGTTTCATTTTTTTCTCCTTGTTTGCATTACCCAGCAGGTTTCATGATTTTTGTTTTAATAGTAGATTTGGGTATTGTTTTTGAGCTTTTCCTGTTTATTTGGGAAGTGTGTGTAGTACCGTTAGACACTCAGGGCCCGATTCCGATCTCGCTCGGAAAGCCCTCCGTACGACTCGGATCCGGAGGGCTTTCCGAGCGAGACGTGCTTCGGGAGTCCGAACGAGCGAGTACGATGCAGCCATATGCTTACGGACTCAGTTCGCTCGGACTCCCATTGAACTGTATGGGAGCCTGTGTACAGACGCGTACACAGGCTCCCATAGGAGAAAAGGTGTGGGTGGGGAGAAGCGTACACCCTGTGGCGGGCACCCCATGGTGCCCGCCACACTGTGCATGCTTGGATCGGGGGGACCCATGGGCACCCCCCTGTGATAGATTCGGAGGGCCCCGGGTGAAGGAGGGGCTGGTACGGCCCCCCGAAGTACGCTTCCAACAGCCGTTTCATCTCGCTGAGACCGAGGCGAAGCGGCTGTCCGAATCGTGCATCGTACTCGCTCGGTCGGAAATCGGCTCCATTGCGCGGCACGATTCGTCTACAAACGAGACGTACGGAGCGGTTCGGGTCCGGAAACGATTCGGTCGGCGCTTACGCGATCTTCGCATCATACTTGGTCGTTCGGACCTGTGTACGATTCGGTCGTGAACAAGGTCTACGAATCGGATCCGGTAAAGCCAAATCCGATTTGGAGGCCTTCCGAGCGAGATCGGAATCGACCCCTCAGTGTTTACACTTGGCCCTGTGAAATCCATGTTATTTCCCCACCCCTGAATTACCATTTCTGGAGGTCCAGATATGTCTCGCAAGTTTTTGGGTAAAAACATGCGAGAATCAGACTTATTGTGTCAATTCCAACATGTTTTTTATGGATATTCATCCCTTCAGCAGGTCTCCATACACTCACCATCAGTTCTCCTGCTAACTTAAAATTCTAATGGGTGCTGTAAAACTAGAGTTCAGTGGCCCATAAGAATTAATAAGCCACTCTTAATGGGAGCCCAATTAAATAAATAATTCATGGTAAAAAATGGTTCTGAAGACCTGTCAAGCAGTATTGATTTTTTTCATTGTACTTGTATTTTTTGACACTCTGGAATGGGACCTGCGTGATGCTGGCTTATTATTTTTGCTCTAAAATTTCATTTCTGATAGAGACTTCTAATCACAGATTTCTCACATTGTGACTACCCGCAGGTGCCAAACTGGATCTGAAGATTTTTCAATTCCCTTCCGGGTCAGTAGGGGGTGTTGTGCAGCGCCGAGTAGGATCCGTCCTGCCCCACATGTGATGTTAGGGCCACTACATCCGTACTACCTCTGAGTTCCTTTCATTTACTGGCCTTTCGATGTGGATGCAGAACTTCATGCATCCTTTCAATTGACAGACTCATTTTCCTGCAAATCTTTTTCTTTGTCCTAGGATGTCCCCTCCTAAAACCACAGGTTCTAAACCATGTACGGACTGTCATCGCCAGATGTCAGTGACTGACACCTACGATGTCTGTCTCTGGTATCTCGGCTCCAAGCACGACTTGACTCATGTGACTGCTGTGCAAAGATGAATTGCAAGACCATCCATGACAGCGAAGTTGAAGAAGTCCCGTTTGAGGGCACAAATGTGATTCTGAGGCTGGTCTTTTCATTGATTGAGATCAAAATCAAAAAGCACAGGTAAATCACAAAAATCTTTTTTTTTAAAACCAAACCCATAAGAAGTCCATTGTCCTGCTACTCTCCCCTTTGGGAGTCACATGGCGCCCCGGGTACCGCCATGCCACAGTCATTCCTCCACTTTGGAACCAATTCTGACCCTGGTCCTGATGACCTCCCTGGACCATCAGCAATTCTGCAACAGCTCCGTAACCTGAGACTGGCCATGGACCAACTTTTGGTACCCATCTAGAATCCTCTGGAGCACCTTCAGACCCTCAGGTTAATGCCAGCAGACCCGTCCCCTACACCACCATGTGCCACTCTCTCTCTGATCGACACTTGCCCCTTACTTGAACTCGGCTCTGCAAACCCTGGTGCAAAGTCCGGCGCCACATGTGATGCCACGACCAAATCCACCAGTCCAAACCTCGATGTCGTAAGTGGAGCCGATCATTTTGTAGGAATCACACACTCATCTGCAACCTCCTCTGAGGTCGCAATCAACATGCCTATACTCGCACTCGGATCCTGAATTGTCCTAGCAATATGACAATGAACTCCCCGATTACCTTTATGATGATGACTACCTATTCCAGGACCTACAGATTCTACAAGTCTGGATACCGCTCTAGACATTATCCTTTCTTCCCCTGATCCGACAATGGCAGCAGAGGTGTCTGCCTCCTTTCCTAAAGTTATTAGGAGAGCAGCAGGAGTTCTAAACCTCAGCTTACCTACCACAGAAGTTGAAACAAATGTTGTGAATGAAGTCCTTAACCCAAGACAAACGAATGTATGACGGAAATACCCTGCTTGCTTTTACCACGCATTTTTTACCCCACATTTTTTTGGAACGCATATGCTTTTACAACGTATGCCTTTACCACGCATTGTTAATATATATATTTATATATATAAACAATGTATTTGTGGGGGGAGACCCCCCACCCCCCTAAAAAATGGTGTGGTAAAGGTACAACGTGGTAAAAACCACGTTGTAAAGGGTGTTTCCCGGACAAATGAGTCAAGAACATTTTACCCCTTAGTGAAGCTCTTTCTGACGTGCTGAGCCTACTGTTCAACAGGCATGTAGCAAGGAGATATAAGTCTGCTCCCGTAGACCAGGATTTCCTCCTGCGACATCCTACTTCGGAGAGTATAGTAGTCCAGTCGCCCATGAGCAGTATTAGACTTTCCCAACCACCTCTCCTGCTAGAGAATTCAAACACATGGAAACATTTACCATATGCATGTTTTCCTCCACTAGCCTTGCCCTTCTGTCAGTCAACATCAGATACCTCCTACAAAGTTATTCGCACGCATTATGGGATAGAGAAGTGGACATTTTACTGGCTATCTCTGAGGACATTCGACCAACCCTACAAACTCTTATACAGGATGGTCTCTATGCAGTGAAGTATTCAATACTTTTAGGTCTGGATACTGTGGACTGTCTGGGTAGGGCAGTCGTGACTAGTGTGGTGCTTAGGCACCACACAGGGATTGGCTCCACTGGCTTCCCAAATGACATCCAGCAAACTGTAATAACATTTTCTTTGATGGCTCTAGGGTTTTTGGAGCGAAGGTGGAATCGGCCTTAGAAAGATTTCAAGTAAGCAAAGCCACCAATCGCTCTCTAGGTTTGCGCAGCCCACTTGGCAGTTCCACTAGCAATTTCGCCTCCTTTTGAGGCTTTGGGAGGGGCTACCAGTAGCAATAGCACCATAATGCATCCCTGCAACAACAGGCCTCTCAGTCCTTTCGAGGTAGAAGCAGTAGATCAGGCCAACAGTGTTCAGGCGCAACAATCTGCCCAGAGACCAGCCTTCCCCTTCTGCAGACCACACAAGGAAAACGCTCACCCAAGCCCCAGTCACCAGCAGACTAGTCTATAGAAACACCCTGCACGCAGGGATCACCAATCGGCTCACAAGAGACTGCAGACCATCAAAAATGCAGCAACCAGACTAGTCCTCATTCTCCCACACCGTGCCCACATCACATCATACCTTAAGGAACTCCATAGTCTACCGATCACACTTCACCCACACATAAAAAGCTCTACACCACACTTGCTCTGCCAAGCTGAACAGCCGCATTCACTTCCACTAACTTTTCAGAATCCTCCGCTCTGCCGGTCTCTCACTAGCACACCCTCCAAGCATACACAAAGCAGAGCAGGCGGCCGCGGCTTTGTTGTACCTGGCCCCTAAATCCTAAAACAACCTACCACAACACATCAGAGCCTCCTCCTCTTTTTTGACCTTCACAATAAGTTAAAGACCTGGCTTTTTTGACTAAGACACCCGCTACAGAGCGCCTGGATCCTTCACGGGTGATTAGCATGCTATAAAAATACCAATAACATAACATGACAGTCTTGATATTTGCCAGGCGTTTACAAGGGAGTCGGTACATACATTCAATAATCACTACTCCCTGGACAACCAAGTCCTGCGGGAAAGGAATTTTACCTGTTCTGTCCTGCAGGATTTCCTGGCCTGAACCATTTCACAGACCCACCACCTAGGGAGGTACTGTGTAGGTATCTTTTCACAAGGTGAGGAATCTGAGGTTAGAAGTCTCTATCAAGAGAACAAGTTACTTACCTTTGGTAACACCTTTTCTAGTAGAGACTATCTAACTGCAGATTCGTCACCGACACACCCACCTCCACAAAACGGGAATGAATTCAAATAGTCCACTAAAAAGATTTCAATCTAGAGAACTGGACACTGAAAAATTCTGATTTCTATGGGCTCCATGTCCCGAGGCGCAGACAGAGATCAGAAAGAAATGGATATCAGCAGGCAGAAGTAATATGGATATAGTAGACCCAGCGTCTCATATGGGGGAGCACAGATCTGACATGGAGCCACAAGTCTCCGATATATCGACGCACAAGGTAATTGCTATTGAAAAGACTTCGGATCCAGTCTGGTGCCTGGTGGTATTCACAAGGTGAGGAATCTGTGGTTAAAGTCTCTACCAGAAAAGACGTTACAGAAGGTAAGTACCTTGTTTGTTGCGATTGCCGATGAGGGTCCAGTGGGAACATATTAGACATTTGTAAACAAAGGAATAAAAGATATGGAAGCACACTGATCTTAACTCATGATATTGGCCTTGCTGAACTCACAAATGTGAATGAGTTGTTTATTCTCTTGGCTTATCAATGGAGAACCCTTTTTCTTGAAACCAGTACCAAAGCATGAGAAGACGCTTGGGTGTTTCATGTTTTGTTTTGCATTTAAATGAAGTGACTCTACCAGGGTTGATAAAAGATGCAAGGTAAAAAGATGAAGTGGGGTTAAATGATGCCTATATCAGCAAAAACATGCTCTTGTTCTCTAGTTAAGCAAGTCCAGAATGGGGAAGCAGGCTACAGTTCCACATTTTGTTCATGCTACAAATACGGCCTCTTTTGCTTACCAGAGGCCACATACTGAAAAAAGCAGCCCATGCACAAAAGGCATGTGACATTAGAAGATCCTTTATGTGATACTGAATTAGCATGAAAGGTCACAAGGACCTGTGGGATGACCACCCTCTACATTATGCCCCCTGGTAGGAGGCTTGGTTTGTTCCACAATGATGCCAAAGTGGCGCCTCTGCACTTTCTTTCAGCGCAGTCGGATTTCACTGATGGGACTTGTACATATAGGAACACCTCACTCCATATCATTATGGACACTGTCTCCAGTCTTGAACATTTCACCTCTAAATCATTGTTTTCAGGTAAGTTAGTCTAATTAGATCAGTGGAATCAAAAGAAGAATACAACACCCAGATCGCATTAGGCTATCACACAAAATTCCAGGGCTTGAAAAGATGTATGTTATGACCAGGAGGGAGGTTGTCAATCTATGTGCATTCACACTCTGTATCCTAGTCTTTGCGAGAGGCTGCGTGGAACTCTTCTAGGGTGGGATTTGGTCTTTAGGGGTGGTCTGAGAATCCATAGCATCCCCATACTCCTTGCTGAACTAATGTTCAGCCACCTTTGTATCATCACACTCAAGATTTAGGTTGGCGACAAACCATCAAGGACTAGTGAGTGAACCTGCTGCTCTGTGAATGCGTACTGCATGCTCCCCTGCACAGTTCTTCAATATGTCTTTGACCACCTGTGCACTAGACCACACATTTATTTTTGATGGTGGTCACTGCCAATGTGGGCACCAGGATATGGTTTGTAATAGCGCAGCTCCACTGGCATATCTAATCTGCACAGTTTTTCATGATACAGCTGAGGGAGTCAAGCCATCACCACTGAGTTACGAGACAAATGTCTAATATGTAATATTATGTTTTGCAGCATTTTGATGTGCGTACAGTCTTTAACTTTATGATGGACAACAAACACAGCACAACCAGCACCTTCATTACCTACATCTGTGGATACAACCAAGTTATATAGGATTTCTTCAAATTCAAAAGAGACCATTCCCTATGAAAAAAGAGAGGGAAGTAGTTCCTGAACCTGGATCCCTGGTTTCCTTAATGGCAAAGGTGCTGTCTCCCGCCACCACCACATGCTTGCTATCTTTTTCAGGGAATCTGCTCACCTCAAATGTCTGTTTTTCTAGCAGAGTTTTTAAACATAGGATTACACAATGCCATCCATGCCTAGCTAGAAACTGGCAAAGCCTTTTGTCATTTTTACAGCAAGGTCTTTAAGCATAGGAGTAGCAGATTCCATCCATGCCGAGTTGAAAATCCAAACCAAAGCTGTAAGAGTGTGGTTTGGTAAAAGGCTTTTGTAATTTTTCAGCTCAGCATGGATGCCACATGCTAATCCTATGCCTAAAGACCTTGCTGTGAAAATAGCAAACTCCTTTAGTGACTTTTTAACTGGGTGTGCATGAGATTGTGCTAATCCTATGCTCAAAAACTCTGCTAGAAAAACAGACATTTGAGGTGAACAGATTCAGAATGGCCAAGTTGTTGCAGGGTGCTCTTATCAAGAGGAGCTGCTCTTCACCTAAACTTGGGAACCACCCAGAGTTCCCTGCTTCCTTTTTTGCATAATATATGCAGCCCTCTAAGCCTGAAAGGGTATTGTCTTGACTTACATTGGGTGCTCACTTGTTTCTAGACAAAACTATACCTCTCTCATGAGCTCTAACTAGAGTGAAACATGTGCCAGGGGTTGCTTTTATTCATTCCATGTTAGCTTGGATGGTATTTTGTCAATGCAAAGCTGTAATACTGTGCCTGGAGGGGTGAAAGTATTTTGCCATTTTTCAGCTCGGCATGAATGGTACTTGCTAATCCTTTACTTAAGGACTATGCTGTAAAATGGCAAAAGGCTTTGTCACTAACTAGCTAGGCATGAGTGACATTATGCTAACTACCAAGGAATAATATGCTTTTAATTCTGGTGCCCACTAATGGCGAAAAGTAATTCTCTAAAGACTACATGTCCCAGCGTGCATCTACTTCCACAGCGCGCTTAGCGTGGCACACCAGGGTGCAATTAATTGACTATGCACGCCCATAAGAGACTTCCGTGCGCCAGAGAGAACAGCAGCCAGCCCCTGATGAGAGGCAAATCGGCCTCGAAACGCGTAGGGCTACCAAAACGATTCTCGTAATGTAGAGGAGATGGGAAAGCTGTTGAGTGACTCCTAAGGCTCGGACCATTGGAAAAAAAATATATATATATATATATATATCTCACGCTCACTTTACACCTCCATGGGAAGCACTCTCGGACGGGTGCTTGTATGCGGCTGTGTACTCCGCAAATTATTATTGCTCCTTTTCCTTGAATGAAAGAAATTCAGCACTCACGGGGGCGTTTGAAAATATTTATTTTTCCAGTATTAACAACAAACGCGTTTCGGCGGTCAGCCTTCCTCGGTGTTACTGGCACACCGGAAGCGACTCTATTTTATTTTACATCCTGGTCACTTGTGTATCACAATGGAAAAGGGACTAACGCAATACGCAAAATATAGCGCCATTTTGAAATGTTACACATACATATAAATTTAAATTTAAATTGCGTACACATAATTTATATACAATAAATATTGAATCACACTATGACAATTTATAATTTCATCAATAAATTGATTAGTTTCGGCTGCTGTTGGATAAAACAGTCATATGTTTGGCTATCTTGCCGTGGATCGGCTATTATCCCCTCTTGCTGCGTCACGTGAATATGACCAAAAGGGGGGAACTGCATAGTTACATTGATTTAACTATATACTCAATAAATATTGAACCACTATATGACATAATGTATCCTATTAATTAAAATACATACCTTCATTACCATTCAAGGTTATATAGAATTCCTCAATCATTTCAACATATATTAGCCGATTAGTGCCTTAGTGTATTGTTCTCTTGCCGTGGATCGGCTTAAGTCCCTTATTATTGACCATTGTTATTTACACATATCCTGTGACATGGATAATATGTAAGAGACATATTATTACTGCAACTGATACCAGCTGTATAACAGCCTAACAATTTTAATTTTTCATTTTTAGGAGCCCAAGTGTGACGCCAACTGCTCCCCACTATTTAATCCTTTTGGGAATTTTGTTCGCAAGTCTACAATATAACGTGACTCCAACCTACGTAATCTCAAGATTCTATCGCCCCCTCTGATATTATCCGGGACATGGTCCAAACCATAGTACTGTGCCAGATTTCTATTGCTGGAATGTTTATCTGCAAAATGTCTTGCTACTGGATATGTTACATCTTTTTTAGAGATTGCCCGTAAATGTTCTAATATCCTTATTTTGAGTGGGTGAATGGTACTACCAATGTATCGTAGCCCACAAGGACAAGTTAAACAGTATACAGAATACGTGGTATTGCATGTCATGAATCTTTTTATGATAGGATACATTATGTCATATAGTGGTTCAATATTTATTGAGTATATAGTTAAATCAATGTAACTATGCAGTTCCCCCCTTTTGGTCACATTCACGTGACGCAGCAAGAGGGGATAATAGCCGATCCACGGCAAGATAGCCAAACATATGACTGTTTTATCCAACAGCAGCCGAAACTAATCAATTTATTGATGAAATTATAAATTGTCATAGTGTGATTCAATATTTATTGTATATAAATTATGTGTACGCAATTTAAATTTAAATTGATATGTATGTGTAACATTTCAATATGGCGCTATATTTTGCGTATTGCGTTAGTCCCTTTTCCATTGTGATACACAAGTGACCAGGATGTAAAATAAAATAGAGTCGCTTCCGGTGTGCCAGTAACACCGAGGAAGGCTGACCGCCGAAACGCGTTTGTTGTTAATACTGGAAAAATAAATATTTTCAAACGCCCCCGTGAGTGCTGAATTTCTTTCATTCAAGGAAAAGGAGCAATAATAATTTGCGGAGTACACAGCCGCATACAAGCACCCGTCCGAGAGTGCTTCCCATGGAGGTGTAAAGTGAGCGTGAGATTTACGAGGAAGGCACCGCCGCTATGGAATCACTACTACCGGTGTGAACGGAATCGAGGACCCGCGAATCGGAGGAGATGCCGGAAATCGAAGACAACCATACCGGTAAGCTACGCATTCGTAAGATTATTGCGTATAATTGCATAAAGCGGCAGGACGAGGGGACGGTATTGAATTTGGAATCCAGTAAACATTCATTGAACGGAGTGAATATGTTCAGTGAATCAGCACGCCAAGATGCGGCTAGAGACATATTTAAGAAACGTGAGTTAACGGCAAACCCAAGTGTTGCAGACCAATCGAAACCCACAAGTATTGTTAGTAACATTATGAATAAATTAGAGAGACTCTACGAACGTGAGACACGTAAATGGTGGGAGGCGACCTCCCTCCAAAACTATATGGACGCGAACAGAGTGCCGTGGGGACTTCGTGTGTATACAGTTCCATCATATGAAAACCCGGATCCACTTTTACTCTCTGAATGGGCTGAACATACTGCACAATATTGTTATGGGACATTGAAAATATTAGTAAAGTATGCGTGGAGTGATCGAGAAAAGGCATTATGTGAAATCAAGGATTTGGAAGACGAGTTAGCAACAGAAGAAGACAAAAATAAAGTAGAAGAGTTGCGAGGGCAAATGAAGACACGTTTGCTAAAATATGAACAAAAGATCAAGCTAAGGAAGCAAGAGAAGTTTGAGCGTGACGAAAATGACTACCTACAGGGTAGGGTCTTAACATTTGCGCGCAAATACGATGGCCCTAGAAAAGAATTGATTCAGAGGTCCAGTAAAGACACGGTTCACAGAATAGATACTTCTGAATCTGAAGTGACAGAAAATGAATCAGGTGATGAAAATGTTGGATCATTGATGGCTGCTAAGAATACAACAACTCCTTTTCACGACGAGTTTCAAATTATTCGACAGTCATGGTTGCGAGGGGGGAAGAACAAACCCCCAGAGAATCCCACCGAAAAACGCGAAGAGCAGGGTGGGGCAAGAAGAGGCAAAAAGTTCGGATGGGCACAACGCAACAAGAAAACCAACAAACAGCAATAGACACAACAAACCTGACAGTTGTCAATCTCACGCCTAGAATCTTAACAAAGATTGAGATTAAAGTATTAACTTTGGGACTGACTTTCTGTCCGAGCAGTCGTATGGAATATACACAAACAAGAATTGATCTCTTTAGCTTTATACGTAAACTAAAGCTACATAAATATTTTAAATTAAGACCAGCAATGAAGGAATGTAAAAAAGTGCCTCTCAGATTAACAGCAACTGATGTGCTTACTGGATGTGATTTACCTGCCATAGAACTGTTGGAAAATCTTCAAAGTGATCAAGAAGAACAGTTTGTTGAAAGTGATAGTATGGCCAACAGAGCAAAACGTGTTGGAATAGAGCAAGAAATGGAAGAGAGTCCTCTAAAACCAAAATCACAATTTATACCACAGATGCCACTCGACGCAATAGATGTCTTTTCTGAGGCAATGGTCAATGACTTACTGCAGTTTAGATCTAAGCAATCCAAGAATAAAATCAAGAATAATATATCAATGGAAGAAAAAGCAGCATTGGAAAGTCTAATACAGGACACTGCAATAATAATCAAGCCCTCGGACAAAGGAGGGAATATTGTTCTTCAAACTAGAACTGAGTACTGCAAAGAAGCCCAACGACAATTGTTGGATTGTAGATATTATGAACTGACTACACGGGAAATTTATCAAGAAAGCGTACACAACTATGAAATTTTAATTAGGAAGTGGTACGATAAACGAATGTTGGGAACTGATGAACATTTATTCCTACGAAACACGAATCCTGTAATCCCAACATTCTATCATATCCCCAAGCTTCATAAGGACTCTTTACATCTGCCGGGCAGGCCAATTGTGTCGTCTCAGGGCAGTCTCACAGAACATTTATCTATGTTTATTGATTATTTTTTGGCCACCTTTGTAGTTCAGTTAAAATCTTATATAAAGGATACAAAAGATTTTTGGGAAAAAATTGCTGCAGTAAGATGGGTTTCCTCATACCAATTAATGGTATTGGATATTACTAGTCTATATACATGTATAGATCATGAGGCTGGTTTAGAGGCCTTGCAGTTTTACCTGAATAAGCGCCAACTTCGATTTGCAGAGCATAATCAAATGTTGATCGAATTTGCAAAATTTTGTCTCACTAATAACATTTTTCTTTTTGAGGAGAATTTCTTTAAACAGATCTCAGGGACTGCGATGGGCACCTGCTTCGCCCCAGCTATGCGAACCTGTTCGTTGGCTGGTGGGAGGAGCAGGTGTCCAGATCATATGAATGTGGATCATTGATGGGCAAAGTTATTGTGTGGTATCGTTACATAGACGATCTCTTTATAATATGGCAAGGCACATCAGAGTCAGCACATGAGTATATTAATGTCCTGAATACTAATCGATTAAATTTGCACTTCTCGGGCGTGGTTAGTTCAGTGGCAGTGAACTACCTGGACCTGAAGGTGTTTGTATCAGAGGGCAAATTAGACACAGCCTTATACCGGTAAAACAACGGCGGGAAATTCTACTTTATTTGCGACAAGCAATCATCCACCTAAATTGATATATAGTATTCCGTATGGAGAGCTGTTAAGATTAAAACGGAATAGTTCCAGAGAATGTGATTTTGTAATGTCAGCTAAAGAGTGCATTGCTAGATTTGCTTTAAGAGGCTATGATAACACATTATTGGAAAAAACATTCAATAGAGTAAAAGGGATTTCTAGAGACCAATTACTGTGGAAAAGAACAAATAATATCCCCAATATTAACGAAGGGGGTAAGTTTAGGATGGTTACTACATATTCAGCGGAAGCAAACTATCTTAAACGGATGCTTAAGAAAAACTGGCATATTTTAAAAACAGATAGTATTATTGGTAATGATATTCCAGTCTACCCAATGGTTACTTTTAGAAAGGCCCGATCACTTAAGGACATGTTGGTTCACAGTCATCTTGACAAGGTAATACAGAAAAGGGGTACCTTGAAAGAAATGCGAGGGTTTTACCCATGTGGGAAATGTAAAGCCTGTGCGAATAGCAAAAGAGTTTTGTCTTACAATATACCAGACACAAATAGAAATAGATTCATAAAAAGATTCATGACATGCAATACCACGTATTCTGTATACTGTTTAACTTGTCCTTGTGGGCTACGATACATTGGTAGTACCATTCACCCACTCAAAATAAGGATATTAGAACATTTACGGGCAATCTCTAAAAAAGATGTAACATATCTAGTAGCAAGACATTTTGCAGATAAACATTCCAGCAATAGAAATCTGGCACAGTACTATGGTTTGGACCATGTCCCGGATAATATCAGAGGGGCGATAGAATCTTGAGATTACGTAGGTTGGAGTCACGTTATATTGTAGACTTGCGAACAAAATTCCCAAAAGGATTAAATAGTGGGGAGGAGTTGGCGTCACACTTGGGCTCCTAAAAATGAAAAATTAAAATTGTTAGGCTGTTATACAGCTGGTATCAGTTGCAGTAATAATATGTCTCTTACATATTATCCATGTCACAGGATATGTGTAAATAACAATGGTCAATAATAAGGGACTTAAGCCGATCCACGGCAAGAGAACAATACACTAAGGCACTAATCGGCTAATATATGTTGAAATGATTGAGGAATTCTATATAACCTTGAATGGTAATGAAGGTATGTATTTTAATTAATAGGATACATTATGTCATATAGTGGTTCAATATTTATTGAGTATATAGTTAAATCAATGTAACTATGCAGTTCCCCCCTTTTGGTCACATTCACGTGACGCAGCAAGAGGGGATAATAGCCGATCCACGGCAAGATAGCCAAACATATGACTGTTTTATCCAACAGCAGCCGAAACTAATCAATTTATTGATGAAATTATAAATTGTCATAGTGTGATTCAATATTTATTGTATATAAATTATGTGTACGCAATTTAAATTTAAATTTATATGTATGTGTAACATTTCAAAATGGCGCTATATTTTGCGTATTGCGTTAGTCCCTTTTCCATTGTGATACACAAGTGACCAGGATGTAAAATAAAATAGAGTCGCTTCCGGTGTGCCAGTAACACTGAGGAAGGCTGACCGCCGAAACGCGTTTGTTGTTAATACTGGAAAAATAAATATTTTCAAACGCCCCGTGAGTGCTGAATTTCTTTCATTCAAGGAAAAGGAGCAATAATATATATATATATATATATATATATATATATATATATATATATATATATATAGTGCATAGTCCAAAAAAGTTTCTTCCCTTGCATTTGTGGAAGGAACCAATGACGCTCCACATCCAAACCGTCGTAGTGGTATAAATATGATTTATTTCGACAAAGAAATAAATCATATTAACAGCACTACGACTGTTTGGATGAAGAAACTTTTGTGGATATTCAGCAGTGTTCGAGACAACCTTGCATGAGCCCTGGGTCGGGAGGCTGGGAGTCTGTGTCTCGATTGGAGCAATGAATATATATATATATATATATATATGTATATATATATATATATATATATATATATATATATATATATATATATATATAGATCGATATATAGATATTATATATATAGGTATATATAGAGAGAGAATAGTAAGTAACAGCATTGTTAATTTTTTTTCCTCTTTTAAAAAAAGTTATTCCAACAAATAGTCCTTGAACCTTGCGGGCTTGACAGCAGGTAGGTCTTGCACATGCCACCCTGGTGATCTGCCTGGACCTCAGTTTCACAGTAGTGTGATGTGTAATTGGGTGTTGGGGGCACAGACGAACCTATGAGAAGATTTAATTCGCATTAGATGCAGATTGGCCGTCAGCGGTGACGGGAACATGTACCAGCAGCATTTAGTGTGTTGTTACATTTACAGCATAGGACATATTCGACCAACACCCATTTTCAAGCTTAAAAAACAGAACCAGAGGTCTTTACAACTTTCATGGGATAACCAAATTTGTTACCTCTAAATGCTTCATGAGGACGCCCGATCCTAACCATGGCCACAACAGATATTTTGCTACTGATAACTGCCTTCCTTTGGTCATAGTAAGGTTTCATTTTGGTTTGTTTCATATCAGCAGTATTTTAATGTTTTCCTTTTCAGTACACATATCAAACAGGTACATTTTCCCCCTTTTTCTAACTAAGAAGGTCATAGTTTGTTGAAAGCTAGTCTGTATCTGAATAGTTCAAGTGGTGTTTTGCCTGTAGTAGTTTGAGGGTTGGTGTGATATGCCCAGGATCAAGTTCTTAAAGCATTCTTGACAAGTACGTTGCTTTTAAGGGAAATTGTATGGCTTTCTTAATTATACGGTTATCCCTATCAACTTGACCATTTCTTTGTGGATGGTATAAAGATGCTTTGTAATGAATAATATCACAAGCTGAAAAAATCAAGCATTTCTGCAGAGAGAAATTGAGTGTGATTGTTGCTTACTATTTCCATAGGAAATCCTTCCCTGGAAAAACAAATTAATTTAAGAACTCTAGTATGTTCTTTTTAGTGTGGCACTATAGGAAGTCCTGGTCTATCAATTTACTGTAGTAATAAATGATCACTATGGCCATTTATTTATGGCCCCAAAAATCTATTCCTAGTTTCTGTTATGAACCTGCAGGCAGTGGAATGGGAGAAAGATGACAAGAGCGTGCCTTAAGTGATCTGTCAGCATCTTTGCATATCTGGCCCTCTTGTGAATACATGTCAACATCGCGAGCGATGGATGGCCACCAATAATTCATTCTTAATTTCTTTTTTATACCAATCATGCCAAGATGACCTTAATAAGCTAAAGTAATGAGATACCACCTCAATGAGATGGCATCCTCATCGTTACGAATAATGTCATCCTCAATAGTCAGTTCATCCTTAACCTTCCAATATGACTTGAGACTTGGATTCACCCACTTTTCCTGGGGCCACCCAAGGATACTGAAAGCATTTATTGTGCAATACTCAAGGTCATGAGCAATGTCCGTCATTGATTCCTTCTTACTCGGGAAACTTTCGTTATTGGGTTCAGTTAACAAGTATGCACCAGCCACATTATTGTCATCACCATCTTGCATTTTATACTCATGTGTCACATGGCATGTGGGACAAAAAAATTGGCAGTAACGTTAGATTTACCAGGAATGTGCTGAACATCAAAAACATATTCATTCAATTTGCATGCCAATTTGATTATGCGTGGGGAAACCTTATCAGAACTACCCTTGCTAAGGATGCCCGCTTGTGGCTTTTGGTGTGTTTCTTAAGAAATGATCTACCCCACAAAGAATTTGGAACCTGCACATACACACATGCTAACAGTTCACGCTCAATAACAATATATTTGGTCTTGGATCCCCTCAGTTACCGAGAAGCAAGAGCTATAAGACGATCACCATCATGAGCAACTTGATTGAGGACTGCCCCCAGTCCCACTTAAGTTGATGTAAATGTTGTACTTTCTCTGCATAGTTCTTGATGAACTTAGAATAAAATTCACACAAACCTAAAACAAATGAGTTCACCCTTGTTTGATGGTTACGTGCAAAGACTGAATGATAGAAACTAAACTTGGTTTAGGTAGCGCACCTTCTATTCCAGTGATATTGCCCAATTACTCCACTATGTTCTGAAATAAATTTCTCCTTTTTCAACGTCAGGCCACTTGCCTGAATTCTGTTAAGTACCTTTCATAGTATTTCCAGGTGGTTTTCTTGATACTTAGAGAACACGTGTATATTGTCTTGTAAGGCACCAACCCCATCCATCCCTTGGAAAAGTTTATTCATCACTTTTTGAAACACAGCCATGCTGAATTGAAACCGAAGGGCATGCATTAGAATCTGTATGCCTTGTTGGGCTTAATGAACGATTTGAGGTCACGCAATTCCTTGTGCAGGATTAATTGATGATAGGCAGCAGTGAGGTCCATGGGTTGGCATTCAAAAAATTACATATCGATGCACAACCTAATTTCTACTCTCTTTTTTTGCCACTACGACTAGCAGTAAACATGCAGATCCTGTGATCGGCTCAAATACCCCTTCTTTCAGCCAAAAGTCCTTTCAACCTCCTTGCGGGCGGAGAAAGGCACGTCACATACCTTCTGCTTGACTGGTACTGCTTGATCCTGAAGGAAATTACCCGATTCGAAAATTATGAAAATTTGAATAAGTACCATTAGACAAAAAATAAAATCCCGGGTGTGCATAAAGTGGACCTTGATAATCTACAGGGGCATATCTGGTATTCACCCTACAGTAATCGGATCCTGCTTTTTCACTAAAGACATCGTATTTTTAAACAATATTATTCCAGAACAGTTGACATACAAGAATGCATCAGTACTGTTTACTATCGGACAACATGCAGGATAATATCCAGCTTTTCCGTTAAATCTTGGTAATGCCAGCCAGTAAGGTAATGTTCGGCTCTCTCATGTACAAATTATCACAATATGTATTATTGTCACAACCCGGATATCCCTTTCCTCGTGGCTTCCTGTAATATAGACAAGGACCAGGATACCCCATTCCAAATTCACCCCTTACCTCTACGAATTGGGCTGGGCGGGTATACGTATAACTGACCAGTGACAATCGGTAAGCAGTCCATAAACTTGTAACAGATTCAGTGGGATAACAAGCTGTACCTTCTCCCAAAAATCTTTTATGTGTGTCTAGAAAGACATTACTCGGAGCTGTCCTTTTAGTGCGCATCTTAGAAACAACCTTATGTTTAGTACACTACGGTGCATCCTGCTCACATTCCAAAACCCAGGACACCCCACCCAAAATCAATAGCAATAATACCACAAGAACAATACACAATATTTTTCTTTTTGTAGACCAGAATGTATGTACAGGAACAGTGGAGATCACTGGCTGCTCTTTGTCAACAACCATCCTGCCAAAGGGATGCATGGTAAACGATAAAGCAAAGGGGAAAGGGGCCAAAATGCCAGCTAGAAAACGATACAGTCAATCAGCAACGGATATTCAATATCTGAGAACTGCCGGGGTCGCGGGACGCCCCAGACATTTGCCGGGCGTCCAAACACGACCTCGTACGGTGAAAATCATGTCCTAGAATGTGCTGTTGTTCTTGTCGACAAAAGAGCTAACGGTAATGCATCTGGCCACTGTAACCCAGTTGTCTCCTGAATCTTTGCCAATTTCAGTTTGAGAGTACCATTGTACTTCTCAACCAAACCTGCTGACTGCGGATGGTTAACAGCATGAAACTTTTGCTTTATGTACAAACCATCACAATTTAACTGAATGACCTTGGCATTAAAATGACTTCCGTTATCACTCCAAATCAAACGGGGCAAGCCGAAACGAGGAAAGAACTCCTTCAGGAGTACCTTTGCAGTCGTAACGGCCGTATTATCTTTAGTGGGATAAGCTTCAACCCATTTACTAAAAGCACAGACAACCACCAAAACATACTTCAAATGATTGCACCGATCCAATTCTATAAAATCCATCTGAAGGACTTCAAAAGGGAAAGTGGGTGGTGCAAAGTTACCAGGTGGGGTAGGGGTACCTTTTCCAGGATTGTGCATCATGCATACCATACAATATTTCACCAAATGGGCTGCTGTCTTAGAAATATTATCATTCTGCCACACAGGGTTTAACAACTTGCAAATACCCTTAGCACTAATATGGGCTGGACCATGGGCCATCGTAACTACAGTGAGAACATATGCATCTGGCAACATCCATCTCTGCTTCCCTGGCTTGTCAATCCAACATCTCTCATTGTTCAATTGTGCTGTACTTTCTTGCCACAGTGCTAATTCTTCAATAGTGGCCTCACTTTGTATCTCTTTCACATTCTCAAGTGTATCCTCAAACATAGTAACATGAGGCACCCACCTAGCGGGGCCTGCTACAAAATTCTTTTCATTTTAGTCCGGGCTGTTTCCTTAGCTGTCTGATCTGCAAAAGCATTTCCTCTCCCTACATCATTAGTGATTTTGCGATGGGCACTACACTTCACTATAGCCAATTTCTTAGGGAGTGTCAAAGCAGACAAAAGCCTCAATATGAGGTGCCCATACTGAATCTTGGTGCCGTGTGACGTAAGAAACCCTCTCTCAGCCCAGAGTCGCCCAAAGTTATGTGCGACTCCAAAGGCGTATTGGCTGTCAGTATATTGACAACCAATCCCTCACTCAATTCACAAGCTCGTATTAAGGCAACAAGCTCAGCAGCTTGGGCCGATTGGTAAGGAACTCTTGATGTCTCAACTACTGTACGTAGCGTAGTAATAGCATATGCAGCAGTTTTAGTGCCATCTGGTAATTTAAAACAAGAGCCATTGACATATAGTTCCCCCTGTGGGTCCGATAAGGGAACATCAGTCAGGTCTACCCGTCCCTTCGTCTCTTCTTCCTTCCGGAAGATACAGTCATGTTTATCAATCTCATCATTCTCAGAAGGGAGGGGCAGTAACATGGCTGGATTCAGAGTGGTTGGTTGAAAAAGGAGGGAGTTACCCCAATGCTAGGCAAAGGGACGGGGTACAAATACGACAAAGACACAAACGTCCCTATATTCTAATGTAAAAGAGGACAAATGCCTCACCCTGGACCAAGTGTCTATTTTGATGTATAACTATTCTAGCATACATAAAGCTATTATCTTAAAAAAGACTAATGTCTCGCTGAAAATCGGATATCTATCTACACCCATATACAATATAGTATAAAAAATGTACCGCACAAGAATTTCTCAACTTAAAATACAAAGTATATTAAAAAAAAAAAGTATTTATTAAAAATGATTTATCACATGTTCATTTGATGGTTCTATTCACATTCCTCCCAATATAGGTTACAATCTAATTTCTTTACACATATAGATAAAAACTCTAAAAACAGTCGACGCAGCGTTTCGGTGACACCTCGATATTTTCACCTTCCTCAGGACTACAAAAGTTTTCATCAGATCTAAATGGTAAAAATACTTTGTTTAGACATATATACATTCCACAAGCTAGTCGTGCTATACATTCCAATTCTTTATTTCTAACAATGTGCTATGATGTTTTCAGCCTATCACCCAATATGCTAGACATTTATTCTCCCACATTTGACGTTTCTGTTCTATACATCAACCGCTATTTCTTGACACTCGGTCCCCCAGAGTTACATTTAAAACTATAGCATGCTTCTTATCACACTTTTATTTAATCTTCCACCTTTTGTTCAAATATTCTTTACAAAATTCCCTTCTCATCCTGTCTTCATTGATAGGGAATCTCTAGTGAACTGTTATCTAAATAATCTTTTAATGAAAAACAGGTCGGATGCACCAGTATCTCTAAAGTGCCCATGGTTATATTATGGTACACTCATATTCTGTTAGTATGTATGATTTTTAATATCATTATTTTTAGTCCCCAGTACTTTCCTCGCATCATAACCACTATAGATCTTGACAAGCATAGTAAATACAATACTGGATTTGTTTACTACTACTGTCCTACAGATTATCATGATGCTATATGTGATCGTGCCATACCTTCTTCTGAGTTAGATTATGTTCCAATTACATAATCTGTGGGGGATAAAACCTCTCGCCACATCAGGGGCCACAATGATAGAGCCTTCAAATAAAGAGAGAGCATTCATTGTCTTTGTATCTCTTATCATTAATTCCACAGTTACTTATTTAAAACCACTTGAACCCTATTTGTGTCACTTTCTCTGTAGTATATATTATACCACGATTAAAACTATTTGCATACCTTTCAAATTTAGTAATAAATCCTTTCTCTGTGTCCGTTAGAGCCACCGTACTATTGGGGATGAGGGAGTTGAAGATAATACTCTGCACAGATCTCTGTCTGGCTACTTCTCTATAAAGACGAGACATGATTGGAACAAATTACTATACTCAAAAGGTGCTGATTTTTAATATTTCGCAAATACATCTCGTTCTCCAGAAAAAGCGCTGCTTACCTATTCACATCAACAAATGTACCGTCCCATGTAGATTACATATATTTTGAGAACAGGCATCAGCGTTTTAACATTGGCGATACCATACTAAGATATTGATGATCATTTGTTGGCAGTTCAATAAAAAATCTATAAGAAAAAATAGAAAGGTCCTTTCTTGAGATTATTCAATGCCTTAATATTGATGTCTACATCTAAACACTACATTCAGAATTATGCCAGTGTTTTATGAGTTAATCATAGCATGTAGCATCAACTGTAGGTTCCCAGAGTGTAAATAAAAACCTACAACTATCTAATTTTCACATTTTAATAATGATTAGTTTGGACTATGCTAGCGCTACTCACTATGCTGGTATCTGTAGCGCTTCTTAATGATACCTATTTGCTATATTAGTATTCACTTGACCCATGTGTTAATAACACTTATTCTACGATCTAAATAAAGTTTTACATCACGACATTATTGAGACCGCGTTTAACTACAAACTCGTACTATCTAATGGGGCGGTCAGAGTTAATAATTAATTAAACCGCCTTGTATTATCTAAAATAGAAAGAAATAAAGTCAACTTATGCTCTATTGATGTTTTAAACTCATATGTAAGGGTATTAGACCCGCATATATTTAAATTTACAAGCTCATATTACTCTCAGGAACGAGAGAAAAAATCTCCTCCTTTCCATGTTAACACCGCTCGATACTTAAATGCGGTGTGTTTTAAAATAAGATAGAATCAAAGTTAAAGCTCAAAGTAGCTCTCTACTCGCCTACTCACCAGATCGGGAACTTGCGGCCTCCCTGCTCTAACGGGCTTCCGGAATCAAGATGTATAATGCTTCCGGGGTCCCGACCTATTTATGTTCCTCTGCAGCACCCACGTGGGTGAAGTTACAACCTTCATATATCCGAATTTTAAAAAACACCACTTTTTTTATATTTACCTATAATGGGGTTATTCAAAATACCTAACACTTTCACATATTAAAAGGTACTATGAATAAACTGCGTTGTACCGATGAAAATTAATTAAAACTACCCCGTATTCCAGGCATCTACGAATGGCGGCCATCTTAGAGTGTTAAACTTTGCCGCACGGAGCTCGAAGTTTCTTTAAAAAACGAGTTGCAAATGCATTTTGACAGCTTATTTTTAATTTGTATCATAGAAAACACTGGGCGTTCGAGATTTTGCGTTCCACTGACCTTTTTGTATATAAAAGGGTGTAATACATGGAATGCGATGTCCCAATCGTGTTTCATGCGTATTCCTCACTGGCGGCCAATAAGAGGTAGAGACTACGTATGGGAAAGAAATGATGTTTATTATAATTTTTACCTTCTCAAAGATGTTATTTACTGGTGAAAATACATGTCCCCAGGGGTCTATTATTACCCTCTGATCAAACCCATAGTACATGCTTGTTTAGACTATAAATAATCAATCCCTAGTCTACTTCCTAATTAACTGGCCAAATTATATTAATCTTTCCCACTCCTCTTTATTATTAAGGCCATTTTTGTAGGTGTTAAAACGTGACATGTAAAATTGTTCACGTTTTTTTCTTTTACACATATGATCTCCTCCACGAGCGCTAAGCTGAATTACTTCAATACCACTCCATTTCAATTCTTCAACTGTGTGGTTTCGTTCAATCCAATGTTCCACTAAGGGAGCTGTCCTTTTCTTTGTCCTAATCGCTGATTTATGTTCAGTAATCCTGACTCTTATTTCTCGGGACGTCTCCCCAATGTATCCCTTGTTACAAGGGCAAACAATTAGGTAAATCATGTTGTTAGTCCTACAATTAATGAAATTCTTAACGTTATGTGTGACTCCATTATGGTTAATCACACTACCTTTCATAATATTACTGCAATTCTTGCAGGAATTACAAGGAAAATTACCTACAGGGAAAGGGGCGTTACTGATACTGCGTTGTTTGCATACTGTTTCTTCCCTATATGTGTGTACCAGTCGGTTTCGAATGGTACGGTTTAGTCTAAAAGAGAACATAGGTTTAGAAAGTCTTACGTTGTTTTTATCATTCAGCAGTTCCCAGTTTCTATTTATGATATTTTTAACCTTATTGCTAACACTGCTGAAATTTGTAACAAAGATCAAAGGAAGGTCCTGTGCGGTTGCTTCTGGATCTTTAGTGATAAACAATGATTCTCTATCGTAATATTTTGCTCTTTTGTACGCCTGTCTAGTAAGTCTCTTCGGGTACCCCCTGTCCAGGAGTTTTCTAGTTAAGATATCTGCATGTCGGTTAAAATCTTTGATATCCGTGCAGTTACGTCTAATCCTTAGATACTGTCCAAAAGGAATGTTGTCCTTTTGGCAGGCCGGATGATTGCTTTGATAATGAAGCATGGTGTTACGGTCCGTGGGCTTGGTATAGAGTTCTACTTGCAATGTCCCAGCGTTGTGTTTTATCTTAATGTCTAAGAAATCACAACTCTCTTTGTTTATAGTGGATGTAAATTTTAAATTAATGTCTCCTACGTTTAACCACTCTATAAACTCCATAAGGGACGCTTTCGCCCCCTTCCACATGAAGAAAACATCATCGATGTAGCGAGACCAACATGAGATGTTTTCATAAAATGGTGCCGCTGTATTGATTATGTGTCTGTCTTCAAAGGCCGCTACATATAGGCAGGCCAGACTGGGAGCGCAGGTCGCTCCCATGCTGGCCCCCTTGATCTGTTTATAGTAGTTAGTTGTGAATAAAAATATATTGTTCTTCAGAATGACTTCAACACACTCGACTATGAATAAGGAGTGTGCAGAAAGATCGCCCGTGTCATTCGCTAAGAGGCCCTCTAGCATACTAATGGTGTCGTCCTGTGGTATGTTAGTATAGAGGGCCTCTATATCCAAGGTGACTAACCACTGAGAGTCCACATTGTATGGTAGTTTCTCAATTTTATTTATCATAGCTGTTGTGTCGTTTATGTAGGCTCTTTGACGTACCACAAGTGGTTGAAGGAATTTATCCACATATTTACTTAGTGGTTCCGTCAAAGAGTCTATACTCGAGACAATGGGTCTCATGGGAGGGTTTTGAAGATCTTTGTGTACCTTCGGTAAGCCATATATTGCTGGCAATCTGGGGTTAGTGTTCTTAAGAAAGTTGTACTCTTCAAGACACAAGATTTCATCGTCTTTGGCAAAATCTAAAAGTCTCATCACCTTACTAATTAATGCATTCCAGTCTTCTTTACTTGACTTCTGATAATGAGATGTGTTATTTAGAAGGGTAAGCATCCTATTATTGTAATCATTAGTTCCATCACAATGATGCTTCCACCCTTATCCCCGGTTTAATGGTCAATTCTTTGCATTGTTCTAAATTCTTAAGGGCTGTCCTTTCCGAAGGGCTTAGATTATTTTGCCAATGGAGATTCTTAGTGAAAAGGTCATCAATATTTTTCTCTACGACCTTTTCAAATAAGTCAATATTTTTATTTACAAGGTTTAAAGAAGGGGTCCAATTAGATTTGGGTTTTAAACCTGATTTATTGGTGGAGGGAGTGCTTTCACATTCTTTATTTTTAAAAAAATCATTAAGCCGAATTTTTCTAAAAAAACTCTGTAAATCTCTCTCTAGGTTGAATTTGTCAACTGGGGTGCAAATTGCGTATCCTAACCCTTTCTCTAGTACAGATATCTCCTCTCTAGTAAGTACCCTATTTGAGAAGTTGATGATTGGGGCTTTTTGTCTAATCCCACCCAGTTTGGCTCCTGGTCTTCATGTAGGGGCGTTTCTGTGGTGGATTTTAGAGTAAAAACTCCCTCTCCCCTCCCCCTGCCTCGATTCTGACCGGGATTGGCTTGGCGCTGTTCTAAAAAAGAGAAAGTTTCTCTACTTGTGCCCGGGGTCAGCTCCCCACCTTTTCTCGAATCCTGTAAATTCTCATTCTCAGATTCTGAGCTTGTGTAGGAGGTATCTAAGAATGTGACTCTTTTTTCGGGAAGTTCCTCCTAGGTTGTTGCCAGTTGTTCCTGTTATACATATCTTCTCTCGGTCTATCGTAAAAGTCCTTCTGTAAATAAGGATAGACGTGTTCTATATTGTACTTTGTCACGTCTTTCCTAAATTTATTCGATTTTTGATTTAAAAGGTACTCCCTATATCCTGATATGTCATTTTGGATTTCATCTAACTTTTTTTTGGCGTCCTCTAGGGAGGTACTTTCTCTTAGTTTAGCTTCCATTTCTTCAATCTCTTTTTTCTCAATGATTAGTATCTCATGGGCTGTTTCTATGATCAATAACATCCAATCCCGACTACATCGGTTGGCAATGAATGTCCAGTTTTCAATGAACTTGGAATTTTTTATAAAGATGCCCGGTTCATTTTTAACCTGCAGACCTCTGGGTATTATCCCTTTCTTGCAATAGTCAATCAAAAAATCGTCATGCAAATCAGTTCTAATGGTCTTTTTCTTGTTATTCCATAAGTCTCTCCATTTTTCCTCATCACAGTTGTTAGTAGTGACTGAGGAAAAAAATTTTGAGGTACAATTTATGATCTTATTGAATTGTTCTTCAGAAAAGCCATAAGTTTTAAGTGCGTCCATCATCAATTAGAACGTCAAACCCATATTCTATGGGTGAAATAACACAAGCTCCCCAGCTGACAAGCTGTACAAAAAAGATTGAAAAAGGGGGGAGTTAACCCAATGCTAGGCAAAGGGACGGGGTACAATTACGACAAAGACACAGACGTCCCTATATTCTAATGTAAAAGAGGACAAATGCCTCACCCTGGACCAAGTGTCTATTTTGATGTATAACTATTCTAGCATAGATAAAGCTATTATCTTAAAAAAGACTAATGTCTCGCTGAAAATCGGATATCTATCTACACCCATATACAATATAGTATAAAAAATGTACCGCACAAGATTTTCTCAACTTAGAATACAAAGTATATTAAAAAAAAGAATTTATTAAAAATGATTTATCACATGTTCATTCGATGGATCTATTCACAATCCTCCCAATATAGGTTACAATCTAATTTCTTTACACATATAGATGAAAACTCTAAAAACAGTCGACGCAGCGTTTCGGTGACACCTCGATATTTTCACCATCCTCACGACTACAAATGTTTTCATCAGATCTAAATGGTAAAAATACTTTGTTTAGACATATATACATTCCACAAGCTAGTCGTGCTATACATTCCAATTCTTTATTTCTAACAATGTGCTATGATGTTTTCAGCCTATCACCCAATATGCTAGACATTTATTCTCCCACATTTGACGTTTCTGTTCTATACATCAACCGCTATTTCTTGACACTCGGTCCCCCAGAGTTACATTTAAAACTATAGCATGCTTCTTATCACACTTTTATTTAATCTTCCACCTTTTGTTCAAATATTCTTTACAAAATTCCCTTCTCATCCTGTCTTCATTGATAGGGAATCTCTAGTGAACTGTTATCTAAATAATCTTTTAATGAAAAACAGGTCGGATGCACCAGTATCTCTAAAGTGCCCATGGTTATATTATGGTACACTCATATTCTGTTAGTATGTATGATTTTTAATATCATTATTTTTAGTCCCCAGTACTTTCCTCGCATCATAACCACTATAGATCTTGACAAGCATAGTAACTACAATACTGGATTTGTTTACTACTACTGTCCTACAGATTATCATGATGCTATATGTGATCGTGCCATACCTTTTCATGAGTTAGATTATGTTCCAAGTACATAATCTGTGGGGGATAAAACCTCTCGCCACATCAAGGGCCACAATGATAGAGCCTTCAAATAAAGAGAGAGCATTCATTGTCTTTGTATCTCTTATCATTAATTCCACGGTTACTTATTTAAAACCACTTGTACCCTATTTGTGTCACTTTCTCTGTAGTATATATTATACCACGATTAAAACTATTTGCATACCTTTCAAATTTAGTAATAAATCCTTTCTCTGTGTCCGTTAGAGCCACCGCACTATTGGGGATGAGGAGTTGAAGATAATACTTGGCACAGATCTCTGTCTGGCTACTTCTCTATAAAGACGAGACATGATTGGAACAAATTACTATACTCAAAAGGTGCTGATTTTTAATATTTCGCAAATACATCTCGTTCTCCAGAAAAAGCGCTGTTTACCTATTCACATCAACAAATGTACCGTCCTGTGTAGATTACATATATTTTGGGAACAGGCATCGGCGTTTTAACATTGGCGATACCATACTAAGATATTGATGATCATTGGTTGGCAGTTCAACTCAAAATCTATAAGAAAAAATAGAAAGGTCCTTTCTTGAGATTATTCAATGCCTTAATATTGACGTCTACATCTAAACACTACATTCAGAATTATGCCAGTGTTTTATGAGTTAATCATAGCATGTAGCATCAACTGTAGGTTCCCAGAGTGTAAATAAAAACCTACAACTATCTAATTTTCACATTTTAATAATGATTAGTTTGGACTATGCTAGCACTACTCACTATGCTGGTATCTGTAGCTCTTCTTAATGATACCTATTTGCTATATTAGTATTCACTTGACCCATGTGTTAATAACACTTATTCTACGATCTAAATAAAGTTTTACATCACGACATTATTGAGACCGCGTTTAACTACAAACTCGTACTATCTAATGGGGCGGTCAGAGTTAATAATTAATTAAACCGCCTTGTATTATCTAAAATAGAAAGAAAGAAAGTCAACTTATGCTCTATTGATGTTTTAAACTCATATGTAAGGGTATTAGACCCGCATATATTTAAATTTACAAGCTCATATTACTCTCAGGAACGAGAGAAAAAATCTCCTCCTTTCCATGTTAACACCGCTCGATACTTAAATGCGGTGTGTTTTAAAATAAGATAGAATCAAAGTTAAAGCTCAAAGTAGCTCTCTACTCGCCTACTCACCAGATCGGGAACTTGCGGCCTCCCTGCTCTAATGGACTTCCGGAATCAAGATGTATAATGCTTCCGGGGTCCCGACCTATTTATGTTCCTCAGCAGCACCCACGTGGGTGAAGTTACAACCTTCATATATCCGAATTTTAGAAAACACCACTTTTTTATATTTACCAATAATGGGGTTATTCAAAATACCTAACACTTTCACATATTAAAAGGTACTATGAATAAACTGCGTTGTACCGATGAAAATTAATTAAAACTACCCCGTATTCCAGGCATCTACGAATGGCGGCCATCTTAGAGTGTTAAACTTTGCCTCACGGAGCTCTGAGTTTCTTTAAAAAACGAGTTGCAAATGCATTTTGACAGCTTATTTTTAATTTGTATCTTAGAAAACAGTGGGCGTTCGAGATTTTGCGTTCCACTGACCTTTTTGTATATAAAAGGGTGTAATACATGGAATGCGATGTCCCAATCGTGTTTCATGCGTATTCCTCACTGGCGGCCAATAAGAGGTAGAGACTACGTATGGGAAAGAAATGATGTTTATTATAATTTTTACCTTCTCAAAGATGTTATTTACTGGTGAAAATACATGTCCCCAGGGGTCTATTATTACCCTCTGATCAAACCCATAGTACATGCTTGTTTAGACTATAAATAATCAATCCCTAGTCTACTTCCTAATTAACTGGCCAAATTATATTAATCTTTCCCACTCCTCTTTATTATTAAGGCCATTTTTGTAGGTGTTAAAACGTGACATGTAAAATTGTTCACGTTTTTGTCTTTTACACATATGATCTCCTCCACGAGCGCTAAGCTGAATTACTTCAATACCACTCCATTTCAATTCTTCAACTGTGTGGTTTAGTTCAATCCAATGTTCCACTAAGGGAGCTGTCCTTTTCTTTGTCCTAATCGCTGATTTATGTTCAGTAATCCTGACTCTTATTTCTCGGGATGTCTCCCCAATGAATCCCTTGTTACAAGGGCAAACAATTAGGTAAATCATGTTGTTAGTCCTACAATTAATGAAATTCTTAACGTTATGTGTGACTCCATTATGGTTAATCACACTACCTTTCATGATATTACTGCAATTCTTGCAGGAATTACAAGGAAAATTACCTACAGGGAAAGGGCGTTACTGATACTGCGTTGTTTGCATACTGTTTCTTCCCTATATGTGTGTACCAGTCGGTTTCGAATGGTACGGTTTCGTCTAAAAGAGAACATAGGTTTAGAAAGTCTTACATTGTTTTTATCATTCAGCAGTTCCCAGTTTCTATTTATGATATTTTTAACCTTATTGCTAACACTGCTGAAATTTGTAACAAAGATCAAAGGAAGGTCCTGTGCGGTTGCTTCTGGATCTTTAGTGATAAACAATGATTCTCTATCGTAATATTTTGCTCTTTTGTACGCCTGTCTAGTAAGTCTCTTCGGGTAACCCCTGTCCAGGAGTTTTCTAGTTAAGACATCTGCATGTCGGTTAAAATCTTTGATATCCGTGCAGTTACGTCTAATCCTTAGATACTGTCCAAAAGGAATGTTGTCCTTTTGGCAGGCCGGATGATTGCTTTGATAATGAAGCATGGTGTTACGGTCCGTGGGCTTGGTAAAGAGTTCTACTTGCAATGTCCCAGCGTTGTGTTTTATCTTAATGTCTAAGAAATCACAACTCTCTTTGTTTATAGTGGATGTAAATTTTAAATTAATGTCTCCTAAGTTTAACCACTCTATAAACTCCATAAGGGACGCTTTCGCCCCTTCCACATGAAGAAAACATCATCGATGTAGCGAGACCAACATGAGATGTTTTCATAAAATGGTGCCGCTGTATTGATTATGTGTCTGTCTTCAAAGGCCGCTACATATAGGCAGGCCAGACTGGGAGCGCAGGTCGCTCCCATGCTGGCCCATTGATCTGTTTATAGTAGTTAGTTGTGAATAAAAATATATTGTTCTTCAGAATGACTTCAACACACTCGACTATGAATAAGGAGTGTGCAGAAAGATCGCCCGTGTCATTCGCTAAGAGGCCCTCTAGCATACTAATGGTGTCGTCCTGTGGTATGTTAGTATAGAGGGCCTCTATATCCAAGGTGCCTAACCACTGAGAGTCCACATTGTATGGTAGTTTCTCAATTTTATTTATCATAGCTGTTGTGTCGTTTATGTAGGCTCTTTGACGTACCACAAGTGGTTGAAGGAATTTATCCACATATTTACTTAGTGGTTCCGTCAAAGAGTCTATACTCGAGACAATGGGTCTCATGGGAGGGTTTTGAAGATCTTTGTGTACCTTCGGTAAGCCATATATTGCTGGCAATCTGGGGTTAGTGTTCTTAAGAAAGTTGTACTCTTCAAGACACAAGATTTCATCGTCTTTGGCAAAATCTAAAAGTCTCATCACCTTACTAATTAATGCATTCCAGTCTTCTTTACTTGACTTCTGATAATGAGATGTGTTATTTAGAAGGGTAAGCATCCTATTATTGTAATCATTAGTTCCATCACAATGATGCTTCCACCCTTATCCCCCGGTTTAATGGTCAATTCTTTGCATTGTTCTAAATTCTTAAGGGCTGTCCTTTCCGAAGGGCTTAGATTATTTTGCCAATGGAGATTCTTAGTGAAAAGGTCATCAATATTTTTCTCTACGACCTTTTCAAATAAGTCAATATTTTTATTTACAAGGTTTAAAGAAGGGGTCCAATTAGATTTGGGTTTTAAACCTGATTTATTGGTGGAGGGAGTGCTTTCACATTCTTTATTTTTTTAAATCATTAAGCCGAATTTTTCTAAAAAACTCTGTAAATCTCTCTCTAGGTTGAATTTGTCAACTGGGGTGCAAATTGCGTATCCTAACCCTTTCTCTAGTACAGATATCTCCTCTCTAGTAAGTACCCTATTTGAGAAATTGATGATTGGGGCTTTTTTGTCTAATCCCACCCAGTTTGGCTCCTGGTCTTCATGTAGGGGCGTTTCTGTGGTGGATTTTAAAGTAAAACTCCCTCTCCCCCTCCCCTGCCTCGATTCTGACCGGGATTGGCTTGGCGCTGTTCTAAAAAGAGAAAGTTTCTCTACTTGTGCCCGGGGTCGGCTCCCCACCTTTTCTCGAATCCTGTAAATTCTCATTCTCAGATTCTGAGCTTGTGTAGGAGGTATCTAAGAATGTGACTCTTTTTTTCGGGACGTTCCTCCTAGGTTGTTGCCAGTTGTTCCTGTTATACATATCTTCTCTCGGTCTATCGTAAAAGTCCTTCTGTAAATAAGGATAGACGTGTTCTAGATTGTACTTTGTCACGTCTTTCCTAAATTTATTCGATTTTTTATTTAAAAGGTACTTCCTATATCTTAATATGTCATTTTGGATTTCATCTAACTTTTTTGGTGTCCTCTACGGAGAGTACTTTCTCTTAGTTTAGCTTCCATTTATTCAATCTCTTTTTTCTCAATGATTAGTATCTCATGGGCTGTTTCTATGATCAATAACATCCAATCCCGACTACATCGGTTGGCAATGAATGTCCAGTTTTCAATGAACTTGGAATTTTTTATAAAGATGCCCGGTTCATTTTTAACCTGCAGACCTCTGGGTATTATCCCTTTCTTGCAATAGTCAATCAAAAAATCGTCATGCAATTCAGTTCTAATGGTCTTTTTCTTGTTATTCCATAAGTCTCTCCATTTTTCCTCATCACAGTTGTTAGTAGTGACTGAGGAAAAAAAATTTGAGGTACAATTTATGATCTTATTGAATTGTTCTTCAGAAAAGCCATAAGTTTTAAGTGCGTCCATCATCAATTAGAACGTCAAACCCATATTCTATGGGTGAAATAACACAAGCTCCCCAGCTGACAAGCTGTACAAAAAGATTGAAAAAGGAGGGAGTTAACCCAATGCTAGGCAAAGGGACGGGGTACAATTACGACAAAGACACAGACGTCCCTATATTCTAATGTAAAAGAGGACAAATGCCTCACCCTGGACCAAGTGTCTATTTTGATGTATAACTATTCTAGCATAGATAAAGCTATTATCTTAAAAAGACTAATGTCTCGCTGAAAATCGGATATCTATCTACACCCATATACAATATAGTATAAAAAATGTACCGCACAAGATTTTCTCAACTTAGAATACAAAGTATATTAAAAAAAGAATTTATTAAAAATGATTTATCACATGTTCATTCGATGGATCTATTCACAATCCTCCCAATATAGGTTACAATCTAATTTCTTTACACATATAGATAAAAACTCTAAAAACAGTCGACGCAGCGTTTCGGTGACACCTCGATATTTTCACCATCCTCACGACTACAAATGTTTTCATCAGATCTAAATGGTAAAAATACTTTGTTTAGACATATATACATTCCACAAGCTAGTCGTGCTATACATTCCAATTCTTTATTTCTAACAATGTGCTATGATGTTTTCAGCCTATCACCCAATATGCTAGACATTTATTCTCCCACATTTGACGTTTCTGTTCTATACATCAACCGCTATTTCTTGACACTCGGTCCCCCAGAGTTACATTTAAAACTATAGCATGCTTCTTATCACACTTTTATTTAATCTTCCACCTTTTGTTCAAATATTCTTTACAAAATTCCCTTCTCATCCTGTCTTCATTGATAGGGAATCTCTAGTGAACTGTTATCTAAATAATCTTTTAATGAAAAACAGGTCGGATGCACCAGTATCTCTAAAGTGCCCATGGTTATATTATGGTACACTCATATTCTGTTAGTATGTATGATTTTTAATATCATTATTTTTAGTCCCCAGTACTTTCCTCGCATCATAACCACTATAGATCTTGACAAGCATAGTAACTACAATACTGGATTTGTTTACTACTACTGTCCTACAGATTATCATGATGCTATATGTGATCGTCCCATACCTTTTTATGAGTTAGATTATGTTCCAAGTACATAATCTGTGGGGGATAAAACCTCTCGCCACATCAAGGGCCACAATGATAGAGCCTTCAAATAAAGAGAGAGCATTCATTGTCTTTGTATCTCTTATCATTAATTCCACGGTTACTTATTTAAAACCACTTGTACCCTATTTGTGTCACTTTCTCTGTAGTATATATTATACCACGATTAAAACTATTTGCATACCTTTCAAATTTAGTAATAAATCCTTTCTCTGTGTCCGTTAGAGCCACCGTACTATTGGGGATGAGGGAGTTGAAGATAATACTTGGCACAGATCTCTGTCTGGCTACTTCTCTATAAAGACGAGACATGATTGGAACAAATTACTATACTCAAAAGGTGCTGATTTTTAATATTTCGCAAATACATCTCGTTCTCCAGAAAAAGCGCTGTTTACCTATTCACATCAACAAATGTACCGTCCCGTGTAGATTACATATATTTTGGGAACAGGCATCGGCGTTTTAACATTGGCGATACCATACTAAGATATTGATGATCATTGGTTGGCAGTTCAATACAAAATCTATAAGAAAAAATAGAAAGGTCCTTTCTTGAGATTATTCAATGCCTTAATATTGACGTCTACATCTAAACACTACATTCAGAATTATGCCAGTGTTTTATGAGTTAATCATAGCATGTAGCATCAACTGTAGGTTCCCAGAGTGTAAATAAAAACCTACAACTATCTAATTTTCACATTTTAATAATGATTAGTTTGGACTATGCTAGCACTACTCACTATGCTGGTATCTGTAGCTCTTCTTAATGATACCTATTTGCTATATTAGTATTCACTTGACCCATGTGTTAATAACACTTATTCTACGATCTAAATAAAGTTTTACATCACGACATTATTGAGACCGCGTTTAACTACAAACTCGTACTATCTAATGGGGCGGTCAGAGTTAATAATTAATTAAACCGCCTTGTATTATCTAAAATAGAAAGAAAGAAAGTCAACTTATGCTCTATTGATGTTTTAAACTCATATGTAAGGGTATTAGACCCGCATATATTTAAATTTACAAGCTCATATTACTCTCAGGAACGAGAGAAAAAATCTCCTCCTTTCCATGTTAACACCGCTCGATACTTAAATGCGGTGTGTTTTAAAATAAGATAGAATCAAAGTTAAAGCTCAAAGTAGCTCTCTACTCGCCTACTCACCAGATCGGGAACTTGCGGCCTCCCTGCTCTAATGGACTTCCGGAATCAAGATGTATAATGCTTCCGGGGTCCCGACCTATTTATGTTCCTCAGCAGCACCCACGTGGGTGAAGTTACAACCTTCATATATCCGAATTTTAGAAAACACCACTTTTTTATATTTACCAATAATGGGGTTATTCAAAATACCTAACACTTTCACATATTAAAAGGTACTATGAATAAACTGCGTTGTACCGATGAAAATTAATTAAAACTACCCCGTATTCCAGGCATCTACGAATGGCGGCCATCTTAGAGTGTTAAACTTTGCCTCACGGAGCTCTGAGTTTCTTTAAAAAACGAGTTGCAAATGCATTTTGACAGCTTATTTTTAATTTGTATCTTAGAAAACAGTGGGCGTTCGAGATTTTGCGTTCCACTGACCTTTTTGTATATAAAAGGGTGTAATACATGGAATGCGATGTCCCAATCGTGTTTCATGCGTATTCCTCACTGGCGGCCAATAAGAGGTAGAGACTACGTATGGGAAAGAAATGATGTTTATTATAATTTTTACCTTCTCAAAGATGTTATTTACTGGTGAAAATACATGTCCCCAGGGGTCTATTATTACCCTCTGATCAAACCCATAGTACATGCTTGTTTAGACTATAAATAATCAATCCCTAGTCTACTTCCTAATTAACTGGCCAAATTATATTAATCTTTCCCACTCCTCTTTATTATTAAGGCCATTTTTGTAGGTGTTAAAACGTGACATGTAAAATTGTTCACGTTTTTGTCTTTACACATATGATCTCCTCCACGAGCGCTAAGCTGAATTACTTCAATACCACTCCATTTCAATTCTTCAACTGTGTGGTTTAGTTCAATCCAATGTTCCACTAAGGGAGCTGTCCTTTTCTTTGTCCTAATCGCTGATTTATGTTCAGTAATCCTGACTCTTATTTCTCGGGATGTCTCCCCAATGAATCCCTTGTTACAAGGGCAAACAATTAGGTAAATCATGTTGTTAGTCCTACAATTAATGAAATTCTTAACGTTATGTGTGACTCCATTATGGTTAATCACACTACCTTTCATGATATTACTGCAATTCTTGCAGGAATTACAAGGAAAATTACCTACAGGGAAAGGGGCGTTACTGATACTGCGTTGTTTGCATACTGTTTCTTCCCTATATGTGTGTACCAGTCGGTTTCGAATGAGTACGGTTTCAATCTAAAAGAGAACATAGGTTTAGAAAGTCTTACATTGTTTTTATCATTCAGCAGTTCCCAGTTTCTATTTATGATATTTTTAACCTCATTGCTAACATTGCTGAAATTTGTAACAAAGATCAAAGGAAGGTCCTGTGCGGTTGCTTCTGGATCTTTAGTGATAAACAATGATTCTCTATCGTAATATTTTGCTCTTTTGTACGCCTGTCTAGTAAGTCTCTTCGGGTAACCCCTGTCCAGGAGTTTTCTAGTTAAGACATCTGCATGTCGGTTAAAATCTTTGATATCCGTGCAGTTACGTCTAATCCTTAGATACTGTCCAAAAGGAATGTTGTCCTTTTGGCAGGCCGGATGATTGCTTTGATAATGAAGCATGGTGTTACGGTCCGTGGGCTTGGTAAAGAGTTCTACTTGCAATGTCCCAGCGTTGTGTTTTATCTTAATGTCTAAGAAATCACAACTCTCTTTGTTTATAGTGGATGTAAATTTTAAATTAATGTCTCCTAAGTTTAACCACTCTATAAACTCCATAAGGGACGCTTTCGCCCCCTTCCACATGAAGAAAACATCATCGATGTAGCGAGACCAACATGAGATGTTTTCATAAAATGGTGCCGCTGTATTGATTATGTGTCTGTCTTCAAAGGCCGCTACATATAGGCAGGCCAGACTGGGAGCGCAGGTCGCTCCCATGCTGGCCCCCTTGATCTGTTTATAGTAGTTAGTTGTGAATAAAAATATATTGTTCTTCAGAATGACTTCAACACACTCGACTATGAATAAGGAGTGTGCAGAAAGATCGCCCGTGTCATTCGCTAAGAGGCCCTCTAGCATACTAATGGTGTCGTCCTGTGGTATGTTAGTATAGAGGGCCTCTATATCCAAGGTGACTAACCACTGAGAGTCCACATTGTATGGTAGTTTCTCAATTTTATTTATCATAGCTGTTGTGTCGTTTATGTAGGCTCTTTGACGTACCACAAGTGGTTGAAGGAATTTATCCACATATTTACTTAGTGGTTCCGTCAAAGAGTCTATACTCGAGACAATGGGTCTCATGGGAGGGTTTTGAAGATCTTTGTGTACCTTCGGTAAGCCATATATTGCTGGCAATCTGGGGTTAGTGTTCTTAAGAAAGTTGTACTCTTCAAGACACAAGATTTCATCGTCTTTGGCAAAATCTAAAAGTCTCATCACCTTACTAATTAATGCATTCCAGTCTTCTTTACTTGACTTCTGATAATGAGATGTGTTATTTAGAAGGGTAAGCATCCTATTATTGTAATCATTAGTTCCATCACAATGATGCTTCCACCCTTATCCCCGGTTTAATGGTCAATTCTTTGCATTGTTCTAAATTCTTAAGGGCTGTCCTTTCCGAAGGGCTTAGATTATTTTGCCAATGGAGATTCTTAGTGAAAAGGTCATCAATATTTTTCTCTACGACCTTTTCAAATAAGTCAATATTTTTATTTACAAGGTTTAAAGAAGGGTCCAATTAGATTTGGGTTTTAAACCTGATTTATTGGTGGAGGGAGTGCTTTCACATTCTTTATTTTTTTAAATCATTAAGCCGAATTTTTCTAAAAAAACTCTGTAAATCTCTCTCTAGGTTGAATTTGTCAACTGGGGTGCAAATTGCGTATCCTAACCCTTTCTCTAGTACAGATATCTCCTCTCTAGTAAGTACCCTATTTGAGAAATTGATGATTGGGGCTTTTTTGTCTAATCCCACCCAGTTTGGCTCCTGGTCTTCATGTAGGGGCGTTTCTGTGGTGGATTTTAAGAGTAAAAACTCCCTCTCCCCCTCCCCCTGCCTCGATTCTGACCGGGATTGGCTTGGCGCTGTTCTAAAAAAGAGAAAGTTTCTCTACTTGTGCCCGGGGTCGGCTCCCCACCTTTTCTCGAATCCTGTAAATTCTCATTCTCAGATTCTGAGCTTGTGTAGGAGGTATCTAAGAATGTGACTCTTTTTTTCGGGACGTTCCTCCTAGGTTGTTGCCAGTTGTTCCTGTTATACATATCTTCTCTCGGTCTATCGTAAAAGTCCTTCTGTAAATAAGGATAGACGTGTTCTAGATTGTACTTTGTCACGTCTTTCCTAAATTAAAACTACCCCGTATTCCAGGCATCTACGAATGGCGGCCATCTTAGAGTGTTAAACTTTGCCGCACGGAGCTCTGAGTTTCTTTAAAGAACGAGTTGCAAATGCATTTTGACAGCTTATTTTTAATTTGTATCTTAGAAAACAGTGGGCGTTCGAGATTTTGCGTTCCACTGACCTTTTTGTATATAAAAGGGTGTAATACATGGAATGCGATGTCCCAATCGTGTTTCATGCGTATTCCTCACTGGCGGCCAATAAGAGGTAGAGACTACGTATGGGAAAGAAATGATGTTTATTATAATTTTTACCTTCTCAAAGATGTTATTTACTGGTGAAAATACATGTCCCCAGGGGTCTATTATTACCCTCTGATCAAACCCATAGTACATGCTTGTTTAGACTATAAATAATCAATCCCTAGTCTACTTCCTAATTAACTGGCCAAATTATATTAATCTTTCCCACTCCTCTTTATTATTACATATAGGCAGGCCAGACTGGGAGCGCAGGTCGCTCCCATGCTGGTCCCTTGATCTGTTTATAGTAGTCAGTTGTGAATAAAAATATATTGTTCTTCAGAATGACTTCAACACACTCGACTATGAATAAGGAGTGTGCAGAAAGATCGCTCGTGTCATTCGCTAAGAGGCCCTCTAGCATACTAATGGTGTCGTCCTGTGGTATGTTAGTATAGAGGGTCTCTATATCCAAGGTGACTAACCACTGAGAGTCCACATTGTATGGTAGTTTCTCAATTTTATTTATCATAGCTGTTGTGTCCTTTATGTAGGCTCTTTGACGTACCACAAGTGGTTGAAGGAATGTATCCACATATTTACTTAGTGGTTCCGTCAAAGAGTTCTGAATGTAGTGTTTAGATGTAGACGTCAATATTAATGCAAAACTTTGCCACTGGATTCAAGCTAGCCTGGCTGATGACGGCTGATTAGCCAGAAACCGGTCCCAGGATGCTTGTTTCCGGTCCAGGGAAGACATGGTTTGGCAGTTCGGGCTGGACTGTTCCCATGAGGCACAGGGTCAGACTGATTTGCATATGGCCATGTCTGAACTGGGGTGGCGGAGTGAGCTAAAGAATGATGATGGATTAAACCCAGATCAGTTGACTGGGGGTGAGTGCTTGCAATGGTCAACACTCCGTCCATCATCCCCTTTGGTTTTGCTTTGTTTTGCCCTAAGTTGGTAGGGTATGCCCAGACGTGGGTCCCTTGCTCACTTTGCCACTGGATTCAAGCTAGCCTGCATGATGACGGCTGATTAGCCAGAAACCGGTCCCAGGATGCTTGTTTCCGGTCCAGGGAAGACATGGTTTGGCAGTTCGGGCTGGACTGTTCCCATGAGGCACAGGGTCAGACTGATTTGCATATGGCCATGTCTGAACTGGGGTAGCGGAGTGAGCTAAAGAATGATGATGGATTAAACCCAGATCAGTTGACTGGGGGTGAGTGCTTGCAATGTTCAACACTCCGTCCATCATCCCCTTTGGTTTTGCTTTGTTTTGCCCTAAGTTGGCAGGGTATGCCCAGACGTGGGTCCCTTGCTCACTTTGCCACTGGATTCAAGCTAGCCTGGCTGATGACAGCTGATTAGCCAGAAACCGGTCCCAGGATGCTTGTTTCCGGTCCAGGGAAGACATGGTTTGGCAGTTTGGGCTGGACTGTTCCCATGAGGCACAGGGTCAGACTGATTTGCATATGGCCATGTCTGAACTGGGGTGGCGGAGTGAGCTAAAGAATGATGATGGATTAAACCCAGATCAGTTGACTGGGGGTGAGTGCTTGCAATGTTCAACACTCCGTCCATCATCCCCTTTGGTTTTGCTTTGTTTTGCCCTAAGTTGGCAGGGTATGCCCAGACGTGGGTCCCTTGCTCACTTTGCCACTGGATTCAAGCTAGCCTGGCTGATGACGGCTGATTAGCCAGAAACCGGTCCCAGGATGCTTGTTTCCGGTCCAGGGAAGACATGGTTTGGCAGTTCGGGCTGGACTGTTCCCATGAGGCACAGGGTCAGACTGATTTGCATATGGCCATGTCTGAACTGGGGTGGCGGAGTGAGCTAAAGAATGATGATGGATTAAACCCAGATCAGTTGACTGGGGGTAAGTGCTTGCAATGTTCAACACTCCGTCCATCATCCCCTTTGGTTTTGCGACGTCAATATTAAGGCATTGAATAATCTCAAGAAAGGACCTTTCTATTTTTTCTTATAGATTTTTTATTGAACTGCCAACAAATGATCATCAATATCTTAGTATGGTATCGCCAATGTTAAAACGCCGATGCCTGTTCCCAAAATATATGTAATCTACACGGGACGGTACATTTGTTGATGTGAATAGGTAAGCAGCGCTTTTCTGGAGAACGAGATGTATTTGCGAAATATTAAAAATCAGCACCTTTTGAGTATAGTAATTTGTTCCAATCATGTCTCGTCTTTATAGAGAAGTAGCCAGACAGAGATCTGTGCCGAGTATTATCTTCAACTCCCTCATCCCCGATAGTACGGTGGCTCTAACGGACACAGAGAAAAGATTTATTGCTAAATTTGAAAGGTATGCAAATAGTTTTAATCGTGGTATAATATATACTACAGAGAAAGTGATACAAATAGGGTACAAGTGGTTTTAAATAAGTAACCGTGGAATTAATGATAAGAGATACAAAGACAATGAATGCTCTCTCTTTATTTGAAGGCTCTATCATTGTGGCCCTTGATGTGGCGAGAGGTTTTATCCCCCACAGATTATGTAATTGGAACATAATCTAACTCATAAGAAGGTATGGCACGATCACATATAGCATCATGATAATCTGTAGGACAGTAGTAGTAAACAAATCCAGTATTGTATTTACTCTGCTTGTCAAGATCTATAGTGGTTATGATGCGAGGAAAGTACTGGGGACTAAAAATAATGATATTAAAAATCATACATACTAACAGAATATGAGTGTACCATAATATAACCATGGACACTTTAGAGATACTGGTGCATCCGACCTGTTTTTCATTAAAAGATTATTTAGTTCACTAGAGATTCCCTATCAATGAAGACAGAATGAGAAGGGAATTTTGTAAAGAATATTTGAACAAAAGGTGGAAGATTAAATAAAAGTGTGATAAGAAGCATGCTATAGTTTTAAATGTAACTCTGGGGGACCGAGTGTCAAGAAATAGCGGTTGATGTATAGAACAGAAACGTCAAATGTGGGAGAATAAATGTCTAGCATATTGGGTGATAGGCTGAAAACATCATGGCACATTGTTAGAAATAAAGAATTGGAATGTATAGCACGACTAGCTTGTGGAATGTATATATGTCTAAACAAAGTATTTTTACCATTTAGATCTGATGAAAAATTTTGTAGTCCTGAGGAAGGTGAAAATATCGAGGTGTCACCGAAACGCTGCATCGACTGTTTTTAGAGTTTTTATCTATATGTGTAAAGAAATTAGATTGTAACCTATATTGGGAGGAATGTGAATAGATCAATCGAATGAACATGTGATAAATCGTTTTTAATAAATTCTTTTTTTTAGAATCAATCATGTTTATTGCGTGGCAACAAAATAGCAAGTACACAGTTTGGCTGCCAATATTATACCGCAGGCAGAGCAAGAACCAACAAGAGTGACACAGCGTTTAGGTCTACACCCCTGAGGTCGACCTCGCGGCGAGTTCAGATCATAGTGAGGCAGTAAATAGCTAGTGAATGTACCACTTTTCAGAAAATGTTAACACAAATAAACAACCACCCTCCACCCTCCCTCCGCATCAGTTCATATCTAACTAAGCCAGTGTAATCGTATTTCCAATCGATGATCCGTTATCTAGTAAGTCAGTTTGTGGATGTACCAGGTGGTTCTATGGGTATGAGACGCAGGATTTGTAGATATTTCGGACACGTTACTTCCCTCATATCTTTGGTTAGAGTCTGCAAGAAAGGGGCCCACAGTGTCGAAAACTCCTTGCCCTTCCCATCTACGCTAAGTGATAAACGTTCCATTGCTAAGAGTTGCCAGAGGTTCTGGATCCAATCTCGTGAGTCAGGGATCGTCAGGGAGCCCCAGCGCGCTAGAAGTACCTGCCATGCTGCAAGCAAAGCCATGGCAATCTGCTTACCCTTCAGAGACTTCAATGGAAAGGACTTAGGATGGGGAAGGCCCAACAGCGTATGCTCGGGTGTTCGAGGTAGTGTAATCTGAAATGCTGCATCCACATCGTCTAGGACCGCTGCCCAGTAACGTACCAGCTTTGGGCAGTGCCAGAGCAAGTGTACTAGTGTGCCAGTGAGACCACACCCCCGCCAGCAGAGGTCTGACTTGGATCTGTCCCAGCTCCTAATGCGCGCTGGTGTATAATACCAGTGAGTAACCACCTTGTATGCAGATTCTGCTCCCGCCGTATTAGCGGCTGTGTGATGCGCTCTATAAAAAATGTGTTCCCACTCTTTCTGTGTAAGGGGCCTCCCCAGCTCTGTTTCCCATCTGATTTGTGCTTTTGTGCGGTGTTTCTTGGATGGTATGGTGATCATGGCATAGAGTTCGGAGATGAGTTTGCGGTCATCCTTTTTGTACACCAGCCATTTTTCAAAAGATGTTAAGGGGCGAGACATGGGTGCGACGTTCTCCGCCCTCGTAACCCAGTGCGCGATCTGTGAATAGTGGAAGGCATCTGACATTGGCAAGTCGTAATCCTCACGCAACTGTTGGAAGGGGATCAGGCCTCCTAGGTCAAATAGAAAGCCCACTCTTTTGCATCCCTTCTCCCTCCAGCGCTGAAAGACCGAGGACATGCATCCCGGCTGGAAGTCGGGGTTATCGACTATAGGGGACATAGGGGAAGGGAAGGTGGTCCACCCTTTCGAGCCAGCCAACTGATCCCAGACCTTGAGCGTCGGGGAGGTAACCGGAGAGGAGTAGAGTCCCCAAGCTCTATGTCCGCGTGGGAGCCACAGTTCCCGCCATATATTCCGTCCGGCAACCGTTTGATCCATAAAATTCCAGTGTTTGCTGGAAAGTGGCCTGTTCCATTCCGTGATGTAACGAAGGCATGCTGCCTGATAGTAGGCGCTCACTATCGGGAAGCCAAGTCCTCCCTGGGCTCTCGAGGAGGCCACATGGGCAAATGCAAGACGCGGTTTCTTGTTATCCCATAAGAACTTATTCAGAAGTCTCTGTAACTTCTGCAACACCCCTGGGGGTGGGCTGAGCGGGAGCAGTTGAAAGAGATATAGGATGCGTGGCAACACCGTTATTTTCACTGCCGCGATCCTACCGGACCACGCCAGCTTGAGCCGCGAACAGGCAGCCAGCGCCAGTAGCAGCGCGTAATTAAGTGCAGCCATCTTAGCAATGGACGCGGTCAGTCGAATGCCCAAGTAGGTGATGTCCGTGGACACCCATTGGAATGCAAAGTCCTGGTCCAAAATCAAGTCAACTAATAACAGAATTAATCATGCACAATGTGGACGATGAGAAAATATCCAATGTAAGCAAATCAATCCAGTGAGATCATCAGTAGAGATTTCTTACGTTTGCAGTGTGTACCATTACCATATGGTCTTCGTCGTTTCTACTTTATTAATTGGAGCTCCGTTTCCTTGGGATCTTTCATATTGACGGATGTCAGGTGTGGTGAAGATACCTATTTTCGTGTCTTTCTCAGTATTTGTTGTGATATCTTCACTTGGATACCTAATTCTTACAGTGGATGTGTTGGAGGGACGGACTCGTTCTCTGACTACAGATTGTCAAGATTCCCAAATTTTGCCTTGAAAAAGTCTGAGTAAAGACGAAACACGTGTCGGCTATCGTGTGCTGGGAATTTTTAACCTTTGGACAATAATAAAGGATAAGAAATCTCTACTGATGATCTCACTGGATTGATTTGCTTACATTGGATATTTTCTCATCGTCCACATTGTGCATGATTAATTCTGTTATTTCTGGATAATTAATATGTCTTAATGGTGTGCTGTTAGTAGCTTCTTTTGTTGTGTTGAGTTATATGCATGTTAAGTCTTAATGTGCAGTTGACACCTCTAGGTAGTAGGTGTGTGAAGCTGATTTAGTACCTGGTTGCCAATTTAGCAACACTTATAGAATATTTCACGCCAATTATTGATGCTTTGTAATACGTGTACTTATTGGATGTGCAGTTTTTTCCCTTGAAGGGAACACTACTACATGTTTTTTTCGTTGGAATGCAAAGTCCTGCTGGAGATCATGCACCTCAGTCTCCGGAATAGAGATATTGAGGATTTGCGATTTGGTAAAGTTGACCTTAAACCCTGCAACCGCACCAAAAGTGGTAAGCTCCATAGTCAGGTACCGCAACGATGACTGGGCTTGTGTGAGGGAGAGGATGACATCGTCAGCATACATACTGATTTTATGTGTATCCGCACCGAATTTAAGGCCTATTATGTCAGGATTTGCGCGAATGTGTTGGGCAAAGGGCTTCATGTAGAGCGCAAATAAAAGCGGGGACAAGGGACAACCCTGCCGCGTGCCCCGGGCGATAGGGAAGGAGGTTGACCTGCAACCGTTGACCCGCACTGCAGCCGTGGGGGATGCATAGAGACAGCGGATCCAGCGAATAAAAGTGTCACCGAACCCAAATGCACGTAGCACCGCGAACAGGTACTCCCAATCCACACGCGGTCAAAAGCCTTCTCCGCGTCTATCGAGAGTAGAAAGGCCTGGGTGCGCGATCGGTGTATAAAATCAATGAGGTGTAAAAGTCTCTTGGTATTATCCCCCCTTGCCGCGTCGGTATAAAGCCGGACTGGTCCGGGTCTATAATGTTGTTCATAAGGGGACTGAGGCGGGAGGCTAAAACACCCGCAAACAATTTCGCGTCAATATTAAGGAGCAAAATCGGGCGGTACTGAGCTGCACTCCGCTGGGTCTTTCCCGGTTTAGGGATGACGGTAATTACCGCCTCAGACATAGTAGGTGTCACCGCCCCTGAGTCCAGAAATGAGTTAAAAAGCCTGCGTCAATAGGGGGGCCAGTTCCACGCAAAATGTCTTATAAAACAGGGCCGGGAAGCCATCCGGGCCCGGCGACTTCGCCACTTTGAGCCGAGCTATCGTCGAGATTACCTCCTCGGTGCGAATAGGGGCATCCAAGAGATCAGCCGTTGGCGGGAGTAAGGGAGTGATATCGCAAGAGGCCAGATATTTCCCTGGATCTTGCAGTGTGGCATCCTCCTTTGAATAAAGGCGGTAATAGAATTGATGGAAGGCATCAGCGATAAGGCCATCCGCAGTATGCTCAACCGCATTTTGGTCCCGTATGGAGGGGATCGCGTCGCCTGCGCCCTCGCCCGCAGCTTATGGGCAAGCATCCTCCCACACTTATCTCCACTGAGGTAAAATTTATGCCGCAGTCGCAGAAGCGCATGTTCAGCCCTGTCTAGGTCTAGATGCTTCAGCATGCGTCGCCGCGTTCCAGTTCCCTCCAAACTCTCGGCGCCCCGTGCGCTTGTGAACTGCCTCTAATTCCCCCACTTCCTTCTCTAGTTCCGCCCGTTTCTCCTTGCGAATACGCGCAAAAGACGCTGCCACCGCAATGAATTCCGCCCGCACTACGAGCTTCAAAGCCTCCCAGACAGACGCGAGAGAGGTATCCCCCTGGTCATTCTCAGAGAGGTAGTGTTTTATCGTGACCCGGATTCGCTGCGTAACTTCCTCTGCTTGAAGAAGAGAGTCGCGGAGTCGCCAGCCCGGAGGGTTGAATCGCCCGCAGCGCGCCGGGAGCTGGACTGAGATAAGGGCATGGTCTGATAGGGAACGCGGAGTGATATCCAAATCCTGTAAAAGAGGAAGGAGGGGCGAGGAGGCTAAGAAGTGGTCAAGCCGCGCATATGTCTTGTGTGCCGCTGAGTAGTATGTATAATCTCTTTCAGCAGGATGTTGTATGCGCCACACATCACACAGCCCGCAGTCAGTCAGCCACTGTTTCCCAGCCTGTGATAGTGACCCTGCCTGGGTAGCCCTCTGCCCTGACCTATCCAACTCTTGATCCATCACTACATTCAAGTCTCCCCCGATTAGAAGTGTAGAATCAGGAGAAGCAAGGACCTCTGCTAAAGCAAGACGCAGAAAGGGCTCCTGTCGCTCATTTGGGGCATATAAGGACCCTAATGTTAAGGCGTATCCCCCCATTGTACCCTGACTGCTAACAACCGGCCTTTTATCTCCGCCACAGTAGAGACCACCTTGCATTGTGAGCGCGCACTAAAAAGGATTGCTACCCCATTGTGTTTGGTCAAACTCGATGACCAGAACTGGTGCGGGAAGTGCCTATCCCTCATGCGCTTGGTATCCTTAGCTAATAAATGGGTTTCTTGAAGTAAACAGATATCCCCACCAGAGTTTTCTAACATCGAAAGTATAGCAGAGCGCTTGACAGGATTATTCAACCCCCGTACATTCAAGCTAACAATTTTCAGGTCTCTCTCTACCCATCCCAGTAGTGTGGGCAAGAAACGCTATTGGGCCGCCTATGACCACCGGTCTTCAAACCATTGCAGATCATCCCCCATGAGTGGGCCAGTCGCCCATCTTGCCCGAGAACTGATGCGGAGCCCCCGAGTAACCCCCAAACATGTCCCAAAGCAAAAACATAACAAACCCCCAAAAACAGCACAACCAAAGAAAAATAAGGCAACAGGACAAAAGTTTGTCTCGAAGAGTAGTGTGTAGGGAGACATGGCCCAGCCCCAGGACACATCAGGAGTAGGATAGCCATCACTCCAATGTCCAGGGTGTACAAACAGTTGAGGGGTCTCTCCCCTCCGGCGCCGACCGAAGCATCCCAGCTGTTGCCATGCTAAGTGCCTTCAGATGTCTCGGGGTTGTCGGTTACTTGTGAAACTAATGAGAGGGCTGCCTCTCTCTCTCGAGCTTGCTAGCAGCTACGTCGGGTGCGGGGCTTGGTTTCGAACTCCCCACTCGTTGCCATTCGGAGGAGCGGCGCCGTCTGCGAGGAAGTGCTTGAGCGTCGTGCGTTTCATCAGACGACCTCTCAATGCCCAATTTGCCATATACTTCCTCCAGGGATCGAATCTGTTGCAATTTGCCCTGAAACTTGAAGATAAGTCGGAACGGATGGCCCCAGGAATAAGGAATCTTCAGATCCCTGAGATGGTTAGTAATGGGTTTAAAGTCTCTACGTTTAATCAGAGTAGATGCCGCTAAGTCCTGGTAAAGCACTGGTTGATGATCACGGAATTGCACTGGATTAAGGTCTCTAGCTCTGCGGAGGATACGCTCTTTTAGTTGGAAGTGGTGCACACAGACGAGAATGTCAGGGGGGGAGCTTTGGCGCCACGCGGAAGGCCCACCCGGTGAACACGATCCATTTGTATCTCTCGGTGTTCCTCCTCCCCCAGAATCTGAAGGAACAGGGCGCTAACATATGCACGCAGGTCGTCGCCTTCACCCTTCCACGGAACAGCCCGGATCCGGATATTGTTGCGCCGGGAACGATTCTCCAAGTCCTCCGCGTGCGCTTCTAAATCGATGTTTTGGTCTCGGAGGCGTATCATCTCCTGCTGCAGTTGGTGCAGATCGTCTTCCCTGCTCAGGTCGTGCTCCTCCAATGTCGCCACTCTTTCTCCGATGCCGTCCACATCCCGCCGGACCTCCCGGAGATCCGCGGAGAGCTGCGAGCGGAGGTCTTGAATATCTTCTTTAATGGCGGAGAAGAGCTCAATCATGAAGGCCTTAGTTGCTGGCGCGTCTTCCCCGTCCATCTGTGTCGTACCAGCTACCGGTTGTGCTGCGGGTGTGCCCCGTAGTCTTCTGCAGTAGATCTTTGAGGGATTTGTCTCTTTTCCCCCTCGTCGATGACATACTGGGACCGGGCGGGCCACACCGGACCCTCCGCCCACTTGTTCCTCTGCGTAGGGGCCGCTAACTGAGGCACACACTTCCCCCGGTCCTTCTCTCAGGCGGACCGTCACGCTGCGTCAGATGACCCCCGGCCCACCTGAGGATGCACACACCGGTTCGCTGCTTGTGTAGATGTCGCGCTCCCCGGACTCTGCACCTGAACCCCGGTCAGGGGAACTCCCTTGGTGGACTGCCTAGTGTTAGGATAGGGAATGGGGGCGCCTCGGGGCAGTCGGATCAGCAGCAAAAGACAATGTCCAGTGGGGGTGGGATCGGTGTCACGTGCCGCGCACCCCCCTCTTAATGCCAACCAGGGTGTGGCACCATTAATGGGACAGTTCGCCACAGTCTCCAGGCCAAAATCACGCCGCCAGCCACATCGCACTCACTGGGGGGCTCAGAAGTTCAGTCCCAGCCTCTAGATACCTTCACAACTCTCCCTATCTGCTTCCAGTGGGGGCTCCAGCTTCAGGATGTCGTATAGAAGTGCTGGCCCAGACAGGGATTTCGGGCACCGTTCCCTTCCACACGTTCACAGGGTGCACTGTCCCCTCTAGGCCTCCCAAGCTCTGCCGTGCCAGCGCTGTGAACCGGGCAGCTCAACAATGCCATTCGCTTAGCGTTCCGACTCCCAGGCCCCGTCAAAGCATTGCTCCGTCTGCCGACTCGCAGACCGATCACAGCCTCTGCGGACTGCAGCGCCCATTCCCGGCCCACCTCTCATTAACAACAGGCCGCAAGGGGGGGTCACCGCAGTCTCCGCAACTGCTGCGCGGATGGCAGTCACCGAACCCCTCACGGAGGCAGGCACAGAATCGCCCCAGTCTCCGCAGGCCACGAATGTTCCGCCGCACCAACTCCCGGATTCCTGCCGTGCAGCCCGATCCCACGCCCACAGCTCTCGGCCTCCGGGGACCCACAGGACACAACTTCGTCTGCCGAACTGCAGACCGGACCTCCCAGCCTCAGGCACACAACTCTCCCGGGCTCGTTACTCCTCACCTGCCGGTCTCACAGCGAAGCGCCACCTCCACACGCAGTGCAGTTTCCAGTCGCTGTATGAGGTCGGGTCCGTTCTACCTCGTAGGGCTCGGATCGGTTGCTGCCCCACAGCTACGGGCTAGGCCTGACCTGTCACTTCTTCCCGGCCGCCATTTCTGACCCGGCCCGGGCAGGTCCCTCTGGTGTCCCCAAAATGGCGCCGCCTCCGGATCGCGTCCTTCACGATCGCGCCAGTGACCAGATCAATGGGGGGTCCAATGTAGGTGGGGGCAGGTGTACCACCACTAAGCTCACCCGGAAGGCCACCCTGGCAGGCACAGCAGGCTACGAGGACATTCGGCCCGTCACCCGGCCGCACTTCACCCACCGGGCCGCAGCAAGGCCGGGAGGGGCCGCACGGCGGAGCCGGTCACTCAAATCCCCAAACGGAGCCCGCCATCAACTCCTGGACAGCTCCGCTGTTCAGCTCACCCGCTTACAGGGTCGGATGGGCGCCAGGTAGGGTGATACTCAAAGGCTAATTAGCGGCGGCGCCGGAGGGATAGGGACCCACGTCCTATCTCGCCGCCATCTTGGCCACGCCCCCCTAAATTCTTTTTTTTAATATACTTTGTATTCTAAGTTGAGAAATTCTCGTGCGGTACATTTTTTATACTATATTGTATATGGGTGTAGATAGATATCCGATTTTCAGCGAGACATTAGTCTTTTTTAAGATAATAGCTTTATCTATGCTAGAATAGTTATACATCAAAATAGACACTTGGTCCAGGGTGAGGCATTTGTGCTCTTTTACATTAGAATATAGGGACGTCTGTGTCTTTGTCGTATTTGTACCCCGTCCCTTTGCCTAGCATTGGTGTAACTCCCTCCTTTTTCAATCTTTTTTGTACAGCTTGTCAGCTGGGGAGCTTGTGTTATTTCACCCATAGAATACGGGTTTGACGTTCTAATTGATGATGGACGCACTTAAAACTTATGGCTTTTCTGAAGAACAATTCAATAAGATCATAAATTGTACCTCAAACTTTTTTCCCTCAGTCACTACTAACAACTATGATGAGGAAAAATGGAGAGACTTATGGAATAACAAGAAAAAGACCATTAGAACTGAATTGCATGCCGATTTTTTTATTGAATATTGCAAGAAAGGGATAATACCCAGAGGTCTGCAGGTTAAAAATGAACCTGGCATCTTTATAAAAAATTCCAAGTTCATTTAAAACTGGACATTCATTGCCAACCGATGTAGTCGGGATTGGATGTTATTGATCATAGAAACAGCCCATGAGATACTAATCATTGAGAAAAAGAGATTGAAGAAATGGAAGCTAAACTAAGAGAAAGTACCTCCCTAGAGGACACCAAAAAAAAGTTAGATTAAATCCAAAATGACATATCAGGATATAGGGAGTACCTTTTAAATAAAAAATCGAATAAATTTAGGAAAGACGTGACAAAGTACAATTTAGAACACGTCTATCCTTATTTACAGAAGGACTTCTACGATAGACCGAGAGAAGATATGTATAACAGGAACAACTGGCAACAACCTAGGAGGAACTTCCCGAGAAAAAAAGAGTCACATTCTTAGATACCTCCTACACAAGCTCAGAATCTGAGAATGAGAATTTACAGGATTCGAAAAAAGGTGGGGATCCGACCCCGGGCACAAGTAGAGAAACTTTCTCTTTTTTAGAACAGCGCCAAGCCAATCCCGGTTAGAATCGAGGCAGGGGGAGGGGGAGAGGGAGTTTTTACTCTTAAAATCCACCACAGAAATGCCCCTACATGAAGACCAGGAGCCAAACTGGGTGGGATTAGACAAAAAAGCCCCAATCATCAACCTCTCAAATAGGGTACTTACTAGAGAGGAGATATCTGTACTAGAGAAAGGGTTAGGATACGCAATTTGCACCCCAGTTGACAAATTCAACCTAGAGAGAGATTTACAGAGTTTTTTTAGAAAAATTCGGCTTAATGATTTAAAAAAAAATAAAGAATGTGAAAGCACTCCCTCCACCAATAAATCAGGTTTAAAACCCAAATCTAATTGGACCCCTTCTTTAAACCTTGTAAATAAAAATATTGACTTATTTGAAAAGGTCGTAGAGAAAAATATTGATGACCTTTTCACTAAGAATCTCCATTGGCAAAATAATCTAAGCCCTTCGGAAAGGACAGCCCTTAAAAATTTAGAACAATGCAAAGAATTGACCATTAAACCGGGGGATAAGGGTGGAAGCATCATTGTGATGGACACTAATGATTACAATAATAAGATGCTTACCCTTCTAAATAACACATCTCATTATCAGAAGTCAAGTAAAGAAGATTGGAATGCATTAATTAGTAAGGTGATGAGAATTTAAGATTTTGCCAAAGACGATGAAATCTTGTGTTTTGAGGAGTACAACTTTCTTAAGAACACTAACCCCAGATTGCCAGCAATATATGGCTTACCGAAGGTACACAAAGATCTTCAAAACACTCCCATGAGACCCATTGTCTCGAATATAGACTCTTTGACGGAACCACTAAGTAAATATGTGGATAAATTCCTTCAACCACTTGTGGTACGTCAAAGAGCCTACATAAACAACACAACAGCTATGATAAATAAAATTGAGAAACTACCATACAATATGGACTCTCAGTGGTTAGTCACCTTGGATATAGAGGCCCTCTATACTAACATACCACAGGACGACACCATTAGTATGCTAGAGGGCCTCTTAGCGAATGACACGGGCGATCTTTCTGCACACTCCTTATTCATAGTCGAGTGTGTTGAAGTCATTCTGAAGAACAATATATTTTTATTCACAACTGACTACTATAAACAGATCAAGGGGACCAGCATGGGAGTGACCTGCGCTCCCAGTCTGGCCTGCCTATATGTAGCGGCCTTTGAAGACAGACACATATTCAATACAGCGGCACCATTTTATGAAAACATCTCATGTTGGTCTCGCTACATCGATGATGTTTTCTTCATGTGGAAGGGGGGCGAAAGCGTCTCTTATGGAGTTTATAGAGTGGTTAAACTTAGGAGACATTAATTTAAAATTTACATCCACTATAAACAAAGAGAGTTGTGATTTCTTAGACATTAAGATAAAACACAATGCTGGGACATTGCAAGTAGAACTCTTTACCAAGCCCACGGACCGTAACACCATGCTTCATTATCAAAGCAATCATCCGGCCTGCCAAAAGGACAACATTCCTTTTGGACAGTATCTAAGGATTAGACGTAACTGCACGGATATCAAAGATTTTAACCGACATGCAGATGTCTTAACTAGAAAACTCCTGGACAGGGGTTACCCGAAGAGACTTACTAGACAGGCGTACAAAGGAGCAAAATATTACGATAGAGAATCATTGTTTATCACTAAAGATCCAGAAGCAACCGCACAGGACCTTCCTTTGATCTTTGTTACAAATTTCAGCAGTGTTAGCAATAAGGTTAAAAATATCATAAATAAAAACTGGGAACTGCTGAATGATAAAAACAATGTAATACTTTCTAAACCTATGTTCTTTTTTAGACTAAACCGTACCATTCGAAACCGACTGGTACACACATATAGGGAAGAAACAGTTTGCAAACAACGCAGTATCAGTAACGCCCCTTTCCCTGTAGGTAATTTTCCTTGTAATTCCTGCAAGAATTGCAGTAATATCATGAAAGGTAGTGTGATTAACCATAATGGAGTCACACATAACGTTAAGAATTTCATTAATTGTAGGACTAACAACATGATTTACCTAATTGTTTGCCCTTGTAACAAGGGATACATTGGGGAGACGTCCCGAGAAATAAGAGTCAGGATTACTGAACATAAATCAGCGATTAGGACAAAGAAAAGGACAGCTCCCTTAGTGGAACATTGGATTGTACGAAACCACACAGTTGAAGAATTGAAATGGAGTGGTATTGAAGTAATTCAGCTTAGCGCTCGTGGAGGAGATCATATGTGTAAAAGAGAAAAACGTGAACAATTTTACATGTCACGTTTTAACACCTACAAAAATGGCCTTAATAATAAAGAGGAGTGGGAAAGATTAATATAATTTGACCAGTTAATTGGGAAGTAGACTAGGGATTGATTATTTATAGTCTAAACAAGCATGTACTATGGGTTTGATCAGAGGGTAATAATAGACCCCTGGGGACATGTATTTTCACCAGTAAATAACATCTTTGAGAAGGTAAAAATTATAATAAACATCATTTCTTTCCCATACGTAGTCTCTACCTCTTACTGGCCGCCAGTGAGGAATACGCATGAAACACGATTGGGACATCGCATTCCATGTATTACACCCTTTTATATACAAAAAGGTCAGTGGAATGCAAAATCTCGAACGCCCAGTGTTTTCTATGATACAAATTAAAAATAAGCTGTCAAAATGCATTTGCAACTCGTTTTTTAAAGAAACTTCGAGCTCCGTGCGGCAAAGTTTAACACTCTAAGATGGCCGCCATTCGTAGATGCCTGGAATACGGGGTAGTTTTAATTAATTTTCATCGGTACAACGCAGTTTATTCATAGTACCTTTTAATATGTGAAAGTGTTAGGTATTTTGAATAACCCCATTATAGGTAAATATAAAAATGTGGTGTTTTCTAAAATTCGGATATCTGAAGGTTGTAACTTCACCCACGTGGGTGCTGCCGAGGAACATAAATAGGTCGGGACCCCGGAAGCATTATACATCTTGATTCCGGAAGCCCGTTAGAGCAGGGAGGCCGCAAGTTCCCGATCTGGTGAGTAGGCGAGTAGAGAGCTACTTTGAGCTTTAAGATTGATTGCTATCTTATTTTAAAACACACCGCATTTAAGTATCGAGCGGTGTTAACATGGAAAGGAGGAGATTTTTTCTCTCGTTCCTGAGACTAATATGAGCTTGTAAATTTAAATATATGCGGGTCTAATACCCTTACATATGAGTTTAAAACATCAATAGAGCATAAGTTGACTTTATTTCTTTCTATTTTAGATAATACAAGGCGGTTTAATTAATTATTAACTCTGACCGCCCCATTAGATAGCACGAGTTTGTAGTTAAACGCGGTCTCAATAATGTCGTGATGTAAAACTTTATTTAGATTGTAGAATAAGTGTTATTAACACATGGGTCAAGTGAATACTAATATAGCAAATAGGTATCATTAAGAAGCGCTACAGATACGCATAGTGAGTAGCGCTAGCATAGTCCAAACTAATCATTATTAAAATGTGAAAATTAGATAGTTGTAGGTTTTTATTTACACTCTGGGAACCTACAGTTGATGCTACATGCTATGATTAACTCATAAAACACTGGCATCATTCTGAATGTAGTGTTTAGATGTAGACGTCAATATTAAGGCATTGAATAATCTCAAGAAAGGACCTTTCTATTTTTTCTTATAGATTTTTTATTGAACTGCCAACAAATGATCATCAATATCTTAGTATGGTATCGGCAATGTTAAAACGCCGATGCCTGTTCCCAAAATATATGTAATCTACACGGGACGGTACATTTGTTGATGTGAATAGGTAAGCAGCGCTTTTTCTGGAGAACGAGATGTATTTGCGAAATATTAAAAATCAGCACCTTTTGAGTATAGTAATTTGTTCCAATCATGTCTCGTCTTTATAGAGAAGTAGCCAGACAGAGATCTGTGCCGAGTATTATCTTCAACTCCCTCATCCCCAATAGTACGGTGGCTCTAACGGACACAGAGAAAGGATTTATTACTAAATTTGAAAGGTATGCAAATAGTTTTAATCGTAGTATAATATATACTACAGAGAAAGTGACACAAATGGGGTACAAGTGGTTTTAAATAAGTAACCGTGGAATTCATGATAAGAGATACAAAGACAATGAATGCTCTCTCTTTATTTGAAGGCTCTATCATTGTGGCCCTTGATGTGGCGAGAGGTTTTATCCCCCACAGATTATGTAATTGGAACATAACCTAACTCATAAGAAGGTATGGCACGATCACATATAGCATCATGATAATCTGTAGGACAGTAGTAGTAAACAAATCCAGTATTGTATTTACTATGCTTGTCAAGATCCATAGTGGTTATGATGCGAGGAAAGTACTGGGGACTAAAAATAATGATATTAAAAATCATACATACTAACAGAATATGAGTGTACCATAATATAACCATGGGCACTTTAGAGATACTGGTGCATCCGACCTGTTTTTCATTAAAAGATTATTTAGATAACAGTTCACTAGAGATTCCCTATCAATGAAGACAGGATGAGAAGGGAATTTTGTAAAGAATATTTGAACAAAAGGTGGAAAATTAAATAAAAGTGTGATAAGAAAGCATGCTGTAGTTTTAAATGTAACTCTGGGGGACTGAGTGTCAAGAAATAGCGGTTGATGTATAGAACAGAAACGTCAAATGTGGGAGAATAAATGTCTAGCATATTTGGGTGATAGGCTGAAAACATCATAGCACATTGTTAGAAATAAAGAATTGGAATGTATACCACGACTAGCTTGTGGAATGTATATATGTCTAAACAAAGTATTTTACCATTTAGATCTGATGAAAACTTTTGTAGTCCTGAGGAAGGTGAAAATATCGAGGTGTCACCGAAACGCTGTGTCAACTGTTTTTAGAGTTTTTATCTATATGTGTAAAGAAATTAGATCGTAACCTATATTGGGAGGAATGTGAATAGATCCATCGAATGAACATGTGATAAATCATTTTTAATAAATTCTTTTTTTTAATATACTTTGTATTCTAAGTTGAGAAATTCTTGTGCGGTACATTTTTTATACTATATTGTATATGGGTGTAGATAGATATCCGATTTTCAGCGAGACATTAGTCTTTTTTAAGATAATAGCTTTATCTATGCTAGAATAGTTATACATCAAAATAGACACTTGGTCCAGGGTGAGGCATTTGTCCTCTTTTACATTAGAATATAGGGATGTCTGTGTCTTTGTTGGATTCAGAGTGGCACATCTTTTAATCGTGATGTGTTTGGCAAACAAGGTTAATTCATAGCCAGTCAGACGTGCACTAGTGAGGTGCTGTGTCTTAGTCTTATTCAAAAGCGTGTCCACCGCATGGGTTACCATAACCGTGAGATTAGTACCAAGTACGAGTCCAGCCGATTGTCTAATAGAAACGGCCACAGCCGCGACCGCTCTTAGACAGCTCGGGAGGGCTCTTGCGACAGGGTCAAGAACAGCAGAGAAATAGGCACATGGCCGTTGCCTATCCCCAAATTTTTGTGTTAAAACGGAAAGCGTGCAACCAGCCATCTCATGGACGAACAATACAAATGACTTATTATAGTCGGGGGTGCCGAGCAATGTTCCCTCTAATTTTTTTTTCTTTGTGTGCGGCAGTATAAGGTCTCTGTGCGCTGCAGCCAAGGCTATGTGCGCCAAGAACCCAACCGCGTGTGTGGGTGCAGCGACAAATGTCAGTGGAACTATCACTCAAACATTTGCTTAATAAAGTGAAAAGACAGTGTATTTCTACACATGCAGCACCACATTAAGGGTCTTAAGGCAGGTTTGCAACATACAACAAACATAAAAAGGATACAGTATTCATAAGCATATTGTTACATTAAAAGACTTTTAATGGAGAATGTGTCCCTTACTATCACTTGTCAAATGGGAATGCTAAATCCCTGAGAGGTGTCTCTGTTATTCAAGATTGCACCACAATGTAATCTGAGAAAATGCATTGTTGTGTCCTGTCCTTAGCCAACCACAGAACATTCCTTCTATGAGTTTTATCTTCTGCTGCATTTCTTGCATGCCTTTTGCAGCCCTCCAACTACCACGCATCAGGCTTAGACTAACGCATTTTAGTGTGGTGGTCATCATCACCGTACTGAAATGCAAAGTCACGCATTTATGAATCATCCTCCGATGTCAAGCCCAGAACTAGCTGGTAATTAGTACCACTTACAGAAAGCTGGCACAGCGCGGTCAGCCCTGATTGCGCAGACTTGGGGGTTGGCTCAGCTAGATTTGGGCTGGCTTTAGGGGCTACAGTGTAACAACTTCACCCATACTGGGCTGGCGCAGCATTCAGCTTAATATCACAAACTGTAAGAGACAAGGGACTGAGCCTCCTCTGACTCCCTTACCACAATACTAATCTCACCCAACAGAGAAGGACTACAAAAGGAAAAATGAGTTCCCCAACATTGGAGAACAAAAAGGTGCTGTACTTCATACAGCCACCAGCGTGCGTATAATATACAACGCCTCAACAGAGACAACAAATAAGAGAGAGGAAAGACAACAAATGTCTTAATACTGCCCTCACACACTTTGCAGTGTCATGCTTCATCATAGGGCCGCATCATACATCCAGGTGCAGACCAACACCCTGGATGGAGCGCAGAAATTTTTAAAGCAGAATAGTGGTGAGGGTAGAATGAATAAAAAGGAACAAACAAACCACATAAAGGGACACACAACTTAAAGGAAAAACTGTTCCCTTCAGAAAAAGGGACCAAGTAGCGCAGATACAGATACAATTAAAACTACCTAGAGGGCAACACACAACTTTTATTCCTGTTGGCCCCTGGTAGGATTAAAACATAAGATCTGGGATATCCAGGGGAGGTAAAAGCCCCTATATCCCTACTGCAAGTACCAACATGTTTCTGCCAATATTTACCTCGCCCAACCGGGTCGCTCTGGCTTTCGTCAGGGTGTTGGTCCCTACTTTCTTGGTCTTCACCCCTATTCAGGTGTTTACCTTCTTACCAAACACATTGTCCAGATCTCTAGGGATTACCGAGAGGGATTCAATTTAAGAGTTCATTAGTATTTCTCAGAACCCGGGACCTTGGTGGGAACGTGCTCTTATAGTCACACTTACTCCAAAGAGACACCGTCAGTCTTTTCCTCACGCCGGTCCTCTGCTTCACTGACCTCACATGACAACGTGAGCGAATCAATGTCTGCTTGATTTACCCTGCGCCCAATGTCCGATAGACTGAGACCGATTAAGCACCTAGCTGTAGGCGCCCTGCCGCCTGCTGTGCGAGCGTGTGGCACGACAGTCAGTTTACATTTGGCAGTTTACGTTAGGACTCGGACTCAGTGCAGCCCCTAGGACACACAGGCAACAGCCCTTCTCTGCTGACACAGAATGTACGGTGCTCCGTTATGGGTATTACATGCAGCCTTTGGTCTGAGGCCAGTCCTGAAAGGCCAGGCCAGGCCCGGCCTCTCTCCTGCAATAATCAGCAAAGCAATGCCAATGACCCCTAGCCCCATCTCAACCTGGCCCGAGTCTTGCTTGGCACAGGTGAACTGAACACTGCGGATGTGAATGTGGTTAAGATGGACTGCGAAGTAGTAGGTTGGTTCTGGTGGATATGAATGGAGTTAGTTGGCTGTGTGGTGTTTGAATGCACTAGGTGGGGCAGGTTGGTTCATATTGGGAATGGGGTTCTAGTGTACCGGGTAGAGCAAGGCTGATTTTGCTCTCAAGAAAGTGTCACTCATAGTCATTGAAATGCACTCATAATTGCACTGAAATTTTGAAAATGTCACACATAGCAATCTGAAACCTTGGCAGCTATGCGTAGTCCCTTTTCTGTTCGTGTGAAATTTCCCGGTTTTTGGCTTTAAAATTCTGGTCACCCTATCTATCATCAAAAGGCACGCAGCAAGCCTATCAGCACGACGTGTGCTTTCATAATCCCTAATACATATTGGGGATTGTGAAAGCACACGTTGTGCTGTTAGGCTTGTTGCCTGCCTTTGTTAATGAACCGCTGCAGATTGCATGCCTTTTTGAAAGTTTTCATGTTAATTGCAGGGCCCGACATGCTTACACTCGGGGCTGCATTTAACATTAAAACTTTCAAAAAGCCACCCAAACTGAAGCGCTATGTTAAGAAAAGCATGCAGCAAGCCCAATAGCACAATGTGTGCTTTCACAATCACTAATATATGTTAATGATTGTGAAAGCACACGTTATGCTGTTAAGCTTGTTGCCTGCCTTTTGTTAATGGACAGCGGCAAATTGCATGCCTTTTTGAAAGTGTTCATGTTACTTGCAGGGCCCGACATGCTTAAACTCGGGGCTGCATTTAACATGGAAACTTTCAAAAAGCCACACAAACTGAAGCGCTATGTTAAGAAAAAGCACACAGCAAGCCCAACAGCACGACGTGTGCTTTCACAATCACTAATACATATTAGTGATTGTGAAAGCACACGTTGTGCTGTTAGGCTTGTTGCCTGCCTTTGTTAATGAACCGCGGCAAATTGGATGCCTTTTTGAAAGTGTTCATGTTACTTGCAGGGCCCGACATGCTTAAACTCGGGGCTGCATTTAACATGGAAACTTTCAAAAGCCACACAACTGCTGCGCTATGTTAAGAAAAAGCATGCAGCAAGCCCAACAGCACAATGTGTGCTTTCACAATCACTAATATATGTTAATGATTGTGAAAGCACTCGTTGTGATTTTAGGCTTGCTGCATGACTTTTCTTAACAGAGCGCGGAGGGGGCAGATTGTCTACTTTTCTTTAAGTATTCATGTTAATCGCAGCACTGGGATTAACATGAATACTTGCCTCTCATGGTGTGTGCGCGCTGCAAAGAAGACACTGCGCGCTCCGATTCAAATAGGTGCGCGGGCGCGCACGCGCGCAGGTTACAGGGAACAGTGGTGCCGAGTACTGGAGCTGAACAAAGTGCAGTTTTTAATTGCTCAAAAGACTGCTGACATTCAGGCGTCCAAGGCAGGGGTTCATGCACGTCTTTAATGGTTAGTGCAAGCAAGGGTTTGATTAATAATGAGTAGTTAGGGATCCACTGACGACAATAGGAAGTGATACCTATAAAAGCGCGCACATCTTTCTGGGTTTGTGGAACAGGCATTTTAACAATGGTACTGATGCGCTCAGGTGTCAATCTCCTACCCACCTTCGACAGTAGGTGACCTAAATAGGTGACCTCCGGTCGACAATATTGAAATTTAGAAAGAGACACCTTATGTCCGTGTTGGGCCAAATGCAACAATTTTACTGTACTGTCTTTCCTACCTTGTTCAGTGTCAGAAGCGGTGAGCAAGTCATCGACACACTGCACCAATACATTACCGGAGGGAAGTGAAAGGGAATCCAATTGGGACTTTAAAGCCTGACTATAAATACATGGGGCCCAATTCACAAAAGTAATCTGAGACAAAATCCTAACTTTACAACTTTCGGTATTTACAAAGGGCATTTAGGAGTAGTAAAGTTAGGATTTTGTCTCAGTTAAACTTAAGTTTTGGTCTTAAGTTAAACTTAAGACCAAAACTTTGCTCAGTTAAACCTAACTTTTGGTCTTCATTTAAACTTAAGACCAAAACTTACACTTAATACCAAAACTTTGCCTCAGTTAAACCTAACTTTTCGTCTTAAGTTAAACTTAAGACCAAAACTTAAGTTTAACTGAGACAAAATCCTAACTTTACTACAGTTAGGATTTTGTCTCGGATTACTTTTGTGAATCGGGCCCTTGGACTCTCAGTATAGCCTTAAGGAGCTCGACAGAACCTAAAGCTCCTACCAGCTAGTGTAAACCCGAACAAGTACCTGCTATCCAGATGAATAGAAATACTAAAGAAAGCATTTTTCAAGTTAATGACAGAGAAAAATTTAGCAGTAGAAGGAATCATTGTCAAAAGAGTAGTATTGTCAGGGACCACTGGAAACTGGGGAACCACTATTTTATTAACCTCGCGTAAATCAATCACAAAACGATAGACATCTCCTTGATCATCAGAAGAACCTGAAGGCGTCCGCTTAAGAATGGGGAGAATAGGACTATTACAAATATTGGCTGTGGTCTCCTCAACCACTCCCTTCTTGATCAAATCCTGAATATTCTGCAATAGAGCTCGTTCTCCTGCCTGCGGTATTTTATACTGAGGGATACAAGGCAAATTAGCACCATCCTTAACCTGTATCGAAACCGGTGGCATCTGCAGCAGCCCCACATCTGTATCACCTGTCGCCCACAAAGTGGATGGAACATCTGCAAATTCAACAGGAAGAGGCGCATCTTTGGACAAACACTGTTTAGCACGTGCTACATTGGGGCACATTGTCATATAGACACCTGCCGGGGAACAATAAATGGTAGCATGCAATTTCTTCAGCAAATCCAAACTCATTAGATTTTCACCACAATTAGATGTCAACAAGAACGGCGAATCCACAGTGAAAGGACCAATAGTCAATGCAAGAGGTTTTGAAATGGGGCTTACAACCGGTACACCAGAAAAACCAACCAACACATTATTATGGCCAGACAGAGACGCCACAGGGACCATATTTCGAGAAACAGAACTTTTTGTCGCACCTGTGTCCACCAAAAATTCCTTAGTGGAACCTTGCAGTTCCGCTGTTACAGAAGGACCACGCTGGTCTACAGGTATCGGAACTGGCCCCTCACTCTGTCCCTGGCTGTCCTAACTGTAAGACATTCCTGTCACTTCCTCCATGTCATAATCATCATGGTAATACTGTCCATCACGAGGGTCATCAAAGTAATTATTATCAGAACGACCCAGTGAGGCCACAGCATTCTGAGCCCTGTCAGCCCCTCCTGTTCCATGACCCCGTCCACGAGAACCTCGTTCTCTCGGGACTGCTACCTTCTGCAAAAGCACAGGACATTCGCTACGCCAGTGTCCCTCCTCTTTACAATACGCACACTGATTCGGACCCAAAGGCGTAGTTGTTGGCTGTCTACTAGTGCGTGGAAGATGTCGGGCAGGACCACCACGTCCTCTCCCATTCCCTCTAAAAGCTTGCTGTAACAACACCTTTGTCTTTAAATCCTTATGTCTCTTCTCTGTCCTCTCCTTTTCCTCATTGTCCCTATGCTCATAATATTGTGCCATATTCAGAATAACAGAGGGGGAAGATGTGGACCAAGTACTCTCAGAAGCCTGCAATCGAGTCGCAATTTCAGGAAGCAAGTTAGAAACAAATCTATTGACAAACAACCGAACACCTCCCTCAACGGACAAATCCTGACCACTTTAATCCAAAAATGTACCTTCATATCTGGTAAAGAAATCAGACACACTCTCATCTTTCTTCTGTCGACAAGCTGACAATTTATCCCATTCTACCTTTCTCGGTGGAATAAGAGAGTGCATATACGCAATTATGCGGCCTGGCAACGCTAACATTTCCGCTCAAGGCTTATCACCAGGCTTTGTTTCCTGATCCCATGGCTTAATTTGATCCCAAGTACCACCCAACTCCAGAGCATGATCTTGAGTATGAACCTGCCTCCAAATACTGACCTAGGACTTTTCTCATGTAGTCTTCCCCTATATGCTATTATTGTCGTAACATTAGCAAAAACTTGTTCTAGCCCCAATTCACTAATATACACTCGATCTCTTATGTCATATAACATTTTAGGTGCTTCCTCTTCAAAGTGCTGTTGCCAAAGACCAATCAGAGTAGCAGACATGTGTTTAAGGGCATGTTGCTGTATAAAGGGCTTAAAGTCTTTCATAGTCGCCCAGACATCCTCTACACTATAAATAGGGTTACGGGCCCACTGTGCAGCCTGATTAGCTATTACCCTCTTTTCTTCATCCCCCACATCAGATCTCACTAACGGTCCCATGCTCTCCTTAAATTTTGTCCAATCCCTGTCCTCAAATCCACACACCGGTGTCCCACTACTTACTAATGTCGGGGGTGAAAAACCACAGTGGGAGACGCAAAAGAAGCAACAGGCACTATCGTCGCTGGGGGCTGTGTTGTGGGGGAAAGAGCTGGTGAAAGGGTAGCTGAGACAATAGGTATGATGGGAGTACTAACAGTCACAGTTGCCACAGACGGCAAAGAAACAGAAGGAAGAGGAGGAAGAGGAGGAGCAGAAGCCAGAGCCGTCAAAAATACAGTAGTAGACGCAGGGACAGAGACAGTGGAAGAAACTGTAACAGGCGGCTGTGAGGGCATCGGAACAATGGGATATATTCTTTGCGGGGCATATGGAGGCGGGGGTTGGGTATCTAATAATTCTTCCACAAAAGCGTCATCTTCTTCCTGAACCACATCCGATTTATCAATATGTAATCGAAACCTCCTATCTTCACATTCAAAACCCTTTTCCTGTTTCTCCCTATCATATGCTACTGCCTTCTGAGTCAACATCTGCATTCTTCCTTTCCTAGCCTCTTTTTCCACCTTCAATCTCTGCTGTCTAGCTACTTTCTGACATGTTCTGAGGGAATCAAACATAGACTGCCTACTTCGTTTCTTAAACAACTGTTCCTGTAAATACTCAATCTTTTGTTCATCAAACATGCCCGTCAACGGCCACTGCAACTCGGAATTGTCCCTCGTATATTTGTGCCATAATGTACTAAACATAATAGGGCCAACAGCATGCTTCACATACATATCAAAATTAGGAGTGCCTTCTGGAGGCGCAGGCTGAGCTTCTTCCAATAGAGCATCAACAGAACAACAGCGACAGCACAAAGAAAACAACTTACTAGCACCAGGCATTTTCAAAAGAACACAAATTCACTGTTTTATGCCTGGCAAAGCAACTGCAGATGCTTTTGTCCAAAAGACGGTCCTTAGACTGTACCAAATACAAACCAAAATGGTACCATATACACGAAGAACCAAAACAAACTCACCTGATATATGCAGGTCAAACAAATGTATTCTCCACTGCCGACTCTTCAGACCGAACGGTCAGATCCAAGGATTTCGCCGTTTAGGACTCCAGTTGGGATGACCACTGGGCGAGGCACCGTCTGGCAGGACAGAAGGGGCAGCTGCGAGTATCAGGAACTCTTCGTGCAGGGATCCCTGATCCGTCCGTCCGACCCAACGATGGCCTCGACCTCCCCCGCCCACCCCGTCCGCGGAAGGGGAAAGGCCACTCACTTGAAGGATTCCCTGTTCGGGCGCCAACTGAAGGAAGTGACCCGATTCATGTCACCCGGGTCACACAAGACCACCTCTCAACAGGGGCGTAGCTAGGCCTTAGGCTGCCCGTGGCGGCCCCTGCCGCCCTCGGCAAAATGATAGAAGAGCGGCGGGGGGTGGTAGCGGTCGATTCTAGAGCGTCCCCCCTAGCTACGCCACTGCATCTCAACCTTCCATACCAAATGAAGAGTCGGTCAGACAGTAGAGAATACAAACCAATATCTGTTAATTCAGAATACGCTCAGAGCGGAGTCCTGTCTGCCCAGTCGCTAAGGAGTGCTGCAGAGGGACTTCCCTTGCTCACTTTGCCACTGGATTCAAGCTAGCCTGGCTGATGACGGCTGATTAGCCAGAAACCGGTCCCAGGATGCTTGTTTCCGGTCCAGGGAAGACATGGCTTGGCAGTTCGGGCTGGACTGTTCCCATGAGGCACAGGGTCAGACTGATTTGCATATGGCCATGTCTGAACTGGGGTGGTGGAGTGAGCTAAAGAATGATGATGGATTAAACCCAGATCAGTTGACTGGGGGTGAGTGTTTGATTAGTTCAAGCGCTCCGTCCATCATCCCCTTTGGTATCGCTTTGTTCGCCCTAAGTTGGCAGGGTACGCCCAGACGTGGGTCCCTTGCTCACTTTGCCACTGGATTCAAGCTAGCCTGGCTGATGACGGCTGAATAGCCAGAAACCGGTCCCAGGATGCTTGTGTCCGGTCCAGGGAAGACATGGCTTGGCAGTTCGGGCTGGACTGTTCCCATGAGGCACAGGGTCAGACTGATTTGCATATGGCCATGTCTGAACTGGGGTGGTGGAGTGAGCTAAAGAATGATGATGTATTAAACCCAGATCAGTTGACTGGGGGTGAGTGTTTGATTAGCTCAAGCGCTCCGTCCATCATCCCCTTTGGTATCGCTTTGTTCGCCCTAAGTTGGCAGGGTATGCCCAGACGTGGGTCCCTTGCTCACTTTGCCACTGGATTCAAGCTAGCCTGGCTGATGACGGCTGAATAGCCAGAAACCGGTCCCAGGATGCTTGTTTTCGGTCCAGGGAAGACATGGCTTGGCAGTTCGGGCTGGACTGTTCCCATGAGGCACAGGGTCAGACTGATTTGCATATGGCCATGTCTGAACTGGGGTGGTGGAGTGAGCTAAAGAATGATGATGGATTAAACCCAGATCAGTTGACTGGGGGTGAGTGTTTGATTAGCTCAAGCGCTCCGTCCATCATCCCCTTTGGTATCGCTTTGTTCGCCCTAAGTTGGCAGGGTATGCCCAGACGTGGGTCCCTTGCTCACTTTGCCACTGGATTCAAGCTAGCCTGGCTGATGACGGCTGAATAGCCAGAAACCGGTCCAGGATGCTTGTTTCCGGTCCAGGGAAGACATGGCTTGGCAGTTCGGGCTGGACTGTTCCCATGAGGCACAGGGTCAGACTGATTTGCATATGGCCATGTCTGAACTGGGGTGGTGGAGTGAGCTAAAGAATGATGATGGATTAAACCCAGATCAGTTGACTGGGGGTGAGTGTTTGATTAGCTCAAGCGCTCCGTCCATCATCCCCTTTGGTATCGCGAGGGACTTACTTCAACAGGCATAACGATACATTATGTACATTTCAGAATGAATGAAGGCACGCCTACAATTGAATTTTCCAGGGGGATAAAGCTGGACAGTAAATTACAAAGGAGTAAGTTTTGATTCTGAGGCCGGGCACAAACTATCTATCATTCAAGTTCACTCTGCCCGCCACTAGACAAGTGGGAGAGGGCCTACATCTAAGAAAAAAGGTATGCGCTAATAAGAACAGTGCATTCATTAGTGTGGCAGAACTCAGCTCCGAAGAAACATAACACAGAGAAGGTCGTTTCTCGGAAAAAGTGAAAATAATTAATTTCGATCACAATACAAAATGGCGCCTATACACTTCAAACAGATGGGGTATTCAAAGGGTGTCCGACATCTCAAGTTTCCAGAAAATACAGATTCAGATTCTTGCAGGATACAATCAATGTCAACTCCTGAAAAACTAAAAACATAGGGCACCTAGAATTGATTGATTAACACGCAACGGTTCTTTTGTTCATGCAAACCCAACATTTTGACATCATGGTAAACAATGTATACTTTTGCTGAAGTTATTCTTTTCTGGAATGTTAGATTGGTTTCAGAATAACTTTCAAGATGGCTCCTATGTCACGCGTATGCCCCTGGCATCATGTATTCTTCCTCAGTAGATTGTTACATTCTACTTTAGAAATAAAAGTAATTCATGAACTAGTGTCTACCAATGTGGTGACGTTGGGATGATTAACTTGTACAATACACTTGGCTGGTCATTTGAATTACATTTGTCAAAGATAGCTACAAGCAAGACTAGGTCTTCCAAGGACTATTTCTTCATAATTTTGCTCTTGAATGGCGAAAACTTTCTTAGGATAATTGCCAACCCGGCAAACCTTCACAAAATGATCTCTTTTACCATCCTGGCGGCATTCCTTTCCTAATGCAGGGGAATTTTTGTAGGATGCAACGTGACTACGCAGTCCACAATGATAACATTTGCTGAGGTTGGCAATCTCCTGCTTGGGACTTAGTACACTCATTCTGGGTTTGGGCTTCAAAAGTCATGTTTGGACGATGTGGTAGTGCATTAAAGATTCACCTCAGTTGAATGCTCCTCTGGTTTCTTGAGCATCCTTACCACTTTAGCAGAGCATTCACTACTCTTAATGGTACTGATAACTTTGTCGAGGCTAGGGTTCCTGTAGTACAACAAATTTGTCTTGTGCTTTGGCGCAGGTAGTTCTCATGACAGTATCTTGAATAATTCCATCAGGATTGTTAAATGCACATATAGATGCCAGCATGCACATTTTGTCGCATCTACCTCAGTAGACTGTCACAGAGCTTTATATTTATAGTAGAAATTATGGCTTTCCATAATGGTGGTGTCAAAATATCAGTCAGCCTGCAGTGCCCAAACCATTGTAGAGTAAAACATGTTTACGTTCTTCAGAATGCTCTGTAGCATTGATCGCCACTAAACGCATCTCAGAGTTTTTGCACCACCTCTCTCTAGGTGCTTCTGGCAACTATAGGAAGGTTGCAGCCTTTCCCATCACATTCCTCATCCCTTCCATGGGGGACGTGGAAGATAAAACCCAGATTGGTATGATGATGCAGGAACCTTATGGCAGTACTTAATACACAGTGAAGGGATGATCACACCAGTGGACATCAAACTCAAAATAACGAGTGGTATGACATTTCTAATCGAATGCAGCCACTGGGAGTGCTCAGACAGGAGGAACATTATATATCAGCAATGTCAATCATTGGCAGCAGGTGGCTTAAGAGTTTAACAGATGAAAATTGAATGAAAGCCAACCTGAAAAGTTCAGTGAGGGTGGAGTAAACATTTGTCAGAAACACCCCTTCACCTGCCGCCGAGATAGCAGGAGTGAAGAAGATGAGGCAATGACAAGGTGCCTCAGGAGAGTCCTATCCAGGAGGCGCGCTGTTGAATGTAGCAAAGAACCAGGAGGAGGTGTCCAGCAGCTTGTGTGGTTGAGGGAAAGCTTGCGGTCGCTCCTGCTGTGAAGGACAAGCAATGAGGAGGGGTGCGCTAAACGCTGACGCCAGAGGAACAGAGTAGTACTACTAAAACCTACTGGGTATGGAAGACATGGGGCAGTCGCATGGCACAGGACGGTCCCATCCTTGCTGCTAGCGAGGCCTGCAGTTTAGACATTAGCCTTTGGTAGAGTGCAATGTATTTATTACTAGTTGAGGCCGCACTCCAAAACACTGAATGCTCAGCCGTTCTCAGTCAACCGTCAAACACCGATTGCATCATTCAATTGACAGCGCGTCAGGTCCTCACACACACGGACACACAAGATGGACCGGAGAGGAGGAAAGACTGAAATAAACACAGTGAACTTGACAACAAAAATTTTATTTATGGTAAATAGCAGCCATGTTACACGCACCCTGACCCCAATGGGCATGTGGGGGGACCTCCCCACCCTTGATTGACTGGCCACAGCATGTTGTGGCAGCCATTACAGGACTCAGGATGTGGTTCCCTTCAAAGTGCAAGCAGTGATAGCCTATTTTTGAGGGTAACAAAAAAGGAGCACATATAAAGGGTGATAAATGATGATTCTCTGTTGGGATTTGGTGAAACATGTTCGAGATAAAATGGTTTTCTCTCATGATTTTTCACAGAGATTATGTAAGGTAACTCCAGAAGCTAAAATGAGAGTGCATTTTCTGTAAGTTCACACTATCTTCCTCAGTCTTGTGAGAGTAAAGTCTGATATTCTGAGTAAAACACGTACTTCCAACAGCAGCCTGTAAGTTGATTCCCCAGTGGACTATTGCAACTTCCCACTATTTTATATTGAACAGCTAGAGTGCTAACAGTCTCTGTTTATGACAAAAGTGTGGCACTCCTGATGCCATCTTAAAGGAATCATTAACAGTTACAGAAAGTTTTCAAATTTTCAATGTTATATTTTGCTTCTTTATTTATATACACCTTATTAATCTGTATATATTATTTATTTTTCTAAGCAGTAGCGGACCCCCCTTCACCCTCCCCACTGAGTAAGCATCGCAGACCACCAGGCGTCTCCGGACCAGAGGTTAAGAACCGCTGCTCTAGAAAGCTAAAATGTGGAGACCATTTTCTTCTCAAGTGCCTTTCTCATTTAGTTTTGTAAAACATTCTGATATGCAAGCTGAAACTTGTACTTTCAACACCGCAAGTGGCCTATCTATACTTCCTAGTGATCAACTGAAGCTTTACCACTAAGTCCTACTGAGCAATTAGAGCACTAGCATTTAGTATTCAAGACTAAAGTGAGGCATTCCTGAACCACATTTTGTTGGAATAGGGGCTGTTATATTTATAGCCTTTCCTGAAGAGCAGGCTGAAGTAACTAAGCATTGAGATGCTAATGCAGGTATGAAATAGAGGGTTACAATTGTGACAGAAAATGTGAACTTTCAGTAATTTGAGGCATATTATATTTTTAAAGGGACAGAAATAGGTAGAGAGAGACACCCACTTATGGTCAGCACCACCTTTCCACAGTCGCTTAACAGCTCCCTAATTTTAAAATATTAACATTTCATTTTGGTAGTCATAATATTCAATGAAGAAGACAAATGTTAAAGTGACATAATAGGCAGGTGTTCAAATAAGGTAAAACCTAACATTTAAAAAACGACGCACACTCCATGCACTGCCTATGACCCCACATATTAAAACACTCATGACGTGTCAAAGAAATATTTGATTACATCGTTGACACTATAGTCATATACACCATGGAGTTACTGAGTGTACATGTGTAGGTCTGTAATGTCGGGGCTGGCCTTTGGGCTTGTATTGGAATGTTCTTCCAGCATTCTTAAAATATTGGTCTGAAGTAGTGTGAGGCAGTTGGAGTTGCTGGCTCAATGGATGGGGTGCTAATAAAGTGCTCATTTGTTAACTCAAGTCTACTGGCGCGGAATTATGTGGAAGTTATTGCCACATTTTTTGTCGACAAGTATCCCTTTTATACATGAAGTACAGAAAAACCCTAAGAATAAAGAAGCCTGTAGCAAATTGATAAATGTTAACATTACAAAAAAACATTTCAACAATAGGTTCTGTAATACAGCCCCCACCCCCCAGTTATTAGACAGTGCCCTGAATGCATTTTCCATAAAAGAAACATTGTGTTCTCACTCTTCTTCTTCTCCCATCCTCCCCACAGTTAACCTCACAAAATCCATTTGATCCTCTGTGCTCCTTAGACCTCTTCCAAATGTGATGTCACATTTTTATGGTATTCCTAAATACCTTAATCTCATTCATAACACAAGTACATTTAGACCACTCCTTACACCCAACAAGAACCCTTATCTTCACCCAATCACCAACCTTGACTTTAACAATTTTTGGATCTTTTCTGTCATTGAAATTTTTCTTCCTTATGCTATTTCTCTCATTAATTTTTCACCCACTCATCCACACATCTCTCTTTCAAATCTTTGTTCCACTTCATCCAACCCGGCACAATATAGTTCCCGGAGCCCTCCCTTTGAACAATTAGAACAGCGATTTTCCAGTAGTGGAATGATGAAGACGTACGCTAAGCAGTTTTGCTTTCTTTTGACATAACGTTCCAATTTAAACGAATGGCTTTGTCCAGTTGAATATACTCTTTTAATGTTTTGTTCATCCTCTCAACAGTACCATTAGTTTCCGGATGATATACAGAACTCCATAAGTGCTTTATTTCTCACCTCTTTCAGTCATTTTCCATAGTACAAGATACTTCCTGGAAAGCTTTCCCTCTTTAAGATTTCCTTCAAAAAGAACAAGTTATTTCAGTAATGCTTTTTTTTTTTAATTTTTTTTTTTACTATCTGTCTACATTCTATTGCTCCCTCTGAACTTAGGTTCTGAAACAGGGATTGATGGATGCCTCCTTACTCTTTTATATCTTAGCGATATATCCACGTTTGCCCCAATTTATAACTATATGAGCCAATCCCCTTTGACTATAGATTATCTTCTACATGTTCCATCATGGCCGCCGTTATATAGTATGAGCTGGAGTTATTTGTTAGTCCTTTTTTGTGGTTTAGCGCTCTGTTAGATGGAAGATCTTAGCTCCACCCCTTACGCTGGGCGTCGATACGTGTATCGCGCCCGTATAAACAGGGATAAGCTGTGCTCACTTTCCGACAATCCCCAGGAACCGCTTGCTTCGCTTGCCGCCTGGAGGATCCTTGCCGCCGCGCTATGTATCCTGAAAACTGGTGAGTCCTTAGATCCCCACGCCAACCTTCTTCCATCCTTATACCAGTCTACTAGCTGAATGCTTGCTCTAGTTAGAGGTAGTCGACAGTTGGGTTATCAGCCGCAGTTACTAGATGCCCGGATGAGTTGTTACGATTATATCGCCCTAATTGATCGCCCCGATTTAGTCGGGTCGCCAACTATTTTCCTCGCCCTTTACCTATTTTTCTTTGGATTATAGGACTTTATGTTGGAGGTAGGGTCGTGAGGTTCTCCCTTTACAGAATAGACCCGTTGGGCTGAAACATCGTATCCTGCATTTATTTACATAGCGCCATGTTAGCACTGATATATTGGCTTCTCTTTATGGTATCTGTTTTAGGGAATTGATAAAACCCACATTGAGACCTATAACCTTCTCCTTCTCTAAAATAAAATATTCATATGCCCTTGTTGACTTTTACGAACCACTTTTCTTGATCTAGATTTCGATCTATTGTGGTTCTAGATTGAAATGAATTGGAGCTGACTTAGCACGGATGAGCCTCCTTGCATATGGACTTGGAACACCAGGAACCCGTTTTTATTACGTGTTGGAACCGTAGGAGTCCGTCCATACATCTATCATGCAGTATCCCTGCTAGGTAAGATTGGCCTTATGGTGCCTTCCCTGGGTTTCTTGACGCAGACTACCAACTTGAATTAGCCTTATAGTCATATTTAATCTGTCTTTCCCCCAATTTGTACAGATTTTCATTTTCATTCATCTTTATCTCCATAGATATTCGTCTTTGAGTTGGTCTCTATAAATATTTCTGATTGTTCTACTTATTTATTTGGATTATTCGTACTAAGGTATTCTGTTTTTACATCTATGTGTATATGTCTCTCTTGGCATTATGGATGTCACTTCATTTCTTTAATTCTCACAGAACCTTTGGGTGAATTTTTTTTGCTATTGGATGTATTCTATCTTGGTGCACGTCCCCCCTTTCTTTATTCAATTATTGATATTTATATTGGATTCTAATTATTTATATCTAATGTCCTGCGTTCTATGGCTAACATTGATAAAAAATCTTTTTCTGAATTGTTATTGTGTACAAAATTGATATGATGAATTACATTGTATAAATATGTTCCCTATTGATATTTAGATTGTTTCTTACCCTTATCCTCCCCCTTTTTATTTTGTTAGGTGGTTTCTCTCTTGTGTCCCACATATACATCTGGTTGCCCTGATGAAGGTGTGACCCACATTGGGTTAGACACCGAAACGCGCGTTGGCGCTGAACGACCTCGTGCTTCCGGACCTAGCTTCTATTTTCAATCAAGAGAATGCACGAGGGCCCCTTCCTTTGCTAATATCTACCCTTTGTATAGGATCCTCTATCACTTTATAATTGTATGGATCTATTTGTTGCCAAAATGTTGATGACTGGTTTGAATGTTTGAGTGTGAATGAAATTTTGAATGATTGTTGGTATTGAATGCGTTTATGTGGGACCGTATTTATATTTATATTTATATGTTGAGTGTGTAATATTATATATATGTCTCTAATTTTGTTTTTGCAAATTCTGACTAATTATATGAATGTTACCAATGAAAATACAAATTTATATATTTTTTGTAAGATTTTGTTTTGTTAGCCCAGCTTTGTTGAATTATTGAGTGACCCTAACGGGCACATGTTATATTATTCATAGACAGGTTGATTTCTTTATATTGTTGTAGTTGCTTTCCCCTGTCCAACCTGTCTATTATCAATTTTCAGGGGCCCCCTTCTTAGTGGTTACTCTTTCACAGCCTTGTGCTGTGGGGGTTTTTGTTGTTTGTTTCTGGGGAGAATGTGCACCTTTTTCAATTTTTCTTTATATGTATTCTTTTATTACTTTAAATTCTTGTTGGATGGTATGTACTTTGTGTAGTCTTTCTTGAATGATGTTCTAAATCCTTGGGTGATTATCCTCTTTTTGATTCGCCACCTGGAAATTCTTTTTCTCTCTAGTCTCACTTTCTGTCAAACAGCTATCAATCTTGTTAAATACGCAGTTTGATCTCCTTGATCCATACACCTTTAGATTCTTCATACCAACAGGTCTCTTTCACTCCCCTATGGAGATCATTAAGACCTTCTGGTTCTCTGATGAAGACTTTGCCCGCATGATTGGTCAAACTACTGGGGGTGATAAACACTTCACCCTATCTAAGGGACTAGAAGAAGAATGGACTAAACTTTTAAACCTCAAAAAAAGTCTAAACAAACAGAATCGCACGCCAACTTTATGTTGGAATACCTTAAAGCTGGCACCATCCCTATTGGTTTAAGAGTTAGGAATAACCCTGGTCTGTTTATCGAAATCAGACAATTCCTGGAAAAATGGGCATTAATCTCAAATGGATGTTCCAGGGATTGGATGATGTTAATCATTGAAACAGCCAGGGAAGTGATATCTATCCTCAATAAGGAAATTGAGGAATTAGAAGAGAAACTTAAAAAAGATAACAGTGTTGAGATCAGTAAAAGAAAATTGGAAGAAATTTGTCAAGATCTAGACTCATTTTCTGAATACCTTCTAAAGAGAAAAACTGAAAAGCTCAGGAAGGATGTTCGTTTATTTTCACAAGAACGTACTTATCCTTATCTGACCATCAACTTTTACACGACTAGTGATGATAGTACCCCAAATAATGGTACTCCTCGCTGGGGCAATAGACGCATTACCACCTTTTCAGACACCACGGACTCTGATGGAGAGGGTCCCTCCAACTATAATCCGAATTATCAAACTAGACAGGATCAATTTGAGAGACCGGTAACCGATAACCGTTTTTAGGGAACCGCAGGGGAAACTTCCGTCCCAGAGCTCGGACCTCACAACTGAGGAATTACCATCAAGCTCAGCCCCAGATGTATATACAAACACGGCAGCAACAATACTGGAAAACATAAATAATATCCCGGTGTTTAATTTATCCACCAAAAACATAGACTCTCAGTCTGTTACCCTTTTATCCAGGGGTTTATCCTTTGTTCCCTCTGTTAATTTCAACAAATTTGAATTAATGAAAGATCTTCACTCATTTTTTCGCAAAATCAGACTTAAGAAATTCTTTCAAACTAGACCACCTATTGATAATTCTGATAACCTATCCGGTCTTAAACCTCCCTCTGAGTTCACACCTAATCTTGATACTGTGGGACCGGAGGTCGAGATCTTTGAAAAAGCGGTCATTACTAAAATACAGAAGATCATAAAATATGTTCCAAAACCGCCTAGTAATTTATCTAAGGAAGAAAATGCAGCCCTTACGTCTCTTAGAGAGAATAAACTCCTGACCATCAAACCGTGTGACAAGGGTGGGGGATTGTCATTTTTGACACCTCCCAATATGTGGAAAAAATGAACAAACTCCTTGGTGAAACCAGATACTATAAACTAATCACCACCAATCCTGAACCCGAACTAAAACGTAAAATTCTAATGATGGTGAAGAAGGCTGTGGATGATGGATATATATGTACCAAGGAGGCGGAGTTTCTCACTCCCTCCTATACCCGTATGCCCATCATCTACGGAGTCCCTAAAACTCACAAGGATGAACGTGATCCACCTTTAAGACCCATAGTGTCGACCATTGGGTCTGTAACTGAGCCCATTTCTAAATATATCGATCGGTTTTTGAAACCCTTGGTGAGCAACCTTGAATCATATATTAAGGATACGGGGCATTTTATCTCTAAAATTGAGAAGATCCGATATGATTGTGACATGGAACTCTTGGTCACCCTGGACCTGGAGACCCTATACACTAACATCCCCCAAAAAGGAGCCATGACAGCTCTTCGTGAAATTCTCCTTACTGACCCCAACCTTACCAATGCTCCGTTTATTCTCCAATGCCTAGACATTGTTCTGGGTGAGAACTTTTTGAGTTCAATAATATTTATTATCAGCAAATACAGGGAGTAAGCATGGCGGCGGCCTGCGCCCCTAGTGTAGCATGCTTATATATGGGACAGTTTGAGAGATATAACATATACAATGAGATGGCCCCCTTCTATGAGAATGTTCGGTCGTGGTCCCGGTTCATCGATGATATTTTCTTTATTTGGGAGGGGGACCAAAGTTCGTTGAATGAATTCATTAGTTGGATAAATGCCGCCGATCCAAATCTGAAATTCACTGCTCAATCAAGTAACCACAAACTTGAATTCCTTGATGTCTGGATCGAACATAAAGACCATGAAATATCAGTCTCTCTTTACACTAAACCGACTGCGAGAAACTCTCTTCTGCAGGTCAACAGTTATCAACCTCGCAGCCAAAAGGAGAGTATTCCTTTCAGTCAGTTTCTCCGTCTCCGGAGAAACTGTACTGACATGAAAGATTTTTAAAACAAGCAGACATCCTCAAGGAGAAACTACTCAACCGAGGGTATCCTTATAAATTGATTAAGGACTCTTTAAAGAGGGCCAGATATTACAACTGTGACACCATGTTTCAACCTAAGAACATTGAATCGTTGGACAAACTGGTATGCGTAACTAAGCATTCCAACATGAATCACAAAATAAGGCAGACTATAAATACCCATTGGTATTTATTAAATATGGATGAGAGCGAACACAAGTTACCCAAACCTCTGTTTGCGTTCAGGAGGAATAAAAATCTCAAAAACCATCTTGTGAGAGGTAGAGCCCCAGAACGCCCTCCCCTTTGCCAAAAATCTATCACTGGCAGTCGACCTATCAAAGGAAATCATCGTTGTGGTACATGTCAGGCATGTCCAAACGCTATTGTTAGTGACACTATTTACCTAAATGAGCGTACCATTTCTTTGTGTGAAATGACTAATTGCCGCACCTCGAACATCATATATGTCATTCTCTGCCCTTGCAATCTGGCTTACGTCGGAGAGACAGGCAGAGAATGTAGAAAAAGGATAGGCGAGCACAAATCGAACACCAGAACCAGGAAAATCTCGGCTCCTCTAGTAAACCATTGGTTGGAATCTGGCCATACTGAAAATGATCTGAGATGGTCTATTCTAGAGAGAGTACGTCCACAGGCAGGTAGGGATCCTACCGCCATAAGAAGAAAAAGAGAGGTGTTCTGGATTTTCCTCCTTAACTCGGTCAAAAAAGGACATAATGAACTCTGTCCATGGGAAAACGCGATCTCTTAATCGCTAGATTTTTTTCGTTGGATTTCTTATATGAACCTTGATTTTTTTAGGTCTCGGCCTGCACCAGCGCTTGCGCTGGTCTGGCCGAGAGTTTTAGTAAGCGGGTTTTGGAAGTGCAAACCTACTGGCTTTCGGCTGGCGACCAGCTTGCGTTCACGATGGCGTGCACGCGCGCAGCTGCCATCTGGGTTTCCTATCTCTTCCTCATTTCCTCGTAATGGCTCATTAACTCTCTGGACTCTGATATTTCAATCGCAGCAGCAGCTCACATTACCAACTGAGGGCCCTGGACTACAGTCACATGAAAAACAACAGCGATTAGCATTGAAATGCAAGCTTTTTTTTGTCTAGTTAGAAATATTGCTTCGGTGGGTTGATTTCACCTTATATCGCTATTTGTTTTATATTGGGAGTCACAGCCTAATTACCAGTATTTTTGTCTCACTCTGTTTTTTTTTTTTTTATATTTATTCGCGCAAAGCACAAAGCTATATTTAAGGTTACTTTTTCCGCATCACTTCTTCACTCTATTTAAACTCCACACCCCCCACTCTTATTGTCTCTCTCCTTCTCTCTCTCCCCTCTCTAATTCTCTCTACTTAATTAACTCTCCCCTCTCTATCTTTTTTAGCCTTCCATTCTCTCTCACCCCTTTATCTGTTTCTCTTTCAAACTCCTTCATTCACTCTCTCCCCTTCTTTCTCTCTCTCTCTATCCCGCTCCACTCTTTATTCTATGTACACCCTTTCTCTCTCTTTCTCTCTCACCACCCTCTCTAATTGGGCATTATATCTTCACTCTATCTCTCACTCGGCAACACAACAGCATCACTCAGCATCACCACAGCATCACTCAGCGCAACCACAGCATCACTCAGCAGCACCACAGCATCACTCAGCGCTGCCACAGCATCGCTCGGCGCCGCCACAGCATCGCTCAGCGCCGCCACAGCATCGCCCAGCGCTGCCACAGCATCGCTCAGCGCCACCACAGCATCACTCAGGGCCGCCACAGCATCGCTCAGGGCCGCCACAGCATCGCTCAGGGCCGCCACAGCATCGCTCAGGGCCGCCACAGCATCGCTCAGCGCCACCACAGCATCGCTCAGCGCCGCCACAGCATCGCCACCACAGCATCGTTCAGCGCCACCACAGCATCGTTCAGCGCCACCACAGCATCGTTCAGGGCCACCACAGCATCACTCAGGGCCACCACAGCATCACTCAGGGCCACCACAGCATCACTCAGGGCTACCACAGCATCACTCAGGGCCACCACAGCATCACTCAGGGCCACCACAGCATCACTCAGCGCCAAGACAATATCACTCAGCACCACCACAGCATCACTCAGCGCCAAGACAATATCACTCAGCACCACCACAGCATCACTCAGCACCACAGCAGTATCACTCAGCAAGACCTGAGTATCATTCAGCATCACCTCAGCATCGTCTCCGCAACAGTCACCACCACCACTACCACCTCAGCATCACTCAGCACCACCTCAGCCTGCTCTCGGAATCTGGCATCTGTTGATTCTCCCCTAGCGTCTGGCCGCTGCTAGTGTTATAATACAGGTACTAGTTCCCAACCTTCACCCTCAGATTGTTTATGCCCCCTCAAAAAAAAAGCTTTAACAAACAACCATTGCAATAGGCAGAAACAAGTTGCCAGCATTGCAAGAACAAAAGAAAACTGAGGAAATTTTTTATTGTAAATACTTTTTTTAATCTGGTCGTTCAGTTTTACATAATGCCTTCTTGGTCATATATAAAGTAACAAAAATGCTTCTGACACTTTTTTATTATAACTTTTCAGCATGCTGCACAGCAGCCACACTTCTCTACAGCACAGCTTGAAGACATTGGCAAAGTCAATAGCTCTGGCTAAACACTTTTACGGCCTCAAAGGCGAGACCTATTGGCTATGCCAATGCTTGTTTAGATAATGTGTTATTTTGTGCTATTTTTTTTTTTTTTTTAAATATATTTTTTTACTATCTGTCTACATTCTATTGCTCCCTCTGAACTTAGGTTCTGAAACAGGGATTGATGGATGCCTCCTTACTCTTTTATATCTTAGCGATATATCCGCGTTTGCCCCAATTTATGACTATATGAGCCAATCCCCTTTGACTATAGATTATCTTCTACATGTTCCATCATGGCCGCCGTTATATAGTATGAGCTGGAGTTATTTGTTAGTCCTTTTTTGTGGTTTAGCGCTCTGTTAGATGGAAGATTTTAGCTCCACCCCTTACGCTGGGCGTCGATACGTGTATCGCGCCCGTATAAACAGGGATAAGCTGTGCTCACTTTCTGACAATCCCCAGGAACCGCTTGCTTCGCTTGCCGCCTGGAGGATCCTTGCCGCCGCGCTATGTATCCTGAAAACTGGTGAGTCCTTAGATCCCCACGCCAACCTTCTTCCATCCTTATACCAGTCTACTAGCTGAATGCTTGCTCTAGTTAGAGGTAGTCGACAGTTGGGTTATCGGCCGCAGTTACTAGATGCCCGGATGAGTTGTTACGATTATATCGCCCTAATTGATCGCCCCGATTTAGTCGGGTCGCCAACTATTTTCCTCCGCCCTTTACCTATTTTTCTTTGGATTATAGGACTTTATGTTGGAGGTAGGGTCGTGAGGTTCTCCCTTTACAGAATAGACCCGTTGGGCTGAAACATCGTATCCTTCATTTATTTACATAGCGCCATGTTAGCACTGATATATTGGCTTCTCTTTATGGTATCTGTTTTAGGGAATTGATAAAACCCACATTGAACCTATAACCTTCTCTAAAATAAAATATTCATATGCCCTTGTTGACTTTTACGAACCACTTTTCTTGATCTAGATTTCGATCTATTGTGGTTCTAGATTGAAATGAATTGGAGCTGACTTAGCACGGATGAGCCTCCTTGCATATGAACTTGGAACACCAGGAACCCGTTTTTTATTACGTGTTGGAACCGTAGGAGTCCGTCCATACATCTATCATGCAGTATCCCTGCTAGGTAAGATTGGCCTTATGGTGCCTTCCCTGGGTTTCTTGACGCAGACTACCAACTTGAATTAGCCTTATAGTCATATTTAATCTGTCTTTCCCCCAATTTGTACAGATTTTCATTTTCATTCATCTTTATCTCCATAGATATTCGTCTTTGAGTTGGTCTCAATAAATATTTCTGATTGTTCTACTTATTTATTTGGATTATTCGTACTAAGGTATTCTGTTTTTACATCTATGTGTATATGTCTCTCTTGGCATTATGGATGTCACTTCATTTCTTTAATTCTCACAGAACCTTTGGGTGATTTTTTTTTGCTATTGGATGTATTCTATCTTGGTGCACGTCCCCCCCTTTCTTTATTCAATTATTGATATTTATATTGGATTCTAATTATTTATATCTAATGTCCTGCGTTCTATGGCTAACATTGATAAAAAATCTTTTTCTGAATTGTTATTGTGTACAAAATTGATATGATGAATTACATTGTATAAATATGTTCCCTATTGATATTTAGATTGTTTCTTACCCTTATCCTCCCCCTTTTTATTTTGTTAGGTGGTTTCTCTCTTGTGTCACACATATACATCTGGTTGCCCTGATGAAGGTGTGACCCACATTGGGTTAGACACCGAAACGCGCGTTGGCGCTGAACGACCTCGTGCTTCCGGACCTAGCTTCTATTTTCAATCAAGAGAATGCACGAGAGCCCCCTTCCTTTGCTAATATCTACCCTTTGTATAGGATCCTCTATCACTTTATAATTGTATGGATCTATTTGTTGCCAAAATGTTGATGACTGGTTTGAATGTTTGAGTGTGAATGAAATTTTGAATGATTGTTGGTATTGAATGCGTTTATGTGGGACCGTATTTATATTTATATTTATATGTTGAGTGTGTAATATTATATATATGTCTCTAATTTTGTTTTTGCGAATTCTGACTAATTATATGAATGTTACCAATGAAAATAAAAATTTATATATTTTTTGTAAGATTTTGTTTTGTTAGCCCAGCTTTGTTGAATTATTGAGTGACCCTAACGGGCACATGTTATATTATTCATAGACAGGTTGATTTCTTTATATTGTTGTAGTTGCTTTCCCCTGTCCAACCTGTCTATTATCAATTTTCAGGGGCCCCCTTCTTAGTGGTTACTCTTTCACAGCCTTGTGCTGTGGGGGTTTTTGTTGTTTGTTTCTGGGGAGAATGTGCACCTTTTTCAATTTTTCTTTATATGTATTCTTTTATTACTTTAAATTCTTGTTGGATGGTATGTACTTTGTGTAGTCTTTCTTGAATGATGTTCTAAATCCTTGGGTGATTATCCTCTTTTTGATTCGCCACCTGGAAATTCTTTTTCTCTCTAGTCTCACTTTCTGTCAAACAGCTATCAATCTTGTTAAATACGCAGTTTGATCTCCTTGATCCATACACCTTTAGATTCTTCATACCAACAGGTCTCTTTCACTCCCCTATGGAGATCATTAAGACCTTCGGGTTCTCTGATGAAGACTTTGCCCGCATGATTGGTCAAACTACGGGGGGTGATAAACACTTCACCCTATCTAAGGGACTAGAAGAAGAATGGACTAAACTTTTAAACCTAAAAAAAAAGTCTAAACAAACAGAATCGCACGCCAACTTTATGTTGGAATACCTTAAAGCTGCCACCATCCCTATTGGTTTAAGAGTTAGGAATAACCCTGGTCTGTTTATCGAAATCAGACAATTCCTGCAAAAATGGGCATTAATCTCAAATAGATGTTCCAGGGATTGGATGATGTTAATCATTGAAACAGCCAGGGAAGTGATATCTATCCTCAATAAGGAAATTGAGGAATTAGAAGAGAAACTTAAAAAAGATAACAGTGTTAAGATCGGTAAAAGAAAATTGGAAGAAATTTGTCAAGATCTAGACTCATTTTCTGAATACCTTCTAAAGAGAAAAACTGAAAAGCTCAGGAAGGATGTTCGTTTATTTTCACAAGAACGTACTTATCCTTATCTGACCATCAACTTTTACACGACTAGTGATGATAGTACCCCAAATAATGGTACTCCTCGCTGGGGCAATAGACGCATTACCACCTTTTCAGACACCACGGACTCTGATGGAGAGGGTCCCTCCAACTATAATCCGAATTATCAAACTAGACAGGATCAATTTGAGAGACCGGTAACCGATAACCGTTTTTTAGGGAACCGCAGGGGAAACTTCCGTTCCAGAGCTCGGACCTCACAACTGAGGAATTACCATCAAGCTCAGCCCCAGATGTATATACAAACACGGCAGCAACAATACTGGAAAACATAAATAATATCCCGGTGTTTAATTTATCCACCAAAAACATAGACTCTCAGTCTGTTACCCTTTTATCCAGGGGTTTATCCTTTGTTCCCTCTGTTAATTTCAACAAATTTGAATTAATGAAAGATCTTCACTCATTTTTTCGCAAAATCAGACTTAAGAAATTCTTTCAAACTAGACCACCTATTGATAATTCTGATAACCTATCCGGTCTTAAACCTCCCTCTGAGTTCACACCTAATCTTGATACTGTGGGACCGGAGGTCGAGATCTTTGAAAAAGCGGTCATTACTAAAATACAGAAGATCATAAAATATGTTCCAAAACCGCCTAGTAATTTATCTAAGGAAGAAAATGCAGCCCTTACGTCTCTTAGAGAGAATAAACTCCTGACCATCAAACCGTGTGACAAGGGTGGGGGATTGTCATTTTTGACACCTCCCAATATGTGGAAAAAATGAACAAACTCCTTGGTGAAACCAGATACTATAAACTAATCACCACCAATCCTGAACCCGAACTAAAACGTAAAATTCTAATGATGGTGAAGAAGGCTGTGGATGATGGATATATATGTACCAAGGAGGCGGAGTTTCTCACTCCCTCCTATACCCGTATGCCCATCATCTACGGAGTCCCTAAAACTCACAAGGATGAACGTGATCCACCTTTAAGACCCATAGTGTCGACCATTGGGTCTGTAACTGAGCCCATTTCTAAATATATCGATCGGTTTTTGAAACCCTTGGTGAGCAACCTTGAATCATATATTAAGGATACGGGGCATTTTATCTCTAAAATTGAGAAGATCCGATATGATTGTGACATGGAACTCTTGGTCACCCTGGACCTGGAGTCCCTATACACTAACATCCCCCAAAAAGGAGCCATGACAGCTCTTCGTGAAATTCTCCTTACTGACCCCAACCTTACCAATGCTCCGTTTATTCTCCAATGCCTAGACATTGTTCTGGGTGAGAACTTTTTTGAGTTCAATAATATTTATTATCAGCAAATACAGGGAGTAAGCATGGGGGCGGCCTGCGCCCCTAGTGTAGCATGCTTATATATGGGACAGTTTGAGAGATATAACATATACAATGAGATGGCCCCCTTCTATGAGAATGTTCGGTCGTGGTCCCGGTTCATCGATGATATTTTCTTTATTTGGGAGGGGGACCAAAGTTCGTTGAATGAATTCATTAGTTGGATAAATGCCGCCGATCCAAATCTGAAATTCACTGCTCAATCAAGTAACCACAAACTTGAATTCCTTGATGTCTGGATCGAACATAAAGACCATGAAATATCAGTCTCTCTTTACACTAAACCGACTGCGAGAAACACTCTTCTGCAGTTCAACAGTTATCACCCTCGCAGCCAAAAGGAGAGTATTCCTTTCAGTCAGTTTCTCCGTCTCCGGAGAAACTGTACTGACATGAAAGATTTTTTAAAACAAGCAGACATCCTCAAGGAGAAACTACTCAACCGAGGGTATCCTTATAAATTGATTAAGGACTCTTTAAAGAGGGCCAGATATTACAACTGTGACACCATGTTTCAACCTAAGAACATTGAATCGTTGGACAAACTGGTATGCGTAACTAAGCATTCCAACATGAATCACAAAATAAGGCAGACTATAAATACCCATTGGTATTTATTAAATATGGATGAGAGCGAACACAAGTTACCCAAACCTCTGTTTGCGTTCAGGAGGAATAAAAATCTCAAAAACCATCTTGTGAGAGGTAGAGCCCCAGAACGCCCTCCCCTTTGCCAAAAATCTATCACTGGCAGTCGACCTATCAAAGGAAATCATCGTTGTGGTACATGTCAGGCATGTCCAAACGCTATTGTTAGTGACACTATTTACCTAAATGAGCGTACCATTTCTTTGTGTGAAATGACTAATTGCCGCACCTCGAACATCATATATGTCATTCTCTGCCCTTGCAATCTGGCTTACGTCGGAGAGACAGGCAGAGAATGTAGAAAAAGGATAGGCGAGCACAAATCGAACACCAGAACCAGGAAAATCTCGGCTCCTCTAGTAAACCATTGGTTGGAATCTGGCCATACTGAAAATGATCTGAGATGGTCTATTCTAGAGAGAGTACGTCCACAGGCAGGTAGGGATCCTACCGCCATAAGAAGAAAAAGAGAGGTGTTCTGGATTTTCCTCCTTAACTCGGTCAAAAAAGGACATAATGAACTCTGTCCATGGGAAAACGCGATCTCTTAATCGCTAGATTTTTTTCGTTGGATTTCTTATATGAACCTTGATTTTTTTAGGTCTCGGCCTGCACCAGCGCTTGCGCTGGTCTGTCCGAGAGTTTTAGTAAGCGGGTTTTGGAAGTGCAAACCCACTGGCTTTCGGCTGGCGACCAGCTTGCGTTCACGATGGCGTGCACGCGCGCAGCTGCCATCTGGGTTTCCTATCTCTTCCTCATTTCCTCGTCATGGCTCATTAACTCTCTGGACTCTGATGTTTCAATCGCAGCAGCAGCTCACATTACCAACTGAGGGCCCTGGACTACAGTCACATGAAAAACAACAGCGATTAGCATTGAAATGCAAGCTTTTTTTTGTCTAGTTAGAAATATTGCTTCGGTGGGTTGATTTCACCTTATATCGCTATTTGTTTTATATTGGGAGTCACAGCCTAATTACCAGTATTTTTGTCTCACTCTGTTTTTTTTTTTTTTATATTTATTCGCGCAAAGCACAAAGCTATATTTAAGGTTACTTTTTCCGCATCACTTCTTCACTCTATTTAAACTCCACACCCCCACTCTTATTGTCTCTCTCCTTCTCTCTCTCCCTCTCTAATTCTCTCTACTTAATTAACTCTCCCCTCTCTATCTTTTTTAGCCTTCCATTCTCTCTCACCCCTTTATCTGTTTCTCTTTCAAACTCCTTCATTCACTCTCTCCCCTTCTTTCTCTCTCTCTCTCTATCCCGCTCCACTCTTTATTCTCTGTACACCCTTTCTCTCTCTTTCTCTCTCACCACCCTCTCTAATTGGGCATTATATCTTCACTCTATCTCTCACTCGGCAACACAACAGCATCACTCAGCATCACCACAGCATCACTCAGCGCAACCACAGCATCACTCAGCAGCACCACAGCATCACTCAGCGCCGCCACAGCATCGCTCAGCGCCGCAACAGCATCGCTCAGCGCCGCAACAGCATCGCTCAGCGCCGCCACAGCATCGCTCAGCGCCGCCACAGCATCGCTCAGGGCCGCCACAGCATCGCTCAGGGCCGCCACAGCATCGATCAGGGCCGCCACAGCATCGCTCAGGGCCGCCACAGCATCGCTCAGGGCCGCCACAGCATCGCTCAGCGCCGCCACAGCATCGCTCAGCGCCGCCACAGCATCGCTCAGCGCCGCCACAGCATCGTTCAGCGCCACCACAGCATCGTTCAGCGCCACCACAGCATCACTCAGGGCCACCACAGCATCACTCAGGGCCACCACAGCATCACTCAGGGCCACCACAGCATCACTCAGGGCCACCACAGCATCACTCAGCGCCATGACAATATCACTCAGCACCACCACAGCATCACTCAGCGCCAAGACAATATCACTCAGCACCACCACAGCATCACTCAGCACCACAGCACTATCACTCAGCAAGACCTGAGTATCATTCAGCATCACCTCAGCATCGTCTCCGCAACAGTCACCACCACCACTACCACCTCAGCATCACTCAGCACCACCTCAGCCTGCTCTCGGAATCTGGCATCTGTTGATTCTCCCCTAGCGTCTGGCCGCTGCTAGTGTTATAATACAGGTACTAGTTCCCAACCTTCACCCTCAGATTGTTTATGCCCCCTCAAAAAAAAAGCTTTAACAAACAACCATTGCAATAGGCAGAAACAAGTTGCCAGCATTGCAAGAACAAAAGAAAACTGAGGAAATTTTTTATTGTAAATACTTTTTTTAATCTGGTCGTTCAGTTTTACATAATGCCTTCTTGGTCATATATAAAGTAACAAAAATGCTTCTGACACTTTTTTATTATAACTTTTCAGCATGCTGCACAGCAGCCACACTTCTCTACAGCACAGCTTGAAGACATTGGCAAAGTCAATAGCTCTGGCTAAACACTTATACGGCCTCAAAGGCGAGACCTATTGGCTATGCCAATGCTTGTTTAGATAATGTGTTATTTTGTGCTATTTTTTTTTTTTTATATATTTTTTTACTATCTGTCTACATTCTATTGCTCCCTCTGAACTTAGGTTCTGAAACAGGGATTGATGGATGCCTCCTTACTCTTTTATATCTTAGCGATATATCCGCGTTTGCCCCAATTTATGACTATATGAGCCAATCCCCTTTGACTATAGATTATCTTCTACATGTTCCATCATGGCCGCCGTTATATAGTATGAGCTGGAGTTATTTGTTAGTCCTTTTTTGTGGTTTAGCGCTCTGTTAGATGGAAGATTTTAGCTCCACCCCTTACGCTGGGCGTCGATACGTGTATCGCGCCCGTATAAACAGGGATAAGCTGTGCTCACTTTCTGACAATCCCCAGGAACCGCTTGCTTCGCTTGCCGCCTGGAGGATCCTTGCCGCCGCGCTATGTATCCTGAAAACTGGTGAGTCCTTAGATCCCCACGCCAACCTTCTTCCATCCTTATACCAGTCTACTAGCTGAATGCTTGCTCTAGTTAGAGGTAGTCGACAGTTGGGTTATCGGCCGCAGTTACTAGATGCCCGGATGAGTTGTTACGATTATATCGCCCTAATTGATCGCCCCGATTTAGTCGGGTCGCCAACTATTTTCCTCCGCCCTTTACCTATTTTTCTTTGGATTATAGGACTTTATGTTGGAGGTAGGGTCGTGAGGTTCTCCCTTTACAGAATAGACCCGTTGGGCTGAAACATCGTATCCTTCATTTATTTACATAGCGCCATGTTAGCACTGATATATTGGCTTCTCTTTATGGTATCTGTTTTAGGGAATTGATAAAACCCACATTGAACCTATAACCTTCTCTAAAATAAAATATTCATATGCCCTTGTTGACTTTTACGAACCACTTTTCTTGATCTAGATTTCGATCTATTGTGGTTCTAGATTGAAATGAATTGGAGCTGACTTAGCACGGATGAGCCTCCTTGCATATGAACTTGGAACACCAGGAACCCGTTTTTATTACGTGTTGGAACCGTAGGAGTCCGTCCATACATCTATCATGCAGTATCCCTGCTAGGTAAGATTGGCCTTATGGTGCCTTCCCTGGGTTTCTTGACGCAGACTACCAACTTGAATTAGCCTTATAGTCATATTTAATCTGTCTTTCCCCCAATTTGTACAGATTTTCATTTTCATTCATCTTTATCTCCATAGATATTCGTCTTTGAGTTGGTCTCAATAAATATTTCTGATTGTTCTACTTATTTATTTGGATTATTCGTACTAAGGTATTCTGTTTTTACATCTATGTGTATATGTCTCTCTTGGCATTATGGATGTCACTTCATTTCTTTAATTCTCACAGAACCTTTGGGTGATTTTTGTGGTTATTGAATGTGTTCTATCTTGGTGCACGTCCCCCCCTTTCTTTATTCAATTATTGATATTTATATTGGATTCTAATTATTTATATCTAATGTCCTGCGTTCTATGGCTAACATTGATAAAAAATCTTTTTCTGAATTGTTATTGTGTACAAAATTGATATGATGAATTACATTGTATAAATATGTTCCCTATTGATATTTAGATTGTTTCTTACCCTTATCCTCCCCCTTTTTATTTTGTTAGGTGGTTTCTCTCTTGTGTCACACATATACATCTGGTTGCCCTGATGAAGGTGTGACCCACATTGGGTTAGACACCGAAACGCGCGTTGGCGCTGAACGACCTCGTGCTTCCGGACCTAGCTTCTATTTTCAATCAAGAGAATGCACGAGAGCCCCCTTCCTTTGCTAATATCTACCCTTTGTATAGGATCCTCTATCACTTTATAATTGTATGGATCTATTTGTTGCCAAAATGTTGATGACTGGTTTGAATGTTTGAGTGTGAATGAAATTTTGAATGATTGTTGGTATTGAATGCGTTTATGTGGGACCGTATTTATATTTATATTTATATGTTGAGTGTGTAATATTATATATATGTCTCTAATTTTGTTTTTGCGAATTCTGACTAATTATATGAATGTTACCAATGAAAATAAAAATTTATATATTTTTTGTAAGATTTTGTTTTGTTAGCCCAGCTTTGTTGAATTATTGAGTGACCCTAACGGGCACATGTTATATTATTCATAGACAGGTTGATTTCTTTATATTGTTGTAGTTGCTTTCCCCTGTCCAACCTGTCTATTATCAATTTTCAGGGGCCCCCTTCTTAGTGGTTACTCTTTCACAGCCTTGTGCTGTGGGGGTTTTTGTTGTTTGTTTCTGGGGAGAATGTGCACCTTTTTCAATTTTTCTTTATATGTATTCTTTTATTACTTTAAATTCTTGTTGGATGGTATGTACTTTGTGTAGTCTTTCTTGAATGATGTTCTAAATCCTTGGGTGATTATCCTCTTTTTGATTCGCCACCTGGAAATTCTTTTTCTCTCTAGTCTCACTTTCTGTCAAACAGCTATCAATCTTGTTAAATACGCAGTTTGATCTCCTTGATCCATACACCTTTAGATTCTTCATACCAACAGGTCTCTTTCACTCCCCTATGGAGATCATTAAGACCTTCGGGTTCTCTGATGAAGACTTTGCCCGCATGATTGGTCAAACTACGGGGGTGATAAACACTTCACCCTATCTAAGGGACTAGAAGAAGAATGGACTAAACTTTTAAACCTAAAAAAAAGTCTAAACAAACAGAATCGCACGCCAACTTTATGTTGGAATACCTTAAAGCTGCCACCATCCCTATTGGTTTAAGAGTTAGGAATAACCCTGGTCTGTTTATCGAAATCAGACAATTCCTGCAAAAATGGGCATTAATCTCAAATAGATGTTCCAGGGATTGGATGATGTTAATCATTGAAACAGCCAGGGAAGTGATATCTATCCTCAATAAGGAAATTGAGGAATTAGAAGAGAAACTTAAAAAAGATAACAGTGTTAAGATCGGTAAAAGAAAATTGGAAGAAATTTGTCAAGATCTAGACTCATTTTCTGAATACCTTCTAAAGAGAAAAACTGAAAAGCTCAGGAAGGATGTTCGTTTATTTTCACAAGAACGTACTTATCCTTATCTGACCATCAACTTTTACACGACTAGTGATGATAGTACCCCAAATAATGGTACTCCTCGCTGGGGCAATAGACGCATTACCACCTTTTCAGACACCACGGACTCTGATGGAGAGGGTCCCTCCAACTATAATCCGAATTATCAAACTAGACAGGATCAATTTGAGAGACCGGTAACCGATAACCGTTTTTAGGGAACCGCAGGGGAAACTTCCGTTCCAGAGCTCGGACCTCACAACTGAGGAATTACCATCAAGCTCAGCCCCAGATGTATATACAAACACGGCAGCAACAATACTGGAAAACATAAATAATATCCCGGTGTTTAATTTATCCACCAAAAACATAGACTCTCAGTCTGTTACCCTTTTATCCAGGGGTTTATCCTTTGTTCCCTCTGTTAATTTCAACAAATTTGAATTAATGAAAGATCTTCACTCATTTTTTCGCAAAATCAGACTTAAGAAATTCTTTCAAACTAGACCACCTATTGATAATTCTGATAACCTATCCGGTCTTAAACCTCCCTCTGAGTTCACACCTAATCTTGATACTGTGGGACCGGAGGTCGAGATCTTTGAAAAAGCGGTCATTACTAAAATACAGAAGATCATAAAATATGTTCCAAAACCGCCTAGTAATTTATCTAAGGAAGAAAATGCAGCCCTTACGTCTCTTAGAGAGAATAAACTCCTGACCATCAAACCGTGTGACAAGGGTGGGGGATTGTCATTTTTGACACCTCCCAATATGTGGAAAAAATGAACAAACTCCTTGGTGAAACCAGATACTATAAACTAATCACCACCAATCCTGAACCCGAACTAAAACGTAAAATTCTAATGATGGTGAAGAAGGCTGTGGATGATGGATATATATGTACCAAGGAGGCGGAGTTTCTCACTCCCTCCTATACCCGTATGCCCATCATCTACGGAGTCCCTAAAACTCACAAGGATGAACGTGATCCACCTTTAAGACCCATAGTGTCGACCATTGGGTCTGTAACTGAGCCCATTTCTAAATATATCGATCGGTTTTTGAAACCCTTGGTGAGCAACCTTGAATCATATATTAAGGATACGGGGCATTTTATCTCTAAAATTGAGAAGATCCGATATGATTGTGACATGGAACTCTTGGTCACCCTGGACCTGGAGACCCTATACACTAACATCCCCCAAAAAGGAGCCATGACAGCTCTTCGTGAAATTCTCCTTACTGACCCCAACCTTACCAATGCTCCGTTTATTCTCCAATGCCTAGACATTGTTCTGGGTGAGAACTTTTTTGAGTTCAATAATATTTATTATCAGCAAATACAGGGAGTAAGCATGGGGCGGCCTGCGCCCCTAGTGTAGCATGCTTATATATGGGACAGTTTGAGAGATATAACATATACAATGAGATGGCCCCCTTCTATGAGAATGTTCGGTCGTGGTCCCGGTTCATCGATGATATTTTCTTTATTTGGGAGGGGGACCAAAGTTCGTTGAATGAATTCATTAGTTGGATAAATGCCGCCGATCCAAATCTGAAATTCACTGCTCAATCAAGTAACCACAAACTTGAATTCCTTGATGTCTGGATCGAACATAAAGACCATGAAATATCAGTCTCTCTTTACACTAAACCGACTGCGAGAAACACTCTTCTGCAGTTCAACAGTTATCACCCTCGCAGCCAAAAGGAGAGTATTCCTTTCAGTCAGTTTCTCCGTCTCCGGAGAAACTGTACTGACATGAAAGATTTTTTAAAACAAGCAGACATCCTCAAGGAGAAACTACTCAACCGAGGGTATCCTTATAAATTGATTAAGGACTCTTTAAAGAGGGCCAGATATTACAACCGTGACACCATGTTTCAACCTAAGAACATTGAATCGTTGGACAAACTGGTATGCGTAACTAAGCATTCCAACATGAATCACAAAATAAGGCAGACTATAAATACCCATTGGTATTTATTAAATATGGATGAGAGCGAACACAAGTTACCCAAACCTCTGTTTGCGTTCAGGAGGAATAAAAATCTCAAAAACCATCTTGTGAGAGGTAGAGCCCCAGAACGCCCTCCCCTTTGCCAAAAATCTATCACTGGCAGTCGACCTATCAAAGGAAATCATCGTTGTGGTACATGTCAGGCATGTCCAAACGCTATTGTTAGTGACACTATTTACCTAAATGAGCGTACCATTTCTTTGTGTGAAATGACTAATTGCCGCACCTCGAACATCATATATGTCATTCTCTGCCCTTGCAATCTGGCTTACGTCGGAGAGACAGGCAGAGAATGCAGAAAAAGGATAGGCGAGCACAAATCGAACATCAGAACCAGGAAAATCTCGGCTCCTCTAGTAAACCATTGGTTGGAATCTGGCCATACTGAAAATGATCTGAGATGGTCTATTCTAGAGAGAGTACGTCCACAGGCAGGTAGGGATCCTACCGCCATAAGAAGAAAAAGAGAGGTGTTCTGGATTTTCCACCTTAACTCGGTCAAAAAAGGTCATAATGAACTCTGTCCATGGGAAAACGCGATCTCTTAATCGCTAGATTTTTTTCGTTGGATTTCTTATATGAACCTTGATTTTTTTTAGATAATGTGTTATTTTGTGCTATTTTTTTTTATTTATTTTTTTATATATTTTTTTACTATCTGTCTACATTCTATTGCTCCCTCTGAACTTAGGTTCTGAAACAGGGATTGATGGATGCCTCCTTACTCTTTTATATCTTAGCGATATATCCGCGTTTGCCCCAATTTATAACTATATGAGCCAATCCCCTTTGACTATAGATTATCTTCTACATGTTCCATCATGGCCGCCGTTATATAGTATGAGCTGGAGTTATTTGTTAGTCCTTTTTGTGGTTTAGCGCTCTGTTAGATGGAAGATCTTAGCTCCACCCCTTACGCTGGGCGTCGATACGTGTATCGCGCCCGTATAAACAGGGATAAGCTGTGCTCACTTTCTGACAATCCCCAGGAACCGCTTGCTTCGCTTGCCGCCTGGAGGATCCTTGCCGCCGCGCTATGTATCCTGAAAACTGGTGAGTCCTTAGATCCCCACGCCAACCTTCTTCCATCCTTATACCAGTCTACTAGCTGAATGCTTGCTCTAGTTAGAGGTAGTCGACAGTTGGGTTATCGGCCGCAGTTACTAGATGCCCGGATGAGTTGTTACGATTATATCGCCCTAATTGATCGCCCCGATTTAGTCGGGTCGCCAACTATTTTCCTCCGCCCTCTACCTATTTTTCTTTGGATTATAGGACTTTATGTTGGAGGTAGGGTCGTGAGGTTCTCCCTTTACAGAATAGACCCGTTGGGCTGAAACATCGTATCCTGCATTTATTTACATAGCGCCATGTTAGCACTGATATATTGGCTTCTCTTTATGGTATCTGTTTTAGGGAATTGATAAAACCCACATTAGACCTATAACCTTCTCCTTCTCTAAAATAAAATATTCATATGCCCTTGTTGACTTTTACGAACCACTTTTCTTGATCTAGATTTCGATCTATTGTGGTTCTAGATTGAAATGAATTGGAGCTGACTTAGCACGGATGAGCCTCCTTGCATATGGACTTGGAACACCAGGAACCCGTTTTTTATTACGTGTTGGAACCGTAGGAGTCCGTCCATACATCTATCATGCAGTATCCCTGCTAGGTAAGATTGGCCTTATGGTGCCTTCCCTGGGTTTCTTGACGCAGACTACCAACTTGAATTAGCCTTATAGTCATATTTAATCTGTCTTTCCCCCAATTTGTACAGATTTTCATTTTCATTCATCTTTATCTCCGTAGATATTCGTCTTTGAGTTGGTCTCAATAAATATTTCTGATTGTTCTACTTATTTATTTGGATTATTCGTACTAAGGTATTCTGTTTTTACATCTATGTGTATATGTCTCTCTTGGCATTATGGATGTCACTTCATTTCTTTAATTCTCACAGAACCTTTGGGTGAATCTTTTGTTGCTATTGAATGTATTCTATCTTGGTGCACGTCCCCCTTTCTTTATTCAATTATTGATATTTATATTGGATTCTAATTATTTATATCCTAATGTCCTCCGTTCTATGGCTAACATTGATAAAAAATCTTTTTCTGAATTGTTATTGTGTACAAAATTGATATGATGAATTACATTGTATAAATATGTTCCCTATTGATATTTAGATTGTTTCTTACCCTTATCCTCCCCCTTTTTATTTTGTTACGTGGTTTCTCTCTTGTGTCCCACATATACATCTGGTTGCCCTGATGAAGGTGTGACCCACATTGGGTTAGACACCGAAATGCGCGTTGGCGCTGAACGACCTCGTGCTTCCGGACCTAGCTTCTATTTTCAATCAAGAGAATGCACGAGAGCCCCTTCCTTTGCTAATATCTACCCTTTGTATAGGATCCTCTATCACTTTATAATTGTATGGATCTATTTGTTGCCAAAATGTTGATGACTGGTTTGAATGTTTGAGTGTGAATGAAATTTTGAATGATTGTTGGTATTGAATGCGTTTATGTGGGACCGTATTTATATTTATATTTATATGTTGAGTGTGTAATATTATATATATGTTTCTAATTTTGTTTTTGTGAATTCTGACTAATTATATGAATGTTACCAATGAAAATAAAAATTTATATATTTTTTGTAAGATTTTGTTTTGTTAGCCCAGCTTTGTTTGAATTATTGAGTGACCCTAACGGGCACATGTTATATTATTCATAGACAGGTTGATTTCTTTATATTGTTGTAGTTGCTTTCCCCTGTCCAACCTGTCTATTATCAATTTTCAGGGGCCCCCTTCTTAGTGGTTACTCTTTCACAGCCTTGTGCTGTGGGGGTTTTTGTTGTTTGTTTCTGGGGAGAATGTGCACCTTTTTCAATTTTTCTTTATATGTATTCTTTTATTACTTTAAATTCTTGTTGGATGGTATGTACTTTGTGTAGTCTTTCTTGAATGATGTTCTAAATCCTTGGGTGATTATCCTCTTTTGATTCGCCACCTGGAAATTCTTTTTCTCTCTAGTCTCACTTTCTGTCAAACAGCTATCAATCTTGTTAAATACGCAGTTTGATCTCCTTGATCCATACACCTTTAGATTCTTCATACCAACAGGTCTCTTTCACTCCCCTATGGAGATCATTAAGATCTTCGGGTTCTCTGATGAAGACTTTGCCCGCATGATTGGTCAAACTACGGGGGTGATAAACACTTCACCCTATCTAAGGACTAGAAGAAGAATGGACTAAACTTTTAAACCTCAAAAAAAGTCTAAACAAACAGAATCGCACGCCAACTTTATGTTGGAATACCTTAAAGCTGGCACCATCCCTATTGGTTTAAGAGTTAGGAATATCCCTGGTCTGTTTATCGAAATCAGACAATTCCTGAAAAAATGGGCATTAATCTCAAATAGATGTTCCAGGGATTGGATGATGTTAATCATTGAAACAGCCAGGAAGTGATATCTATCCTCAATAAGGAAATTGAGGAATTAGAAGAGAAACTTAAAAAAGATAACAGTGTTAAGATCGGTAAAAGAAAATTGGAAGAAATTTGTCAAGATCTAGACTCATTTTCTGAATACCTTCTAAAGAGAAAAACTGAAAAGCTCAGGAAGGATGTTCGTTTATTTTCACAAGAACGTACTTATCCTTATCTGACCATCAACTTTTACACGACTAGTGATGATAGTACCCCAAATAATGGTACTCCTCGCTGGGGCAATAGACGCATTACCACCTTTTCAGACACCACGGACTCTGATGGAGAGGGTCCCTCCAACTATAATCCGAATTATCAAACTAGACAGGATCAATTTGAGAGACCGGTAACCAATAACCGTTTTTTAGGGAACCGCAGGGGAAACTTATGTTCCAGAGCTCGGACCTCACAACTGAGGAATTACCATCAAGCTCAGCCCCAGATGTATACAAACACGGCAGCAACAATACTGGAAAACATAAATAATATCCCGGTGTTTAATTTATCCACCAAAAACATAGACTCTCAGTCTGTTACCGTTTTATCCAGGGGTTTATCCTTTGTTCCCTCTGTTAATTTCAACAAATTTGAATTAATGAAAGATCTTCACTAATTTTTTCGCAAAATCAGACTTAAGAAATTCTTTCAAACTAGACCACCTATTGATAATTCTGATAACCTATCCGGTCTTAAACCTCCCTCTGAGTTCACACCTAATCTTGATACTGTGGGACCGGAGGTCGAGATCTTTGAAAAAGCGGTCATTACTAAAATACAGAAGATCATAAAATATGTTCCAAAACCCCTAGTAATTTATCTAAGGAAGAAAATGCAGCCCTTACGTCTCTTAGAGAGAATAAACTCCTGACCATCAAACCGTGTGACAAGGGTGGGGGGATTGTCATTTTTGACACCCCCCAATATGTGGAAAAAATGAACAAACTCCTTGGTGAGACCAGATACTATAAACTAATCACCACCAATCCTGAACCCGAACTAAAACGTAAAATTCTAATGATGGTGAAGAAGGCTGTGGATGATGGATAGATATGTACCAAGGAGGCGGAGTTTCTCACTCCCTCCTATACCCGTATGCCCATCAACTACGGAGTCCCTAAAACTCACAAGGATGAACGTGATCCACCTTTAAGACCCATAGTGTCGACCATTGGGTCTGTAACTGAGCCCATTTCTAAATATATCGATCGGTTTTGAAACCCTTGGTGAGCAACCTTGAATCATATATTAAGGATACGGGGCATTTTATCTCTAAAATTGAGAAGATCCGATATGATTGTGACATGGAACTCTTGGTCACCCTGGACCTGGAGTCCCTATACACTAACATCCCCAAAAAGGAGCCATGACAGCTCTTCGTGAAATTCTCCTTACTGACCCCAACCTTACCAATGCTCCGTTTATTCTCCAATGCCTAGACATTGTTCTGGGTGAGAACTTTTTGAGTTCAATAATATTTATTATCAGCAAATACAGGGAGTAAGCATGGGGGCGGCCTGCGCCCCTAGTGTAGCATGCTTATATATGGGACAGTTTGAGAGATATAACATATACAATGAGATGGCCCCCTTCTATGAGAATGTTCGGTCGTGGTCCCGGTTCATCGATGATATTTTCTGGGAGGGGGACCAAAGTTCGTTGAATGAATTCATTAGTTGGATAAATGCCGCCGATCCAAATCTGAAATTCACTGCTCAATCAAGTAACCACAAACTTGAATTCCTTGATGTCTGGATCGAACATAAAGACCATGAAATATCAGTCTCTCTTTACACTAAACCGACTGCGAGAAACACTCTTCTGCAGTTCAACAGTTATCACCCTCGCAGCCAAAAGGAGAGTATTCCTTTCAGTCAGTTTCTCCGTCTCCGGAGAAACTGTACTGACATGAAAGATTTTTTAAAACAAGCAGACATCCTCAAGGAGAAACTACTCAACCGAGGGTATCCTTATAAATTGATTAAGGACTCTTTAAAGAGGGCCAGATATTACAACCGTGACACCATGTTTCAACCTAAGAACATTGAATCGTTGGACAAACTGGTATGCGTAACTAAGCATTCCAACATGAATCACAAAATAAGGCAGACTATAAATACCCATTGGTATTTATTAAATATGGATGAGAGCGAACACAAGTTACCCAAACCTCTGTTTGCATTCAGGAGGAATAAAAATCTCAAAACCATCTTGTGAGAGGTAGAGCCCCAGAACGCCCTCCCTTTGCCAAAAATCTATCACTGGCAGTCGACCTATCAAAGGAAATCATCGTTGTGGTACATGTCAGGCATGTCCAAACGCTATTGTTAGTGACACTATTTACCTAAATGAGCGTACCATTTCTTTGTGTGAAATGACTAATTGCCGCACCTCGAACATCATATATGTCATTCTCTGCCCTTGCAATCTGGCTTTCGTCGGAGAGACAGGCAGAGAATGCAGAATAAGGATAGGCGAGCACAAATCGAACATCAGAACCAGGAAAATCTCGGCTCCTCTAGTAAACCATTGGTTGGAATCTGGCCAAACTGAAAATGATCTGAGATGGTCTATTCTAGAGAGAGTACGTCCACAGGCAGGTAGGGATCCTACCGCCATAAGAAGAAAAAGAGAGGTGTTCTGGATTTTCCTCCTTAACTCGGTCATAAAAGGACATAATGAACTCTGTCCATGGGAAAACGCGATCTCTTAATCGCTAGATTTTTTTCGTTGGATTTCTTATATGAACCTTGATTTTTTTAGATAATGTGTTATTTTGATTTTTTTTTTTTATAGATTTTTTTACTATCTGTCTACATTCTATTGCTCCCTCTGAACTTAGGTTCTGAAACAGGGATTGATGGATGCCTCCTTACTCTCTTATATCTTAGCGATATATCCGCGTTTGCCCCAATTTATAACTATATGAGCCAATCCCCTTTGACTATAGATTATCTTCTACATGTTCCATCATGGCCGCCGTTATATAGTATGAGCTGGAGTTATTTGTTAGTCCTTTTTTGTGGTTTAGCGCTCTGTTAGATGGAAGATCATAGCTCCACCCCTTACGCTGGGCGTCGATACGTGTATCGCGCCCGTATAAACAGGGATAAGCTGTGCTCACTTTCCGACAATCCCCAGGAACCGCTTGCTTCGCTTGCCGCCTGGAGGATCCTTGCAGCCGCGCTATGTATCCTGAAAACTGGTGAGTCCTTAGATCCCCACGCCAACCTTCTTCCATCCTTATACCAGTCTACTAGCTGAATGCTTGCTCTAGTTAGAGGTAGTCGACAGTTGGGTTATCGGCCGCAGTTACTAGAGGCCCGGATGAGTTGTTACGATTATATCGCCCTAATTGATCGCCCCGATTTAGTCGGGTCGCCAACTATTTTCCTCCGCCCTTTACCAATTTTTCTTTGGATTATAGGACTTTATGTTGGAGGTAGGGTCGTGAGGTTCTCCCTTTACAGAATAGACCCGTTGGGCTGAAACATCGTATCCTGCATTTATTTACATAGCGCCATGTTAGCACTGATATATTGGCTTCTCTTTATGGTATCTGTTTTAGGGAATTGATAAAACCCACATTAGACCTATAACCTTCTCCTTCTCTAAAATAAAATATTCATATGCCCTTGTTGACTTTTACAAACCACTTTTCTTGATCTAGATTTCGATCTATTGTGGTTCTAGATTGAAATGAATTGGAGCTGATTTAGCACGGATGAGCCTCCTTGCATATGGACTTGGAACACTAGGAACCCGTTTTTTATTACGTGTTGGAACCGTAGGAGTCCGTCCATACATCTATCATGCAGTATCCCTGCTAGGTAAGATTGGCCTTATGGTGCCTTCCCGTGGTTTCTTGACGCAGACTACCAACTTGAATAAGCCTTATAGTCATATTTAATCTGTCTTTCCCCCAATTTGTACAGATTTTCATTTTCATTCATCTTTATCTCCATAGATATTCGTCTTTGAGTTGGTCTCAATAAATATTTCTGATTGTTCTACTTATTTATTTGGATTATTCGTACTAAGGTATTCTGTTTTTACATCTATGTGTATATGTCGCTCTTGGCATTATGGATGTCACTTCATTTCTTTAATTCTCACAGAACCTTTGGGTGAATTTTTTTTGCTATTGGATGTATTCTATCTTGGTGCACGTCCCCCCCTTTCTTTATTCAATTATTGATATTTATATTGGATTCTAATTATTTATATCTAATGTCCTCCGTTCTATGGCTAACATTGATAAAAAATCTTTTTCTGAATTGTTATTGTGTACAAAATTGATATGATGAATTACATTGTATAAATATGTTCCCTATTGATATTTAGATTGTTTCTTACCCTTATCCTCCCCCTTTTTATTTTGTTAGGTGGTTTCTCTCTTGTGTCCCACATATACATCTGGTTGCCCTGATGAAGGTGTGACCCACATTGGGTTAGACACCGAAACGCGCTTGGCGCTGAACGACCTTGTGCTTCCGGACCTAGCTTCTATTTTCAATCAAGAGAATGCACGAGAGCCCCTTCCTTTGCTAATATCTACCCTTTGTATAGGATCCTCTATCACTTTATAATTGTATGGATCTATTTGTTGCCAAAATGTTGATGACTGGTTTGAATGTTTGAGTGTGTATGAAATTTTGAATGATTGTTGGTATTGAATGCGTTTATGTGGGACCGTATTTATATTTATATTTATATGTTGAGTGTGTAATATTATATATATGTCTCTAATTTTGTTTTTGCGAATTCTGACTAATTATATGAATGTTACCAATGAAAATAAAAATTTATATATTTTTTGTAAGATTTTGTTTTGTTAGCCCAGCTTTGTTGAATTATTGAGTGACCCTAACGGGCACATGTTATATTATTCATAGACAGGTTGATTTCTTTATATTGTTGTAGTTGCTTTCCCCTGTCCAACCTGTCTATTATCAATTTTCAGGGGCCCCCTTCTTAGTAGAGACTCTATCTAACCACAGATTCCTTATGTTAAAATTATCCCCAGGCGTCAGACTGGATCCAGAAATTTTTCATGAGCAGTACCCCTGTGCACCGGTAGGTGGCGTCGATCGGCTCCGTGTGACGTCGTTCGCGCCAGAAGTGACGTGCGTGGGGCCTATATAGGCGCCACCCCAGCGTGCTGATGTCAGTTTCTTTTCATGACTTTCCACGCCATGCGCGCAGAGCCACGAAGAACGCTGACCACTGGTGTCTAGAGCCTTGACAGGGGAAAAACCCTGTCCCTAGAAATCTATTCGCAGACCGTGGAGGATGGGAGGGTCGGTAAAAAATCTGCAGCTAGATAGAGTCTCTACCAGATGAGGCATTCCCGAAGGTAAGTAACTTGTTCATCTGATTAAGACTTCTAGCCGCAGATTCCTTACCTTAGAATAGATACCCAACCAATACCTCTCCGTAGGTGAGTCTACGAAACAAATTCATACCAAAAAGTCCTGCAGGACCAAACAGGCAAAGTGCCCATCGCAATGGACCTGACTGTTTAGGTCGCAGTGTTTTGTGAACGTGTGCAGAGAAACCCACATTGCTGTCTGGCAGATGTCCAGGACCGGGACTCTGCATGCTAACGCAGTGGCCACAGCCTTGGCTCTGGTGGAATGAGCACGCAAGCCCTCAGGAGGTTGCTTCTTGGCCAGTGTGTAGTAGATTTTAATGCAGAGCACAATCCATCAGGAGATGGTCCACTTCTGCATGGCCTTTCCCTTCTTTGCTCTGATATACGTCCACAGGGAACTCTCTCGTGCGGTCAAGGTAGAACGACAGCGCTCTGAGGCAAGATGAAGGAAGAAGTAGGAAACTTATGATGCAAACATTTCAAGAGCCTATATACAATAGGGGATTGGAAGCGGGATCGTTGGTAAGTCAACCACAGAAAGGCTGACATAGCAGAAAGGTAGCCCTGCTGGGCAAGGGAAAGAATAAACAGAAGAACCTGAGAAAGGAGCTGCAGAAAAGGGGTCAACCTGTTTTGCTGCACACCATGCCACAAACTTGCTCCAACGGCAGGCATGTACCGTTTTGAAGGAGGGACTGCCAGAATAACATTACAGACTTCGGGCATAAGGTCAAAAGCTGTCAACTGTCGCCCTTCAATCTCCACGCTATAGGGTGGTGTGTTGACCTTCACAAAGGGTCCATGACCCCACCCCACCCTGTTTGTTGCAGGACCACATGGTGGTGGTGTTGTCCGTGAAAACCTGCACTAGCCTTCCTTCGATGGACAGTAGAAAGGTTTCCAATGCCAGCCGGATCGCCCGTAACTCCAGAAAGTTGATGTGGGCTCGGATTCCGCTGGAGACCAGAGGCCTCTGATCTCCACCTCTCCCAGATGACCTCCCCATCCCAGGAGTGACAAATCTGTCACCGCTGTCAGATCTAGTTGGGAAGGGAGAGGGGTCTGCCGCTAACCCAAACGTGGTTCATTGATCACCACTGCACACCTTGTAAAGTTCCCTCGGAGATCTGGACCATGTCAGAGAGATATCCCTGATGCTGTGCTTACTGGAACTTCAGGTTCCACTGCAGAGCCCGCATATGCCAGCAGGCATGTGTCACAAGCAGGATGCAGAAGGTCATGAGGCTCAGCAGACTCAGCATCTGTCTCACGAAATCCAGGATAGAGGCTGAAACATCAGTATCATAGCCTGAATATCCTGAACTCGGCATTCGGGAGAATAAGCCCGAAACTGCACCATGTCCAGAACAGCTCCGATGAAAGGGAGCGTCTGATAGGGAATCAGGTGTGACTTTGGCAAGTTGATAGTGAACACCAGCGAATTCAGAAGGTACGCCGTAGTCTGGAGGTGGGAGACTACAGACTAGGGTGAGCACGCCTTCAACATCCAGTCGTTGAAATAGGGGGAGACTGGCACCCCTGAACTCTGCAGATGAGCTGCAACCATCGCCATCACCTTGGTCAACACCTGAGGGTCGCTGGTAAGGCCAAAAGGGAGCATGGTGAACTGGAAGTGCTCATGGCCCACCATGAACCATAGGTAACGCCTGTCGATAGGCAGGACGGGAATGAGGAAGTATGCGTCCTGCAAGTCTAATGCTACCATCCCAGTCTCCCGTGTCCAGGCCAGACAGGACTTGAGCGAGCATGAGCATTTTGAACTTATTTATTTATTTTCCATTCGTAAAGAGCATGGTACACCCACCGCTATGTCCCTGCACTTGAGATCTACCCCAAGCAGACAGGAGAAGGGGGAGAGGATAACCAGGTGATCGGGTATGATCAAGAAAGATCAGGGATATCAAAACTTATGCAGTGCCTGCTGGTGTACTGAATAGCTAGGTTTTGAGTCTTTTGTGGAAGGTCCTTTCCATAGGTTCTGCTCTCAGGCTTGGCGGTAAGGAGTTCCAAGTTTTGGCCGCCAGATAACTGAAGGACCGGGCTCCCAAACTGGCCTTCTACACTCGTGGCCCCCTTACGAGGTTAGCCCTTGCGGATCTTAAGTTCCGTTAAGGTATTACCATGAATCGGAGATATCTAGGGCATTTGTCCATCAGGACAGTAACACATGGCCTTGTAAAGAATCCTCTTCTCCACTGGGAGCCAGTGTAGATTAGTCAAGGCTTTTGCGGTGGATGTTCTTCTGGGAAGATGTAGGACCAAGTGGACAGCCGCATTTTGAATGCATTGGAGTTTTATCAAGCTCCCTTTGGTGGCCCCAAGGTAAAGGATGTAACAATAATCTATTTGCGATGTTACTACGGCGTGTACAACAGTTTTCCGTTATTGGTAGTAGGTCCAGGAGTTTCCTCAGGACCTTAAGAGTCCCAAAGCACTTACTGGCTACTCCTTATTTGACTCTCAAATGAGAGTTTTGGGTAAAACCATACACCCAAGTTTTTGGTTTTAGCTTTAGGGGTGGGGGTTTGGCCCAGGACCTCAGGCCATCAAGCAGATGACCAAATAGAAGGTGCTTTTTCCTACCATCATTACTTCCGTTTTGTTGCCGTTTACTTTAAAGCAGTTATTGGTCATCCAGGAGGCTAGTTCTTCTAGGCATAGGAAAAATTGGGCTGCAGCAGCCTCCGCGTCTTGTGATAAGGTGACTGTGAGCTGTGTATCGTCTGCATATGACACAATTTTGACATTGTGTCTTTTCACAATTTCCGCTAAGGGGCAAATATATAAGTTCAATAAAGTTGGGCTCAGTATTGAGATGGTACCCATCCGTGTAATGGGTGTGATATAGGGTCATTTATTTATTTTCTTCGCTTGGACCGATAAGTGTTACACAGATGGTACGCATAGGCCCTAGGTGTGACATAAGGTCACCACCTTGATCTTATTTATTAGTATAAAGGAGTTTTTTCAGGGACTGTCTGTTTCTTAACACTGACAGTGTCTGAAAGAAGTGAAGAGGTGGTTTTTTGCTTGCGTTGGTGAGAGTCACACAGAACAGTTCAACCCTTAACTTACAAATGGAACTCCAGCTCTGCTCTATGTTCTTCTTCAGGTCAGGTATGCATGGCCTCTGGGTGTGATATAGGGTGTAATTCTGAAGTTAGGGAAAAATTCATACCTTGGTGAATACGGTGTAGCTTGTGTCTGGCCAGAGAGGAACGATAATTGTCAGGTTGTTCCTTCTTCTCCACACAAATTTGCTATTTTTGTCCCCGAGCCGATACTGACAGACTATCGGGCTCACTTAGCTCTGTGTACCGCACAGAGTTTTCCCGCTTCACCGGGCAGTAGACGCTAGGAGCTGGTTAAGATTTTTAAGACAAACAAATAATAATTTTTTCTTTCAATTTTTTCTCATCTATTTTCATTAAGGTATTCAATTTATGCATTGTTTATGTTGTGGTGCCGTTAAATTTTGCATTTGGATTTTATGTTGAAATGTTATGTCCTGGTAATAAGTTTATGCGTCTATGAAATAGTAAACAAATTTTCCCACAAGTCAGTACTCCATATTTGCTATTCGGCTGCTAAAAAGCAACTCAGATTGTTTTGAACTAACCACTGCACTTTCTTACTAATTGTTATTATTTCATTGCATTGTCTTTGTCTACTGTCAAGTGTTCTTATGTGATGCATCATTTTCCTTAATAGAGCTCATAACCAGTAGTTGTTGCCTGCACAACCTCGTGTTCACAGTTTCCCCATGATCAAAGTAGAATTTGGATTTATTTAAAACTCAAGAAAGTCAGAAATTTGCAACCTCCTTAAAAAGTTTCCTAACTCTTCATGGAGTCACTGCTAAACCACATGCAAACTAGATTCCCAACATAGGCTAGGAAGCTAATCAAACACTGCCATGAGTGGCACGCACATACCAAGGCGTACCCATTCCCCTGGCCTGAGGGGGTAACATTCGATACCAACATAATAGAACACACAAGAAGACACATTCAGACTAGATATGTAGGTCAAGAGAGGACTGAAAGAATGTCTCTGTTGAAACTATGGGCCAACTCCAGGGTGGCCCCAACTCGCAACCTAAACGACTACAGGACAAGCGACATCAAGGTAGAAGGCTCTAGTTCTTCAGGATCAGACAGCGAGTGCTAGAGTACAGGTCGGATCCACCAACCGGGGAAAACCAGGAACACATGCCAGAGGCCACCAAGGTACCCAAAGATGCACTCACTCCTCTGTCCACTCCGGACTGCCCTGAGGAGGGCCCAGTGGTTACGATATTAATAGGCGAGGCACCATACTATTTTCTGTTGGATACAGGGGTGGCAGGGTCATGCTTGCAGGAAGGAGCAGGCCCCATATCAAAAACCACTTCCAAAATACAAGGAATCTCGGGTTCGCTGGCCGAGGTCCCCCTCACAGAACCCCTCGAGCTGGAGATAGGGGAGAATAGGATAATGGAACAATTGTTGTATTATCCTTCCCCCCTGACCAATTTACTAGGATGAGACCTACTCTCCAAGCTAAGAATGTCCATCCAGTTCAGCAAGAACGGGACTATAGCCTGCTCTTCCCCTGGAACCTCCCCCCTAGAGTACAAGCCAGCCACCAGCTCCCACGCCACTTGGACGCCAGCCAGAGTGATCCCAGTCCATCGAGCCCCCTTCAAGGGGGTAGTTCTGGAATATAGGGCTCTTAGAGCTATGCGAATTAGCTCGACAGCAGGCAGGTCGTGAACACCACCTCTTGGAAGAAACTGCCAAAAGAATAGCATGTAAGGTGCGCAAGGAGCAGGAGGCTCAAGACCACAACACGCGCATGCCTTTTGAATCCTCTGAGGCTAAGTGGTGATTTGGCCCAAGGCACATAGGGACAACGGCGGTAGCAACCTGACCGCACACACCCCCGGGGTTACCCAGTTCAGCCTCTGTCACCACACTGGCACCTCCACTAGTGAGGAAGTGGCGCAGACAAGGTGCCCTGGGCCATGTGGTGCGTTCTTCGTGCCAGAGGCCCCCTACCTGTTACCAAATGTGATACCCATGTACGTGACCTCTGTAGGAAATTTGGCATGCCCGACTAATGGACCAACATCCCAAGGAGGTTTTTCCCACCTGTCACACTAGAAAAATCCAGTGGTTAAAAAAAGAGGGCAGGTCACCATCCATACCCCCCATGCAGTGCCCCCCTTGGAAAAACCAAGAACAGGGTGAGGCCGCACTCAAGAGGGCCACAGTGGCCACAAGCATGCAAGTGGTACCTGGCTCAAAGAAGACTCAATTGCTGAACCCCAGAGGGTTCCAAAAGACTGCTATCAGAGAGGCTGGCAGCCGCCAGATCTCAGACAATCCCATTATTGTTACAGAAGAAGCCACAGGACCAATTATTGTTGCCTAAAAACGTATCACAACAAAGAGGAATAATCCAGGGACAGCCCCCACAGAATACCCATCCCCAAAACCAAGCCCAGAGCAATGCAAATGCATCATACAATCAACATCAGAAAAATCAAGCAACAGCCACTCCGCTGCAGCAGGGGTTGGGTGGTTGGCCGAACACATGGCAACAACCGCAGCAGACAGGGAGCCCAGCGCAGCAAGGACCGAGCCACAGTCATGGCAGGGAGGGGTGACTGGGGAGCTAGTGCCCTTTTACAATCGCAGAATACAAACATGCAGTAAGTACACTACCTCCCAACATGACGTATCCCCTTCATACCCTTTCAAGATACATTTCCTTACCTGCATTCACAAACAACTTTAGGGCTGCAGTACACTATATTGATCGGGAATCTGTGCTAGAGTTTTCCATCCAGGGGCCCTCAGGGGCCTGGGCCTCTCTCTGTTGTTAATCGCCCGTGGCAGAGTTGGCTGACCACGCCCCGGGGGGGGGAGAAAGTCTGATGAGAAGGGCAGGGCGGCCCCCAACTGGTGCATAAAAACCGCCACCCAGGTCCACCCATCCAATCCAGCCTTGGATGAGCTTTGTAGGTCTCAACAGCCCCAGGGTTTCCACTAAATGGAGGCCCCCTTACAGTTCCAAAGCGAGACAGACGCTCCAGTGTTGGGAGCCAGGTTTCCCATACACCTAGGAAAATGGGATGTCTAAAAAACTCTGAAGCAAGCAACCACATGACACCCAGTCCATAGAGAAAGTCCATCAAAGCCATTAGCATTACCCGCATTGGGCCGATCACGACGAGTCCTAACCACGCACCCGACCAAAAGTAGCCCAGAAAACCCGAACCTTCCAGAAAAAGGGTGTAACCTAATCACCCAAATCCATTAGGGAGAACCTCATTACACGCCATGTGCAGAGACCAGTGGGACACGCATGTGATAACGGAAACATCGCCATTACCCACAAAGCCCCTAAAAATTATTACACATCCACTTCCTTTCACATTGCATGACGCACATGTAGGTCAAAAAGATACCCCACGCTCTGATAAAACGACACACATACACACATACATTTAAAGAAAGCAGCCCGCAAAGTAAAGTACTCTCCCCTGCCATAGCGGGGGGGGCAAAGTACCCACAAAATAACCCTAAAGCGACCTAACCTCACCATTCCCTAAAGTACTGCCCCCTCTTTCTAGTACCGCACTAAAACATTTCGCACATAGTGAAGCTACAGCATATACCCCTAAAAACGAGGCACAGGAATTTCTTAAAAACTGTATAACGATATGTGTTTTTTCCAAGCTAACCTACAACCCACTTCTCTTATCCTACAGGTCTGTTATCGAGTCGCATGTGCGCCATCGTTAAAGCGGCCTTCCACCATTTCAGCCCCAGCTCCCAAAAGGACTTAAACGAGGCTCAATTGCTCAAGAACACAGACTGCAAGCTGCCTTTACGGACACTTTTTTACAAACAGACTCTTTTTTGCAGTGCACTAAGCGGGGACACCCATGGGTGCCCAGACGACAGACATCTCCCCTGGAGACCATCCCAAGACCTACGACTGTTCCCAAAGTTATGTGTTTATATATTTTTCTACACTGTCTAGCATCAGTGCTCTCGCGCCCCTCCAAAGCCAGAAATCTGCTTAGTTTCATGGAGCCTACTTCGACCTTCTTGCAGGGCTTGCGTAGGACCTCTCCAACCTCACTTACACTTACACTTACACTGAACCAAACGCTGTCATTCCTCACGCACTCCTACACAACACATGGTATCAGCACATGACCACCATGGGCACCAAAACCACGAACAGGTCGTGTTACATAGGTTCGCAGATACCCCACGCTGTAGGCACAGACAGGCTTTACTATCCCAAGAGATAGTACCCAAAAAAGCAAAATGTCTAATCCACTTGTACGTATGTAGGATTAGGGCCAAGATACAACCCAATAGAGTAGAACCCCATAGAGCAGTAGTAAACATCATCCGGTATGAGATCAACCACACAGCACTATAACTTTTTACTGAACCTAGCGACATTCAAATCGACCTAGACAGGATGCGCAGAAGGGGCACTATAGGGGAGCACACTGTTTGGCCCCGAGACTTCGTAGAAAAGAGGTTTTTAGAGGTAGCAAAACTACCACACCAGTGCACAAATACGTCTGCTCCCACCTCCATCTGTGGTTAGAGGGTGGCCCTTAACATATTTGGGGCAGCCTTTCTTAATGACAAATGGACCCCTTGTAGGAAAATAGGATCTACTTCTATGGTTACCCCCACTTTTTCCTGGTGCTAAGCTGTATTATGACTAGTCTGACTGGGATCCTGCTAATCAGGACCCCAGTCTATCTGCTTTCTCCCTAAATTGTTGTATTGAGTACTTAGGTACACGCGAGATTGGATACTAGGGTGCCATTATCAGTCCCCAGTATATGGTCCTAAGGTACCCAGGGCATAGGTACCCCAGAGGTCCCCCATGGGCTGAAGCATGCATTTTGCCACCCACGGGAGACCATGCAAAATGGAACTACAGGCCTGCCATTGCAGCCTGTGTAAGTTGGTGCATGCACCACTTACTAAAGATATAGACTTACTATATCTAAGGGTCACTGCTCTTAAAACCTATAAGTCACCCCTACAGCAGGCCTTTGCAATCCTGAAGGCAGGGTGCTTGATTCTAAGTGAGAGGGTGCCCCTGCATGAGCAGGACACCCCTGTAGCCTACGGAGTCCATTCTCCCAGGTTCTTAGTGAAGCAGCTATATACTATATAGAGGGGCACCGCGTAATTACGCGATGACCATGTCGAAAACGACTGCAACGAATCCTATCATATTTGGTATCGAACATGTTGGAATCATATCCCCACACCGTAAACGGTGTGGGATGTATGATTCCAAGCACTGGAATAGCCCTCCGTTAGGCTCTCAGTGTTCCTGGTACTAGTCTTCCAGACACAGACAGCACAAAATGGTTGCTGCCGACCAGAGACACATTTCTGCCCTCCTGCTGCTGAGCCAAGCTCGAGCAGAGGAAGGTGGACCAATAGGCATCCTGTCACAGGGAGCTGTGACCACCTCCCAGACAGGATTTAGGGTCAGATGTGCGACCGTTTTTTGCAGTCGCAAAAGGGTTTTAGGCCCGTTTGCGACCGCAAAAAATGTGTGGCCAATGTACCAACCCGATTTTGCGAGTCGCCAATCAATTAGCGACTCGCAAAATAGGGTTAGCGACTCGCTATTAGGAAGGGGCGTTCCAAGGGCGTCCCTTCCTAAAAGCGACTCCAAAACCCATGTATGAATGTTTTGCGGCCGCAATTGCGGTCGCAAAACACTCGCAGTTTACCACCTACTTCAAGTAGGTGGTAAACCATTTGCAAACGAGAAGGGGTCCCCAGGGGACCCCTTCCCCTTTGTGAATGGGTCAAAAAATATTTTTTAAGGGCAGGCAGTGGTCCGAGGGACCACTGCCTGCCCTAAAAAATGAAACTGAAAAGTTTCATTTTTCGTTTTTTCCAATGCATCCCATTTTTCTTTAAGGAAAATGGGCTGCATTTAAAAAAAAAAAACTGCTTTATTTAAAAGCAGTCACAGACATGGTGGTCTGCTGACCCCAGCAGGCCACCATCCCTGTGAGTGCTAGCCATTCCTAATGGGGTCGCAAATTGCGCCTGCCTCATTATTATTCATGAGGCATGCAATTTGCGACCCCATTAGGAATCGCAAACAGTGTCTGAGACATTGTTGAACATCCCAATTTGCGAGTTGCAAATTGCGAGTTGCAAATGCGACGCAATTTGAGTGTCGCAAATTGGCGGGTCGTACATCTGACCCTAAGTGTATTGGGACCGGGTGGGTGCGCTTGCCAGCGCTAGATAGTCTGCATGAAGGGCACACTTGGTGTCCCCATGCATAGTCCAGTTCAAACCAGTTCTGGGAGCCGTTGGCTCCCGCTCTGGCGCGAAACTGGACAAAGCACTTGGGAGTAACCTCCCCCCTGTCCAGACCCTCCCCTGGGAGGGTCCCCTGAATCTTCCCAACCCTTTCCCTAGGGTACTTAAGGGCTTACCTGGGTGTAGGTCCCTAGATTCGTCATGCGATAAGATTCAGATCAGACACCACTGCACTTCTACTGTCTGGGCACTCTGGACTTCGCTGGACTTTGTTTGGGCCTGACTCCGTCTCCCTTCCAACCTGCTGCATCGTCTGTGCCTGTGCATCATACAGGAACCTTCCAAGGCCTGTGAAGCATCAAAGACACCTGAAGTAATCTCCCTTGGAGTGAAGGAGTCACTCCCCTGCATTTTCAGGCACCGTAACTATGTCGACCGGTCTGAAGATCCTGAGCTCCTCCAGACTCCGTGGGCTCTGCAACACAGGTGGTGGTTTTCCACAGCTCCCGAGGCCTGCTCTACCCTCTCACTAAGTTTGAGGCCAGTATCCCTCGTGGGGGTTGCAATAACTGAACCCCTGTGCACCGCGTCCAACTTGCAGTTGCAAAGGCTTGTTGGCTTCTTTACTAGAAGATCTTTAGGCTCCAAGAAGCCCCAACCTCGAGCATCTCGTGTGACCAGAATCTTCAGCCACACCGCATCGTGTGCATCATGGCCTGCATCTTTTGGTGAGCTGCTTAAAGGTCCTCTCCCGACTCCAGTGCCTCCGACCTGTGGGCCCACGTGAGGGTTACACTTGTTTCTTTTGGGCTCTCCTGATTGCTCGGGGCCTGCCCTGACTCCCCTGCCTCTGGTGAGTCCCCTGGACCTTGCTGGTCCCGACGTTGCTCCTCCTTTGATTTCTGCGTGGCTGGCCTTTGCCAAGGCTTGTTGGTGCTCCCGCCGGACACCGATGCCTCAGCACTCGACATGCTTTGTGGGACAGCTCGTGCACGGCTCCTGGTCTTCCTCAGCGTCGCCTGGTCCTCGCAGCTGCGGAGTCAAGGTCATCGTCATACTCCCTGAAGCACCCAACATCGGAGGTCATTCGTCTTCCAAGTCTCCTGGTCACTCCTGAGTGACATAGACTCTGTCTCTGCTTTCAGGTACTCCTCTTCAAGAATCCACGTTTGGATTCCCACGGACACTTTCTCCTCTTTCAGCAGCGGCACTCTCCTGAAGTCCTCCATTGGGTTTGACGGCGGTTTCCGGCACCACTTCACACGTATGCACCCGACTTCCCTGGTGTAGGTAACGTGGGTACTAGGGTATCCACAGGTGGGGTGGCTCTCCAACCTTCTGTCTTCCATGGGATTTCTTCAGGGTCCACTGGGAAGGGTCCTTAATCTTTAAAAATCCAACTGCGACTTGCACACCGACTTGTACGGAGCACGCGGTCGTGTTCCCACACTGCACATGCTCTCCGTGGGGTCCCTATCTACTCACCTTGGGTGGTTCTGTGGGTCCCCAGCAATTCTACATCCTCTCGACACTGTCTTGACTCGAGTCGTGGTTCTTATATCACTTTCTTAGTATATGGTTTGGTCCCCCCCTGGGGCCACTGTGTATTTCTTGCTATTTATTGTGTTTCTTTGCTAAAGTATTGTGTGCATTGTGTTTATCTCCATCTAAGAGATATTGGAACGTACTAGAAAGTATTATATAATAAATACATATTTTTATAAATACTTGATGTGATTCTTTTTCACTTAATCTATACTATAAGATTGCATTCTGGTAAAACAAGCTGCTTTACACTCCTACTGGACTAAGCCTGAAGACTGCTCTCCACAGTTACCACTTAGAAAGCTTTCTAAGGTTGTCTAACACCTCTTAAATCATCATAAGGGTTGTCTGGACTGGTGCAAGGTGCCCACTTACATTAGTGGACATCATATACCAGGCCAGCCTCTCACATCCCTGATATGGAATTCCAGTGCAGGGCCATTCACCTCGATGACGCTAGGGGGAATAAGTACCATGGGAAGGGGTCAAACACAAGCACAGATACCCCATGCCAGGAAATCTGGGATACCAAAATAAATAGGTATACATGGTTGGAAGGGGTAACTCCTAATTGTACAGAAACTTACACTGCATTCTTTGTGTTTCAGAGGCAAAGGAACAATACCGCTTGGTACCAATGAAAACTATGAAGCAATACTGCACATACCAGACCTGCAATGGGGCACCTCCACGTTGATGGATTACTACTGGCAATGCAGAGAATTTGCCTATGCACAGCTCGTCCCCGGATGGCGGGGCCTTTGCACCCGCATGACCATACACACCCCAACTCTGTTCATCGCTGGAGAAGATCTGTCTGAGTTGTTCCAACATCTGCTACAAAAGAAAACAACTGTGTTGCATCAGGCTCAAAGAAGAAGAACTGCTGACTATTTTAGCTGGGCTCAGTACGAGGACATTCCGGAAGAATTCAGACTGTTTTCTGACACTCAGGTGACACTCATGTGAACGCAGGAGGGTCCATACCTATCTTCACCGTACAAACAAAGGCAAACGCCCGCTGGTTACAGATAACCAGGTGGGAACTACTGAAGATGACACTGAGCTCGGCCTAAATGCTATCAGGGAAGAACCAATAGCCATCCGCCTCATGGTGATGCAACATCAGTATTTCGTGTGGGGCCGGAGAGGATACATCCTCAACAGAACAATAATCTGTGTGGTACTGGAACCTCTAATGGGGATATATTATTGGTATTGATACTCTCTTATACCCAAGTTGTATACTAAGAATTAATTAAAACCATTGATGATTTATTCAGAACAATGAATACGACCATATGAAAGGTAGCTGAAAGATACAGCAATATTGGCTCAAACCCTAACGAAGTCTTTACAGACGAAACGTGCTGGCTGGGCAGATTGATGTTACATTCTAAAAAGAAATAAAAGAATAGTATACAGAATTATTGATTCCTGGCCAATATTATTCTTTGCTGTCACAGAAGCAATGTTTGCAATTTGAATGCAAAAACATGTTTTTTTGATGTTGTCCACATAAGTTACACACTAGTTTTGTGAATTTTAAGATACTAACGCTCCTGTTCTCATTTATTTTACAAGTCAACATCGGTAGGACTTGATGACCGCAATAGAGGGTGGGCTGCGTGCCAAGATCGGTGCTTCCTGTTGCACGTTTATTCCTGGAAATGACCTCGAAAACGGAACTCTTGCTTTTGCCATCCAAGCACTGCATCGTCTACAAGCTGACATGAAGAAGGAGGGAGGAGCACCTCAGCAGGACTGGTTTTATAGTATTTTGTCCTGGCTCCCCCTGTGGGTGACCTAACTGTGCACGTCATTGCTTCAGGTTCTCATTTTTGTACTACTATTGTGTGGTTTCCTACAAGTGGGGGTTTCCTGCTGTGAAAGCACAGTACTCAAATTAGGTAGTATGCAAATAGCTAGAGAAAGGATAGCAGACACAACAGAAACACACCCAGCCTCGAATAATGTGACTGTCATGACATATGAGAAACATTATTTAGTCGAAAATTCAACTGGAGGGGGGAATGTTAATATTGGTAAATGTGATGTCAATTTACACCATAATATATGTACACATAACAATGTCAATACCGTTAAATACGATGTCGATATACGCCATGACAAATGTATGCATAACAATGAGAATATCAGTAAATGCAATATCAATGACCGCCATGTTTTATGTACATGTAATAACAAAATCGTATCATTGCTGTCAAATCCACCCGAGATGACCTCCCCATCAACCCTGAGTCAGAGATACGTGGTCATACAGGCCCTGCGACCCAAACCCAAGCCTACCTATTGATAGGTCACAGGTGGTATTACTCTTAGCCCGAAGACAAACGCGCAAATATAAAAAACCCAGGTATATCCCACAGATAGGCAGCAACACCACAAAAGGTCCGAGGAGATTGGCCCCAATATAACATGTTTGACCAAGGGGGCACTCACTCCCAAAATACCGCAATGTCAGATGCCACATGTACTTAGGAATACTCAGCCAATAAGAACACAGCATGCACACTACACGCAGTGATCATGCACTCCCCTCGTCAGACATCTGGACACATACACCCTGGCCCACATTGGGTCTCCACAAAGTCGAGACCCACCCGTGCCCCCTATTCAGATGGTTGAATTTATGGTTCATGACTAGGCCTGGATTTACGTGCTCTACAAGTATGACTAATTGGTTTATTGTACTTCAAGAACTGTTTATAATCCTGCCCAAAACCTCTGTACATCAAGTCAGTCTTCAGACATAACTCTGTTGCTGCTCTCCTGGCCGCTGCGTTAAATTAAACCAACGTGTTCCTGTTTTGCCAACCGCCTCTTGTCTTTTCATTTTTTCAAGGTAAATTCATATCCGGGCAACAGTTAGTATTGCTGCCACAATCTTTGGGCTTCAAGCCCATCTTAACCCTTCTTTCCTCAATGGCTAGTCTCCTCTCCAAGTTCAAACCTTTTCTCCTCCAGGGAGAATAGGTCAAGCTCTTCCTTAAGGCTTCCTACCACCTTAGGGGGGTCTACTAGAGTGATTCCTGTCACTTCCCATTGGTGAAGGGGGTCTGGGAAAGGGTGGAGAGTTGAGGTTTTCATCTTCTTCCCCATCATTATCACTTTAGGCTAGGGCACCATCCTCACCCTCTTCAGGGTCTTTTTCTGAGGAATAGCCCTCACTCTCTAATCTCTCTTTCTCATAGAGTTGAGGGCTTTTTCAAGTTTCCCCTTTTTAGCTGTAACTATATAGCTAATGCCCCTTGATTTCCACAAAACCCTCAGATTACTGATCCTCAGGGATGGGATGACTGACAAGTCGAGAAGCTTGCCAGCCTACGTTGTGCCTAACTTTTTACTTGAAAGTTGGAACCGTTTAAAAAATTTAGGAAAAATGTTTAAACCCTTTCATAACTCATCAAAGCTTTTCATATGCACTATTGGAATGGGGGTCTACACAGGGCCCTAAAAATCCAATTTAAAAAATTCAGAATAAATTATTTTATATGCTAAAGTCAATTAAGTGGATTTCTCATGCAAAATCACTTATCACCAAGTGGTACTGCAAAACACAGGTTCAGGATCCCCACCGCTGTAACATCAATGTCGAAAGGTGGAGTATTATGTGGTGATGTTCGTTAGGCTTCACCATGCAGTACTGTCACAAACCCCAAAGATGGTCCTTGGATTCACACTAATACATCCTTAGAACAGTCCTGGTAGAGTGGCAAAGGGCAGTCATGCTTTACTAGAGGAACATGTGTTAAGCTTTTCAGAATACCAACATGGGCAATAATTAATTGACACAACTCGAGAGAAATCCGACACCAGTTTATAAGTGTATTTTTTAATTTAGACACCAAAACAAATGGAATAACATGACACCAAAACAAACGGAATAGCATACATATAACCAGAGGTATAGATTTTTGACCCTAAACAGAGTAACAACAAGGAATATTTACACTCCACACTAAAATTAGTACCTCACACCCTTGCATGATTTGAAAACCCTTTTTTTTCCACTTGGCCAACTTTAGAGCCGTTTCACCAGGTGCTGACAAGTTAAAATGGTGGTGGTGTTGCATTTTGCATGGTACTGTAGGAAGGTAGAGTATTATGTGGTGATGCTGGTTAGGTTTCACCTTACAATACTGCCATAAACTCCAGAGATGGTGCTTGGATTCACAGCAATAGATTTTTGAAGCAATATAAAATCAGTGCAAAATAATACAGCGAAATGTTATCATTGCGGTCAATGAGAAAAACCACTAGTGACAATTTGTCACTTGCAGGTCGAGTTGCGTGGTACCCTTGCTGGGTAAAGGTGATGCGGGTCCCAGAACCAAGCCATGACAGCCAGTTCAATTTTACCTGGCCCGTGGAGCCCAGGTGCAGAGTTGTTCTGGCTGTCCCTGGTGTCGAACGTGATCTGCGGAAGAGCTGATTTTACCACTGAAACGGTGCTGTGGGGGGAAAAGATGCAAAACCACAACGGGGTGGTTGCTGGCATCAATCGAAGGTCGAATTGGGTTCCCTGTAGGTGCAGTGTCGAGTCAAGCGGTCAGTTGCCGAACTGGCTACCAACAAGCCGTGGCAGCGTTAAGCGGTGCAGAAAGTTTATTCAACGTCTGGTGGTCCCGGGGAATGCGGCAGCTGCCTGTAACTTAGTGGAGGGCAGGACTACAGTTCCCACAATGCACTAGACCATCCGGATTTGGGCAGTCCCTTGGAGGGCTCAATGACTAGGGATTCTTCAGATCCGGAGCGTTGTTTTACCTGCAGTTTGCAAGGGAATAGTGCCACTAGTCCAAGAGAATCTGAGGGTCCTTCAGACTTCCATAGGGATCCCTCTGTCTGGGGGAACCGGGAGATAGCCTAGGACGAGTCTCGATCAGGCAGTTTCAGGAGCATTGCCACAGGTGCAGGTTATCCCTCTTTTTCTTCGTGCAAGTCCTGTTGTCGCAGGCAAAGGTCGCTTCTTCTGTCCTCTTTGATGCAGGTTGTTAAGAACTGAGGTTCTGGTGTCAGGGGTGTCCCTTAAATCCTAGATTTAGGGGCATTAGGGGTGTAGAAGCAAGTAGCCAATGGTCTGCTTGTCCCTACAGCTTGTCTGCCCCTGAGATGACCACATCCGGGGATGTGGGTCACCTTTTCTACCCATAACCTTCTATTCTGCCACTTCTAAAAATAGCAGAACCCTTCTTCCAGTGCATAGACCGAGCTGCCCACCCTGGAGGTGTGGCTAGCCGTCTGGGGGTAATTTCCCACCTGCCCAGGTTCAAAAGTGCCTGGGTAGGAGGAGGAGGGGGAGGGTTGTTTCCTGCTCTGGGAGTCGGCCCTGATGCACATCACAGGCGGTGCAGCATTTGAAGCTCACCTCCTTGATATCTCAGTTCACTAACCTGCCTGGGAGGGAGGAGGCTTGACCTCCTTCATGCCTGGGCCTTTGTTCCTGGCTCCTGGGAGTGATCACACTGCTTGGCAGAAGGTCAGAATCCTGCCTTGGCTGCAGCGAGCGCAGGCTTGCCAGCTAGAGCATAGAGAAGCCGTGTGGGCAACCTCTCAGGTAGCCACATGGGTGCCTGCCCCATCACCCTCAACATGAGATTTGTGTCAGAGGTGAGAAGACACGTTGTTTGATACCAAACATGACATATTTAGGCAGTATCATAATGGAGCTGCCAACCTTGGGTTTGCCCGGGTGCCATCTGTAGGAAGCTGTCTCTGTATATACTATACCAAAATGAGGTATAGTGTGTACAGAGTACATTGGAACCCCAAAGGTAGGCAGAGGTAAAAGTAGATAGCACCTTACTCTCTAATTGGGGTAGTGTGGGCGAGCAGTAAGGCTTTATCAGAGGGTAGTGTTAAGCATTTGTTGTACACACTCAATCAGGAAATGATGTCACACACTCAGACTGAACTCAGACCAATTTGTTTTGTATAAAAATATTGTTTAGTTATTTTATTTCTAGAACCAAGCCAAGCCTGGCACAGGTAAGTGAAATAAATGCTTTGCAAAATATTATGCAGTGTTTACAAGTGAATGCAAGTTCAAATGCAGTTGTTTGAGATACAGGTAAGTCAAGGTATTGAAATTACTGTACAGATTACTTTTTCGTTACTTTTTAATTACTTTTTCTACTCAGTGTGATATGCCTAGATATCGCATTGGGTCATTTCCTAGAGAAAAGGTAAGTAAAATCAGTTTTGTACAATTGTTATTTTTCAGGTTGCCATACAAATCAACTCCACACTTAGGAAATGTTTCAGAGAAAAACAGTCAATAGATTCCTATGGAGAGAAATGAAGTAACAGTTACAAGGTAAGTACTTGGTCTTTGGGGTTGGGTTTCTGGGGTTAGAACCAGGGTTCCCCCAGGGTCCAGGATGCACTCTTGTTACACCCTCAGCGGCACTAGGGCGGCCGGGTGCAGAGTGTTGAGGCCCAATGTTATCCAATGGGGGATAGGGGCCTCAGGTTGGTGGCTGCTTAAGAGCAGGCCACTGGGTTGTGGGAGCAAAGCTCCTGGTGTTGGGCTCAGGACAAAGGGGGATCCTGTTTAGCATAAAAAGTTCACCCGCAGCGGCGCAGGGGTGGCTGGGTGCAGGGTGCTGGTTTGGCGTTGGGTGTTGGGTGTTGATTTCAATGGGCAGTCTCCGGTTCCAACAAAGACTGCAGGCTCGGGGACGAAGATCTTCTGGAGGTGACCACTGGATGGAGAGGTAAGTTGGGATGCTGGGACACCGTTGGTTGGGCCACTCAAGGCCGTGGGGCTTAGAGCGCAGGGGTGTCTTTAGGCGTTGGGTTTCTCTTACCAGCTCCGGTAGCGGTCGGGGGGAGTCTCCAGAAAGAGGCTGCAGGCTTCACTGGGAGATTCGAGGCAGGTCAGAGATCACCAGATCTCGGGTCAGAATCGCCGGGGAGACCTCCTCGGGGTGTTGGGCCACTTGAACTCGGGCCGTGGGCGACGGGTGCAGAGTGGTGCAGACTCGCAGATTTGGCCGGAGCTGGAGTCTGTGGGTGAACAAATCCGGTGTTCACAGGAGACAAAGTCTTTTCTTTGGAAGGCAGGGCAGGTCCTCTGGGTTCTTGAGGTTGCTGGCTGCAGGATGCACCGGAGTTTCGCTTCTGCAGGTCTGAGGTGGGGACAGGCCGGTAGGGCTGGGCCAAGTCAGTGGGAGTTCTCCTCTTCTTAGCTTCAGCACGGCTGTTCGGTCCTTCTTCTTCTTTTCTTCTTGATGTTGCTTGTCTGAGGAGGCAGGGTTCAGGGGTGCTCCTAAATACTAGATTTAGGGGCATTACAGGTAAGTAAAAGGTTGGGACCAATGGGTCCCTTCCTTGGGGTGGGTACACCCCCTATTATGCCACCCTCTAGTGGGAGGGGGGAATATGCCTCACTCTGGTTGGCTGGGTCCCCCCATCTGCAAGATGGCGGGGACTGAGAGTTGTGCTTCACTTCACCTCCCCCACCTGAGGGGCGCGGTTGGCAGAGGTGGGAACACCTCCCTTCCTCACTTGGTTTTCCGCCGGTTCTCCTGCCCAAAGTGGGGGTCAGAACCGGTGGTGACCAGTTGCTGGGAGCAGCAAAAGGCCTGGGGAAGCTCAGAAAGGCGGAAAGCCTTGGAAGCTTCCCCTTCGTGGACCATGCCCATCCTGGGGAGGAGGCTTGGCACCTCGTCCCAGGATGTGCATTGTTTCAGACCCCCGAGAGCAGCAGGCTCTCGACCCAGGGGTCCAGAAACATGTCTGGTGGTGGCAGCGGGGGAGCAGCCACTCAGCCTGGACACTAGTGCTAGGTCATTTTTCAGGGGGCATCTCTAAGATGCCCACTGTGTGCATTTTTCATTAAATCCCACACTGGCATCAGTGTGGGTTTAATGTGCTGAGAGGTTTGATACTAAACTTCTCAGTTTTTAGTAAAGCCATTATGGTACTGTGGAGTTCGTAATGACAAACTACCAGCACCATATACTCTTAATGGCATTACTGCACTTACAATGTCTAAGAATTGGCTTAGACACTGTAGGGGTACAGGGCTCATGCACCTGTACCCTCACCACTGATATAGTGCACCCAGCTAGAGGGGTGGTTGATCTGTGCCGGGCAGTGGGTTGTAGGCATGGCACACAGGGATGTGTGCCATGTCGACTCTTCACTTTCTTCTGCACTAAACCACGCAGCCTGCTAAGGCAGTGTGTAAGTGTAAAGGTACAGGGCCTGCGAGGGTGGCACAATAAGTGCTGCAGCCCTGAGAGGCCTTCCCTGGTCACAGTGCCCTGGGTACCTGTAGTACCATATACCAGGGGCTGACCTGTGGCCATGGAGTGCCAATTGGGTTTAGTCTTTGATGAAGTTTTAGGGAAAGAACATAGGGCCAGATGTATCTATGCTTTTTGCGATCGCAAAGGGTCCGATTCGCAGAATCGGCCCGTTTGCGAACGCAAAAATGCGTTTTCCAATGTATCAAACATTTTGAATTCGCAATATGGGTAATTGCAATTATTTGCGATTACCTAAATTGCAAATGCAGTTAGGGAATCGCAATTTGCGATTCCCTAAATGCAATTCATGCAGCTATCGCAAATTGCGATTTTGCATTAACGAATCGCAAATTACCACCAACTTCGAGTTGGTGGTAATTTGCAAATTCCTGGAAAAATGCGCTTTTTTGCATTTTGCTAAGTGCCATGTGGCGCACATACATGCCCTTAGGGCATGTATGTGCGCCACATGTGCACACATGCATATTTCAGGGGTGCATCAGGGTGGCCTTTTGGCCCCTTTGCACCCTTGAAATTGCATGCGCAATTTGCGAGTACCTATTGGGTACTCGCAAATTGCGCATGCAATTCCCATTCATTCCTATGGGCCTGTAGGCCCATAGAAATGAATGGGAAGCCATTCCTTACTTGCGACTCGCAATTTGCGAGTCCCAATTCACGAATGCATAGGAATCGCAAAATATGTGCTGATACCTACATACATTGCGTTTTGCGAGTCTATAATAGCAAATCAGTAAAATTGCTATTATAGACTCGCAAAATCCAATTTTGGTACATCTGGCCCTAAGTCCCTGGGTACCTGATTGGCAGGAGCCCAGGGCACACTCAGTCAAAGTACATCAGCAGTTCAGCAAAAAGTGGTGGTAACCATGCAGAAAGAGGGCACTTTCTCACACCATCCCATGTTATCCTACGGACCATCTCTCACTTATAGTGTCCTTTAATGGTAAAGGCTTGCACTTACATGTCCACACCTTTGATATGATCCCCCCTGCCTCCTGGGCTTTAGGAGGCCCTCCGTAGGGGTGTCTGGCACATATCAAAGATAGTGCATTGACTTTGCCACACATGGTGAGGGTAAAGTCGAGATCGAGCAGTTTGCACTGCTTTTGCAGTATGCAATGGCAGACCTGCTGTCCGTAGTTTATTTGGGTCACTCAAAGTGGCACAACAGTGTTGGGGGACCCCTTTATCACCCATGTCCTGTGTACTACTAGTTCCATATACTAGGGACTTATAAGGTGGGTGAAGTCCTGTCATTTAGGAGTGCCAATTTACACAACAGTTTTAGGAGAGAGCACTGGCACTGGCACCTGGGCAGCAGTGTCATAACCATCAGAATTGGAGCAAAAAGTAGGGGCGGGGACCATAAAAAAAGTGCACCTTCCTACTGGGACATCCACGATGTGATGACATGATACAAAGGCTATCCCTTTTTGTTTAAAATAAACCATACCACCACCACCCCTCAACACACACGTGTGAGAAGCTTATCTGGTGTGCCTATCACTGAAATAAAAACATCCACAAATAAATATACCAGTTACTGCAGCTGAAATTACAAAACAGATTTGCCAATCTCTGTTGTCGTCTCTGCGCTTGTTCCCCCAAGCAGCAAAAAGATGCATTTCACAATTTCTCCACAAAGTTGAATTTTTTCTTCGTTTAAATTGACTTTTTTTTTTTTTGTAAAACTTTTTTTATTAATCAATATCAGCATATCAAGTACATTACATAGGAAGCAGAAGAGCACGCCACATGGAGACAATAGGCAAAATCAATTAATACAGCAAAATACTTGGAGGGTTTAGGGCAAAGGGAGGTCATCACTGTCAGGGGAGAGGGGCGGTTGACATATGTCTCCACGATAGGAGTTCCACAGGCCCCATACACGGGTCCATTTTTTAGGGCAGCCCCGGGCAACATACACTGTCTTTTCCCTGAACATTGCCCAATCCAGAGCTTTCTTCCAGTCACCCACCGTTGGAGGTTGAGACGCCCCCACAGCTGAGCAATATTTCTCTTAGCGAGCATAAGTCCCAAAGTGACCCATTGCGTTAAATAGACATTCAGATCCGTCGGTTCCCATATGTTCAACAAACATCTACGAGCATCTGGGCTAAGTTGTGTTGTTAACACTGTGTTGGTGATATCATGTATTTTACGCCAGTAGGGCTGAATTTTGTCACATTCCCAAATTATATGTATAAAAGTACCCATCTGGCCACAGCCCCGTCTACAGTCCCCCCATCTGTTCTTCCCATCCGTACCAGCTGCGGTCCGGTCACGTAAATCCTATGGAGTACTTTAAGTTGGACCAGGCGTAGGCGCGCGGGTATTGCCACTACTCTGGGCGAGGAAACGGCCTCTTGCCAGTCCTCATCGTCTATCTCGATTCCGTCCCCGGACCATTTCTCCCGAAGCGACTGGAGAGGGTCTGGCATGCTGTTGATCAGCTTTTTATATATCAATGAGATAGTGCTGTCAGGGATGTGGCCGTCCAAGACGCGGTCCTCCAATGGGGACGACTCTGGAGGGGCGGTACCACGCTGTATATGGGAGCGCAGGGCATGTCGGACCTGCGTATAACGGAAAATTTCAGAGTCAGCTAGATCGAATTGCTGTTGCAGGGTAGCGAATGACTTGATATCTGATTTGTCCCACAGATCCCCTACACGCGAGAGACCTATGAGATCCCATTTGTCAAACCCTTTGCTTTTCCACAAGCTACCTAGCTGTTCCGAGTCCCATAACGGGGTAGCAAGTGTGAGCCTGCGATTCCAGCCAAGGCATTTAGTGGCAGTGTGCCAAACATGGACCGAGTGTTTGGTGGGGCCTGTGAGTTGGAATCGGTGTGGTTTGGAGTAAAGGGCTCTGTTATAGTTCCCACCCGAAAGGAGCCATCTATCCATGTTATGGCCTGGATCTCCGGGACGTAGGTAGGTGCCATGATTAATGGCAGCAAGATGTGCCGCCCAATAATACTTCTTGATATCGGGAGGCTAATGCCCCCGTCATACCAATTTAAGGTGAGCTTGCTTAGGGCAATACGCGGCCGTCCACTCCACAACAGGTCCCGCTGAAGGCCCTCTATCTCTCTAAAGTAGGACGCTGGGACCGGATCCAAGGAGTTCTGCAGGGCGTATAAAAACCGGGGCAAAGACATCATTTTAAAAGTGCCGCTTTTCCCAGTAGGGAAAGCGGGAGCGACTTCCAGCTGATTATGTCCTTACGCAACCTAGTCAAAGGGGGAAGTAGGTTCTGGGAGTAGCGGAGCGACGGGTCTAGGGTGAGAAAAATCCCCAAATACTTGAAGCCGTCTGCACGAATTTGAATGGGGCAACCCTTCGGTGGGATAGGCGGTGTTCCAGCCAAAACGAACCACAGGGATTTACTCCAGTTAATGGAGTATCCGGAGTACCTGCCGAAGACGGCCAGGATATCCAGGACCACATTCAGGGACCGCCTCGGAGAAGTCAGATAGAGCAGGATATCATCTGCGTAGAGCGAGATGCGGTCCTCCCACTCCGAGGACCAGCGCATGCCCCGAATCCTCGGGTCTCTACGTATCCAGGCCGCCAGCGGCTCCAGGGCCAGGGCAAACAGGAGAGGAGACAACGGACAGCCCTGCCGGGTCCCCCGACCCAGCTCAAAGGTATCCGATTTTTTGTTATTGACTACTACTTGTGCCAACGGTTTAGCATACAGAAGCTGAACCCATTGAATATATTTCGGGCCAAACCCCAACTTCTCCAGAACTGCCCAAAGATACGACCATTCAATGGTATCGAATGCCATGGTGGCATCGAGGGAGACTATTACAGCTGGTTCTAAAAGTGAGGTCGCTCTGCCTAGTACCCCATGCACCCTACGCAAATTAAGTGCAGTGTTGCGATGCGGAATGAAACCAGATTGGTCTGGATGGACCAGGGTTTCGATCACTGTGATCAGGCGGTTGGCCAGAAGTTTGGCCAAAATCTTGGGCTCTGCATTCAGGAGGGAAATTGGTCTGTATGACCCACAGTCAGTTCTCGGTTTCCCCTCTTTATGGATGGTGATAATAGTGGCCGTTCTCTGATCTATCGGCAGGAGCCCTCTCTCCCTTGAGTCCTCGTACATAGCCCTGAGATGTGGGGCCAGCCCGTCCGGTTTAAGTTTATATAATTCGACCGGAAGCCCGTTGGGGCCTGAGGCCTTTCCTGATCTAATGGACCTTATTGCCTTCGCTATTTCGTCGTTGGATATGTCACTATCTAAAAAGTCACGGTCATCAGCTGAGACCTTGGGCAGCGTTATGTCAGCAATCATCTGGCGGGAGTCCTCTACAGAATAGGAAGTAGTTGATGAGTAGACCGCACAGAAGTGGGCAGCAAATTTATCTACAATGTCTTGAGGATCTGTGAGGGGGCTACCTCCCTCCCCTTGGAGTTCTGGTACTAGGCGGTCTGCCCATTCTCTCTTGTCTAGCCATGCTAGCAATTTCCCAGCTTTATCTCCCACCTCATATAACCGTCCCTGCGCAGCTCTACCCAAGGCCCGCGCCTGGTCGGTCGCCAGCGCTCTGTACTCCTGCTGCCGGAGCCGTAGATAGTGGAGTTTATCGGGTGTGACCTCCGAGTCCAGGTCAGTTTCTAAGTGGCCAATCTCCGCCTCCATGGCCACTATCTCTCTGTGGTGGTCCTTTTTCTTGCCCGAGATTAGGGATAGGGCCTGGCCCCGGATCACCGTCTTAAAGGCTTCCCACAGCGTCTGCGGGGAATCCACTGATCCCTCATTGTCAATAAAGTAATTATCTATGGCTGCAAGGAGCGCTTTGCGAATTTTGGGATCTCTAAAATACCACGGGTTGATGGGGGCCACCCTTCCCACTTGCTTATAATCAAGAACCATGTGAAGCCAAACCGGAGAGTGGTCGGAGATACCCCTGGCCAGATGTCTAGTCTCATGGATGTGTGCAATCTGAGATGCGGGAACTAGAAAGTAGTCAATACGTGAGAGGCTCCCGTGCGCCCCGAGTGAAAGGTGTACTGCATTGTGTTTGGGTGATAGGTCCGCCAGCTATCCACCAACCCCATGGTCTCGAGAAATTCCGGAAGCCAACTGGAGGTGGGGCTCAATGTACGGGGGGGATAGCGATCTAGCGCGCCCGAGACTACTGAGTTTAAGTCCCCTCCCAGGATTAACAGACTTTCTGGAATAGCTAGCAATATAGTTCCTAAGTCCCTAAAGGTGGCGGCCTGCAGGCCAGGTGGTACATAAACCGAAAGGAGTGTGATGGGGTGTCCCGCCCATGTTCCCGTGACTCCAATGTATCGTCCCCGATCGTCTGCCCAGGTTGCGCTTACCACCAGAGGAAAGGATTTCTTCATCATAATACCCACCCCTCTTGAGCTGGAGGTGAATCCCGCATGGGCCAACATTATGTAGCCTCCTCTATGTAGTGCCTTGCATGTATTGCCAATGAGATGGGTTTCTTGGAGTAATACAATGTCGGGGGCCTGACGTTTGATGTACTGGAGAACAACACTACGTTTTATCTTGTCCCCTAACCCGTTGACATTCCAGCTTAACAATTTGATTCCTACGTCTCTCCGTGTAGCCATAATTGATTAAAAGATATCTCTACTCTTTCTACAGGGGTAGCAGCGTGTGTCTCGGCCCCCTCCTGAGGCGGTACTACTAATGATGCTGATACAACAAACACAACAAAAACCAAACAAAACATTCCCTCCCAACAACCCCCCACCCCGCTGCCCTGCGCTCTGGGCCTAGAACTGCCCATCGAAAACTTGCAGAGTGCCTGTCGCCCTTGAAATGAACTAAGAGTAGAAGAAAAGGGGGGAAATAAAGCGCTCCGCCTCCCTGTCCCCCACAAGTCAAGTGTACATCCTCCTTGCACGAGTGTGCCAAGTCTAAGAGGGTCCACAGCCACGAAGGCTCAGAGAGAGAGAATACCCACCCACAACCCACCCCACAACAGGCCCAACAGATTCCGTGCAAAGATGCATGGCGATACAGCCCTCTCTTCAGACAGGGCGCGTGTCCTCACTCTCACTTCGGACATGGCCGCCTGGGCTCCGCATTCCACGGCGCTCGATCCAGTCAGCTGCAGCCTCGGGCTGCTCGAAAACCAGGCCCGTCCATCCGCCTCGACCCGAAGACGTGCTGGAAAGAGCATCGCATATTTCAGTCCTCTGTCTCTAAGCACTTTTTTACGGAGAGGAACGACCTCCTCTGCGTCTGCACCCTCTGTGTGAAATCCGGGAAAAAGGTTATGTCTGCGTTTTCGTAGCGGAGGGGGCCCGCGCCCTGGCGTTCTGTAGTACGACATCCCTGTCCCGGAAGTTTAGAACTCTGGCCAACATTGGCCGCGGGGGCGCGCCCGGCCTAGGACGGCCGCCCGGGACCCTATGTGCCCGTTCGATGACAAAGAACTTACTGAGGCCTTTGGGCTGAAGATGTGTCAGGATGAGGTCCTCCACGAATAGGTCAGGGGATTGCCCCTCCGATTTCTCTGGAACACCCAGGATGCGGAGGTTGTTGCGCCGCATGCGGCCTTCGTAGTCGTCCAGTTTTAGGTCAGTGATGTTACGCGAGTTTTGTAATTCGCGGACTTCTCCTTGGAGTTGGGCGACATCTCCGACGAGGCTCGTGGCGGTGATCTCCACCTGCTTCACCTTCTCGTTCAGTTTTCCCAGATCCGCCCTGATGAGGTTCACTTCAATAGCCATGGTGTCCATTTTATGTTCCAGGGAGGTTTTAACTCCAGTGATCGCGTCCATGACGTCTTTTAATGATAATTCCTGCTCTTCTTCGCCCAGGCCACTCTGGGAGGCTCCTCCGGATAGTCGGCTCTGGTGCGTGTCTTTGGGGACAGTGTAGCGGTCCAGTTTGTTAGTTTGCGTCCCTCTGGGCCCCCGGGTCCCAGGGCCTTTACTCCGATCCATTACGCCACTGAGCAGGCCTTCCCCGATCACTCTGGAGAGTCGGCTGTCTGGGCCTCAGGCTGTCTTCCGCCAGACGGCGAAGCAGTGGTCCCGCTGGCCCCAATAGGTCAGGTGGAGGGAGAGCCAACACAGGCTCTGAGATCCCGCCGGGAGCTCCACTCTGTGTGGTGGGGCTGCAAATGTATGTTCTGGTTTCAGGAGTGGGACTTAAGCCTCCCCAGGCCTGGAGCGTCTTCTCCCCTGGGTCGCCTTGTACGCTTTCTGTCTGCCAGGGGGGTGCCTTCCCCACTGCCCACACTACCGTAGCTCTCCCTAGGTCCTGTCGGTGGTATGCCTGTGATCCCAACACAGTGGGCCTCCCCGCTCAGGGTCCAGTGTCTGGCTTCGTCGCAATTCGTGGGGGAGCGGGATGGTGAGCCACCGGCCCTCGCGTTGCAGCCCTGCCGCTCGCCGACTGCACCCCTAACGCGCAGGACAGGACTGTGCCTGGGCCTTTTCTGCTGGATGAAGTTTCTAACCCGGCCACACTTGCCTGCGAGTTATGGCGGGGTCCCGATTTGTTTGGGGCGAGTCGCAGTCTCTCTGCAGCGATGATGTATCCCGGGCCTCACGCCGCGAAAAGTCCCCGACCCGGCTGGGCCGTTCCCGGGCCTCTCGCCGCACTGTGTGTCCCGGCTTCTGGCTGGACGGTAGGCCTCACCACTTCCGCCCCCGTAACTTTGGTGCCAGGCGTCTGACACAAGCCGGAGCGGGCGGGGTGGTAACCGCTAGTGTTCCGATGCAGGGATCCCCTCTCGGAGGACACGGATCTATGTGCCGGATAGGTGTTTGGGAAGGGTCGGGCGGCGGAGCTCTACTCTACGCGGCCATCATGGATCGCTGCTTGGCCACGCCCCCCTTAAATTGACTTTTAACATCAAAGTAACTTTCCTCAGTAAACTGTACCTTTGAAATATGGCCACCATGACACAACTGTACATACTATTTATGCCCGATAAAACCCTCTTCATTTACTGAAATCACAATTCTGTCCCAAACAAAGATGGTCGACACAACTGCTCCTTGCGTGTTCTCTACATCTGATGGTGCTTGCTTTTAAACCAGACGTGTGCTTTCTACATGCGACTGTGCCTGTTTCTGTTCGTTGTTTGTATTGACCCGTGAATAAACCACTTGGATCAGCTTTGAGTGCCCCACTTTCATTGTGATACTTTCTGAAGGATTGGTGTAATATATATATATATATATATTCACTGAAAAAACCATAGGTTTCAGGGACGTTATAGTTACAAATTAGCATTTAAAAAACCTTTGAAATTCACTGAAAAAACCATAGGTTTTAGGGACAGTTATAGTTAGTTGGACATTGCACTCGTACAAAACCCGTGAAATTCCCCCGTTATAGTTAGTCCAGCTAACTATAACTCGCGCCCCCGCAATGCACTGCTGATGACGTCACATATTACATCACTCATGACATGGTCAGTGACATCACTGATGACATCTCAAATGACATCATCCAGTGACTGTGTGTTTCTGTAAAGTTTATATATTTTTAATATATATAGGAAAAGACGTATTGAAGAATGAGTGGGTGTGTAAGTGTCTGTATGGATGATTTAGTAGGTGCGTGACTGACTCTATAAGTGAGTGATTTAACGTATCTTACTGAATGCATGGGTTAGTGACTAAACTGGGTGAATGTCTGTATCCGTCTGTCTGTTGCTGTGTAAGTGGCTGCATGTGTTTGTGAATAGCTACATGAGTGTCTATATGAGTTATTGAATGCTTGTCTGAGTATCTGTATGGGTGCCTGAGTGTTTGTGTGGGAGGGGTGTGTGCAACTCTGTGCATAGATGTGTGAGTGGGTGATTCACTGGGTGGATGGTTTCAAGAGTGCAACTGTGATAGACTGTATGGGCGGGTAAGTGTGTGTAAGAGTGTGTTAGTGAGTGAATGTATGTCCCAGTGGTACATGTGTGAGTAACTACATATGTGAAAGGCAGTATATATGTGTGTTGGAGTATATAAATAGCTATAAGCGAGAGTGAGTGATTGTGATAGTGGCTGTATGGATGAGTGTGTGCTTGTATCAGTGATTGTATAAGAGCGTAAGAATGTGCTACTATTTGTATGAGTAAGTGAGCTGGTGTGTGTATAACTGTATAGGTGAGTAAATGGTAGTGTGTTTAATTATTTGCATGACTGACTAGGTGTGTGAGTACCTCTATGGATGAGTGGCGGTGTTTGAGTGTCTATATAGGAGTATGAGTGCATATGATAGTCCTGTACTGAGTGACCGTAAGTATGAGTGACTGTACGGGTGAGTGAGTGGATGTGTGCGTAGACCTAAGAATCAGTGAGTGGGTGTGTAGTTATTGGTGTTGGAGTGTCTATGGTTTTGCGAATGGCAGTCTGTAATTTAGAGTGGGTGTATCAAAGGTTATATTAGGGTGTGAGGAGGTGCATCAGATTATCACGTGGATGATGTCATCAGTGATGTCATTTGAGATGTCATCAGTGATGTCATCAGTGATGTCACTGACCATGTCAGGAGTGATGTAATATGTGACGTCATCAGCAGTGCATTGCGGGGCGCGAGTTATAGTTAGCTGGACTAACTATAACGGGGAATTTCACGGGTTTTGTACGAGTGCAATGTCCAACTAACTATAACTGTCCCTAAAACCTATGGTTTTTTCAGTGAATTTCAAAGGTTTTTTAAATGCTAATTTGTAACTATAACGTCCCTGAAACCTATGGTTTTTTCAGTGAATTTCAAAGGTTTTTTAAATGCTAATTTGTAACTATAACATGTCTGAAACCTACAGTTTTTTCAGTGAATTTCAAAGGTTTTGTAAATGACAATTTTTAAATGTATTAATTGTTATATACATTTTTTTCATACTGATTTCCAAATTTTTTAGAAACAATTTTTTTTTACATATTTTATTTTTTAAATTACATTGTAATTACATTATACATTACATTACAAAAAATACTTTCTCAGAATGAATTACTTTAGTTTAATTACTTTGCACATAGGCAATAGACTTTTAAGTACAGTAGTTACAGTTGTTGCAATGGGCAACACATTTTCAAACACAATGCAACATTCAGCTCAATGTGAATTTCTAGTTAAATGCAATTAGTTACTTTATGGATTACTTTTCTAACCACATTACTGGATCCTAGATTCAGTCCTGGGACATCTCCTGTAAACAGTTGAGTAAAAGCGTTTTGGTTACAGTCGTGATTTTTAAGGAATATTATTGTACTTTAAAAGTTCACACTTAGAAACTTTTTCTCATAGAATCACCAATGTTATCCTATGGAAGGAAATTCACTTAGAAGTTAAAAACTGTTATCGTTACTTTTTCTTACTCAGTGTTGGATCCTGGATCCAGCACTGGTGCATCTCCTGTAAACAGTTGAAAGAATGCGTTTAAGTCATACAGGCGATTTTTTAGGAATATTTGTAGTTTGTGAAAATCGACACTTTGAAACTTTTCTGCTGAAAACCAGACAATGGATTCCTATGGAAGGAAATTCAAGTTACTGGTAAGTACGGTTAAAATTACTTTTGAGGATCAGTACTGGGCTGAAAGATGCAGCACTGAGGTCTCTCCTGATAACAGGTGAGTAAATCGGAATTCGTATTTCGGCTGATTTTAGAGGAATATTTTAAAGTTCCAAAACTCCACACTTAGAAGAATTTCCAAGTGAAACCAGTCAATGTTAGCCTATGGAAGGAAATTCAAGTTACTGGTAAGTACGGTTAAAATTACTTTTCAGGACCAGTACTGGGCTGAAAGATGCAGCACTGAGGTCTCTCCTGATAACAGGTGAGTAAATCAGAATTCGGATTTCGGCTGATTTTAGAGGAATATTTGTATGTTTCAAAAATCAACACTTAGAAACTTTTTCAGCAAAAAGCAGGCAATGATATCCTATGGAAGGAAATTCAAGTTACTGGTAAGTACGGTTAAAATTACTTTTGAGGATCAGTACTGGGCTAAAAGATGCAGCACTGGGTTCTCTCCTGATAACAGGTGAGTAAATCGGAATTCGTATTTCGGCTGATTTTAGAGGAATATTTTAAAGTTCCAAAACTCCACACTTAGAAGAATTTCCAAGTGAAACCAGTCAATGTTAGCCTATGAAGGAAATTCAAGTTACCGGTAAGTACGGTTAAAATTACTTTTCAGGATCAGTACTGGGCTGAAAGATGCAGCACTGAGGTCTCTCCTGATAACAGGTGAGTAAATCGGAATTCGTATTTCGGCTGATTTTAGAGGAATATTTTAAAGTTCCAAAACTCCACACTTAGAAGAATTTCCAAGTGAAACCAGTCAATGTTAGCCTATGGAAGGAAATTCAAGTTACTGGTAAGTACGGTTAAAATTACTTTTCAGGACCAGTACTGGGCTGAAAGATGCAGCACTGAGGTCTCTCCTGATAACAGGTGAGTAAATCAGAATTCGGATTTCGGCTGATATTAGAGGAATATTTGTATGTTTCAAAAATCAACACTTAGAAACTTTTTCAGCAAAAGCAGGCAATGATATCCTATGGAAGGAAATTCAAGTTACTGGTAAGTACGGTTAAAATTACTTTTGAGGATCAGTACTGGGCTGAAAGATGCAGCACTGAGGTCTCTCCTGATAACAGGTGAGTAAATCGGAATTCGTATTTCGGCTGATTTTAGAGGAATATTTTAAAGTTCCAAAACTCCACACTTAGAAGAATTTCCAAGTGAAACCAGTCAATGTTAGCCTATGGAAGGAAATTCAAGTTACTGGTAAGTACGGTTAAAATTACTTTTCAGGATTAGTACTGGGCTGAAAGATGCAGCACTGAGGTCTCTCCTGATAACAGGTGAGTAAATCAGAATTCGTATTTCGGCTGATTTTAGAGGAATATTTGCACAATGGTGAAGGGAGGGGCGAGGCCTGAGGTGACATCTGTGCAAACGCGCCCCGTGGCGCGTTTTAAGTTGGGGGATTAAGTCCCCTTGAATCATGAGGGTCCCTACGGGCCAACTAGCCCACCAGGAACCTCCAGTATGCGCCAGGGGCTGCGTTGCAGAGACATTTACAGAGGCCACACCCTTTTACACCTCTCTGCAACGCAGCTCTGTGGCGCTTTCTGGACGTACCTGTTGGGCTAGTTGGCCCCCAGGGACCCTCAGGATTGAAGAGGATTTAATTCCCCATCTTAAAACGCGCCACGGGGCCTGTTTGCACACATGTCACCTGAAGCCCCGCCCCTCCCTTCACCACTGTGCAAACGCGCCCCGTGGCGCGTTTTAAGTCGGGGGATTAACTCCCTTGAATCCTGAGGGTCCCTGGGGTGCAACTAGCCCACCATATACCTCCAAAAGCGCCATAGAGCTGCGTTGCAGAGAAGTGTAAAAGGGGCGTGGCCTCTGTACACCTCTCTGCAAGGCAGCCCCTGGCGCATACTGGAGGTTCCTGGTGGGCTAGTTGGCCCCCAGGGACCCCCAGTATTCAAGGGGAATTGTCTCTCTCTGCAAACGCGCCAGGGGCGCGTTTGCAGAGTGGTGAAGGAAGGGGGCGGGGCCTACGGGGCCCGATCGTTTTTTTTTTTTGTTTTTTTTTCCCTCTGAAGGGGGGCTGTGTGGCCCCCTTCCTTTTTCCTATTTTTAGGCCCTGGGGACCCCATCCCCCAGGGCCTTTCCCCTTTTTTTAATTAAAATAAAAAAAAAAACGGGAAGGGGGCCGCGTGGCCCCCTTTTCTGGGCCTGTATTGGCCCCGGGGACCCCATCCCCGGGGCATGGCCTCTTTTTTTTATTTGGAGGGGGCTGCGTGGCCCCCTCCTCAGGCCATTTAAGGCCCCGGGGACCCCATCTCCCGGGGCCGGCCTTGCACTTTTTTTTTTTTTTTAAATTTTTTTCCTTTGGGGAGGGGTCTGCGTGGCCCCCTCCCGGGCCACTTATGGCCCCGGGGACCCCATCCCCCGGGCCTGGCCTCTCGTTGGGGACTGTGGGGGGTCCCCAAGCCCCCACAGTCCCGCCGGCTCCCCGTGTCCTACGGGAGCCGGCATTGCTTTACACATGGGGAGCAGCTAACATGCTGCTCCCCATGTGGAAAGCAATCGGCTTTGGATATTGGAAGAGAGAGCAGGTTTCCTGCTCTCTCTTCCAATATCCAAAGCAAGTTTGCAATGACAGGACGGGAGCCGCGAGGCTCCCGTCCTGTCATTGCAAACAGCAGTGTCCCGGGGGTAGGCACCCCGGGACACTGCAGGAGCCGGCCCTGGGGGTGGTGGTCCCCAGGGCCATCAAGGGCTCCAGGTGGGGGCCGCGCGGCCCCCTCCCTACATTTTGAAAGCCCCGGGAGGTGGTGGTCCCCGGGCTCTGGGGTCCAAAACGGACCCCCAATTTAATTTTTCTTAGTGCCCCGGGGAGGTGGTGGTCTCGGGACGTGTGGGGGCCGGAGCCCCCCACACAGGTTTTTTAAATAAAAAGAAGCCCCGGGAGGTGGCGGTCCTCGGGGCTGCGGGAGGGCTCAGAGCCCTCCCGCACCATTATACATAAAGCCCCGGGGGTGGTGGTCCCCGGGCTTGGGGGCCCTTAGAGGCCCCCACACATAAAATTAACCCCCCAGCATGCCCTCGGGACTTGGCCCACCCGGGGCCAATTAAATCGAAGCGCGGGAGACCGCGCTTCGATTTTTTTTTCCGGCAGGGTTCGCGCTCCCTGAGCGCATCCTGCCGATTTAAAAAAAAAAAAAACAATTTTCTTTGCCCAGGGGTCCTTGTGGGACCCCCTGAGCAGACCTAGGGGGTCAGGGTGTTTCTACCCTGCTCCCTTTGTGCGCTTTGCGCACTTGTTTCTGTCCCTCGGTTCTACCGAGGGACAAAATGGCTGCCAACACTTCCTGGTTTGGAGTGTTGACAGCCAATTAACATAAAGCTCGTGCTCGGGAGGATCCGCGGCCCTAGATATCACTATCTTTTTACTTTTCATTTTCTCAGCAACTACTGAACGGATTTACACCATTTAACAAAAAGGGTTCTTTCTGAACCAAGAACTACCTCTTTGCCAAATTTGGTGTAATTCCGTTCAGCAGTTCGGGCTGTAGCCGTGTCTAAAGTTTCCTATGGAAAATTGCATGGGGAAAACGCGTTTTGGGACCCCCTTTTTCTCGGCCCCCGCTTGACGAATCCCCCGAGACTTTCAGGGTAGGAGCGGACCGGAGCGGGCCATAAAGTTTGAAAATTTTGCGAAGATACGTCAACCGGCAAGAGAGTTATTTCAAATAGAATGTCGCGGATTTCCTATGGATAATAGGTTGTAACTATAACTATCTACTGGCGACCGCCAGTAGATAATATATATATATATATATATATATATATATATATATATATATATATATATATATATTCACTGAAAAACCATAGGTTTTAGGGACAGTTATAGTTAGTTGGACATTGCACTCGTACAAAACCCGTGAAATTCCCCCGTTATAGTTAGTTCAGCTAACTATAACTCGCGCCCCGCAATGCACTGCTGATGACGTCACATATTACATCACTCATGACATGGTCAGTGACATCACTGATGACATCACTGATGACATCTCAAATGACATCACTGATGACATCATCCATGTGATAATTTGATGCATCTTCTCACACCCTAATATAACTTTTGATACACCCACTGTAAATTACAGACTGCCATTGTCAAAACCATAGACACTCCAACACCAATTACTATATACACACTCACTGATTCTTAGGTCTACACACACACATCTACTCACTCCCCCGTACAGTCACTCATACTTATAGTCACTCAGTACAGGACTATTATATGCACTCATACACCTATATAAACACACACACCGCCACTCATCCATAGAGGTACTCACACACCTAGTCAGTCATGCAAAAATAAAGCACACACCCATTTACTCACCTATACAGTTATACACACACCAACTCACTTATTCATACAAATACTAGCACATTCTTCAGTGATGTCATCAGTGATGTCACTGACCATGTCATGAGTGATGTAATATGTGACGTCATCAGCAGTGCACTGCGGGGGCGCGAGTTATAGTTAGCTGAACTAACTATAACGGGGGAATTTCACGGGTTTTGTACGAGTGCAATGTCCAACTAACTATAACTGTCCCTAAAACCTATGGTTTTTTCAGTGAATTTCAATGGTTTTTTAAATGCTAATTTCTAACTTTAACGTGTCTGAAACCTATGGTTTTTTCAGTGAATTTCAAAGGTTTTTTAAATGCTAATTTCTAACTATAACGTGCCTGAAACCTATAGTTTTTTAAGTGAATTTCAAAGGTTTGTTAAATGCTAATTTCTAACAATAACGTGCCCCGCCCCCTCCCTTCACCACTGTGCAAACGCGCCCTGTGGCGCGTTTTAAGTTGGGGGATTAAGTTCCCTTGAATCATGAGGGTCCCTGGGGTCCAACTAGCCCACCCTGTACCTCCAGTATGCGCCAGGGAGCTGCGTTGCAGAGAGGTGTTCAGAGGCCACACCCCTTTACACCTCTCTGCAACGCAGCTCTGTGTCGCTTTCTGGACGTACCTGGTGGGCTAGTTGGCCCCAGGGACCCTCAGGATTGAAGAGGATTTAATTCCCCATCTTAAAACGCGCCACGGGGCCTGTTTGCACACATGTCACCTGAAGCCCCGCCCCTCCCTTCACCACTGTGCAAACGCGCCCCGTGGCGCGTTTTAAGTTGGGGGATTAAGTCCCCTTGAATACTGAGGGTCCCTGGAGTCCAACTAGCCCACCATGTACCTCCAAAAAGTGCCACAGAGCTGCGTTGCAGAGAGGTGTAAAAGGGGCGTGGCCTCTGTACACCTCTCTGCAACGCAGCTCCTGGCGCATACTGGAGGTTCCTGGTGGGCTAGTTGGCCTCAGGGACCCCCAGTATTCAAGAGGAATTACTTCCTTCTCAAAACGCGCCAGGGGCGCGCTTGCAGACTGCTGCAGGGAGGGGCGGGCCTCGGCACGATGCCGGACATTTTTTTTTCTCTGTCTTTTTTTTTTTTTGATGGGTGGGGAGCTGCGTGACCCCCCTTCCCTCGGCCACTTTTGGCCCTGGGGAACCCATCCCCCGGGGCCACAGCATGTTCTTTTTTTTTGTAAAATAAAAACGGGAAGGGTGCCGCGTGGCCCCCTTCCCTGGGCCTCTATTGGCCCCGGGACCCCATCCCCTGGGGCATGGCCACTGTTTTTTTTTATACAATATTCGGAGGGGGCTGCGTGGCCCCCTCCTCAGGCCATTTAAGGCCCCGGGGACCCCATCCCCCAGGGCCGGCCTTTGCCTTTTTTATTTTTATTTTTTAAAAATTCCTTTTTTTGGGAGGGGGCTGCGTGGCCCCCTCCCGGGCCACTAATGGCCCCGGGGACCCCATCCCCCGGGCCTGGCCACTGGTTGGGGACCGTGGGGGTCCCCAATCCCCGCACGGTCCCGCCGGCTCCCCGCGTCCTGCGGGAGCCGGCATTGCTTTTCCATAAGGGAGCTGCTGACATGCAGCTCCCCTTATGGAAAGCAATCTGCTTTGCTTCATTGAAGCGAGAGCAGGTTTCCTGCTCTCGCTTCAATGAAGCAAAGCAAGTTTGCAATGACAGGGCGGGAGCCGCGAGGCTCCCGTCCTGCCATTGCAAACAGCAGTGTCCCGGGGGTAGGCACCCCGGGACACTGCAGGAGCCGGCCCTGGGGGGTGTCGGTCCCCAGGGCCACCACAGGCTCCAGGAGGGGGGCCGCACGGCCTCCCTCCCTTCAATTGCGAAACGGACCCCCAAATTTCTTTTCTAAGTGCCCCGGGGAGGTGGCGGTCTCTGGGCGTGTGGGGGCTGTAGCCCCCCACACAGGTTATTAAAATTTAAAAAAGAAGCCCCGGGGTGGCGGTCCCCGGGGCTGCGGGAGGGCGGAGAGCTCTCCTGCACCATTTTTATTTAAAGCCCCGGGGGTGGCGGTCCTCGGGCTTGGGGCCTTAGAGGCCCCCATAAAATATAAACCCACCTCCGCATGCCCCCGGGACTTGGGCCACCCGGGGGCAAATAGCATCGAAGCGCGGAGACCACACTTCGATTTTTTTTTTTATCGGCGGGATCCGCGCATCCCGCCGATTTTTTTTTTTTTTAAATGCTTTTTTCTTCCCAGGGGGTCCTTGTGGGACCCCTGAGCAGACCTAGGGGTCAGGGCGTTTCTACCCTGCCCCTTTTGCGTTTACGACTTGCAATTTTTTTATCGGCGGGATCCGCGCACCCTAAGCGCATCCCGCCGATTTAAAAAAAAAATGCTTTTTCTGCCCAGGGGTCCTTGTGGGACCCCTGAGCAGACCTAGGGGTCAGGGTGTTTCTACCCTGCCCCCTTTGTGCGTTTTGCGCACTTGTTTCTGTGCCTCGGTTCTACCGAGGATAAAATGGCTGCCAACACTTCCTGATTTGGAGTGTTGACAGCCAATAGCATGCAGCTCGTGATCGGGAGGGTACGCGGACCTTACTCGGCCATAGATATATATGTGATTTTACTTTTGATTTTCTCAGGAACTACTGAACGGATTTACACCATTTGAGCAAAGGCACGACTCTGAACCAAGGGCTACCTTGTTGCCAAATTTGGTGTAATTCCGTTCAGCAGTTCGGGCTGTAGCTGCGATGAAAGGTTCCTATGGAAAATTGCATGGGAAAACACGCTTTGGGACCCCTTTTTCTCGCCCTCGCTAGCCGAATCACCCCGAAACTTTCAAGATAGGAGCGGACCGGAGCGGGCCACAAAGTTTGAAAATTTCGCGAAGATTCGTCAACCGGCGCCAAAGTTATTTCAAATAGAATGTTGCGGATTTCCTATGGAAAATAGGTCCTAACTATAACTATCTACTGGCGACCGCCAGTAGATAATATATATATATATATATATATTGCTAAAGGCTGGCACTTACATGTCCACACCTTTGATATAATCCACCCCTCCCTCCTGGGCTTTAGGAGGCCCTCCTTAGTGGTGCCTGGCATATATCAAAGTTAGTGCATTGACTTTGCCGCACATGGTGAGGGTACGTATATATATGTATATATATATATGTGTGTATATATTATCTACTGGCGGTCGCCAGTAGATAGTTATAGTTACAACCTATTATCCATAGGAAATCCGCGACATTCTATTTGAAATAACTCTCTTGCCGGTTGACGTATCTTCGCAAAAATTTTCAAACTTTGTGGGGCGCTCCGGTCCGCTCCTACCCTGAAAGTCTCGGGGATTCGTCAAGCGGGGGCCGAGAAAAAGGGGGGTCCCAAAACGCGTTTTCCCATGCAATTTTCCATAGGAAACTTTAGACACGGTTACAGCCCGAACTGCTGAACGGAATTACACCAAATTTGGCAAAGAGGTAGTTCTTGGTTCAGAAAGAACCCTTTTGTTAAATGGTGTAAATCCGTTCAGTAGTTGCTGAGAAAATCAAAAGTAAAAGTACATATATATCTATGGCCGAGTAGGGTCCGCGTACCCTCAGCGCACCCTGCGCGCACCATCCCGATCACGAGCTGCATGTTAGCTGCTCCCCATGTGGAAAAGCAATGCCGGCTCGCGCAGGAGGCGGGGAGCCGGCTGGGACTGTGGGGGATTGGGGACCCCCGCACAGTCCCCAACCAGAGGCCAGGCCCCGGGGATGGGGTCCCCGGGGGCCATAAGTGGCCAGGAGGGGGCCACGCAGCCCCCTCCCCAAATTAGTAAAAAATTAAACAAATAAAAAAAGTGCAAGGCCGGCCCCGGGGATGGGGTCCCCGGGCCTTAAATGGCCTGAGGGGGCCACGCAGCCCCCTCCAAATAAAAATTGAGGGCATGCCCCTTCCCGCTTTTTTTTTTTTCATTTAAAAAAAAAAATGCTCAGGCCCCGGGGGATGGGGTCCCCGGGCCAGAAGTGGGCAAGGGAAGGGGGGCCACGCAGCCCCCTCCCTTTAAATTTAAAAAAAAAAAAAAACGACCGGCATCGTGCCGGAGGCCCCGCCCCTCCCTGCAGTATTCTGCAAACGCGCCCCTGGCGCGTTTTAAGAAGGGAAGTAATTCCCTTGAATACTGGGGGTCCTGGGGCCAACTAGCCCACCAGGAACCTCCAGTATGCGCCAGGGAGCTGCGTTGCAGAGAGGTGTACAGAGGCCACGCCCTTTTACACCTCTCTGCAACGCAGCTCTGTGGCGCTTTTAGAAGTATATGGTGGCCTAGTTGGACTCCAGGGACCCTCAGGATTCAAGGGGACTTAATCCCCCAACTTAAAACGCGCCACGGGCGCGTTTGCACAGTGGTGAAGGGAGGGGCGGGGCTTCAGGTTACATGTGTGCAAACAGGCCCCGTGGCGCGTTTTAAGATGGGAATTAAATCCCTTCAATCCTGAGGGTCCCTGGGGCCAACTAGCCCAACAGGTACATCCAGAAAGCGCCACAGAGCTGCGTTGCAGAGAGGTGTAAAAGGGGTGTGGCCTCTGTACACCTCTCTGCAACGCAGCCTCTGGCGCATACTGGAGGTTCCTGGTGGGCTAGTTGCCCCTAGGGACCCTCATGATTCAAGGGGACTTAATCCCCCAACTTAAAACGCGCCACGGGGCGCGTTTGCACAGATGTCACCTCAGGCCCCGCCCCTCCCTTCACCATTGTGCAAATATTCCTCTAAAATCTGCCGAACTACGAATTCCGATTTACTCACCTGTTATCAGGAGAGACCTCAGTGCTGCATCTTTCAGCCCAGTACTAATCCTGAAAAGTAATTTTAACCGTACTTACCAGTAACTTGAATTTCCTTGCATAGGATATCATTGCCTGCTTTTGCTGAAAAAGTTTCTAAGTGTTGATTTTTGAAACATACAAATATTCCTCTAAAATCAGCCGAAATACGAATTCCGATGTACTCACCTGTTATAAGGAGAGACCTCAGTGCTGTATCTTTCAGCCCAGTACTGGTCCGGAAAAGTAATTTTAACCGTCCTTACCAGTAACTTGAATTTCCTTCCATAGGCTAACATTGACTGGTTTCACTTGGAAATTCTTCTAAGTGTGGAGTTTTGGAACTTTAAAATATTCCTCTAAAATCTGCCGAACTACGAATTCCGATTTACTCACCTGTTATCAGGAGAGACCTCAGTGCTGCATCTTTCAGCCCAGTACTAATCCTGAAAAGTAATTTTAACCGTACTTACCAGTAACTTGAATTTCCGTCCATAGGATATCATTGTCTGCTTTTTGCTGAAAAAGTTTCTAAGTGTTGATTTTTGAAACATACAAATATTCCTCTAAAATCAGCCGAAATCCGAATTCTGATTTACTCACCTGTTATCAGGAGAGACCTCAGTGCTGCATCTTTCAGCCCAGTACTGGTCCAGAAAAGTAATTTTAACCGTACTTACCGGTAACTTGAATTTCCTTCATAGGCTAACATTGACTGGTTTCACTTGGAAATTCTTTAGTGTGGAGTTTTGGAACTTTATAATATTCCTCTAAAATCAACCAAAGTACGAAGTCCAATTTACTCGCCTGTTATCAGGAGAGAACCCAGTGCTGCATCTTTTAGCCCAGCACTGACCCTGAAAAGTAATTTTAACCGTACTTACCAGTAACTTATATTTTCTTCCATAGGAATCCATTGTCTGGTTTTCAGCAGAAAAGTTTCAAAGTGTCGATTTTCACAAACTACAAATATTCCTTAAAAATCGCCTGTATGACTTAAATGCATTCTTTCAACTGTTTACAGGAGATGCACCAGTGCTGGATCCAGGATCCAACACTGAGTAAGAAAAAGTAACGATAACAGTTTTTACCTGCTAAGTGAATTTCCTTCCATAGGATAACATTGGTGATTCTATGTGAAAAAGTTTCTAAGTGTCAACTTTTAAAATACAATAATATTCCTTAAAAATCACTACTGTAACCAAAACGCTTTTACTCAACTGTTTACAGGAGATGTCCCAGGACTGAATCTAGGATCCAGTTCTGTGGTTAGAAAAGTAATCCATAAAGTAACTAATTGCATTTAACTAGAAATTCACATTGAGCTGAATGTTGCATTGTGTTTGAAAATGTGTTGCCCATTGCAACAACTGTAACTACTGTACTTAAAAGTCTATTGCCTATGTGCAAAGTATTTAAACTAAAGTAATTCATTCTCATAAAGTATTTTTTGTAATGTAATGTATAATGTAATTACAATGTAATTTAAAAAATAAAATATGTAAAAAAAATTGTTTCTAAAAATGTAGTAAATCAGTATGACAAAAATTAATATAACAATTAATACATTTAAAAATTGTCATTTACAAAACCTTTGAAATTCACTGAAAAAACGTAGGTTTCAGACATGTTATAGTTAGGAATTAGCATTTAAAAACCTTTGAAATTCACTGAAAAAACCATAGGTTTCAGGCACGTTATAGTTAGAAATTAGCATTTAAAAAAACCTTTGAAATGCACTGAAAAAACCATAGGTTTCAGACACGTTATAGTTAGAAATTAGCATTTAAAAAACCTTTGAAATTCACTGAAAAAACCATAGGTTTTAGGGACAGTTATAGTTAGTTGGACATTTCACTCGTACAAAACCCGTGAAATTCCCCCGTTATAGTTAGTTCAGCTAACTATAACTCGCGCCCCGCAATGCACTGCTGATGACGTCACATATTACATCACTCATGACATGGTCAGTGACATCACTGATGACATCACTGATGACATCTCAAATGACATCACTGATGACATCATCCACGTGATAATCTGATGCACCTCCTCACACCCTAATATAACCTTTGATACACCCACTCTAAATTACACACTGCCATTCGCAAAACCATACACACTCCAACACCAATAACTACATACCCACTCACTGATTCTTAGGTCTACGCACACATCCACTCACTCACCCGTACAGTCACTCATACTTACGGTCACTCAGTACAGGACTATCATATGCACTCATACTCCTATATACACACTCAAACACCGCCACTCATCCATAGAGGTACTCACACACCTAGTCAGTCATGCAAATAATTAAACACACTGCCATTTACTCACCTATACAGTTATACACACACCAGCTCACTTACTCATACAAATACTAGCACATTCTTACGCTCTTATACAATCACTGATACAAGCACACACTCATCCATACAGCCACTATCACAATCACTCACTCTCGCTTATAGCTATTTATATACTCCAACACACATATATACTGCCTTTCACATATGTAGTTACTCACACATGTACCACTGAGATATACATTCAATCACTAACACACCCATACACACACTCACCCACCCAAGCAGTCCATCACAGATGCACTCTTGAAATCATGCACCCAGTGAATCACCCACTCACACATCTATGTATAGAGTCACACACACCCCACCCACACAAACACTCAGGCAGCCATACAGATACTCAGAGAACCAATCAATAACCCATATAGACACTCATGTAGCTATTCGCAAATCCATGCATCCACTTACACACCAACAAACAGACGGATACAGACATTCACACAGTTTAGTCACTAACCCATGCATTCAGTAAGATACGTTTAATCACTCACTTGTAGAGTCAGTCACTCACGTACTAAATCATCCATTCAGACACTTATACACCCACTCATTCTTCAATACGCCTTTCCCTATATATATTAAACATATTTAAACTTTACAGAAACACACAGTCACTGGATGATGTCATCAGTGATGTCATTTGAGATGTCATCAGTGATGTCATCAGTGATGTCACTGACCATGTCATGAGTGATGTAATATGTGACGTCATCAGCAGTGCATTGCGGGGCGCGAGTTATAGTTAGCTGAACTAACTATAACGGGGGAATTTCACGGGTTTTGTACGAGTGAAATGTCCAACTAACTATAACTGTCCCTAAAACCTATGGTTTTTTCAGTGAATATATATATATATATATATATATATATATATATATATATGTACAACCATTAAGCAACTGATTTTCTAAATCATCAACCAGATTTTTTTTATTGTTGCCTGAAAGGTGCAGGTTTAGCGCTTTACTCGAGGGAACCATTGTTATTTGTATTGTATATTTACCCAGGTTCCTAGGGACATCGGGTGCCCCGTATTGTATTTGAGTTTTTCTTTAACCAGACGTGCTGCCTCGACGGGCAATAGTGCTTGTTTGTGGACGCATGAAATGCAAAATGCATTCCACCGAGCTCTCACGGTCCATGCTTGAGATACTTCTGGAAAAAAATACTTCTGCTGCAAAGCCCTTACCCATTTGTCAGTCAGAGACTGGCCATTATTCCTACTAGTCCTCTGCGAGAACACTTGTTCTTTTCCTTTTTTCCTGAGCTACTTTCTGCAGGGTATGTATATTTTGCGCCCTCGGCTAGCCCACATTGAGGTGCTAATTTCAAACTGCAGGTTCTTCAAGGTCGTCGCCAAAATGTGGTAATGGCTTACACATAATTCCACTCCAGGTGAGGTGAGTTAATAAGCAATCACTTCATTAGCACCCCATCCATTGAGCCAGCAACTCCAACTGCCTCATACCGCTTCAAACTCAACATTCCAAGAATGATGGAAGGAGATTCCAATACATATCCAATAGCTGGCCCATACATAACAGGGTCTATAGTATGGAAATAGTGTAAGTCCTGGAGGGAAGTGTAATTGTGCGTTTTAAAAGTAATATGGTGCGCAGATTACAGATCACTAAAGTTTGGGGTAGAACTAATCCTCCATGTTAAACAAGATTGATGTGGGTTGCAGAGGTATATTTGAAATGTGGGTGTAGTTTAGAACCAAAGCTTGTTCTAGATCCCTATTTACTTTTCTGCTCTTGCATTGACTTCTAAGACCATTGGTAGCACAGGCAGCACAAAAGCAACCAAAGTGCAAAGACTGGGTAGCAGCAGCTACCTCCTACCACCCCATTTAAATGTATGCCTCTTCTGAGTCAGAAATAATTAAGGGCCTGATTTAGAGTTTGGCGGAGGTGATACTCCACACAAACGTAACAGATATCCCGTCTGCTGTATTACAATTGCATTATATCCTATGACACTGATAATAAGACGGAGTATCCCTTCCGCCAAACTTTAAATCAAGCACATAGGGCCTAATTTAGATTTTGGCGGACGGGTTACTCCGTCACAATGGTGACTGATATATCGTCTGCTGAAATATAAATCCCATAGGGTATTATAATAATAGTTTTATTATTAATTGATTTAGACCTCTACTGAGGTCAACAATAAAAAACTTTAAAAAACAGACATTAGTAAGTTTACTTAATGACCATAAATTCATTAAATGCTAATACAATGGTAAAAAAGTTTTAAAAAATGTATATAAATTATTGCAAACAAATTCATTTGGCGGAGAATTAATAAGAGCCATCAGATCCTTCACAGTAAGTACATTATTTCTAAAACGTATAGGATTTTAAAAAACGATGCCGAGCTTCTACTATCTCTCTATTTGGAGAGATATATATCATGTGAGCTAGATCTTGTTCCCCTCCATTACAAAGATTACAAATTCCAGCATCTCTAGTTGAGTTATCCCAATATTTGGTATGGGAGTTCAGAGGCAGAATCCCCAAATGAAGCAAAATAATACTTCGTCGCACACTATGGGGTCGATTCCGATGTTGTTCGGAAGGACTCCAAATGGGATTCGGAAGAAGCAAATCCGATTCGGAGTGCATGTTTCCGACCGAATCATCCCCCGTTCCGAATGACCACGTACGATGCGAGGAAGCCGTCCGCGCCACCTGAATCTGTTCCGAACCCGAATCAGTCAAGTCCGACTCATTCGCAGCCGATTCGTTCAGCTCAATGGGTCCGGCTTTCTGAACGAGTGAGTACGATGCCCGATTCTGACAGCCGTACCGACTCGGTTTTAACAAGACGAAACAGCTGTGGGAATCGGACTTCGATTCATGCATGCACATTGTGGCGGGCACGCACGCTTTTCCCCACCCACCCCTTTTTGCAATGGGAATCTGTGTACGCATTCGGTACACAGGTTCCCATGGAGTTCAATGGGAGTCCGACCGAACCGAGTCCGTCACTATACGGACACTTAAAGTGTGATAGAGCTACTGCGAGATTTTTGTTAAATAAATTATTACCCTCAAAGGTTTCGAATTTTAGTAAGGCTCTTGCTGTATCTTTTTCTGCCTGTAGCATATTATATGCCCACCTAATTGTATTGGCCAGCGCGATTGTATACGCACTCGTCAGAGACAATTCAAATCGAAGAGCCTGAACTGGAGTAGCCTGACTAGTGTTTGTTATTTTCCGTAGAAATTTCCCTTCGCATTTATGCAAAAAATGTCATTTTGTTTCTGGAAAATATTCTAAAGCATATGTCAGGGTAGGTGGGATCTTTATTCAATAGATTTCTAAGAGAGCTTGGAAATGTCTCTTACCTGAATAAGTGTACACATTTTTTAAAGCACTTACATGGGATGTAGCTTTTGATTCTAAGTGGCGTCTCTAAGTATACCTACTCCTTTACCGTCTCTACAAATTTACCACCTAGTTTCCAATTGAAGTGGATATGATGTTTCTTTTCCCTAAAAGGGACCACTTTTGTCTTTGAAATATTTATTTTGAAGAAGTTTTTTTCAGCGTAAGCGAAAAGAACATCTAAATTATGTTTTAGACCGATCGGGGTTAAGTGAAGAATGACAATATCGTCGGCATACATTAAGGTATGTATTCCATAAGAAGCTACTTTAGGTGGGAAATTCTTTATACCTACTAAACATTCCGGTAAGTCACTTATATACAGGGAAAAGAGTAAGGGGACTAACAGACAGCCTTGCTTAAGGCCGTTTGAGGTAGGGATCCTATCAGTTAGGCCCTTTTCTCCTCCCATCTGCACTCTACACCACGTAGCAGTATGTAGGGCCACAATTAATCTTAATAAAGCAACAGGGATCCCATTTTCATCAGCTTCCTCCATAGGCAGGGTCTATCGACCCTGTCAAAGGCTGTAGAGAAGTCTACAAATAGACTGTATATTATCTGCGACTTCATTACAACATATTTATCAATTAATGATTGTAGGAGTCCGATGTTGTCGATAACGGAGTGCTTTGGACGGAATCCTGCCTGGGCCATTGGAATCACCCCCCTTGAAAAGGCCCAGTCCTTCAGATGGTCCAGGACGCCTGCCGCGAAGCTCTTTCCAGTTGCGTCCAACAGAGCTATCTGCCTGTATTTGCTCGCAGAAAGTCTTGTGCCCTTCTTCAGGAGGTGAATGACAATACTCCTGGTCCACGATTTTGGAATTTGACCAGATTTATATATATGACAAAATAAAGTCGCCAAGAATTTGCTCCAGGCTTCAGGATTGCTTTTTAGGACTATAACTGGGATCTTAGCTGGACCCATCGTTGATGATGATCTAGACCTCCTAATGTATCATATTATTTGTTTTTCCGTCGGGGCACTTATCCCATCCTCTTCTTCTGGACCATTCATCAATTTCCACTGAGTTCTTTCGAATTTGCCTTATAGAGCTCTAGGAGATACTTTTACCAGTCATTTTGAGAAACCGGGTTTGCTGTAGGAGGTTTTTGGGCTTAGGTCGCTTTTGCTATTAAACGCAAAAACTGTTGCTTATTTATTTGAGAGATTGCTAACTGCAGATCAACCCAGTTTTTACCCATAGATTCTCTTTTTCTAGTGGTATTCATTTTCTTTCTTTTGTTCCATAACTTGCAAAAAAAAAATCCTGAAATCAGAGGAATTTAGAAATTACTGTCTTATTAAGCTGTTTAACCTTCTTACGATGTTATCTGAAGGATTGCATGGTTTTATTGGCGGTTTTGATTTTATATCAGGTGCCGAAGAATTCTGAGCAGCTTGTACAACCGCCAAAAGTATCAGTTCAAAATTTAAAACTGGATTATTTTCCTTTCTGAATTGGAGCAGCTGTTGTGAGATAATCAAACCATTCAGCTTTTTCAGGCCTGCAGTGTTCCAGATAACTCTCAGCCCTTCTTATTAGCTGTAAGGTAATTTAAGTTCGAAGGGTTTTTAGTAACTCAGGAAAAAGGCGCCCAGCTCGATAAACGGCAAAGTGAAAAATGAATCTAAAGTGTACGGTGCTACCAGGTAAGGGGATAATTCCCTAAAACCCCTCAATGTGTGTAGGGTCAAGCCCTACACAATGTCAATACAATAAAAGTCCCGGGCACACATGAACCAGGTGTTGAACCACTGATGGTTTCAAGGTTAAACAAAAGTCTCAATGCTCAATCTCCAGTGTAATCATCCTTGTTTTAATATTCAATGGAACACTCGAAAACCAGCCAACACGTGTTTCGTCGCCATGGGAACTATCCCGCGACTTCCTCAGGGCTTAAAAACAGGTGGTGACACTCTGGTACGAACTGTGCTCTGCCGGTGATAATTCCAACCCGGCTGGTAACAATTTATCAGATATAAGAAAGAAAATGTCTGAACTGGACGAATATCCCTGTTGTCGGTGATAATTCAAAACCGGCTTCTGACGTACTGTACCACGTTAAGAAAATCCAAAGTATACGATGCCTAAGTAGGGCCCTTCAGCAAAATGCTGAGGTCATGACACGCCTTATTTTGTGGATAGCTCGTATTCCTGAAAACGTGCTGCAAACTTCTGAAAGCACGGAGAGTATTCCGTGTCTCTCTACAAGCGGGTACGCTGTAGAGTTCCAATGCTAATCTCTGTAAAGTGAAAATACCGGGTTGAGCATTGAGACTTTTGTTTAACCTTGAAACCATCAGTGGTTCAACACCTGGTTCATGTGTGCCCGGGACTTTTATTGTATTAGCTGTAAGGTAATATCCATTCATTTGAAATAAAGAACAAGAAGAGGAAAAAGGGAGAAACAGCTCGATTTTTAATATTAAAATTGCGTGGTCACTACTTTGTGTAAAATACATACTTAAGTGCTGTATTCTCTGAAATAAACCAAAACTGCAGACAATGTAATCTAAAATGGATTGTCCAGTAGCTCCCCTTCTTGTAAATTGCGCGGGGACATCTCCTTCTTTCATGCCATTTAGGATTACTCCATTGATTCCTCCGACAAGAAATAATAATATTTTCCCTTGTTTATTGCCTATTATACACTCCGGCAAGACTGAATTTGGGAGAGACCAATAGTCATCTAAGTCATTTTTGCTAGAAGCTGTTATCAGGCTATTGGAAATTTTCGCATTAAAATCTCCTAATAGGAGGAATTGCGGATTAAGTTCTGAATCAAAGGTATAATCAATTAAATCGAAGATGTGAACCAGCATTGTATCGTGTTCTGTGCCCGGGGGGGACATAGATGTTAAATAGGAGAAGTATTTCTACAGAGGTGGAATTCTCCTTCGGTATTTTCAACTTAAGGCACTGGACATTTTTACTCGGTAACTGAATAATTTCATAGTCCCACTTAATTTTCTCGGATAACAAAATAGCTAAACCACCCTTTGCGTGACCTCAACTCACTCTCGCAGCATGTATCTCGAAAATAAAATAGCCTGTTTGGTAAAACTCTTTTACAGCCCAAGTCTCTTGCAGACAGGTGATTGCCGGTGATGTTTCTAGTAATTTAGATAATTTTTTGTGTTCAAGTCCTGCTACAGTCCAGGAAACAATGTTATTAGTATTACTAAAAAGGAAGTTTAAAACCTCTTCCCAGCCTATTGCTGTTTAAGGAACTTGCGACCCAAGCCCAGCAATTTTTACTTGTTGAATCCTCTAACTGCGATTGTCTGTTATTCCATATTGTCCTGTCACCATCTTCAAGATAGATTGTCAGATGTTCTGCTGAAGCAGCATATGAGGATGGCATCTGGCGATGACTTTGAGGCTGAGATGGCCTCTCCTTGGATCCCACTGCGATGCTTGAACTGATTTTTTGGGAATTTACTCCAAAAACATAGAATCCTTTTTATGTAGCGTTTTACTTTCTTTTAACACTATTGATGGTATCACGTTAGACCAGAAATCCACCCTTGCTGTTGCCATATTAGATTTATCTGGAAAAGAGACTAGTTTTATTTCAGGAGATGAAAAGGAATGGAGAGAAGTGAGGTTTTGGAGAAGGTTCAGGATCCGCTATTGATTCAAAGGATCAGTGCCTCTCGCAAAAAGATCTGTAAACTCTAAAGGTGCAAAAAATATTCTGAAAAGCTATGTTTTCTATTAGTAAATCAGTAGACTTCACAGCTAAGATTTGTTGAGTCATCGAAGGATTGATATTTGGGAATTTATGACTTATAACATTTTCAGCACAAGGATTCAGATGTTGGTATACATTCTCCTCAAAGGGTTTTTGTAGTGAGCCTTTTTCCTGGATAGAGTTTTGTTTTAAGTATTTGCAGGTTTTGCCGATTCATTTTCCTTTTGTGGAATGATTTCCTGCGGATCTAATTGTGGGAACTTTATTTTCCAAAATCTCGATTTCGAGAATCTTCGTTTCTTTCTGTTACCTTTCTTAGCTGGTGCCTTTGTATGCACCGACATATTTTCTTCAGAAATTACTTGAGATGTAATACACACTATCGACTTCGGACTTTTATTTGTAGAAGCTCAAACAGAAGAGATAGGTTGCTGTTGCTCCTTTCTTTGGGTAAATATGGGAATGTTTGGAAGAGATGGATTTGGATTGCTCTCACCTTCAGAATCCTGAAAGAGTTTACAGAGCGAGTATATGTTATCACCCTTTCCTTTAATTTTACCTACTTTCTTTCTATTTATATTACAAGTTTGCGTTGCATTTGAACTTTTTCAATTCCAAGGAGATCTTTTTCCCTCCTGTGTTTCTCTGTGTTCGAGTTTTTCATCCAGGCCTGCATTATGTTTTTCTTTAGTGACATGTGGTGAAGAACTGTGTTGTTAAGTTTCACGAGTAACCAGAAATTGCACGATTTGAGTTACGGTTACCAACGATTGATCAGAAATCGATGTAGTTTTTTCCAGGAGTAAGAGAATCGATTCTAGCACTCTCTGTAAAGGGAGAAGCGACTCAGAAAAAATTTCTTGATGAGTTATAAACTGTGGGGATAAGAGTAGAGGAAAGTCGGGTGAATGGAATGAATTATCTTTTGACCCTTGAGAATGACTAGGAGTGCTGTTTAGTAACTGCTGGGTCTCCTTCAGTTTCTTGGCCGTAGCTAGATGTGGCAGCTGACTGAGACTTATGTCTGGTAGTGTAAAATGCTTATTTGCAGTGTCTTTCAAAGGGACTTGTAGTAAAGATTATTGCTGATCTGCTAAGATTGATAAATTTAATTTGTCCATGCCATCTTGTACAGGTGCAACTAGCTGCCTGTTTGAATCCATTCTCTCTTTTTGTGCGGCTGTGAAGTCCAACTTGAGGCTTTGACTTATATTTCCAGGTGTAGTTTTCGCAGGAAAAAACTCAGTTATGGGGGGTATCCCTACAGGGACGCTTACATTTGCCAATCTTATTTTACTCTTTTGCGGTGTTTTGTAGTGTAGTTCCTATTTCCCTAATAGGCTCTGCGCATTGGAATAATATACCCTATAGGTTTGACATAGGACTGAGGTCGGTATGTCCCTATCGAGTATATTAAACTTAATGACTTTGTGCCAGCTAGCTCAGAGGCCACTAGAAACTCCTAGTTTCTGGCAACCGCATAAACATGACAACTTTGTTTCCCTTTTAGAATCGTAACACTTCTCAGAATCGTGGAAACAATAGATAACAGTTTCACTCAGCTAATCGTGCATGCTTAGTTTCTCAGAGTTACACAGAAAGAATAGACGGGCGTTTCAATAAAAAGGTTTTATTGAACAGTCTTGTTTCTCGTGTAAGAGATATGAGCTGTTATGATCACAAGACAGTATGCAAGATATATAATGTACAGCGTAAGCAGTAGAAATAAATAATACTGCGCTAGCATTATCTTTTAGCATATATTCACGTACATAAATAACATGAGCTAAAATTGCGAGTACTCATAAAATGCTTCTCTAAGCTAGTTCTACCCCAATGTACCTAACCTAGTCTAGGTGTAGGGAAAGGTAAGAAGTAGGTGGAGTATTCTCTAGTATGGTATACTAAGAGTATGTTAAGTCTAGTATGCCAAGAGTCCCTCTAGGTTCAAGTCAGCTCCATACCTTGAGAATGAGAGAGGTGGGAATCTCCTGCCGGATCTCAAACTCTAACACCCCGCGAAGGGAGTCAGAACACTGGAAGCTGGATTCTTCTGCAAGCAGGGATGACAGCGTCTTCTCAGTGCGTCAGGCCGGGATACGGGCTCCTCTGAAGTCGAGGTCTCCTCTAACTTGCTTGGGCAAGGGAAGGTATATTTATACCTGGTAGGTGCCTTGGAATGTTAGCATTGACGTGAAGAGGAAGACGTCAGGAATGAACCCTTAAGGTATAGCGGTTCATGCATAATAGATGAGTTCTTGGAGAAATCAATAATCCTGTGCTAGGGGAACTCCCGAGAGCTTAAGGGTCTGGTTTCTAAGAACTCGTTGTGACGTTAGGGTGGACGGATGTCGTGACCATGCCTGTATTTGGAGTGCACGGCTAATGCCTAAATAAGGACTGGGATTCTATGCCTATATAAGGGCAATGCGAATTGTGCCTATATAAGGACATGTTTCAGGAAAACCTATATACGGACACCTAAAGCGGAATACAACACCCACTCCACTTTCGAATGAACGCTAATACTAAATGCTAAACATTAAGGGGTCGATTACGATGGCGGTCGGAAAAGCATACCGACCGCCATGGTAGCGGCAAAAAACCGCCCGCATGGCCAACGGGAAAAACGCCGATACATTACGATGAACCGGCAGAATAATCCGTCCGCGGCGGCGGGAGACAACGAAAAACCGTCCGCACTCGCCGGACCAGCTGAAAATCCGACCGCAACGGCCGGATACTCAGCGGAAAAGCCAAGAACCGCCGCCATGCATACGGAGTAACCGCCCGTGACATTATGACATCCCCGTTACCACCATGGTACCTACCTATGAATCCGACCGCATCGTGCGCGAACAGTGATGAATCCGATAGGCGGCGGAAGGGCTGCAGCATAGCCACCGCTGCCGAGGAACCGCTGCGGAGGATCCGCAAAAAAAATGGCGGACGTAGAAAAAACACGAAAAAAAATACAAACAATGCACACAGTGAAGTACACCTGTCCCAATACAAACCAAAAGTGCCCAATGACAACAGCCCCAGAAATTTCAAAATAACCAATCACAGGACAACACACACAACACACCTGACAGCAACATACCAGCTTGCCACACCCCCCATAGCCGAGCATAAAACCAGCCCCTCCCTGACCACAATCCTTTGCTACACTCCACAACTGAAGGTCCCAACCCCAGAGAACAAAGGAGAGGCAAAGCTGCACACATCACCACCACAACACACACACCACCTACACCACCCACAACACCCACACAACTGCACCACAGAACATCTGCACAGCACACACCATGGCACCACACAAAATGCCAAAATTCACTGATTCAGAGCTTGCAGTCATGGTAGATGAGATAATAAGAGTTGAACCACAACTCTATGGCAACATGGTCCAACACACCCCATTAGCCACAAGAACCCAAATGTGGGTGAGGATAGTCAATAAGGTCAATGCAGTAGGGACCACCCCCTGCAACAAGCAGGAAATACAGAAGCGGTGGCATGACCTGAAGACCGTGGTGAAGAGGAAGAGGGCCAAGAACCGTCAGCTGGCTGACGGGACTGGTGGAGGCACTCCCATCCCACCCAAACCATACAGTCCGTGGGAGGAGAAGGTCCTTGGAATCCTACATCCAGAGAGTCTTGAAGGAATCCGCGGGGGACTGGAAGCTGGTAAGTACAAACCAATGAATATCATCACATTGCCATGTACCGTCTTGCACAACTTCAAACCCACAACCCCTAGGCCAAAGGACATTCGTCTGACCCACAATACCCAAAACATGTCACACAGATGTAACCACCACTCAACCTGATAAAGCACAAAGCTAAACAAAACCAACTGGGTTGCATGTGTACAGACAAAAAGCACTCCAACACACACCAGGCCCCCTCTCCCACCCCTCAGCAGGATGGAGCACCCCACCCAGAAGCATGTGTCAGCCATTGAACGCTCCCCCACCACCTAACAGGTAGGTAGCCATCTTCACAGGGATGGGGAATGTGTATCTGGAGGCAGCACAACAACTCCCACCAGGCCCCCCTCTCACACCTCTCAGCAGGATGGAGCACCCCACCCAGAAGCATGTGTCAGCCATTGAACGCTTCCCCACCACCTAACAGGTAGGTAGCCATCTCCACAGGGATGGGGAATGTGTATCTGGAGGCAGCACAACAACTCCCAACAGGCCCCCCTCTCACACCCCTCAACAGGATGGAGCACCCCACCCAGAAGCATGTGTCAGCCATTGAACGCTCCCCCACCACCTAACAGGTAGGTAGCCATCTTCACAGGGATGGGGAATGTGTATCTGGAGGCAGCACAACAACTCCCAACAGGCCCCCCTCTCACACCCCTCAGCAGGATGGAGCACCCCACCCAGAAGCATGTGTCAGCCATTGAACGACCTAACAGGTAGGTAGCCATCTCCACAGGGATGGGGAATGTGTATCTGAAGGCAGCACAACAACTCCCAACAGGCCCCCTCTCACACCCCTCAGCAGGATGGAGCACCCCACCCAGAAGCATGTGTTAGCCATTGAACGCTCCCCCACCACCTAACAGGTAGGTAGCCATCTTCACAGGGATGGGGAATGTGTATCTGGAGGCAGCACAACAACTCCCAACAGGCCCCCTCTCACACCCCTCAGCAGGATGGAGCACCCCACCCAGAAGCATGTGTCAGCCATTGAACGCTCCCCCACTACCTAACAGGTAGGTAGCCATCTTCACAGGGATGGGGAATGTGTATCTGGAGGCAGCACAACAACTCCCAACAGGCCCCCTCTCCCACCCCTCAGCAGGATGGAGCACCCCACCCAGAAGCATGTGTCAGCCATTGAACGCTCCCCCACCACCTAACAGGTAGGTAGCCATCTTCACAGGGATGGGGAATGTGTATCTGGAGGCAGCACAACAACTCCCAACAGGCCCCCTCTCACACCCCTCAGCAGGATGGAGCACCCCACCCAGAAGCATGTGTCAGCCATTGAACGCTCCCCGACCACCTAACAGGTAGGTAGCCATCTCTACAGGGATGGGGAATGTGTATCTGGAGGCAGCACAACAACTCCCAACAGGCCCCCCTCTCACACCCCTCAGCAGAATGGAGCACCCCACCCAGAAGCATGTGCCTGTAAGTAAAAACCAAAGTGACACTGTACAGGTAATCAGACAGTGCATGCACCCCACCATCACTCAACAAAAGCATTGAGAGACATGACAACATGAGGCTCTACTTCACACAAAAATAGAAAAGAAAAGCACAGCCATTGACAGGATGCAGACAGCTCAGCGTACGTAACTGTGACAGAAACAGAACTGTGACTCTCAACAAATATGTCCAAGCAAACGGGCCTCTGACATGCATAACCCAGACTTCCCTCTGTAGCGTACAAGGGTGCTGATCATGAAGGACCATGGGAAAAACAAACTAGCATGGTCTGCTGTATAAAGAAATACAAGCACAGGACATGTCAATGGTATGCATGTGATGACAATGGCTAGTCCATGCACACAGGTAATGTCTGCCAGGCAGAGTGATCAGCAAAGATGCTGAACATCAACTTGTAGTCATGCCAGTTGTCAGATGACAACCTCACATTGAAATCACCAATACTAGACGTGTGGCATGCTAACCAATCACAGGTCACACCATTGTGAAATGATGAATGTAACTCCACGTCATGGCATGAGGCACATCACTGTGCAGACATACAATGTGTGAAAAAGGCAACTGTGTGTAGCATAACATGTAAATAAGAGACATCAAACACAGCAACCCTGAGGTGTGTAAGGCAATTACCATCTACTTCCTGTCCCACAGGTGACCAACAACTGACTGCAGAGGACGACAACCTCAACCAGCACAGCCAGTCACCAGCTCCCGAACATCTCCCCTCGGATGCAGACTCCCTGGATAATGAGGAGGAGGAGGACCAACCCGGACCATCTGGTGTGGCAGGGCGTAATGTGTCCCAGGACCCCACAGCCCCACCACCCTCAGCAACAACATCAACGCAGAGCCCTGCTGCAACGACCTGTGCCACCACCACCTCCACCACCACTACCACTACCACTGCTGCCTGCAACACTCGCCCTGCTCCAGAGGCCAACCAGACCACAACAACTGCGGAGGTACGGGAGAGTAGGCCGGTGCCCACAGGAGGGAGGCAACAGGGCCGTGACAGCAGGCCAGGTGTGAGGACAAGGCTGACCCAAAGGGAACAAGACCCTGGCACAGAATCACTGGCACACATTCACAGAGTTGTGGGGGCCTATGAACACGCCCAGGGACAGTTGAGGCAGGCTCAGCAGGATGCCCGTGAGCAACAACAGATGCTGCGCTCAATTGACAACCGCATGGGCCAACTCGTGGCCTGCATGGGCCAAATCAGGGACGTCCTGGGCCAGCTAGTGGGGGTCCTCAGGGACAGGCATGCGGCACCGCCAACACCTACAGCTCCCTCCGTTGTGCCGCAGGATGACAGACCCCCATCCTCCCCTGCGTTCAGCGAGCATGGGGACTCATCAGACACCACTGGCCATGCACCTGTGTCCCCCCCTGCCAAAAGAGCAAGGGGCCGCACGAAAAAATCATTGGGAGCATCCCGTGGCAAAGCACCTGGCAAAAGCCAGTCAAGTAGCCAGCCATGATGGCACCCCTCTTCACCCTGCTGTGTACCCTGCAGACTGTCCCCACACACAATGCCGTGGGGATGGCAAATGACTGTTGGACTGTGTTACCATACTGATCTTGTGTATACTCTATTGTCTCATCTACCATCACTGACAAATCTGTTATTCACCATTCACAAATCTGTAAATATCCACATCTACATCACATGTATCCACTGTAAATAAACACTAATAACGCACCAATGTAGTTGTCACTGTTCCATGTTCATCACAGTATGTTAACTCACACCCATGATTACAATGTCACAGGAGCAGGGATACTCCGCAGGCAAGTAGAGGATGAAGGGACCTAGGAAAACACAACAGAACATCAGTTGCTACTCAGGTGGTGGACTAACAACCATCACACAACACAGCACATCAAGGTACGACAATCTGCACATGTCACAAGGAGCAACTGTACCAAAATAGACATCAAGTAGCTGTGTCAAAAGATCCCTTACCATACACATCTGCAGCCAGCACTGACTCTGCAACATGCTGTAGTCACAAAACTCACATACACATATTCACCAAGCACAACATCATCAGACAACAGCCAGTTTTGACATTGCCACTGACCATCAAGTGAAGTAGTTGTTGATGAGTTGCTGACGCTGTCCAACACCTTCCTCCTCTCCACTATCCACATTTGGGTGTTTGCAGGTGGGGGCTGTGGCTGGTCATCATCATCCTGGATTAAGGGGATCCCCTTCCGCACGGCCAGGTTGTGTAGCATGCAGCATGCTACCACTATCTGACACACCTTGACGGGTGAGTACTGCAGAGCCCCTCCGGTCTTGTCGAGGCATCGAAAACGCGATTTCAGGAGTCCAAATGTTCGCTCAATGACCCGACTTGTCCTCCCATGGGCATTGTTGTAGCGCACTTCAGCTGGTGTCCTGGGATTGCGAAGTGGACTCAGCAACCAAGGTCCGTTGGGATATGCAGAGTCACCTAAGTGTGAAAGACACATACAGATTGAGTGTCTGACATGTGTCCGAGGACAGCATGGCACACAAACAGCACACGACTCGACCCTTTGTACTCACCCACAATCCATGCCCGCTCCAGCGCCAGATTGGCCATCAGCTGTGGTAAAATGCTGTTGTGCATTATGTGTGAATCGTGGGCTGATCCTGGAAACTTTGCACAAACGTGTGAGATGACCATTTCTGCCTGGCACACCACCTGCACATTGATGGAATGATAATGTTTCCTATTTCGGTAAATATGCTCCCGTGCTTGGGGTGGAATCAGGGAAACATGTGTGCCATCTATTGCACCAACTACATTAGGAACATGTCCAAGTGCATAAAATTCGCCCTTCACATCCGCCAACTCCTGCCGCCTTGGGAAATGTATGAATTGGTCCCTGTGTTGCATCATAGCCAACAGGACATCACGTAGCACCATGCTGAATGTTGGTTGGGACACCCCCCTGCAATGCCCACAGTTTGCTGGAAGGATCCCGTAGCCACGAAATGTAGGAATGCCATCACCTTTGCCGTTGCCATGAGTGCTGTTGGGTATGTCCTGCGTGGAAGCAGGTGTGGCTCCAATATTGCACAAAGTTCCAGGAGGCTTGTCCGATCCAGACGGAATCGCCTGATGATGTCGGTATCCTCCATGTTAGCCAGCAGGGTGAAGGTACGAAACACATTAGGTCGCCTCCTAGGTGAGATGAAAGGGGACACGTCATAGCAACATAAATTAGGATGTGCACAAATTCATAAAGTCCGTCCTGTCACGGCGCTAACATTGACTGTCATCCCTGAAAGCACACAGTGCAATTCAGTGTTGTCCCAACATGAGACAGATTAATTGTACAACTGTCATGGATTTGCACAGTCAGTAGACACAATACGAACACTGTCTATGTGAATGCCAAGAGTCACATATCGAGCTGAGGTGGACTCAGCCTTGGGTGTACATGACACAGGACATGTGTGAAGCAGAGACACTGCTGGCTTCCACGTTGCTGCTGTACCTGCCACACCTCCTTGGCCAATAATTGCAGGGGACACATCAACAACACAATGTGGATAGATCATTGGGATTGTCTTTGTACTCAGTGCCACTTCGAACACACTCAAATCCAATGACATGCACATCCCAAACCCATACATGTGCCAATGTCATCAGTACAAAGGCCATATCTGCTGCTGACTTGAATACAAAGTCGGACAGTGACAGATGATGTCACGCCTGTGCAGAGTATGTGTACCACTGTAACAGGCCACCATTACCCCACTGCCCAATACTCTCTACAAGCACACAGATAGCCAATGTGGCACACATTAACAATAGATGAGGGACGTGATCAGCAGGGCCTGTATGCACCCTTAATCTTCCCCCATTTTGGACATTTACATGCAGCATCAAGGAGGGACTGCCCAAGGACACATGTGCACCACAACACATACCATGGTGATACACATCCAGCTGTTTCAAGACACAACAGTGCCACAACACAAACATACAACACTACATGGACAATGCCAAGCCAGTATGCCAACAAGTCTACGCATGAACATACTGTATGCATTACATATGGACAACTGGCTCAGACACCTGACACCAGTGGATGTAATTTTACACCACATGTCCCAAAGGACATGCATCCTGACCCTCATTCCACACAGGCTGTCAGGCCCAACACAGCATACAATCAATATCCCACATCTAACAAACATGCTGGCTGTGCATGAGTAGTGGGACACTGGTACCTCACATTGACCAAATGTCGGAGTTGGATGAGTGTCACAGGCACAACAATCAAGGTACATCTCACCTGTCTTGGGTGCCCACTCCATCCTGATACACCAGCAGATGTGATCCACCCACACAGTGCTGGAATAGATGGTGAGCAAGGATGGCTAGCACCCCATAGCATGCACATACACTAGTGTTGGTGGCAACACACTGCACACGTGTGCCACTTGTGCTGACCATCCAACATTGCAGACAATTCCCGCAAATCAGTGCACACACATTGCACAGGCAATACTGGACACCCATAGCCTGTGGACAAATGTCGCATACTATATTCCATACAGTTATCACAATCCACAACCGTGCATGCAGTCCATCTGCCAACGCAACATTCCTGATGTGAACAATGGACATGCACTGGTGGCAGATGAGTAGCACCGGAACACAGCACAACACTCAAAAACATAGTTTAGCTAAGCACCATTGTTGAAATGTACATGTCACTGATTCACATACAACAGTCCAAACAACATGAGCACAGACCTGACACTACCACATAGGTCCCTGTGGTTACAGGTGGCAGACATGTAGCAAAGACATCTGCTCTGGCCGTCTACCCAAGTGACAAACAATAATAATGCAACGGATGCCAGGTGTGGTGCTGAAGTACTCGTCATCCTTTAGCAGGTCGAGCCCCCCTGTACATGTGGACATACACTGCAGGAGTTGCCAGTGTGTACAAAGACATTACATGCGGCATGTAATTGGTCTTAGCAATAACACAACAGGGTGACATCTGTTTCCAATGATGACAGTCATGCTGAATAAATGAGTTCATCTGGGTTTTCAGTGTAACACATGGGCTCAGGTGTGAGATAGTGGTCAGCATGGGTGGCAGATACGACATTGTGTGTAAATATTGCTCAACATAATGGAGTACAGTGTTCCATTTGGTGTGAGACGTTACACATTGGCTGACATTTGTGACAGGAGACCATATCAATGTTATCCAGTGCCATGTGCCACTGTACGTATCCACTGTGCGTAGTACAGTAATGACCATTGATCCACACACAACAAGAACTGTCCGTAGGTGCCTAAAACATGCCCCATAAACACAATGACGCACAGAGTGTACGATGTGATGCTGCATATTCCCCATAGCGGACGCACATACTGTCCGTGAATTGGGTGGCGGAGCATGCCAACCACCATTTGAACCTTTGTCGATGCCCACCACTGACGCAAGTGTTTCATGTGCTGCACATGACACAATGGTGTTAGTGATGGCCCTCTACATAGCTGCAGATGGCGTTTGTCATGCTCCACCAGCCACATCCCGGTCACCCATGTCACTCTATGGCAATCAAACAGCGGTAGCGCCGGCCAGGACCCCACGGTGTGTCACCGCCATGAACCATGCCCTTGCAGCCAATGGGGACCGCTATCGCGGTGGCATGATGCAGATTCAAAAATCGCGGTAGGCGTGCTCCGCCCCCAGCGGATGCGGAGATAGGATGCATTTGTAAGATGCACCACCGCGGTAGCGCCGGCCAGGACCCCGCGGTGTGTCACCGCCATGAACCATGCCCTTGCAGCCAATGGGGACCGCTATCGCGGTGGCATGATGCAGATTCAAAAATCGCGGTAGGCGTGCTCCGCCCCCAGCGGATGAGGAGATAGGATGCATTTGTAAGATGCACCACCGCGGTAGCGCCGGCCAGGACCCCGCGGTGTGTCACCGCCATGAACCATGCCCTTGCAGCCAATGGGGACCGCTATCACGGTGGCATGATGCAGATTCAAAAATCGCGGTAGGCGTGCTCCGCCCCCAGCGGATGCGGAGATAGGATGCATTTGTAAGATGCACCACCGCGGTAGCGCCGGCCAGGACCCCGCGGTGTGTCACCGCCATGAACCATGCCCTTGTAGCCAATGGGGACCGCTATCGCGGTGGCATGATGCAGATTCAAAAATCGCGGTAGGCGTGCTCCGCCCCCGCGGAAGGCGTGCTCCGCCCCCGCGGAGGCGGTCATTGGATGCTTTTGACGAAGGCTGACCTGGAACACCAATGGCAGAAGACTATGACCACTGAAACGAGTCCAGGGCCCTATATATGTGTGGAAGGGAGCACCACATTTCCACTGCTCCCAGAGCCTGCTGCCTGGGACCCCTCACCTGCTGCTGCCTCCAGGGACTGCTGCCTGAGACCCCTCACCTGCTGCTGCCTCCAGGGACTGCTGCCTGACACCCCTCACCTGCTGCTGCCTCCAGGGACTGCTGCCTGGGACCCCTCACCTGCTGCTGCTTCCAGGGACTGCTGCCTGGGACCCCTCACCTGCTGCTGCCTCCAGGGACTGCTGCCTGGGACCCCTCACCTGCTGCTGCCTCCAGGGACTGCTGCCTGAGACCCCTCACCTGCTGCTGCCTCCAGGGACTGCTGCCTGCGACCCCTCACCGCCCACTGCCGCCGCTGACGTCTCATGTCCACAGTGATGGCTAGGACAGAGAAGATCCGTGCCAGTCCATTTACAAGCGAGGAGCTGGATGTCCTGGTGGACGAGGTGCTGACACAGTACCCACGGCTATATGGTGGCCCAAATGTTGTGGTAAGTCTCCAACAGTGGGGGTGTGAGTGCAAGGGGGCACACATGTAGTCGATCAGATGGTGTATGTGCCTGAGAGTGTGGGGTTGTGTAATGCACTGGCTGACATGCTGTTTCCTAGTTGTTAAGGGGGTGTATGCAACCCACACATTAAATGCATGGACATGAAGGGTGGATGGACATGTGTTGTGTACACATCCATATGGTGTGACAGCTATCTGGTGATGCATGTTTCGGGACAGTTATTGTTCATGTGACTGTTTGTGTGGCTCCTCGTTATCCATCTCTTTGTGATTCTACCTGGCATGGACTGTCCACGCCCAATGTGACAAGGACACATCACTGAATGTACAGAGTGTGATACGTGTGTGGTTGGCATGAGTGTACATCAATGACCCATGTCTGCTGTGTGGACTGCACATGACTGGCCCTCTGTTCAGTCAGTGGTTATGTGAGATCATGTCCCTCAATGCTACAAACATGACACAGTGAGCTATTCACAGAGCAAGGTCGTTTAGGCGTGCGCAGTGGTGGACACAGTGACTCTCACCCCATACACATGTTGCAATGTGACATATGTCTTGCTCTACCTGGTAATAGCCAGTAGATGTGGGCACATTACACATGGCTTTCTGTGCTAGCATCCAGCTTGTATGTGAGATGTGCGGATACAGTGTCCCTCCTCAAACATGCATGCATTGACGTGGACTTCACACATGACGATGTACCCTGTGAGATGTCGTAGTGTATCTGCGGGACATATCTGCCGTGTTGGGATGAGTCTGTGTCATGCCACTGTTCAGAGAGAGAGGTTTTACCATGAGAGTGTGTCACTGATGTTTTCCCCTCTTGTCTCCCACACCTGCAGCTCAAGGTACACCAGCGTAAGGCCGTGTGGAGGTCCATTGCAACCAAGGTGCGGGCTCTGGGAGTGTCAAACCGCCGGCGCACCCACTGCCACAAGAGGTGGAACGACATATCATGACTGGCAAAGAACGTTGCCGAGATGACACTGGGGATACTCCCTCGCAGTGGCAGGTTGTCACGACGCAGCTTGACACCACTGATGTGCCGCATCTTGGCTGTGACACAGCCTGAGCTGGACGCACGTTTGAAGGAGCATCAACAGCAAGCTAGGGGTGAGTATTCTGTGAAGGTTGATTTTGTCTGTGAGTGGCTGCATGTGTACCAAGCCTGTACCTGCGCTGGTGTACGTGATGTGGTTACTGTGATGCAGTGGGTTGTAAGTGGCCCCTGTGCTGGGTGTGGCAGTCACAGATTTTACATACATGCACTTACTGATGTTTTTCCAATCCTGGGAATTTCAATGGCATTGTGGGTGGTGTGCTGCAGGCCTGGTCCATTGGTGTTAGTGTTTGTACGCCCCAACATGCATGATGTTGTGCTGTCTGCCCATCACATGGCTCAGCTATGCCGTGTTTAGATGTTTGTACGCACTGTTTGAGGTAGTGAAGTGTGTCTGCATGGTGAGAATGCACGGGGTGGCCTGCAACATGTAGACTTTGTCATCCTCAGTGTTGCTTTGCTTGAATATGTTTGTCCTGTTGCTGTCACCGTGCTGACCCTACATGTCTCTCTGTTATGCAGCATCTCCCGTGGGCACGGAGGGACAGGGGACGGACACCAGTGGTGGTGAAACAAGCACAACAGCTGCACAGGATCCCAGTGACACAGATGTGACCAGCGCCTCGGAGGGGGATAGGAGTATGCTGGAGGAATCACAGCCCGAGACGCAAAGTTCAACATCATCTGATGACGGCGGTGGTGCAGACATCTTGGAGGACACAGGGAACGGAGAGTCTGCTACATCTTCCAGCACACAGCGTGCAGTGCCCACCCTCCCAGCCACTTCCTCTGTTGCTGCCCGTGTTCGCACCACAAAGAGGGGAAGAGTGTCCTTCATTCCAGGCACCGCTGCCCCTGCCCCTGTGCCCCCTGCTGCCATCAGTGCAGAGTGTGTGGACCTTATGCGCCAGCTGTGTGTGGGGCAGACAGGGCTCCTCAATGCATTGTCAGACCACGACCGCAAATTGGCACAGGTGTTAGCTTTCATGGAGGGCATACATTCAGACGTGGGTGGGCTGCACCGCACTGTCCAGACAATGTCCTCCACAATGGCGGCTGCACTTCAACTGGCTCAATCTCGTAGTCCAATTCCAGTCCCTTTGTCCACCCCCATGCCAGTGGCGACGTCTGACGACGGTGACCACGCTTCACACACCTCAACGTCATGATACTGCACACGTAGCACACAGCAGCAGCAGCCCAAGCGGTCAAGGTCACAGACACCTTCCCCTACGAAGAAAAAAACAACCCCAGAGCGCAAAGGGAAGAGCCCGTCAGGCGTTGCAAAGGCACATGATTCAAGGAGGAAGTACTCAGGGTCACAAGCCTCAGAGCAATCCCCGGCCACAGACTCTGTGGTCCCAAAAACATCTCGCAAAGGCATGCAGACACTCTCCATGCCCACTGTGAAGGTGGGGCCTGGCAAGGCTACACATAGTAAGGTATCCAAGGCTGTTTCACCAACTACCTCTACTCCCATTCCAAGTCCAGTGAAGCAGGGACAGGAGGGCACTGTAGGGGGCACACAGGGTAAAGAGGGGATGGAGGGGCAGAGGCAATGCCAGGCTAAGCGTCCTTCTGGATCCAGCACATCCCCAAAGGGAGGTCCAGCGTGTGCACCTGCGGCAGCCTTGGTGATGAGTGTGCTGTTTGTGTCCACACCACTTCCCATTGATACCAAGACAGGCAAGCCATTTAGAATCCCCAAGAAGTGGAAAGGCACCCCTCCACTATCTCCCTCCCACACTGTGTCCCACGTCGGCCTGAGTCCACCTCCACGTGCCAGTACACCACCTGGTCCAAGCAGCCCTCCAGCGTCCAAGGCCACTGAAAGCTCTTCCTCAGCTGGGCGTCTCACTCCCCAGTCAAGTGGTCCAGCAGTGCCCGACACACAGTCAGCTCCCAGTCAGACTGACAGCCAAGTATGAATGTTGATCAACGTCACAGACCTATCTCTCCCACACCGGTACCTGTGCTGCCCATCGTGACACACCAGACTGTGTTGCTGACCATGGCGGAGTTTGGTGACACACATTCCCTGTGCAGCTTCTCATTGACTCTGTCAGCACCTTGGACTGGCCACTGGCCTTGCAGTTTGCCCCCTGCCTGTGCAGCTTCTCATTAACTCTGTCAGCACCTTGGACTGGCCACTGGCCTTGCAGTTTGCCCCCTGCCTGTGCAGCTTCTCATTGACTCTGTCAGCACCTTGGACTGGCCACTGGCCTTGCAGTTTGCCCCCTGCCTGTGCAGCTTCTCATTGACTCTGTCAGCACCTTGGACTCGCCACTGGCCTTGCAGTTTGCCCCCTGCCTGTGCAGCTTCTCATTGACTCTGTCAGCACCTTGGACTGGTCACTGGCCTTGCAGTTTGCCCCCTGCCTGTGCAGCTTCTCATTGACTCTGTCAGCACATTGGACTGGCCACTGGCCTTGCAGTTTGCCCCCTGCCTGTGCAGCTTCTCATTGACTCTGTCAGCACCTTGGACTGGCCACTGGCCTTGCAGTTTGCCCCCTGCCTGTGCAGCTTCTCATGTTCACGCTCTGCATCTTGTGCCTTGGTCTTGTCTGAAATTGTTGCCTATCAGTGCTATTTGTGAATAAAAACAGTTGCTCATGTTGTCAGTTGTGTCATTGTCCTTACTGAATAAGGCTTTTCCTGTATGTCTAACATTTACTGGGCCACATGCTCTGTGTGCCACTTCAACTGTGCCACTGGCTTGTTTAACTTATCATTTTTTACAGGGGTGACGGGGACTTCAGTTCTTCATGACTCGGATACTTGTGGGGTCAGTGATGTTGTTTTCGGTGACATACCAGACTCATGTTCCTTCCTTGTTGCTGTTGGCTATGTTTTACTGCATCCTGGTATGTGGGCACTGCAAACACATAGAGAGGTCATATACACGGGATTGCAGGCAGGCTGACCAGGCTCAACATGTATGTGCGTTCTTGCTTTCATGTATGCCTAGCAGTGTAGATGTGTAGTCATGTTGTGATGGGCAGTCATCCTAGTCACAACGGTTACTTACAAGGTGTGCATTTGGGTGGTCAAGGGTTGTACGGTGTGTTGGTTGTGGCTTTGTCGTGTGTGTTGATGTGTGTGTTAATGGCGTGTGACTCATGGCTGTGTGGGACTGTTGTGTGTTTGTGTGCACACACTGCTTGTTGTGCATTCAGTGCTGTGGGTGTATGTTGCCTTGTGCTGTCCTAGTGTACATCCCCTGATGTACTGCTGTGTTTGCTATGTGCTTTGTGGTGTTGTGCATCTGTTGTGTGTTTGATGTGTCTGTGTTGTTCTGTGATGGTGCACTTCTTGTCTGTGTTGTGGTATGTAGCCTATGCATTTTTCCTGACTGATGAGGTGGTGCACTCCTGTTGTGTGTGTGCTCCCATTGCCTTCCCCTAGTTTGGCTGCACAGGTGATGTGTGTTATTTTTGTGGTTCTGTATGTGTTTCTGTTTTGAATTGTGTTTGCCATTTTTGTTTTGGTGCAGACGTTGGTACTGGCATCCCTGTGTGTGTGTGATGTTTGTGGATGCCCCCAGGGGTTTGATTGTTTGTCTGTATCTTGTCTGGACATTATGTAGGCCCTTCTGTGTGTCTGGCATTGGGGTTGTGTGCTGCAGATATGAGGGGGTATGTTTGGGGACTCCTACTTGTGTTTGACAGTCATTGAGTGTGCCAATGTGCCCTGTGTGTTGTGGTGCTGGCATACTCATGTGTACTTGCTGTTCACTGTTTGACTTGAGGTCCTTCCTTTCATCCCTGTCCCTATACATGGGTTACCTTGCCTTCTCCCTGAGTTGTTGCACTGAGGTGACTGTTGTTTGACTTCACTCACTGTGCCAGCCATGTGCTTGGATGGGGTGTGGATGTTGTTCTAGGTTCCTTGTCCTGCATGTGTCTGTTCACCTGGTTGTTGGTTGTCTCCTTGCCCTCCCATTTGTGTGCACATCATTTTTGCTTTCCTCTATGTTGTGCTCCATTGCTGGTGGCATGTTGTCTGTGTATGTGGCTGTGTGTCGGTGTGGGGTATGTCTGTGTGAGTTGGCAGGGTGTGTGTCCAGTAGTCTGTATGTTCCTTGTGTGTGTGGATGTTAATTTTGTGCTTGTATTCAGCTTTCTTGCCATGTATGTGGTGTTGTGGTGTGTGTGTGTTGCCCTGGGCCTGTGCCTCTGTGCTGTGTGTTAATCTACACCCAATGCTGCTGTGTCTGTCTCCCTAGGTGTTAGTTGTGTGCTGCTGGGTGTGGATTTAGCTCGCTTGGTGTTGGGCATGGGGGTGCACGGGGGGATTGGCATGTTTCTTGCTGTGTGCGGCGGAGCTGTGGGTGGTGGGTGGTGGCCTGTGGTCTTTCTGGCCTGACCGTTGCTGTACATGCATTCTGCTTTGTGCGATGGATTTCCCGCATACTCACCGCTGCGGTGTCGTCAGCAACACATTACATTATGTTCGCGGTAATTTGGTGGGCTTGATGCAGGGTGTGAATTGGTGCCAGATGAGACATGTGTGGGTACACTGAAGGATGTGTTCCTGTCCACACCAGTGTGTCTGGTGTGGCCAGGTGCCCTGTTTCAGCCCGTGGAATTTGTGTTCTGTTTTGTGTTGTATTGTGTTTTTTTTACGTACCTGCGGCGGCGTCCGCGGCGGGCGATGTTTACCTGGTGATGTATCACATACAGCACCGGGAGGACGTGTAGTGCTGGATCCATGGCGTTCGGCTCCGGGTGGAGGGCTCCGGAAGTCTCGTTTCACGCTCCGCTGTCGAGGTTCCGCCGTGTCTGGAAGGGCGGTTTCTCCCCTGCGGTTCGACTGGTTGTTAGGCGCATCCTAATTTGTTGAGCGGACGGGACGTCATTCCGCACGGCGGTGAGTCTCCATTGGCTACCACCGGCGCGGTGGCGGGCGCAATTTCATGGCGGTCGGCGTTGCACCGCGGAGGTCGGGAAATGGGGCATATTTGCCCTTCATAATATGGCGGCCGTGAGGACCGCTGCTGGCGGGCGGTAAAAGGCATTTTTCTGCACCGCCGGCACCGCGGTACTGACACCGACCGCCATCGTAATCGGCCCCTAAATGCTAAACATTAAACTGAGTACCACATGTTGCTAAAAACATTTCTAAAAGCATATTAAAACAAGTTTAAAATAAACTGTTGAATGCAATAGGTACTGTACATTTTAAAGCATTTTTTCATTCTAAGCATATATTGGAAATAAATGCAACATGAATGAATAAACAGAAATATATACATATGATGAAATGGTTGACAAGTTTTCAAAAATCAAAGCCATTGCATATCATGGTATTAAATGAAATTTTAGACAAATAAGGTGACAATGTGTCCCTTGAAGTATTCAAAGAAGTCCGTTTTATAAGAATAGTTCTACTGTAAGCAGATTGTTTTGCCGTGTATTTTCAAAAAAAATAAAAAAATAAAAAGTTCAATTTTAGGAAGAGTTCCAAGTTTTGAAAATATGAAGGCCAAATTCATTGCGTCCCTGGTACACTGTGAGCCGAATCAAAGTCAGTGTATGGGTCTGGTGTAAACATGAAATCATCTATTTCTGTAGACAAAATATCGTCTACCGAAGTTGGTGACATTTGGAACACCTCGTTCAGAAGGTTAATCGCACAGAGATGAGAAGCATCGCCTTCAGCATAGGATGCCGCAGCAATGTTCGCGTCCGTTGTTACCTGTGTGCCTGTTGATCCATCTCTTACCTCAGCAGCAGCAGGAAGCGTCTGTGAGATCTCAATGAATGCCGTCATCAGGATTGGTAGCCTTTGGGGACAACACAGAGCATGGGCCGTTATCGGGTCCAGCGGAGTATCGATATCCGTTGGCATGACTGATGGGAGTGTTAGACAGGTGTCTAGCACGCATTCTTCTCCGCAAAGCAGGCAGCGTAGAACAGGTAAGATACAATCTTGCCAGATTGGTCTGAATGACAGAAACCATGTTGTATTAAGTTCCCGTAGACGAGGTATGCCCAAAAGTTGTAGTCTGCGCTCACGGCACTTCCGTTCTAGGAGAGCTTTCTCCACATCGCTCGGAGTGATGTTGGTGGATAGGCTTGCCATAGCGTAGTAGTAGGAATAGAAATAGGATTCCTGCAACAAGTGCTAGAATTAATGGCACACCACCACACACCGAATGTGCGAAGTTTGGGATGATTCCGAGGACTGCCTGGAAGGGTGCTAACAGTCCCGAACAGATGGTCTTAAATACATGCACAATACCGCTCATATCAGACATGTTAAAGATACGTCCCATCATTTCTGCGAAATGTATAGGGCAGTTTGTACGAATTAAAGCCTGTATCTCAGCCGAAGTCCTTGCAATTTGTAAATCATAGATTTCTTTGGCCGAGGTCAAAGGCACGGTCTGTTGCAAAAGCATGGCTTTCATTCTGCTTAAAGTATCAAAACGTATAAAAGAAACATTCAATGAAGGCCATAGAGGCGACTCCCTGACTGTGTCTATTGGGGGGAACAAAACTTGCATACAGCAAGTGACCCTGGAGTCGACCGTTACCAGATATGGGATGCCTGGCAACATGCCACAGCAACTCTGATCATTCAACATAAGGTAACTCCCGTTAGAAAGTTGGCCAAACGTTGGATTAATCACAGTAGCTGGTGTACCCTGCTGGTGGCAGGACAAATTTGCCACAGAACCATTACAAGCCCCGTGTAAAGAAATGTCCTGACATATGAGTGAACCGCTTAGTGCATTTTCACAGTGTGTACCGCTTAGAAACACTTCACGATCCCCACTCCAACATCTATATTCGTAAGGTAAATCCCAGGATGTCTTAATGTATTCTTTACCCAACCTTTCATATTTGCCTACTTGCATTTGTTTGAGGCAATACTGAAACTGAAAAGTAGTGACAGGCAGAGTGATTTTGCCATGAATAAGCCATTCTGTAGCTGGTTTTTCTGCCACTGTGAATGGTAATTTTTCCAGTTTTTCAATGCTCAGCACTGTATACTTTGCTCCCCTTTGTGCCAGTTCGATCTGTTTATCAGTCAGATTGTATTCTGCAAACAGAGCCGACGTGTTGATAAAACGCCAAGGCACATAGCCCGCACGCAAAGATTGCAGTGTCCAGCTTATTAACATAATAGAACGTAACTGAGATTGGCCTTGTTGTAACATGGCTAAATCTTGTTCCAGTATGTCAATAGCAGAGGATACAATGTTGTCCAATGAATAACTTCTGGATGACAAAGTTGTTAACCCATTGTCAACCACAGCGAGAGATTTCTCTAAGTTAATACGATCAAGTTCACGTATTCTTTCTGCGGCCTCTGCCTGTGAGACCTTCCATACTTCATTATAAGCAGCATAGATGCCGGCATATATAAAACGTTTTTGGCGCGGTTTTCTTGGCCCTAGCAAGAATTCCCTAAGGTCTGCGTCTTCTTTAAGTAAAGATAAGTGTTGTTTCACATCCTCAAGTGTAGATTTTTGTAGCCAGTCGAGGCACAATTTACCTACACTGTATGTTGTTACTACCCCCGGATGTTGTCTTTGAACGTATCGTGGGTCTGGCCTATGGATAGTAAAGCCCTGTCTTCTATTCAGGAATCTTTCATGTTTGTGTCTGTGGGCCAGAGTAACCATTTTTTCCAATCAGGATCTGTTCTGTTGGTTTGTAGTATTGTGTCAACTGTAACCGCTGCCTGTGTAGTGTTATTACTTGCAGGTGTTGGTACAGAAGGTGTTTTCATGTCTTTGATCTTGGCTAAACCAAGGCAAGACGTTTGTTGCACAGTGTCATTCAAAAACATTATTTGCTGAGGGATGATACATGCTCTAAACAAAGCTTCTATCCCCTGTACTTGCCAATCTTTAGAACCCCAGACAGTTTTTGTGTCTATTGTGTCTTTCCAAAATTCAAATCCATGTCTAGACAGTTGGGTAATAAAGGCTGCAGAATAAATCTGTTTTGTATTAGTTAACATAATTTTCTGTCCTGTTTTGTTTACATTTTTATAGTAAAATGTTTCTGGATCAGACGTATTGTACCCTGAAAAATAGGGAAACTTTTTAGCAAATGTTTTTGAACTACCTTTTGGTGGTGTAGGACAATGTTCCCATTGGTTAAACATAAACACATTTCTAGGTGTTGCAGATTTATGCAAGAAATGATGACCATAGTGGTTATAACAATAAAGCTGTTCATAGTCTGATGAACCCTCTAAGTATTCATTTTTAGAGAACGCAGCAGACCTTTCTAGATCAGACATCATATCATTTACAGTCTCAAAGTCCCAATCATCAGAATAGGTACTGGACGAAATAAAATCACTTAGTGAAATTTTAAATAAATGTGGAATGTTCAAAAGTTCCGTAGGGCCGAAGATATCGAAATCGGTTTTGTCCCACACTATACCATCCTGTATAGGAACGGCTGTGATGTTTACTGCTGACAAGTCTCTTGCTTCACGATGGGATGATTTGTGTGGTTTCAAAAGTAAGTTCACATTTTTACTTTCAATGTCCAAACGGATGTATCTGCCATTTATAAGCACACTGATAGTCATAACTAAAGCTAGCCAAAGCAGAAAGAAAAATATTCCAGTAATAATCCATAGTTCATTCCATGGTGAAACCAGATAAGTCTTTTTCAGAAAATAAAAAAAGTCTTGTACTTGCTGTTTGAAAGTTTTTTGATACTGGCGTCGTTTCAGGTTCACTCGGATCCTCAGAAAACGTATCAAAGTTAATGAAGTAGCCAGAAGCAGTTCTGTCAATTGTTGGAATTGCATCAGGATTTGTTGAAATCGCTGGAACCAGTTGATCACTTGTTACGTTGGTGTAGACAGGTGTATTTGGACGAACTGTTACTTGAGTTTCAAGAGGGATGAGTTCCATAGCATTGTTGCTTAGTCCTTCATCTGTTACTGCTGAATTCCCGATGGTTATGAGTCTTTCAGTCTGAACCTCTTGGTTAGTAGCGAGAGGAGTGCATCTGCTACTAGGTCGGAGTCCACGAGGCCTACTATTTAGTATTGGCCACATACTGTGGTTTGATGAGGTCGATTGACACAAATCTTTTCTCCTTTTTTCCAGCAAGGGGCGGCAGAAGTACTGTTCTTGTTCCGTGAATGGCTAGGACAGGTACTGGTTGTCTGTAAGAAGGTCCAAATTCCTTCTTGTCCGCAATCTTCTCTCTGACTAGATCCCCAACTTTTGGGATCCAGACAGGCCTTGCTGGGACTGCCGGTTTTTCCCCAGTGGTCGTTGGCTTCAGGAACACGTTGCTTTGTTTCGATCTTAGTTCATTTAGATCCTGTAAAACAGCCAAACGATCTTTGATATCAAAGGGTTTATTTTCCACCACTGTGCCTTTACATTCGAGATCAGGAACCCACATTCTTGTCCCAAATAGGACCTCATATGGAGTGACCCCCCTAGAGAACTTCTTGGCAAATTATTTAATGAGCGTTGGACCCCATAAAGATGTTTGACCCACCCATCACCCGAACCTAATACTCTAGCTGTTATAGACTGCTTTATGTCCCGGTTTTTCCTTCCCACAACAGAATTTCCCTCAGGATGAAATGGAGAGGAGTACCGCAATGCAACGCCCAAACTGGCCATGGCTTCTTTGTAAGCCCGAGAGCTAAACGCAGGGCCCTGGTCAGAATGTAGTGTGCCAATTGCGTATGTGCCGATAAAGACTCGCAAATCTTTTATAACAGTTCGAGCGTCAGCCGAGCGCTGAGGCCATATCCATAGGAACCTTGACTTAGTATTTGTGGGATTGCATTTGTCCATAAGGACGCCTGCGCGTAGATAGTCTAATGCTGTCTAACAATGGTGTCTGTACTGGGCAGGCTACTTCGTAGCATGGTGTCTGGTGGCGTTCTGCATCACGCTGTTTATTGCAGTCTATGCAGTCATCAATGAAGATGTGAATCTGTGTATTCATTCCAGGCCACCAGTACATCTCTTGTAACTTCAATATTGTTTTAGAGATCCCTTGATGTGACAGACCCTCCCCCAGATGTGCTTCATAAATCAAAGCTGCTCTACGTTCCATGTTTGGAATTACCCTATCCCCCACTCCAGGGATTCGAGCAAAAGGAACGTTGTTCGCATCAATTACATAAGAGTACTTGAGTGGAAACTTTTTTGGTAACGCTGCACCACTGCCTTTGCTTGAAGCATTGACAGCCAACAATATCTCACTGTCTATTCTCGTTTTCGAACGAGTGATCGCAGCTACGGAAGCCGTCTGAACAGCCCCCTTTGCGGCTTCGTCAGCCAATGAATTCCCTGCAACGTGAACGCCATCACGTTGATGACTCAGTGTGTGTATCACGTGAGCCTTTGGTAGTTCGTTTTTTAACTGAACTACTTGTTCCCAAAGCGTTTTATGCTTTATTGTGCCACCTTTTGCATCTTTGAACCCATTTTCAAGCCAATTTCGTATATATTCATTATACGACTGAACACAGTAAAAAGAATTGCACACTATTAGTGTGGGGAATTCGCAATCTGTACTTTCAAATGCCAGTTTGAATGCTTGTAGTTCAGCTCGCTGAGCTGTACAATCTCCTAGAGATTGAGTTTTAGTGGCCATTGGTCTGAAGTTACCATCTTGCATGCGACCTTTAACGATTGCGCACGCCGCACTGTAAGCTTGCTTACTTCCTGTAGCGGGTTGTGCTGATCCGTCAGTGTAAATTATAAATTCGTACTGATCGAGAGGCAGAATTTCAGTGGGCAGAGGACATTCATGTTCATATTGCAGGAACGCTTTTGTTTTTAAATCAGGATCAAAAACATATTCAACATCTGTTGCAGCAAGAGAATTAACCCATTGTATCCATCTAGGATGTAAAGCTTTTGCATTCAGAATGCTCGCTTTAGTAACCGCCTCTAAGGCCGGTACTGGGATTACGACAATAATGCGTTTCCCTTGGGCTAGAGCTCTTTCTTTTGCTACTGCAGTTTGAACTGCTGTCAGTATTTTTTCTGTTGAAGTGAAGCGCAATTCTGCTTGTGTATACAAATGTGATTTGTATGCTATTGGTACTTTTTCACCCTCATTAAATGTTAAGTAGGTGAATCCGCATTGACCCAAAATTATTCGGATCACTAAATTGCGTTGACTTACGCGTGTTTGTAAGTGACTTGTTGCTAACATGTTAGCTTGGAGTGAACGCAAGATTTCTGTGTGTTCCTGTGTCCAATGTTTGATTGAAAAATCAGGTTTGAATAATTCGTAGAGAGGTTTAACCCTTTCTGCGTAATTTAGAATGTATGTTCTTCCAAAATTTAGGAAACCCAAGATGGATTGTAAATTTTTCAGCGTTTTTGGAGGTTGGAGCAGCGCACACTTTTCTAAAAAGTTAGCTGCCAGGCTCTTGCCTTCACTTGAAAGCTCATATCCCAGAAAAAGGACATTGAGATGGGCAATTCTGGATTTTTTAAAGTTGAATTTATAGCCCTCAGAGGGAAGCCCAATATAATGGTACTCACCCTGTTCAAGTGCCTATCTAGGTCATTGTCTGTCAGATAGATGTCATCGACATATGACAATGCCTCATTATCATAAATTTGTAGTAACTCTGTTACCCTCGCTGAGAATAACCCTGGGCTGTTCTTGAACCCTTGTGGGAGCCGACAAAATTGACGCTGAGTCCCCATTATTGAGAAAGCTGTTAAGTACCTGCTTTCAGGTGCTATGTTTTGACAAAAGAAACCATTTGAAATGTCCAATGTGGTTTTATATTTTTTATGCACAATGTTATTCATTAATGCTGTACTATGTGCATTTTGTACTGCAAATGTTTTAGAACAAGTGTTCAAGTGTCTGTAATCCAAAACTAGACGATATGTATTGTCTGGTTTGGATACAGGAAACAAAGGATTGTTCATTGAGGAGGTGCATGTTTCAATCACCCCTTGGTATTCAAGTTGATCTAAGATCTCCCTGACCTGTTTTTTAGCTTCTTGCTTTATTGGGTACTGCCTTTGTGCAGTAGGTTCATTTTTAGATGTATTTTGTGGTGAGGTGAGTCCTCATCCCATCCTACATGATTTTTATATAATGCTGGGGCCTGGGCAACTGCCCATTTCCTGGCATAAGTATATTTTAGGTGAATTGGAATATGGTTGGAGAAGGCAGGCATAATAATGTCCTCACCATGTGGGCACTCCCTGACAAATTGTGGTGGCCAGTCTGTTTCTGCTAGAAGTATATCATAACCCCTTGAAAGTTTTTCCCAAAAGAGTGTTTTCACCTTTCTTGGTATGTCTCCCTCCATTTGGAGTGTTATTTCATATAACTTTTGTGGAGTACTAACCCTGGTGTCTACAGTCTCTACTGTGATGTACTCATTCAAGTCCACTATCTCCAGAAGTTCCTTCAGGTTCTGGCGAGCTATTGTGACTTCTGCTGCACTGTCCAGCATTGTCTGAGCCCATTCTCCGTTCTTGAGCTGTGTTCTCAGTATCCTCGGCATGTCTGATCTTCAGACCTGCTACCTTCTTTTTTGAGAATTGAGGTTTTGATTTATTTTTCTGAACGTGTTTGTCGTCTTTGGATTTCACGCGTTCTTCTCTATGTTCTGACCGTCCTCTTCTTTCCGATGTCTGTGACGATATCTGAAAGGTACGAGAGGAACGTGTATCAGTATCTTGATACCTGTCAGGCTTTCTAAAATTATCCCTATTCCTCAGGTTATACCTCCTTTCAGAGGGCTCCTTTTGAGGAGACCTACCTCGGGATTGAGAACGTTTCTCGTTTGAATTTTGTTTATTAGTTTCCCACTTCTTTTTAGAAGATGTAGGAGTTTGCTTAATAGAGTCCTTCTCAGGACTTTCAGATAGTTTTGGCTTCAATGGTTTTCCACCCAAACTATCTCTGCCTAATTCTGCATAAGATTGTTCTATTATTCTGGGTAGTTCAGTTTGATGTTCTGTAACATCAAATTCCCTTAAGCGTTGGCGGATCGCCACTGATGCTGCCTCCCCTTTAATATTAGATAATATTATTGTTGAGACCTGGTCGAAGTTTTTCAGTAATTTCATACCTAAATTCAGAGCAGGCTCTGCCCCGTATTCGATTTGAATTTGTTTCAGGACATCTGGTATTACTGCAATTGACGGAACACCATGTGTTTTAGTATAGATGGCAGCAAAGACTGCGCCCCAAGTGGTGCAATCTTCCAGTTGTGGTGTGATCCCCATTGGTAAACAGATTGTTAGGATTCTGTGTTTCTCATAAGGGCTAGTATTTGGAAATACTGCTTCAATTTGAGTAATTTTTCGAGCTATCCAGAATGGAATTTGCTCACGTTTTGTGGGCATTTTACCCATGACTGCGTATAAAGTCTGTGGAGTAATTTCTAGTGTATTCCCCTGTTGAGGGGTTTGATTTGGAATGGTCAATGGTGGTTGGACTGTGAAAGTCCGCATGACATATTGGACTAATTGTCTGTAAATTTTTATTAACTCTTGTAGTTGAGTAAGTAATTCCTCGTCTGACATTATATCGAGGTCAGGATGAGGAGTGTAGCCGGCTAGAATCGGCCATGTTGCTCCTGGTCTACCTAGTGGACCGAGCCTGGTAATGTTTCTGTGATGTTTTAGGGCGCCTTTAAACCAGAGCTGATGCTCCTGGTATGTGAGTGGAATTTCAATATCCTCGAAAGGAATATATTCCTCTGGTGGTTCATCTTCTTTGTAGAAATGAAACAGTCTTGTTACGGAATTTGATTCAGGAAATACTATCCATGAATAGAATACCTCTGTCTGAAAGGATTCGTGTGCCTCTATCACGAAAACTGCTCTACCCCCTCTTGGTGGTAGGCCGTGTTTTATAAGTTTTAGAGTGATGGCTCTTCTTAAGTTTGGAGCGATGTCTATAACACCCTCCTCGGTTTCATTTAAACCGGTAAAGTTAAAAGCTGTTACGACTGGTTGAGCCGCAGCTACACCGTTCCCGGTGTTATCGTCCCCGTGATTGGACATTTGTTTTTTGAAAAATGTAGTACAAGTTTCAAGGAAACAAAAGATAAGGTGCACAATATTTTGGAACACTGTATCCTTCAACGTTGAACAAACCAAAATAGCTAATATATATATGGTTTTTTGTCCTATTTAGCTTTGGCGGATATTTAACCCTACCCACTCCAGACGTCTTATGGAGTATGTGAGTAGGGGTCTCTGAGAGAAAAGCACGACTGAGTTACTCAGTATCTAGCGTTAAATTAGTGCCTTACCAAACAGTTGGGTGCCATGTAGTGTAGTTCCTATTTCCCTAATAGGCTCTGCGCTTTGGAATAATATACCCTATAGGTTTGACTTAGGACTGAGGTCGGTATGTCCCTATCGAGTATATTAAACTTAATTACTTTGTGCCAGCTAGCTCAGAGGCCACTAGAAACTCCTTGAAAACAAGAAGGGAGTAGTTTCTGGCAACCGCATAAACATGACAACTTTGTTTCCCTTTTAGAATCGGAACACTTCTCAGAATCGTGGAAACAATAGATAACAGTTTCACTCAGCTAATCGTGCATGCTTAGTTGCCTCAGAGTTACACAGAAAGAATAGACGGGCGTTTCAATAAAAAGTTTTTATTGAACAGTCTTGTTTCTCGTGTAAGAGATATGAGCTGTTATGATCACAAGACAGTATGCAAGATATATAATGTACAGCGTAAGCAGTAGAAATAAATAATACTGCGCTAGCATTATCTTTTAGCATATATTCACGTACATAAATAACATGAGCTAAAAATGCGAGTACTCATACGATGCTACTCTAAGCTAGTTCTACCCCAATGTACCTAACCTAGTCTAGGTGTAGGGAAAGGTAAGAAGTAGGTGGAGTATTCTCTAGTATGGTATATTAAGAGTATGTTAAGTCTAGTATGCCAAGAGTCCCTCTAGGTTCAAGTCAACTCCATACCTTGAGAATGAGAGAGGTGGGAATCTCCTGCCGGATCTCAAACTCTAACACCCCGCGAAGGGAGTCAGAACACTGGAAGCTGGATTCTTCTGCGAGCAGGGATGACAGCGTCTTCTCAGTGCGTCAGGCCGGGATACGGGCTCCTCTGAAGTCGAGGTCTCCTCTAACTTGCTTGGGCAAGGGAAGGTATATTTATACCTGGTAGGTGCCTTGGAATGTTAGCATTGACGTGAAGTCAGACAGAGGAAGACGTCAGGAATGAACCCTTAAGGTATAGCGGTTCATGCATAATAGATGAGTTCTTGGAGAAATCAATAATCCTGTGCTAGGGGAACTCCCGAGAGCTTAAGGGTCTGGTTTCTAAGAACTCGTTGTGACGTTAGGGTGGACGGATGTCGGTGACCATGCCTGTATTTGGAGTGCACGGCTAATGCCAAAATAAGGACTGGGATTCTATGCCTATATAAGGGCAATGCGAATTGTGCCTATATAAGGACATGTTTCAGGAAAACCTATATACGCACACCTAAAGCGGAATACAACAGTTTGAGCAGTTCCTATTCTTTTCATATACACTGTGCGATTTCTCAACTTTTTAAAAGCCATTTAGGCCGCTTTTGATCAAGTTCGGACTCCACCAGCTATGTATAGTAATTACTTTTGGTGGTAAAAACACTGGAAATCTCCTATTAAAGTCACTTCCTCCGAGACGCACAAGCGATAGTGCACTGGTTAATTTCCCGAAGTAACTGGCGGGCTAATTGTGAGAAGTTAATATCACAAATGCAAACACAGATGTGATATTAGTCTCTTAAGAGTACTACGGCATATGTCACAAGAGAGCAAATGGCGTTCAAGTTCACTCCAGGCAGTCAGGTCCACTCAACTGGGAGGCAGGCAGTCTTACTATTGGTCTACCACCACTGTGCATATAAAGTCCCTGCCGGATTTTGAGATTTCGGATGAAAAGGCAGAAGAATGTCTCACCTCTTCTATGCCGTCTCCTCAGGATCCTCCAGACCTGTAGACTGCTACCAGCTTATGATCACCTCTTTATGGTAGAAATTTCGTAGGCGCCGTAGATCTGTATCCGCCCTTGACACTGGCACTGGGCACGGGCGGGGCCTTCTGGGTACAACCCCGCAAGCCGCACCCGGCACTATCCGGGCCGCTTCCGCGGGGTACTCAGGGCACACGATCCCACCGCCAGCTACGGCTGTGACTCCCGTGTCCATTTGAGGTTTTTTTTAGCATATCCAATAACGCTCTGCGCCTAAGGACTGAAGGACGGAAATGGAGCTCGAGCAGCATGCCAGCAGCCGATACCAGCTGCTCAGCAGTGGCAGTGGGGATGAGCAAACCAAGGCCGGAAACTGCTGCGGTGGCGTACACCGAGACTGCACGATTCGCAGTCATCCACCAGCCTCCCACCTCCGACCTCGGCTCCAGGCACAGCTCGGCACGGCTTCGGTAGAGAGAGCAAAGACCAAAGCTGTAGACTGCTATGGCAGCGTTCTCTAGACACAGCTCTGGCGTTGTCAGTATTCGCTGTTGGTGCTGTCTCTGCCGCTACTACCCGCTATGTAGGATATTATGGGATTTATATTTTAGAGGAAGGAATATCTGTCATCGTTGTAACGGAGTAACCCGTCCACCGAAATCTAAATCAGGTCCTAAGTTCTCCCACACCCCAAAAAACAAACAAACAAACACACACACACACCACATACACTCTGTATCTCTGCCGTTTTCATGCAGTGATCATACAGCATACAGGCTCTCAGAAACACGGAGATATATATTTAAATGTCTCCTCTTTTCAGCCACTTCCAGTCTCTAATTAAGAACATTCTGTTCTCCCAATATAAATGTTGTGCGTTTAAGAAGAATTTAAACTGTTCCGTGTCAGAGACGTGTCTACTGTACGTGGATATATGCCATCATGGGAGTCAACCTGTTTCCTGGCCGCAGACAGATGTGGAACAGCTGCATAATATCCATCAACCTCCTTCAGTTTCTCTGCGCAATCTGATGGATTAAGGTTGCACAGCGATACCAAAGGGGATGATGGACGGAGCGTTTGAGCAAATCAAACACTCACCCCCAGTCAACTGAACTGGGTTTAATCCATCACCATTCTTTAGCTCACTCCACCACCCCAGTTCAGACATGGCCATATGCAAATCAGTCTGACCCTGTGCCTCATGGGAACAGTCCAGCCCGAACTGCCAAGCCATGTCTTCCCTGGACCGGAAACAAGCATCCTGGGACCGGTTTCTGGCTATTCAGCTGTCATCAGCCAGGCTAGCTTGAATCCAGTGGCAAAGTGAGCAAGGGACCCATGTCTGGGCATACCCTGCCAACTTAGGGCGAACAAAGCAATACCAAAGGGGATGATGGACGGAGCGTTTGAGCAAATCAAACACTCACCCCCAGTCAACTGATCTGGGTTTAATCCATCACCATTCTTTAGCTCACTCCACCACCCCAGTTCAGACATGGCCATATGCAAATCAGTCTGACCCTGTGCCTCATGCGAACAGTCCAGCCCGAACTGCCAAGCCATGTCTTCCCTGGACCGGAAACAAGCATCCTGGGACCGGTTTCTGGCTATTCAGCCCCTTTGGTATCGCTTTGTTCATCCTAAGTTGGCAGGGTATGCCCAGACGTGGGTCCCTTGCTCACTTTGCCACTGGATTCAAGATAGCCTGGCTGATGAGGGTTATGAATGTCATACAACCAAGAAACTAATACATTGCTTTGCAGTAAAAATTCATGTTCACTCTTCAGTGTTGTCTCTGAGCTGTAAGTGTGCAAACATAAACATTTTGTAAACACTGCATGTTTAATGATGAGTAAAAGGACCACTGAAATATAAAACAGGTAACCCACAAACATACTTTTTGGCGCCTGCGCCCTGCGGCATTTATTGATTATGGAGCTATAAACATACTCCCTTCCTTTAAGACTGTTTCCAGAATGTATGTGCTTTTAAGAATTACCGTTCGCCTTTGTGTCATATTTAGTTATTTGTTGCTTACCTGTTTCATAAGTGAGTTGTTCATCCAGCGAACACTTTACTTTTCACTTTTTGTTTTACCTGCCGAACATGCTGATAGACTTCCACCATGTTTCACTTTTAGAGGCATGATGTAGCGTGTCACTTGCCAGAGCGCATCCATGCTGTCACACATTCAATGCACATGTTTTCATAATGGCGCTCATGAATTACTAGAGGACACAGTGCCTCGCGCTGATATGATAACCATTAAACAGCTAGTGCTAGAAACGGCCGAATACGCAGGCAGCGCTGCAAAATGAGCTGAAAATATTGTTCGCATTTAAATACACACATTTGAATATTCTACTTCCGGGTGCCTTTGTGATCAATGAAACATTCATTAATCTTGCTTTAATATGTTGTGTTAAAAATGAAAATAGCGGTATTTTCATCAAGAAGTCATTTATGGAAACACCTTGTGCATGCCATTAATATTGATTGAGACAGCTGTTGGCGACCTATCTCCAAAGACGTTTATTAGCCTTAAATTTGTATTCTGAATTGTTTCCCCTTTTTGTAAGAGGACGTTTTACAAAAGACTCCACATTGCATGTTCAGATGATTGAAATAAACATTAACTCTGTCCTTATCAAAAACTGTGAAATCAAATATCTGGTAAGTCAAACAGAGTGCCAAGGCTTCTGACTGTTTGGGGGAAGGAGTGTCAGCCTATTGTGCTGGCCTTGGTCTCTTCCCTTTTAACACAAACACTTGTCTTAAATACTGTATCGGTGGTAATTCAAAAGTACCCTCTAACGGGGACTGCAGTAATTCACTCCATTCTGGCATGCAGGCCTCTTAACCACACGCACGTGCTCGGCCCTTTAGGATGCGCGAGCCTGCTCTCGTCCATGCGTTAACCCTCGGTCAGATTTGGCGCGGATATTCACAGCATGCTAAGTGGAAACAAAGGGATTCCTCGGTACCAGTGCCCGAGGCTCATGCCCATAAAGAAAGGGAGGACAGGAAATTACCGGGCGGAGAAAGACAGGAGTGTCAGCGTTAGAAACAAAAACAACACTTGAGATAGTTTTGCGAGTCTCTCCTGCTGACGACCGGTTCCAAACCAACGGGACATCTCAACAAGCCCCAGACCCCCCTCTCTTGCACTCACAGGTGTTAGTGAGTGAACAGTCTCAACTACCCTTAGTCTTGTGTTTTTATCCTAACCAAGCACAGTCTCCATGTAGCTGTACTCTCAATGTATTATTGTGCTCGTAGTAGAGTCTTTCACCTGTTGTTCAATATGTGCCAAGGTATACCGTGAGCCTAATCCGTTTGTACATAAAACTCAATTTACACCTGGGTATCCTGCGATCGACGCTTAAACTTGCTCAAGCCTTTTATCGATGTGTACACGACCAAAGTGGCTATTAGGATCCTTAACTTACCAAACATACCCTTTAAACAATACTGCAAATGTCAAAGACAGTGGTGGCTGGGTGAGACCGGCGCACACAAACACGTGTCAACAGTAACAATGAGTTAAACAGTACATTAAAATATATTGTTGGAGACCAAGCCAGGTGCACCAGAGTCAGGAACACTCAACAAAATTATCCTCCAATGGACCAATGTCCATGCAGAAGAGGAGTGATCCCTGAGCACTTCTCCAAAGGAAAACAGTTCCAATCTTCAAGTAAAGATCCTCTACATACTTTATTGCCAGAGTATGACTGTCGCATTCCTGAATAAAAACATCTCCACAAGCTAGCCAACATTTATTTCGTCGCTGGATAAATATTGTCCAATCAGCTGCCTCAAGGCTGATGTAGTTAAATTAACCAACAATGCTACATACGAACACGCTAGTGGTGAGGTCGCGGAGTACTCTCCTGCCCAATATTCAAGAATTTGTTGGTTAGTTTTACTACATCACTCCTGAGGAAGTTGCACACTGAATTAAATGGGTTTTTATACCATTTGATAATCTCGTCTGATTAGCACAGCCAATCATTTATTAAATAATTAATCAACAGCAACATCAGACTATATATGGATTTTGACTTCTGAAATCTGCAAGTGAAGCAAAGCAGCAGTTTGACAGGTACACTAATTATTTCCTTTTTCTAAAGACTTTACGGCCCCTGCGAGTTCAGCTGAGGCCAGCAGGTGTTTAGATGTTTGCAAGCTCGTATTGCATGTCACAAAATGGAACCTGAAACAAAATGGATTCTACATTGCGTTGGTGGTCAAACAGTGGAATATTCTACCTTCAGCTCTGAGATCTCTTCAGTACAGTCTTGCCTTTAGGAAAGCCTTAAAGTCGTGGCTTTTCAGTAACTAACATATCCCCTTTGTATAGCTTCATACACATACCTAGTGCCAGGACACCCTTTGGTTAATCGTCGTGCTTTTTAATTCTTGGCACATTGTGGGCATCCACGCATGAGATGGTGATACATGGCTGTGCAAGACAGAATCTCTTCATGTACCAGAGTAGTACATGTGAATACTTAATAAGAATGACAAAATGATGTTTGTGGACAAAAAGTGTGATTACTGCAAGTGAAAAGTTGGAATTTCAGGACAAAATAGCTTTTTTCATGAAATGATCACTTTTTGTTTTTGTAGGGCTCGATCTCATTTTTCAAAAAGAAAAGTTGTAAGTCTCTCTATCCTGATCGAAAATACTGCTATATGAATCTGTAAAGTCTGTAGCTGTGCTCTCAGTGACCTGAGATTGTGAGTTTTAACAATACCATCCTACTACTTCCAAGAAGATTCTGTCATGTTATGACTGAGAATCTCCTTCGAACGGGCAGGGTGGACAAATTAAGAGTTAACATGTATAAGTGAAGAAAGATTCTATAAAAAATAATCTATCGGGTGAAATTGTATTTCCTGACCTGTCATTCTAATCTATGGCCTAGTGTATTTTTTTGTTTTGTTTAGGTAACTGAAATGTAAAAAAATCACCATTTTGCCACTGTTCTCTCAATTGAGGTCTTGTGAAGGCAAAGATAGGGGGATAAAATGGGATGCGGTGGATGGGTGCCTCCTCACAATAGCTTGCAGGGGGGCCGCACCTTAGAGAAGGGGGGTTAAAAGCATTGAGTCATATACCAGAGTTTCCAAAATAATCAAAATATTCGAGGTTGGAAGTGGTGGGGTAGCTCTGTTATTGCGATAGGTTCTTATATGGTGAAATCTTACATGGAAAACAGGACAAAAGCACAGTGGAATACTGCTAAAATATTTAGAGTTCAGGATCCACACATAGATGCAGAAAATGAAGCGCAGTGGGATAAAATGAAGTATCCAGAACCACATAATTTAGCCAAGAAGGAAGGCAGGGACGTGAGTCCAGGTTTCCCAGTTACTTGCCCATCTGTGTCTCTTTTCCTCTTTTATTTTTTTCAGTTTTAAATACATTTACTAATATATTAACATTATGTTTCACAAACAAAAACAAATCTCTATAAAAGTGTGTTAAAAATGAAAACCCAGTTAAATAACTAAGCTGTCATATCTCTCAAAATGCAATAACCTTGCTATCAATCCAGATTCGACAGAAGCGTTGAGAGCTTCCACACTTCTCCATACCCAGAGGCAGGCTTACACTATTACTGTGTAGATTTGAAGTAAACCTGCGGAAGGGGAAAAGAGGCAGGGACAATATGGCTATAGTGTACTATGGCTTTGTCCATTAACTTCTGATGTTATAGATGATATACCTGTTGAAAGTCTGTATTTTCCACTCTCCATAATGAAAGGAAATTCAGTTTTTCTCCTTCTCTGTTAGAGTTTTTTTTTTTTTTTTAAATATATCTTTACTGGCATTTGGAACCAACATGACAAAAATGGCATGGACATTCTCAGAATTATACAATAAGGATCAACAGAGACTCATGAACACGAAGATGAGTGGGGCAGGTACAGGCTATACATATGCATTATACTAGTCATTGAGAGCCAAATACCATCATCATTAATTTCCCCTTGCCGACTCCTGTCCCCGTGCGGCATTATTCCTTGGTCCATATCTCTAAAATGTCCAAAAACAATCCCGTGATGTATAAAACAAACTTCCACCCCCGCAACTAAACGAACCCCCCCAGCCATGTCCGGTTGTGTGTCCCTTTAGTTTAAACCATTCTCTCTGCCTTTTATCCGCATCAGTGTGCTGTCTAATATTCCTAGGATGAGTGTTCTCCCGTTTCTCCTAATCGCCCTCTGGCCTGCTCCCTGCCTGTTCACTCTTGGTGTCCTCGTTTCGGGGTACAGTACATGTCTCCTTACTCTGCAACTCCCCCAACATTGCCCTCCATGCCTGTAAGTCATCCTCCAGCTTTTCATCGCGTCTGGTCTGCTGCATTCGAACCACCTCGGCTGTCGCCCACTCATTCATGTCTCGTACCCATTGCGTCATTCGAGGCGGTCTGTGGCTCAACCACGAGATAGCTATCCGACGTTTCGCTAACACCAATCCCAAAAGGACCAATTTCCTGCTGAGATTCTTGTTTTTAGGTCAGGGCAGCAAACCGAGCAATACCACCCGAATCTCCTGTAATATCTCCCACCCCGTCGCCTCCCGCAGCGCAGCCCAGACATCAGTCCAGTATTCCTTCTCTGTTAGAGTTGATCTTGTAACTACGAACATGTGTTTGTTTGCTAAAGTGATAATATGTGCAATATTATGCAATATGTTTTCATAGTTCTGCTTCCATTCAATGTAACAGAATGAGAACTCCAATTTAAAAATCGTGTATTAATATTGTATGATTCTCTTCCAGGGATCCTCATCAATAGTAATAAGCACTGAATAGTCCTGCCCATGAGCGGGAACCCTGGAGCACTTATAAAATACATTTATGTACATACATACATCAATCTAAAAAATATTTACACTCACAACAATTGCAGCCTTTCAAACAGGCTAAGACGTCCAAATTGTATTTTCATTATAAAAAGAAAAACATTTAGATTCATATGTCACCATAGAGTAAAGGTGAACATATCAAACCTTTCACAAGCTTTCTTTAAAAGAAAAAGAAATGAACGATGGAATTAGCCAATAAGCTGCAAGCAATACATTCAGCTAATGCAACTGGCATTGTGCCTTTAAGAACCTCACAGTGTCCTCAGTATCCCATCATGCCCCACAGGTCAGATAATTTTTCTGGCTCCTTGAAACAGGATCCTGGGACACTGGGCGCTTCCTTTTTTGGCAAATATTCAGAAACCACACAAATTGTAATACAGCAAATGTGGTTTATTTGATCGTGTGCCCATGCAAACTCAAATATGTGGGAATGACATCACGCAAAGTCAAGCTCCGAATTGGAGAACATAGGAGCACAATCAGACGTGGAATAATCGCCACTAAATTAACAGCACATTATGTGGAGTACAAACACAATGATAAAGACTTAGGGGCCGATTACGATGGCGGTCGGTGTCAGTACCGCGGTGCCGGCGGTGCGGAAAAATGCCTTTTACCGCCCGCCAGCAGCGGTCCACACGGCCGCCATATTATGAAGGGCAAATATGCCCCATTTCCCGACCTCCGCGGTGCAACGCCGACCGCCATGAAATTGCGCCCGCCACCGTGCCGGTGGTAGCCAATGGAGACTCACCGCCGTGCGGAATGACGTCCCGTCCGCTCAACAAATTAGGATGCGCCAAACAACCAGTCGAACCGCAGGGGAGAAACCGCCCTTCCAGACACGGCGGAATCTCGACAGCGGAGCGTGAAACGAGACTTTCGGAGCCCTCCACCCGGAGCCGAACGCCATGGATCCAGCACTACACGTCCTCCCGGTGCTGTACGTGATACATCACCAGATCAACATCGCCCGCCGCGGACGCCGCCGCAGGTACGTAAAAAAAACACAATACAACACAAAACAGAACACAAATTCCACGGGCTGAAACAGGGCACCTGGCCACACCAGACACACTGGTGTGGACAGGAACACATCCATCAGTGTACCCACACATGTCTCATCTGGCACCAATTCACACCCTGCATCAAGCCCACCAAATTACCGCGAACATAATGTAATGTGTTGCTGACGACACCGCAGCGGTGAGTATGAAAGGAAATCCATCGCACAAAGCAGAATGCATGTACAGCAACGGTCAGGCCAGAAAGACCACAGGCCACCACCACCACCCACCACTCACAGCTCCGCCGCACACAGCAAGAAACATGCCAATCCCCCCCCCCCTGTGCACCCCCATGTCCAACACCAAGCGAGCTAAATCCACACCCAGCAGCACACAACTAACACCTAGGGAGACAGACACAGCAGCATTGGGTGTAGATTAACACACAGCACAGCACAGAGGCACAGTCCCAGGGCAACACACACACACACCACAACACCACATACATGGCAAGAAAGCTGAATACAAGCACAAAATTAACATCCACACACACAAGGAACATACAGACTACTGGACACACACCCTGCCAACTCACACAGACATACCCCACACCGACACACAGCCACATACACAGACTACATGCCACCAGCAATGGAGCACAACATAGAGGAAAGCAAGAATGATGTGCACACAAATGGGAGGGCAATGAGACAACCAACAACCAGGTGAACAGACACATGCAGGACAAGGAACCTAGAACAACATCCACACCCCATCCAAGCACATGGCTGGCACAGTGAGTGAAGTCAAACAACAGTCACCTCAGTGCAACAACTCAGGGAGACAGCAAGGTAACCCATGTATAGGGACAGGGATGAAAGGAAGGACCTCAAGTCAAACAGTGAACAGCAAGTACACATGAGTATGCCAGCACCACAACACACAGGGCACATTGGCACACTCAATGACTGTCAAACACAAGTAGGAGTCCCCAAACATACCCCCTCATATCTGCAGCACACAACCCCAATGCCAGACACACAGAAGGGCCTACATAATGTCCAGACAAGATACAGACAAACAATCAAACCCCCTGGGGGCATCCACAAACATCACACACACACAGGGATTTCAGTACCAACGTCTGCACCAAAACAAAAATGGCAAACACAATTCAAAACAGAAACACATACAGAACCACAAAAATAACACACATCACCTGTGCAGCCAAACTAGGGGAAGGCAATGGGAGCACACACACAACAGGAGTGCACCACCTCATCAGTCAGGAAAAATGCATAGGCTACATACCACAACACAGACAAGAAGTGCACCATCACAGAACAACACAGACACATCAAACACACAACAGATGCACAACACCACAAAGCACATAGCAAACACAGCAGTACATCAGGGGATGTACACTAGGACAGCACAAGGCAACATACACCCACAGCACTGAATGCACAACAAGCAGTGTGTGCACACAAACACACAACAGTCCCACACAGCCATGAGTCACACGCCATTAACACACACATCAACCCACACAACAAAGCCACAACCAACACACCGTACAACCCTTGACCACCCAAATGCACACCATGTAAGTAACCGTTGTGACTAGGATGACTGCCCATCACAACATGACTACACATCTACACTGCTAGGCATACATGAAAGCAGAACGCACATACATGTTGAGCCTGGTCAGCCTGCCTGCAATCCCGTGTATATGACCCCTCTATGTGTTTGCAGTGCCCATATACCAGGATGCAGTAAAACATAGCCAACAGCAACAAGGAAGGAACATGAGTCTGGTATGTCACCGAAAACAACATCACTGACCCCACAAGTATCCGAGTCATGAAGAACTGAAGTCCCCGTCACCCCTGTAAAAAAATGATAAGTTAAACAAGCCAGTGGCACAGTTGAAGTGGCACACAGAGCATGTGGCCCAGTAAATGTTAGACATACAGGAAAAGCCTTATTCAGTAAGGACAATGACACAACTGACAACATGAGCAACTGTTTTTATTCACAAATAGCACTGATAGGCAACAATATCAGACAAGACCAAGGCACAAGATGCAGAGCCTGAACATGAGAAGCTGCACAGGCAGGGGGCAAACTGCAAGGCCAGTGGCCAGTCCAAGGTGCTGACAGAGTCAATGAGAAGCTGCACAGGCAGGGGGCAAACTGCAAGGCCGGTGGCCAGTCCAAGGTGCTGACAGAGTCAATGAGAAGCTGCACAGGCAGGGGGCAAACTGCAAGGCCAGTGGCCAGTCCAAGGTGCTGACAGAGTCAATGAGAAGCTGCACAGGCAGGGTGCAAACTGCAAGGCCAGTGGCCAGTCCAAGGTGCTGACAGAGTCAATGAGAAGCTGCACAGGGAATGTGTGTCACCAAACTCCGCCATGGTCAGCAACACAGTCTGGTGTGTCACGATGGGCAGCACAGGTACCGGTGTGGGAGAGATAGGTCTGTCACGTTGATCAACATTCATACTTGGCTGTCAGTCTGACTGGGAGCTGACTGTGTGTCGGGCACTGTTGGACCACTTGACTGGGGAGTGAGACGCCCAGCTGAGGAAGAGCTATCAGTGGCCTTGGACGCTGGAGGGCTGCTTGGACCAGGTGGTGTAGTGGCACGTGGAGGTGGACTCAGGCCGACGTGGGACACAGTGTGGGAGGGAGATAGTGGAGGGGTGCCTTTCCACTTCTTGGGGATTCGAAATGGCTTGCCTGTCTTGGTATCAATGGGAAGTGGTGTGGACACAAACGGCACACTCATCACCAAGGCTGCCGCAGGTGCACACGCTGGACCTCCCCCTGGGGATGTGCTGGATCCAGAAGGACGCTTAGCCTGGCATTGCCTCTGCCCCTCCATCCCCTCTTTACCCTGTGTGCCCCCTACAGTGCCCTCCTGTCCCTGCTTCACTGGACTTGGAATGGGAGTAGAGGTAGTTGGTGAAACAGCCTTGGATACCTTACTATGTGTAGCCTTGCCAGGCTCCACCTTCACAGTGGGCATGGAGAGTGTCTGCATGCCTTTGCGAGACGTTTTTGGGACCACAGAGTCTGTGGCCGGGGATTGCTCTGAGGCTTGTGACCCTGAGTACTTCCTCCTTGAATCATGTGCCTTTGCAACGCCTGACGGGCTCTTCCCTTTGCGCTCTGGGGTTGTTTTTTTCTTCATAGGGGAAGGTGTCTGTGACCTTGACCGCTTGGGCTGCTGCTGCTGTGGGCTACGTGTGCAGTATCGTGACGTTGAGGTGTGTGAAGCGTGGTCACCGTCGTCAGACGTCGCCACTGGCATGGGGTGGACAAAGGGACTGGAATTGGACTACGAGATTGAGCCAGTTGAAGTGCAGCCGCCATTGTGGAGGACATTGTCTGGACAGTGCGGTGCAGCCCACCCACGTCTGAATGTATGCCCTCCATGAAAGCTAACACCTGTGCCAATTTGCGGTCGTGGTCTGACAATGCATTGAGGAGCCCTGTCTGCCCCACACACAGCTGGCGCATAAGGTCCACACACTCTGCACTGATGGCAGCAGGGGGCACAGGGGCAGGGGCAGCGGTGCCTGGAATGAAGGACACTCTTCCCCTCTTCGTGGTGCGAACACGGGCAGCAACAGAGGAAGTGGCTGGGAGGGTGGGCACTGCACGCTGTGTGCTGGAAGATGTAGCAGACTCTCCGTTCCCTGTGTCCTCCAAGATGTCTGCACCACCGCCGTCATCAGATGATGTTGAACTTTGCGTCTCGGGCTGTGATTCCTCCAGCATACTCCTATCCCCCTCCGAGGCGCTGGTCACATCTGTGTCACTGGGATCCTGTGCAGCTGTTGTGCTTGTTTCACCACCACTGGTGTCCGTCCCCTGTCCCTCCGTGCCCACGGGAGATGCTGCATAACAGAGAGACATGTAGGGTCAGCAAAGTGACAGCAACAGGACAAACATATTCAAGCAAAGCAACACTGAGGATGACAAAGTCTACATGTTGCAGGCCACCCCGTGCATTCTCACCATGCAGACACACTTCACTACCTCAAACAGTGCGTACAAACATCTAAACACGGCATAGCTGAGCCATGTGATGGGCAGACAGCACAACATCATGCATGTTGGGGCGTACAAACACTAACACTAATGGACCAGGCCTGCAGCACAGCACCCACAATGCCATTGAAATTCCCAGGATTGGAAAAACATCAGTAAGTGCATGTATGTAAAATCCGTGACTGCCACACCCAGCACAGGGGCCACTTACAACCCACTGCATCACAGTAACCACATCACGTACACCAGCGCAGGTACAGGCTTGGTACACATGCAGCCACTCACAGACAAAATCAACCTTCACAGAATACTCACCCCTAGCTTGCTGTTGATGCTCCTTCAAACGTGCGTCCAGCTCAGGCTGTGTCACAGCCAAGATGCAGCACATCAGTGGTGTCAAGCTGCTTCGTGACAACCTGCCACTGCGAGGGAGTATCCCCAGTGTCATCTCGGCAACGTTCTTTGCCAGTCGTGATATGTCGTCCCACCTCTTGTGGCAGTGGGTGCGCCGGCGGTTTGACACTCCCAGAGCCCGCACCTTGGTTGCAATGGACCTCCACACGGCCTTACGCTGGTGTACCTTGAGCTGCAGGTGTGGGAGACAAGAGGGGGAATACATCAGTGACACACTCTCATGGTAAAACCTCTCTCTCTGAACAGTGGCATGACACAGACTCATCTCCACACGGCAGATATGGGTCATTGATGTACACGCATGCCAACCACACACGTATCACACTCTGTACAGTCAGTGATGTGTCCTTGTCACATTGGGCGTGGACAGTCCATGCCAGGTAGAATCACACAGAGATGGACAACGAGGAGCCACACAAACAGTCACATGAACAATAACTGTCCCGAAACATGCATCACCAGATAGCTGTCACACCATATGGATGTGTACACAACACATGTCCATCCACCCTTCATGTCCATGCATTTAATGTGTGGGTTGCATACAGCATGTCAGCCAGTGCATTACACAACCCCACACTCTCAGGCACATACACCATCTGATCGACTACATGTGTGCCCCCCTTGCACTCACACCCCCACTGTTGGAGACTTACCACAACATTTGGGCCACCATATAGCCGTGGGTACTGTGTCAGCACCTCGTCCACCAGGACATCCAGCTCCTCGCTTGTAAATGGACTGGCACGGATCTTCTCCGTCCTAGCCATCACTGTGGACATGAGACGTCAGCGGCGGCAGTGGGCGGTGAGGGGTCCCAGGCAGCAGTCCCTGGAGGCAGCAGCAGGTGAGGGGTCTCAGGCAGCAGTCCCTGGAGGCAGCAGCAGGTGAGGGGTCCCAGGCAGCAGTCCCTGGAGGCAGCAGCAGGTGAGGGGTCCCAGGCAGCAGTCCCTGGAGGCAGCAGTAGGTGAGGGGTGTCAGGCAGCAGTCCCTGGAGGCAGCAGCAGGTGAGGGGTCTCAGGCAGCAGTCCCTGGAGGCAGCAGCAGGTGAGGGGTCCCAGGCAGCAGTCCCTGGAGGCAGCAGCAGGTGAGGGGTGTCAGGCAGCAGTCCCTGGAGGCAGCAGCAGGTGAGGGGTCTCAGGCAGCAGTCCCTGGAGGCAGCAGCAGGTGAGGGGTCCCAGGCAGCAGGCTCTGTGAGCAGTGGAAATGTGGTGCTCCCTTCCACACATATATAGGGCCCTGGACTCTTTTCAGTGGTCATAGTCTTCTACCATTGGTGTTCCAGGTCAGCCTTCTTCAAAAGCATCCAATGACCGCCTCCGCGGGGGCGGAGCACGCCTACCGCGATTTTTGAATCTGCATCATGCCACCGCGATAGCGGTCCCCATTGGCTGCAAGGGCATGGTTCATGGCGGTGACACACCGCGGGGTCCTGGCCGGCGCTACCGCGGTGATGCATCTTACAAATGCATCCTATCTCCGCATCCGCTGGGGGCGGAGCACGCCTACCGCGATTTTTGAATCTGCATCATGCCACCGCGATAGCGGTCCCCATTGGCTGCAAGGGCATGGTTCATGGCGGTGACACACTGTGGGGTCCTGGCCGGCGCTACCGCTGTTTGATTGCCATAGAGTGACATGGGTGACCGGGATGTGGCTGGTGGAGCATGACAAACGCCATCTTCAGCTATGTAGAGGGCCATCACTAACACCAATGTGTCATGTGCAGCACATGAAACACTTGCGTCAGTGGTGGGCATCGACAAAGGTTCAAATGGTGGTTGGCATGCTCCGCCACCCAATTCACGGACAGTATGTGCGTCCGCTATGGGGAATATGCAGCATCACATCGTACACTCTGTGCGTCATTGTGTTTATGGGGCACGTTTAAGGCACCTACGGACAGTTCTTGTTGTGTGTGGATCAATGGTCATTACTGTACTACGCACAGTGGATACGTACAGTGGCACATGGCACTGGATAACATTGATATGGTCTCCTGTCACAAATGTCAGCCAATGTGTAACGTCTCACACCAAATGGAACACTGTACTCCATTATGTTGAGCAATATTTACACACAATGTCATATCTGCCACCCATGCTGACCACTATCTCACACCTGAGCCCATGTGTTACACTGAAAACCCAGATGAACTCATTTATTCAGCATGACTGTCATCATTGGAAACAGATGTCACCCTGTTGTGTTATTGCTAAGACCAATTACATGCCGCATGTAATGTCTTTGTACACACTGGCAACTCCTGCAGTGTATGTCCACATGTACAGGGGGGGGCTCGACCTGCTAAAGGATGACGAGTACTTCAGCACCACACCTGGCATCCGTTGCAATATTATTGTTTGTCACTTGGGTAGACGGCCAGAGCAGATATCTTTGCTACATGTCTGCCACCTGTAACCACAGGGACCTATGTGGTAGTGTCAGGTCTGTGCTCATGTTGTTTGGACTGTTGTATGTGAATCAGTGACATGTACATTTCAACAATGGTGCTTTGCTAAACTATGTTTTTGAGTGTTGTGCTGTGTTCCGGTGCTACTCACCTGCCACCAGTGCATGTCCATTGTTCACATCAGGAATGTTGCATTGGCAGATGGACTGCATGCACGGTTGTGGATTGTGCTAACTGTATGGAATATAGTATGCAACATTTGTCCACAGGCTATGGGTGTCCAGTATTGCCTGTGCAATGTGTGTGCACTGATTAGCTGGAATTGTCTGCAATGTTGGATGGTCAGCACAAGTGGCACACGTGTGCAGTGTGTTGCCACCAACACTAGTGTATGTGCATGCTATGGGGTGCTAGCCATCCTTGCTCACCATCTATTCCAGCACTGTGTGGGTGGATCACATCTGCTGGTGTATCAGGATGGAGTGGGCACCCAAGACAGGTGAGATGTACCTTGATTGTTGTGCCTGTGGCACTCATCCAACTCCGACATTTGGTCAATGTGAGGTACCAGTGTCCCACTACTCATGCACAGCCAGCATGTTTGTTAGATGTGGGATATTGATTGTATGCTGTGTTGGGCCTGACAGCCTGTGTGGAATGAGGGTCAGGATGCATGACCTTTGGGACATGTGTTGTAAAATTACATCCACTGGTGTCAGGTGTCTGAGCCAGTTGTCCATATGTAATGCATACAGTCTGTTCATGCGTAGACTTGTTGGCATACTGGCTTGGCATTGTCCATGTAGTGTTGTATGTTTGTGTTGTGGCACTGTTGTGTCTTGAAACAGCTGGATGTGTATCACCATGGTATGTGTTGTGGTGCACATGTGTCCTTGGGCAGTCCCTCCTTGATGCTGCATGTAAATGTCCAAAATGGGGGAAGATTAAGGGTGCATACAGGCCCTGCTGATCACGTCCCTCATCTATTGTTAATGTGTGCCACATTGGTTATCTGTGTGCTTGTAGAGAGTATTGGGCAGTGGGGTAATGGTGGCCTGTTACAGTGGTACACATACTCTGCACAGGCGTGACATCATCTGTCACTGTCCGACTTTGTATTCAAGTCAGCAGCAGATATGGCCTGTGTACTGATGACATTGGCACATGTATGGGTTTGGGATGTGAATGTCATTGAATTTGAGTGTGTTCGAAGTGGCACTGAGTACAAAGACAATCCCAATGATCTATCCACATTGTGTTGTTGATGTGTCCCCTGCAATTATTGGCCAAGGAGGTGTGGCAGGTACAGCAGCAACGTGGAAGCCAGCAGTGTCTCTGCTTCACACATGTCCTGTGTCATGTACACCCAAGGCTGAGTCCACCTCAGCTCGATATGTGACTCTTGGCATTCACATAGACAGTGTTCGTATTGTGTCTACTGACTGTGCACATCCATGACAGTTGTACAATTAATCTGTCTCATGTTGGGACAACACTGAATTGCACTGTGTGCTTTCAGGGATGACAGTCAATGTTAGCGCCGTGACAGGACGGACTTTATGAATTTGTGCACATCCTAATTTATGTTGATATGACGTGTCCCCTTTCATCTCACCTAGGAGGCGACCTAATGTGTTTCGTACCTTCACCCTGCTGGCTAACATGGAGGATACCGACATCATAAGGCGATTCCGTCTGGATCGGACAAACCTCCTGGAACTTTGTGCAATATTGGAGCCACACCTGCTTCCACGCAGGACATACCCAACAGCACTCACGGCAACGGCAAAGGTGATGGCATTCCTACATTTCGTGGCTACGGGATCCTTCCAGCAAACTGTGGGCATTGCAGGGGGGATGTCCCAACCAACATTCAGCATGGTGCTACGTGATGTCCTGTTGGCTATGATGCAACACAGGGACCAATTCATACATTTCCCCAGGCGGCAGGAGTTGGCGGATGTGAAGGGCGAATTTTATGCACTTGGACACGTTCCTAATGTAGTTGGTGCAATAGATGGCACACATGTTTCCCTGATTCCACCCCAAGCACGGGAGCATATTTACCGAAATAGGAAACATTATCATTCCATCAATGTGCAGGTGGTGTGCCAGGCAGATATGGTCATCTCAAACGTTTGTGCAAAGTTTCCAGGATCAGCCCACGATTCACACATAATGCGCAACAGCATTTTACCACAGCTGATGGCCAATCTGGCGCCGGAGCGGGCATGGATTGTGGGTGAGTACAAAGGGTCGAGTCGTGTGCTGTTTGTGTGCCATGCTGTCCTCGGACACATGTCAGACACTCAATCTGTATGTGTCTTTCACACTTAGGTGACTCTGCATATCCCAACGGACCTTGGTTGCTGAGTCCACTTCGCAATCCCAGGACACCAGCTGAAGTGCGCTACAACAATGCCCATGGGAGGACACGTCGGGTCATTGAGCGAACATTTGGACTCCTGAAATCGCGTTTTCGATGCCTCGACAAGACCGGAGGGGCTCTGCAGTACTCACCCGTCAAGGTGTGTCAGATAGTGGTAGCATGCTGCATGCTACACAACCTGGCCGTGCGGAAGGGGATCCCCTTAATCCAGGATGATGATGACCAGCCACAGCCCCCACCTGCAAACACCCAAATGTCAAGTGACGAGGATAGTGGAGAGGAGGAAGGTGTTGGACAGCGTCAGCAGCTCATCAACAACTACTTCACTTGATGGTCAGTGGCAATATCAAAACTGGCTGTTGTCTGATGATGTTGTGCTTGTGTATGTGAGTTTTGTGACTACAGCATGTTGCAGAGTCAGTGCTGGCTGCAGATGTGTATGGTAAGGGATCTTTTGACACAGCTACTTGATGTCTATGTTGGTACAGTTGCTCCTTGTGACATGTGCAGATTGTCGTACCTTGATGTGCTGTGTTGTGTGATGGTTGTTAGTCCACCACCTGAGTAGCAACTGATGTTCTGTTGTGTTTTCCTAGGTCCCTTCAGCCTCTACTTGCCTGTGGAGTATCCCTGCTCCTGTGACATTGTAATCAAGGGTGTGAGTTAACATACTGTGATGAACATGGAACAGTGACAACTACATTGGTGCGTTATTAGTGTTTATTTACAGTGGATACATGTGATGTAGATGTGGATATTTACAGATTTGTGAATGGTGAATAACAGATTTGTCAGTGATGGTAGATGAGACAATAGAGTATACACTAGATCAGTATGGTAACACAGTCCAACAGTTATTTGCCATTCCCTCGGCATTGTGTGTGGGGACAGTCTGCAGGGTACACAGCAGGGTGAAGAGGGGTGCCATCATGGCTGGCTACTTGACTGGCTTTTGCCAGGTGCTTTGCCACGGGATGCTCTCAATGATTTTTTCGGGCGGCCCCTTGCTCTTTTGGCAGGGGGGACACAGGTGCATGGCCAGTGGTGTCTGATGAGTCCCCATGCTCGCTGGACGCAGGGGAGGATGGGGGTCTGTCATCCTGCGGCACAACGGAGGGAGCTGTAGGTGTTGGCGGTGCCGCATGCCTGTCCCTGAGGACCCCAGGAGGTCCCTGATTTGGCCCATGCAGGCCACGAGTTGGCCCATGCGGTTGTCAATTGAGCGCAGCATCTGTTGTTGCTCACGGGCATCCTGCTGAGCCTGCCTCAACTGTCCCTGGGCGTGTTCATAGGCCCCCACAACTCTGTGAATGTGTGCCAGTGATTCAGTGCCAGGGTCTTCTTCCCTTTGGGTCAGCCTTGTCCTCACACCTGGCCTGCTGTCACGGCCCTGTTGCCTCCCTCCTGTGGGCACCGGCCTACTCTCCCGTACCTCCGCAGTTGTTGTGGTCTGGTTGGCCTCTGGAGCAGGGCGAGTGTTGCAGGCAGCAGTGGTAGTGGTGGTGGGAGGTGGTGGTGGCACAGGTCGTTGCAGCAGGGCTCTGCGTTGATGTTGTTGCTGAGGGTGGTGGGGCTGTGGGGTCCTGGGACACATTACGCCCTGCCACACCAGATGGTCCGGGTTGGTCCTCCTCCTCCTCATTATCCAGGGAGTCTGCATCCGAGGGGAGATGTTCGGGAGCTGGTGACTGGCTGTGCTGGTTGAGGTTGTCGTCCTCTGCAGTCAGTTGTTGGTCACCTGTGGGACAGGAAGTAGATGGTAATTGCCTTACACACCTCAGGGTTGCTGTGTTTGATGTCTCTTATTTACATGTTATGCTACACACAGTTGCCTTTTTCACACATTGTATGTCTGCACAGTGATGTGCCTCATGCCATGAAGTGGAGTTACATTCATCATTTCACAATGGTGTGACCTGTGATTGGTTAGCATGCCACACGTCTAGTATTGGTGATTTCAATGTGAGGTTGTCATCTGACAACTGGCATGACTACAAGTTGATGTTCAGCATCTTTGCTGATCACTCTGCCTGGCAGACATTACCTGTGTGCATGGACTAGCAATTGTCATCACATGCATACCGTTGACATGTCCTGTGCTTGTATTTCTTTATACAGCAGACCATGCTAGTTTGTTCTTCCCATGGTCCTTCATGATCAGCACCCATGTACGCTACAGAGGGAAGTCTGGGTGATGCATGTCAGAGGCCCGTTTGCTTGGACATATTTGTTGAGAGTCACAGTTCTGTTTCTGTCACAGTTACGTACGCTGAGCTGTCTGCATCCTGTCAATGGCTGTGCTTTTCTTTTCTATTTTTGTGTGAAGTAGAGCCTCATGTTGTCATGTCTCTCAATGCTTTTGTTGAGTGATGGTGGGGTGCATGCACTGTCTGATTACCTGTGCAGTGTCACTTTGGTTTTTACTTACAGACACATGCTTCTGGGTGGGGTGCTCCATCCTGCTGAGGGGTGGGAGAGGGGGCCTGTTGGGGGTTGTTGTGCTGCCTCCAGATACACATTCCCCATCCCTGTGAAGATGGCTACCTACCTGTTAGGTGGTGGGGGAGCGTTCAATGGCTGACACATGCTTCTGGGTGGGGTGCTCCATCCTGCTGAGGGGTGGGAGAGGGGGCCTGTTGGGGGTTGTTGTGCTGCCTCCAGATACACATTCCCCATCCCTGTGAAGATGGCTACCTACCTGTTAGGTGGTGGGGGAGCGTCCAATGGCTGACACATGCTTTTGGGTGGGGTGTTCCATCCTGCTGAGGGTGTGAGAGGGGGGCCTGTTGGGAGTTGTTGTGCTGCCTCCAGATACACATTCCCCATCCCTGTGAAGATGGCTACCTACCTGTTAGGTGGTGGGGGAGCGTTCAATGGCTGACACATGCTTCTGGGTGGGGTGCTCCATCCTGCTGAGGGGTGTGAGAGGGGGGCCTGTTGGGAGTTGTTGTGCTGCCTCCAGATACACATTCCCCATCCCTGTGAAGATGGCTACCTACCTGTTAGGTGGTGGGGGAGCGTCCAATGGCTGACACATGCTTCTGGGTGGGGTGCTCCATCCTGCTGAGGGGTGTCATAGGGGGGCCTGTTGGGAGTTGTTGTGCTGCCTCCAGATACACATTCCCCATCCCTGTGAAGATGGCTACCTACCTGTTAGGTGGTGGGGGAGCGTTCAATGGCTGACACATGCTTCTGGGTGGGGTGCTCCATCCTGCTGAGGGGTGGGAGAGGGGGGCATGTTGGGAGTTGTTGTGCTGCCTCCAGATACACATTCCCCATCCCTGTGAAGATGGCTACCTACCTGTTAGGTGGTGGGGGAGCGTTCAATGGCTGACACATGCTTCTGGGTGGGGTGCTCCATCCTGCTGAGGGGTTTGAGAGGGGGCCTGTTGGGAGTTGTAGTGCTGCCTCCAGATACACATTCCCCATCCCTGTGAAGATGGCTACCTACCTGTTAGGTGGTGGGGGAGCGTTCAATGGCTGACACATGCTTCTGGGTGGGGTGCTCCATCCTGCTGAGGGGTGGGAGAGGGGGCCTGTTGGGGGTTGTAGTGCTGCCTCCAGATACACATTCCCCATCCCTGTGAAGATGGCTACCTACCTGTTAGGTGGTGGGGGAGCGTTCAATGGCTGACACATGCTTCTGGGTGGGGTGCTCCATCCTGCTGAGGGGTGGGAGAGGGGGCCTGTTGGGGGTTGTTGTGCTGCCTCCAGATACACATTCCCCATCCCTGTGAAGATGGCTACCTACCTGTTAGGTGGTGGGGGAGCGTTCAATGGCTGACACATGCTTCTGGGTGGGGTGCTCCATCCTGCTGAGGGGTGTGAGAGGGGGGCCTGTTGGGAGTTGTTGTGCTGCCTCCAGATACACATTCCCCATCCCTGTGAAGATGGCTACCTACCTGTTAGGTGGTGGGGGAGCGTTCAATGGCTGACACATGCTTCTGGGTGGGGTGCTCCATCCTGCTGAGGGGTGTGAGAGGGGGCCTGGTGTGTGTTGTAGTGCTGCCTCCAGATACACATTCCCCATCCCTGTGAAGATGGCTACCTACCTGTTAGGTGGTGGGGGACCGTTCAATGGCTGACACATGCTTCTGGGTGGGGTGCTCCATCCTGCTGAGGGGTGTGAGAGGGGGGCCTGTTGGGAGTTGTTGTGCTGCCTCCAGATACACATTCCCCATCCCTGTGAAGATGGCTACCTACCTGTTAGGTGGTGGGGGAGCGTTCAATGGCTGACACATGCTTCTGGGTGGGGTGCTCCATCCTGCTGAGGGGTGGGAGAGGGGGGCCTGGTGTGTGTTGATTTTGTTTAGCTTTGTGCTTTATCAGGTTGAGTGGTGGTTACATCTGTGTGACCTGTTTTGGGTATTGTGGGTCAGACGAATGTCCTTTGGCATAGGGGTTGTAGGTTTGAAGTTGTGCAAGACGGTACATGGCAATGTGATGATATACATTGGTTTGTACTTACCAGCTTCCAGTCCCCCGCGGATTCCTTCAAGACTCTCTGGATGTAGGATTCCAAGGACCTTCTCCTCCCACGGACTGTATGGTTTGGGTGGGATGGGAGTGCCTCCACCAGTCCCGTCAGCCAGCTGACGGTTCTTGGCCCTCTTCCTCTTCACCACGGTCTTCAGGTCATGCCACCGCTTCTGTATTTCCTGCTTGTTGCGGGGGGTGGTCCCTACTGCATTGACCTTATTGACTAACCTCACCCACATTTGGGTTATTGTGGCTAATGGGGTGTGTTGGACCATGTTGCCATAGAGTTGTGGTTCAACTCTTATTATCTCATCTACCATGACTGCAAGCTCTGAATCAGTGAATTTTGGCATTTTGTGTGGTGCCATGGTGTGTGCTGTGCAGATGTTCTGTGGTGCAGTTGTGTGGGTGTTGTGGGTGTTGTGGGTGGTGTAGGTGGTGTGTGTGTTGTGGTGGTGATGTGTGCAGGTTTGCCTCTCCTTTGTTCTCTGGGGTTGGGACCTTCAGTTGTGGAGTGTAGCAAAGGATTGTGGTCAGGGAGGGGCTGGTTTTATGCTCGGCTATGGGGGGTGTGGCAAGCTGGTATGTTGCTGTCAGGTGTGTTGTGTGTGTTGTCCTGTGATTGGTTATTTTGAAATTTCTGGGGCTGTTGTCATTGGGCACTTTTGGTTTGTATTGGGACAGGTCTACTTCACTGTGTGCATTGTTTGTATTTTTTTCGTGTTTTTTCTACGTCCGCCATTTTTTTTGCGGATCCTCCGCAGCGGTTCCTCGGCAGCGGTGGCTATGCTGCAGCCCTTCCGCCGCCTATCGGATTCATCACTGTTCGCGCACGATGCGGTCGGATTCATAGGTAGGTACCATGGTGGTAACGGGGATGTCATAATGTCACGGGCGGTTACTCCGTGTGCATGGCGGCGGTTCTTGGCTTTTCCGCTGAGTATCCGGCCGTTGCGGTCGGATTTTCAGCTGGTCCGGCGAGTGCGGGTGGTTTTTCGTTGTCTCCCGCCGCCGCGGACGGATTATTCTGCCGGTTCATCGTAATGTATCCGGCGTTTTTCCCGTTGGCCATGCGGGCGGTTTTTTGCCGCTACCATGGCGGTCGGTATGCTTTTCCGACCGCCATCGTAATCGACCCCTTAGAGTGGACAGTGATTGAGAAAGTGAATGATGGCCCCAATATCACCAAAAGACTCCTTGAACGTGAACAACGCTGGGTATACAGATTGGGGACTGATAAACAAGGTTTGAACGATTCCATACCTTGGAATGCACTCAGATGAGATAAGTATTAAAAAATTTTGAACAGTGCTTGTAGCATGTATCAAAATACAACACAGAAGTTTGATTGATGTATATATGTCCGAAACATAGGTGTGCCTTACTGGAATATTAGGTATTATGCTCTGCTTTGAACAATAATAATTTTAAGGGTACAGTCCTTCACCATATTGCCAATTTAAGACATCCCTATGACAAATGCTGTATATAAGATATAGGGAATTCTTATTTAATGAAGTTGGTTCACCTATATTGGTTTACGCCCTCAATCTAGACCTTCTTATCTCATGATATTATTGCGTATCTCTTATTCTTTATTGCGATAATATTTATATTCAGACAGGGCCCCTTTGATCCCGAGATTATTAATAAAAATATAATGGAAAAGAATACACTTTACGTAACCCAAATATAGTAAAGAAACTACAAAGACTGTCCTATGAACTACAAATCCCTATATTCATTGAGCTAACGGCGTCTTGCGCACCGGAAGTGACGTTTTCAAGCAAGTGCCAAGGCAGTTGGCCCCACCCACACACCGGCGGCTACCCAGAGTGAATTATATTTAGAGGGCAACCGCATTTACCAAGACGCGAGAGCCGGGGAGCGCAGATACTGATTAGGTATACCGCCGGGCAGGACCTGTAATGTAGTAAGTTGGGAAACGCTGACATTGAAATTATAGAGAGGGGGGTTTTGGTTTTCACAATCGTATTCCTAATGAGATTAGCGGTTCATTTTGTTTACGAGCAGCAATTGACTACAAGCCTACCCGTTCTCGACCCCGAGACACGCAATTTTCCCTCAAATTGGGTAAGGAGAAATTGAGGTTGTGACCGAGTGAACAATTTATGACTGATATTTATTGCACATGAAATAATGATGTATATGAATGCGTGTATGAGCGTGTATACTCTTAAGTGACACCGGACCATATTGGGTGACACATAAAAGTCACGAACGGATTGTAAACACCTGATAATCACGGAAATGTTCCTGGCATACAGGAGTTCATAAATAATGGTACGATTGTGTCACAGAATACAGTGGTTTTTAACGTAGATGGTGATTTCTAAGTAGGTTTGTTCCTCATTGACGATTATTACTAACGTAATGTGATATTGCGCACGCCACCCAAATTGGGTATTTTGGATTAACCCGATTCAATTGGGCTCTGTTGGTTGTTGTTACACGAAGATAGACCTTGCATGAAATGAAAATGTGCACCCAAGCATGAATAGGAGTGGCACTACAAGACTTTTATTGAAATACAATGTTTAGTCTTGTTCTTTTTTGTTTGTCTCTTTTTCTCTTTTCTCTGTTTCTCCTGACAGGTGGAATTTTTCTATTACAGAAGAAAGGAGGATAAGTATTCTCCTCACTGTGATTAAAAGTTTTTATTTTTGTCATCCAAACATCTATAACTTATGGTGTTCATGAAGGTGACAGCTATCTGTACCTTCAAAGATCAATTGATAGGTTAACATAATTTGTCTTGAATAAACCAGGGAGGGAACTCTTTTTTGTGCCCTGACGAAAGCCCCGGACCAATTTTTGTCCTCCTTGTATGGGCTGAAACATGTTGGCAAAACTATAGGGCAGAGCTTTCCAAACTCTGTGTCGCGACACGGTACTGTGTCGCCTGACATGTGTGGGTGTGTCGCGCGACGGTGCTCTTAATCAAGCATGTACGGCTGCCTAAGATCTTTAAACTTTAAAGATTTTAGTCAGCCGTACATGCTTTATTAAGAGCACCGTCGCGCGACACACCCACACATGTCAGCGTACACTCTTGTTCTTTTTTTTGTTTTCCGTACGTCTGCGCATGTCAGTGACGCAGTCCGCGGTACGCGGAGGCTGGAGAGCCGTTAGTGGAGCGTGTGCGCGCGGCCTCATTCCCTTTGCCGCGCGCGTTGATCATTGACTGCGCAGTTCATGGAGGCGCCTCTGCTCCTCATCCCTGGCGCTCTTTTAGTAGAGGCAGCGCGGAGACGAGGAGCACTGCCCGGAGGCTGCTGAAGGGAGTCGGGCTACGGCGCTGTCTGTTTGTGCCACGGAGCGCGGAAACGCCCGGGCGCTCCCGCCACCATGAAATCCAGGCCTATCTGCCCTACCTGCTGTAGGTGGGTAATTACTCGCGTTTACTGTATTTTACATTCCGGCGCGGAGGGGCAGGAGGTGAAGTGATAGTAACTATCACTTCACCTCCTGCCCCTCCGCGCCGGAACGTGTTGGACATATGGGACGTGTAGTTTTACTGCCGTCACTGTTTTAAATGGCGGCAAGGGGGGTTACATTCCAGAAAAAGTAAGTCAGGGATTGAGCGGCAGGGGGTAAGGGGAGACGTCTCTGGCAGCTCAAGGGGACTTTTCGAAATAATTATGTTTATGGTGGTGACTTTTTTTATGGGGGTGTTTATGAGTGGGGAAGGGGGGGGGCTCGGGTCAGGCGTCTGTGGAGCGTTTCACAGACAAGGGCCTGAGACTGGGAGGTGGGTAGCAGTGCTGACGGCCCCTTCAGTGGCTCGGAGAGCCCCTGGGGGAGCTGGCCCGCCATCTATCTTTGTGCCCTGATAAAAGCCCCCTCTTCTTGCCAAGCTGCACTCAGGCCCATAAATACCTCAGTGTGCATGGGCCTCTGAGAGGACTGGAGACGGGTGATAGGGGGATTAATGACCCTCAAGGGAGCGCGGTGAGTGGCTTCATTAGCAGTATCAACTGCTACCAGATAAAGTTGCAGTCCATGATTAATAATCCCTCCCAAGCACGCTTCTTCATCCAGCAGACCAGTACAGCTTGTGATTTCGGATAAAATGTGTTTTTGCCTTTGCAGCAGATGACTACTTTTTGACTTGACCACGCTGTGGCACTGTTAACTGCTTCAGGCATGTATGGGAGAAAATCAGAATTTGCTTGTACGGTGGACAATCTTGTAATGGTGGGCTTAACACATATATGGCTGACTGTGAGAACATTTGAGATGTTGGAGGTGTTGGCATATATAAAGTAGTTAATCAATGTTTTAACAAACTGTGTCAAATGTTATATTACTCTGATGGTGAGAAGACTGGGTCAATTAGTATGGTGGGGTTGGGCCCACGTGGTAAAAGTAGCACATTTCCTCATTAATTTTACGGCTTGTTAATTTTTATGGCAAAGGCACTGTTAATATATTAGTCAGCCTTAACAGTGAGTACACCCATTCAACTTTTGTGTTTTTTTAGGGAATTTACAGGAGTTTTGTTGTGATGTGGTATGTGAGGTGTGGTGGTGTGTGGAGTATATGATCGTTGTTTGTGTTGATACATGGTGTTCTTTGTGTGGCTGTAAGAAGGGGGGTGTTGGCGTAACTGCTGCTATCCATCTGCCTGTCTATCGCTTCCCAACAATCCCTCTTTTAGCACTAAATCACCCTGAAGCGCCAATGTTTGGCCTGTCTTACTGCAGTCTGCATGCCCTCTTTCCAACTCTAGCTTCCTGCCTCACCTCTCTGTGTCCCCACATCTCTGAAGCCCCTCCGCCACACTGCCTGCAACCCCTCTATGTGCTCCCACTTTCAATCTGCTTCCTAACCCCTCTGTGTTTCACGACACCCTGTGGTCCGTATATACCATCCTTCCAGTCAGCCCCTGTGAGCCCTTCCCCTGCATCCCATCTATGTGCCCCTCAAACCCATGCAGTCTCTATGTGTGGTCCTTCCCTTCTGCGCCCTGTCTGTCAATATATCTGTGCCTCTCTGTTGTATCTATCTCGCCCCTGCCGGCCCTCTGTGCCCCTCCACCCCCGAAGCTCCTGTGTGTAACTGCCTAGCCCTAGCCTAGCCTGTTTAACTGCCTGGCCTGCCGCACTTTGTATGTGCTCTGCCTCATCTCATCACTGCAGCCCCTCTATGAGCTAACAACTGTAGTGCTTATGTGTGGCAAAGTTCTCCTGCAAGCCCTCAGTATGCCCCTGCCCCCCACTTTGGCCAATACCCTGTTTCCGCTGTCCCTCTGTGTGACCACGACTCCTGGAACTCCAATATGACACTCATCATCCATTCCGCCTTTCCATGCCACTCCGCTTCACATGTCTGACACCAACCTTACCCCACCAGGTCCTTCATATATCGCTCTTCCATTCATTTCTAAAGCTGCACACTTGAAACACCATGTTCAAATAACCTGTGTTACATGCTAACCATCCTATGACTGCTCAGTTACTTGTGCAATAAAGTGAGCTGCACTCCGGTTGTTTGTACATTCTGAAACTCACGTTTCAAGCAAGCTCTTTTTTTTTTTGCTGTTAAGTAAATGCTTTGTTTATATTTCTGACTTTCAACATTGGTTGAGATTCCAGCTTTGTGTTTACTGCTTACTCTTCCAGTGTATATCAATATTGGATTAATTGTCATATAGCTGGGTCTGAACTGAGGTGGCGAAGTGAGTTAAAGAATGATGATGGATTCAACCCAGATCTGTGACTGGGGGTGAGTGTCTGTAAAGTTTCAGCGCTCCGCCCATCATCTCCTTGTGTTTGCTTCATTGTTTTATAGACCAATCTTAAATCCTGTGATACTATTGACTAGATTAGAACTAGATTCTTGAAAGATGGCAGCAATTATTTTCAACACAGCTTGGACAACAGTTTGATTTCCCAACCATTTTAGAAGTTTCAGAAACGTGGTCCTTCAACTTAATTAGAATTTCCCACGGGCATTGTTGGCGTGGCTCTTCCACCTTCAATGTCATGTTTTTCACGTGCTGCACTGCTACCTCATTTAGGTTGCCTGTCTCTGATCCAGTCAAAAAGGCTTCAGTGTCATAGCAGAGCAATATGTGGTTGTTTATGTGATTATCTCTTGATTGCTTCCTGTTCAAATAAACAGACATAAATTTGTTTTTTAGGAAAGTAAGCAATCTAGTTTGGTGGGGAAGACCATGTCATGGAAATGTAAGGGCCTTCTGATAAATTAAGATGGAATATAATTGTGGGTTCTGGACAGCTCACTTGGCATCCTGAGTCTGTCCGAGCCACTGTCAATGCAGTTATTACTTCTGTCCCACCTTATGCTGAGAGCTCTGATTTCACATGATTATCTACTACTCAAATCCTGAAATGTTACTAGAGAGAATGAGGACTGTAAGCAAGGCGTAAGAATGTTAAACTTCATATCTCATGTTCTTCCTACCTCTAGATTTCCACATTTCTTCCTTTTCCCGGAAGCAGCCCCATAGTTTCCTGGATGCTGTCACAGAAACAGCAACTTTGGACACAGCAGCATCATAGGCTTTAAGAAGCAGATGCAGCAGCACTAGCCACAGAAACAGCCACATTGCAGATACAGACACCTGAGACAATAGCACCAGAGGTAGCAGGTATCAGTCACACAGAGGCATGAGAGACAGCATGTTCTAGTTTAGCCCAGATTGCATGAAAGCCTAAAAAAGGAGACGCTTTTGAAGTTCAGGATTTGCTGTGGGACATTCCAGAGATCACTAGGCAAGGGCAAGATAAGGCAAACAAAAACACAAAATGGATAAGTTTATAATTAAGAAGCGAAAAGCTGGTGAAGATGGCGTTTGCGAGGAACAAAATGCAGCAGCTATTGAGGAAAGTACCCAAGAATCAACTGAACCGTCTGTCTCAGTACGTAAGAAGTGTAAAGGAAAAATCTCCAATCCTCGTTTATATAATAAAGCTTATATGAAACTGGGGTTCACATTTTCTGGTAATGAAAACCATCCTTGTCCCCAGTGTTTAGTTTGTGGGGAAATACTTGCAAATGAAAGTATGGTACCAAATAAATTAAAACGACATTTTACCACAAAACACAGCCATTTGTCCGAAAAACCAGTAGAATACTTTATTGAGCTTTCAAAATCTATAAGGAAGCAGTCTGCATCATTCACAAAGAGAATGAAGATATCAGAGAAAGCTCAAAAGGCAAGTTACTTGGTTGCTCAAATAATTGCCAAAAACAAGGAACCACACACTGTTGCCGAAACCACCATAAAGCAATCTTGCTGTGCTATTGTTCGAACAATGTTTGGGCCAGAATTTGAGGTAGAAGTTAATAAAATCCCTTTGGCAGATAACATAATTGGAAGACGTATTCAAGATATGTCTGCTAACATTAAGCTGCAAATGAAGGATATTTTTCAAGACGATAATATGATCTTTACATTGCAATTAGACGAATCAACAGATGTCAGTGGGTTAGCTCAATTACTGGTTTTTATACGTTTCATTCATACTAACAGAATTATTGAGCAATTCCTGTGTTGCCTAGAACTTCCATTGAGAACTAGAGGTGAGGATATATTTAAAACTTTAGATTGCTTCATGAAGGAAAATAATTTGCAATGGTTAAATTGTGTCGGAATATGCACGGATGGTGCACCCTCAATGGTTGGCTCAACAAAAGGGTTTATAGCTTTAGCAAAGAAAGAAAATGAAAATATCATATTTACTCATTGCTTTTCACATCGCGAGGCACTAGTCGCGCAAACCATTGGAAATGAATTAAGAAAAGTTATGGACAAAGTGGTTCAAATGGTCAATTACATTAAAAGCAGACCTCTTAAATCAAGAATATTTGCTCATATTTGTGAGCAAATGGGGGCAAGGTTTAAAAAGCTTCTACTGCACACAGAGGTTCGTTGGCTCTCAAGAGGTCGCGTGCTTTGTCGTGTATACGAATTGCGGGAAATGATGCTTAAACTTTTTGAGGAAAATCAGCAACACGAATTCTGCGATCTAATTCAAAACAAACTTTGGTGCACAAAATTGCCATATCTTGCTGACATATTTGAACATTTGAATAAAATTAACACCAGTATGCAAGGAAAAGGAGAAAATATGTTAACAGCAGTAGATAAAATTTGTGCGTTGAGAGACAAAATACAAATTTGGAAAAGGAAAGTGAAAGAAGGCAATTTTGAAATGTTTTCCAAAACTGCTGAGTGCCAGCTGAAATGTGATATCAGCCCGCTGATTGTTGACCATTTAACATTGCTCGGAGAGAAAGTTTATCAATACTTTCCAAATGTTGAAATCCAACACTATGATTGGATCAGAAATCCATTTCTTTCAACTGCAACTGGGAACTTTTCACTTACTGAAGAAGAAGAATTAGCTGAATTAAAAAATGATTGAAGTATGTTAATGATGCATGAAGAGGGTGATTTAGACAGCTTTTGGATTCGTGTTACAAAAATGCATCCAAACATAGGTAAAAAAGCGTTAAAAATTCTCTTGCAATTATCTACTACATACATTTGTGAAGTATCCTTTTCAACGATGACAAATTTAAAGACACTGAAACGTGGAAGCTTGAAAATGCTTGATGATGAAATGCGAGTGTCTTTATCTAATATTCAACCAAATATTGACCAGCTGTGTTCATCCTATCAACCTCATATATCTCATTAAAATAGTAAGTGCTGTTGTTTTTATTCAAAGGTTTTTACTTCTTCTCCTATGAGAAACAAAATAGCACTTTGGAAAAGCAAAGTGAAAGAAGGACATTTTGAAATGTTTTCCAAAACTGCTGAGTGCCAGCTGAACTGTGATATCAGCCCGCTGATTGTTGATCATTTAACATTGCCCAGAGAGAACCTTTGTTGGGAAAAAATCCTTTAAGCAGTGCAAATCATTTAATCACCACATCTACAAGAAAAGGGAGTACAAACAGGTTTATTGCATATGCCAGGCTAGTTCAGCTGGGAGAGTGATGTGCTGTAAGAAAAGCACAAGTCAGTCTCAACTTACATACACTTACATACACTTACAACTTACATACATACACATACAACGTACATACACTTTGGAAAAGCAAAGTGAAAGAAGGACATTTTGAAATGTTTTCCAATACTGCTGAGTGCCAGCTGAACTGTGATATCAGCCCGCTGATTGTTGACCATTTAACATTGCTCAGAGAGAACCTTTGTTGGGAAAAAATCCTTTAAGAGTGCAAATCATTTAATCACCACATCTACAAGAAAAGGGAGTACAAACAGGTTTATTGCATATGCCAGGCTAGTTCAGCTGGGAGAGTGATGTGCAGTAAGAAAAGCACAAGTCAGTCTCAACTTACATACACTTACATACACTTACAACTTACATACATACAACTTACATACACTTTGGAAAAGCAAAGTGAAAGAAGGACATTTTGAAATGTTTTCCAATACTGCTGAGTGCCAGCTGAACTGTGATATCAGCCCGCTGATTGTTGACCATTTAACATTGCTCAGAGAGAACCTTCGTTGGAAAAAAATCCTTTAAGCAGTGCAAATCATTTAATCACAACATCTACAAGAAAAGGGAGTACAAACAGGTTTATTGCATATGCCAGGCTAGTTCAGCTGGGAGAGTGATGTGCTGTAAGAAAAGCACAAGTCAGTCTCAACTTACATACACTTACATACACTTACAACTTACATACATACACATACAACTTACATACACTTCGAGTCTACTCTTATAATAACATTAACATTGCTCAGAGAGAACCTTTGTTGGGAAAAAATCCTTTAAGAGTGCAAATCATTTAATCACCACATCTACAAGAAAAGGGAGTACAAACAGGTTTATAACATATGCCAGGCTAGTTTAGCTGGGAGAGTGATGTGCTATAAGAAAAGCACAAGTCAGTCTCAACTTACATACACTTTGAGTCTACTCTTATAATACTAATTGAGGAAAGTACCCAAGAATCAACTTAACCGTCTGTCTCAGTACGTAAGAAGTGTAAAGGAAAAATCTCCAATCCTCGTTTATATAATAAAGCTTATATGAAACTGGGGTTCACATTTTATGGTAATGAAAACCATCCTTGTCCCCAGTGTTTAGTACACTTCGCGTCTACTCTTATAATGCAAATTTTGGCCTAGATCCATATTTAATACAATGTTCACAATAGAAAAAGCTTCATGCTTTTCCGTTATGTCCCACCCAGATTACATACATTTCCTGCAGGTTTTCCTTGTGTTCGTGACTTCTCATGCCACACTTACAGACTACAATAGGAACATTCTTGATGCTCTGAATTTCCTGTAACATATTCCAAGACAGAAAGTTTCTCAGCCAGAATACTATAGTAAGGAAAAAACACTTAAGCCAGACCGCATTTAGACCTTTTTTTGAATGCAGGCTGTAGGTTATTTCCAGATACAAATGTGCAACTTAACATGCACGTTTAACCACACATTTAAACCACATTATACTGTTTTACTTTTTTACATGAAAAAGTCTTAGTTTGGGGGTAAGTGACAGGTAAAACAGAATAATAAGGGCCTAAATATAACTTTCACCTTCATCATTACTTCCCAAATGTTGAAATCTAAAGACTATGATTGCATCAGAAATCCATTTCTTTCAAATGCAACTGGGAACTTTTCTGGAGAAGAATTGGCTGAAATAAAAAATGACACTGAAACATGGAAGCTTGAAAATGCTTAATGACGAAATGCGAGTGTCTTTATCTAATATACCACCAAATATTGACCAGCTGTGTTCATCCTATCAACCTCATTCAGCTCAATAAAATAGTAAGTGCTGTTGTTTTTATTCAAAGTTTTTTAATTTTTGTGCTCTGAGAGACAAAATAGCAATCTGGAAAAGCAAAGTCAAAGAAGGACATTTTGAAATGTTTTCCAAAACTGCTGAGTGCCAGCTGAAATGTGATATCAGCCCGCTGATAGTTGACCATTCAACATTGCTCAGAGAGAACCTTCATCATTACTTCCCAAATGTTGAAATCTAAAGACTATGATTGCATCAGAAATCCATTTCTTTCAACTTCAATTGGGAACTATCACTTTCTGGAGAAGAATTGGCTGAAATAAAAAATGACACTGAAACGTGGAAGCTTGAAAATGCTTACTGACGAAATGCGAGTGTCTTTATCTAATATGCCGCCAAATATTGACCAGCTGTGTTCATCCTATCAACCTCATTCATCTCAATAAAATAGTAAGTGCTGTTGTGTTTATTCAAAGTTTTGTAATCCTTGCACATATTTACATATTGTTACTCATAAAGGACAACATGTTTTGGAAATGTATGTGTGTTATATTACAAATCATATATTTTTCAAAAAATCAATGAGAGGTTTTCATGAGATATGTTGTGTCCCCATACATTTTGATATTTACAATTTCTATGAGATATGTATTTGTCCTTATTTCTTATATGCAGTTAATTTTACCTCAAAGTGCTGAATGGAAAAACATGACTCGTCTTATTTTCTGTTGGCTTTTGGCGCGCTGCAGAGAGCAGTCCCATCTGAGTTCAATGCGCAGAGACCAGCTGATAAGTTGCATGATTGTTTTACCACTCACAATTTCCCCTTCCTGAAAGGATTTTTGTATAACTCATATTCAGCAAGGCAGCAGGCGGACTTTGTGCATGGTTGGAAGGGTTGGCAGTACGTGCACCCGCCCTTTTGTTCCCTAAATCACTGGGGCATGTGTCAATGTGTGCATGATTATATTCTTGCTTCAGGCACAAACCTAACCTTACACCCACTTTTGCTAGTCACTATCTTTGTTAGAACAGATTCACAATTGCTATAGTAACCTTCCTGCTTTCTCAAATTTGCTGGAAAATGCACCATTTGCCCACTTGTTTTTCAAAATTTTCTTCCGGGTGGAGAACCCCCCCAAACCCCCCTTAGGTGGTTCGGCCTCGCTCGCTACGCTCGCTCGGCAGCAGGCGGACTTTGTGCATGGTTGAAAGGGTTGGCAGTGTGTGAACCCGCCCTTTTTGTGCCATAAATCACTGGGGCATGTGTCAATGAGTGCATGATTATATTCTTGTTTCGGGCACAAACCTAACCTTACACCCAGTTTTGCTAGTCACTGTCTTTGTTAGAACAGATTCACAATTGCTTTAGTAACCTTCCTGCTTTCTCAAATTTGCTGGAAAATGCACCATTTGCCCACTTGTTTTTCAAAATTTTCTGCCGGGGGGAGAACCCCCCTGGAACCCCCTTAGGTGGTTCGGGGTCGCTCGCTACACTGCCTTACCGTGTCCCAAAAATGATGCATATCCAAAATGTGTGTCACCAACATGAAAAGTTTGGAAAGCCCTGCTATAGGGTCTTAGGACCATAACCTCTGATAAGACCCGCTTTTTACTATTTTTTAATATCCACTACATCCCCGCTAATAAAGGGATACCTGGGGCGGTAGTAGGATTTTTAATCTTTAAATCCCCCTGGCCTACATCTCCTAAGAGCTCCCTGAAAGACGGTCGAGCCCACCCAGACCTTTAGGAGTCTGGGTGAACCCGATGATGAAGCATGACACCAATAGGGTGTGTGAGGGTTAAACAACAAAAGGAACTATTTCCTTTCCGCAGCTGCGGCATGTACCACCACTAGGAGTGATTAGAGGCTTTAGAAGCCATCCTGGGTTTGGATACAATTGTGTGATAAGTCTTACTTGGGAGGAGGTATCCATACATCTACCTTTCTTACCCCCTGAGGTGCCAGTGGATTTTTCCGCTGTTACCCATTGGTTATAGATCCTCATCAATAGTCATAAGCACTGAATAGTCCTGCCCATGAGCGGGAACCCTGGAGCACTTATAAAATACATTTATGTACATACATACATCAATCTAAAAAATATTTACACTCACAACAATTGCAGCCTTTCAAACAGGCTAAGACTTCCAAATTGTATTTTCATTATAAAAAGAAAAACATTTAGATTCATATGTCACCATAGAGTAAAGGTGAACATATCAAACCTTTCACAAGCTTTCTTTAAAAGGAAAAGAAATGAACGATGGAATTAGCCAATAAGCTGCAAGCAATACATTCAGCTAATGCAACTGGCATTGTGCCTTTAAGAACCTCACAGTGTCCTCAGTATCCCATCATGCCCCACAGGTGACAGGTCAGATAATTTTTCTGGCTCCTTGAAACAGGATCCTGGGACACTGGGCGCTTCCTTTTTTGGCAAATATTCAGAGAAAAGATTTATAACAACTTGTTTTCAGGTTTTTACTCGACGTCCTTTTAGGACTAGAGTAACTTAGGGGCTGATTACAATGGCGGGCGGAGGCACACCCGCTGTGCTGGCGGTGGCGGAAAATGCCCTTTTCCGCACTCCATCGGCGGTCTTTGCGTCCGCCGTATTATGATTGGCATAGATAGCCCATTTCCCATCCGCTGCGGTGTTCCGGGTTCCGCCGAAAATCTCCGTCCGCACCGGTAACGGATGGAGCCAAAAGAGAGGTACCGCCGTGTGGAATGCGGTCACGACTGCCGGTCAAATCATGATGCCTCAAACAGCCCACCACACCGCTGCGGAGAATCCGGCCATTCAAGGATGGCGGTGGCAATACCGCGGATAGCTCCATGTGTTCCAGTCCGCTGGGGAAACGGCGGTCTTTGGCCTTTCCGCAGCAAATCCGACCGCGTGGACGGATTTTCAGCTTTTCCGCCACTGAATCCTGGAATCCGACCGCCGCGGTAGGGAGTTTCTGGCGGTGCATCCTAATCTGGCCGGTGGTTTTGCCGCGGTACCTGCGGGTGGAAATTTCCTGCTAGCACGGCGGTCGGAATGCTTTTCCGCCCGCCATCGTAATCAGCCCCTTAATACCTTTACTCTGACTAAACATAGTGATTTTTCTTTCAGAATGCCTCCCCTTTTAATGAAGTGCCCATCCCATGGGATGAAGATGGCTCAAACAAATCCACATGGGGTCTGTATCCACTGCCTTCCAGAAGATCACCATCCTAATTCATGAAGACACTGATTTTTTTTCTATCTCTCAGTGTTCTTCTGGAGAGTTTTTACCAGACTGCATAGACTACACCAGAAACAGCAAGTAAAACAACAGGAGAAGACTGCTGTTTCCTCAAGCAGCCATGGTGAAGTTCAGTCTACCACCATAGCGCTTTCCTCCCACTCTGAGATCTCCCTAGAGGCAGCTCTAAGGAGAGAAGGCATCAAGGGGAGAAATATCGGTCCCAATCAACATTGAGGGTTATGATGTTGAAGACCAAGACGTCAAGGAAGCTGCTTACCCGTTTGCAGGGTACTCCATCAAAGTCGACGCTGAGGCGTCATTCAACTTTACCCGGTCGATCGAGATCAAGGCAAGTGTCGACATCAAGGAGCCCTCCGTCTATGGCAAGACCACTACTGTCGACTCTGAGTCCCCCTCTGACGACATCAGCAAGGTCGACGTCAAACACACCGCCTTCAATGACAAAGCAACTCTCGTCGACGTTTAGATTCTCTCCGTCGACATCGAGGACACCACCAAGCTCGACGTCGAAGCTGCCACTGTTGACATTAAAGACACCACCCGCTGCAACAAAGCATTTTCCATCGACGTTGAGTCCTCCTCTGTCGACATCTTCACTGAAGCATCAGTCACAGTCAAGACCAACCTCTGTGACATGAAGGTCTAGATCTCCATCAATCCACCTATCACCAAGATGGTTACAATCTTAAGCAAGCAGAGAAGTGGTACTCCTGGTTTGGATTATTCTTGCACATATTTGCCCTCAAGAAACACGCTGGAGACAGTCTGTTCTGTCTCGCTGTCTCTTTGACTGGTCTCATCTCCAAGACTGTTAGTAGAAGCTCCTTCTGCTCCGTCTCCAGTCAAACAGACATCCCCTCCAAGGAGATCGGTCTCCTTGGAGGGGATGTCTGTTTGACATGGAGATCACCGAGGAGGAGGCATCAAACTCACTCTAGATCTGGAACTAGATCTAAAAGGGATGACTGACAGAATATCGACGACAGGAATATCGACCTACACAAATATCGTGTTCAAAATATCGATGTCAAGAATATCGACATCCTATCTTTACAATGGTAAGTACAAAAATATTGAAACAAAAATATTGTTGTTAAAAATATCGTTGTTCAAAATATTGTTTTTTTTAAAATCTCTAATAAATAATTTTAAATAAATTAAATAATACATATAATTAATAAAAACATAGTTAGAATTTCTTTTTTTTTTTACAAATTATAAATAATAAATGTAATGTAAAAATAAATTAAACATACATATATAAAAATTATTATATATATATTTACTTAATAATATTAATAAATCATTATTATAATAAATTATAAAATGTTAGAAACATAATACAAATTATAAATACATATATATATACATACACCTGTAACATAAACATAAAAATAAAATATATATATAATAAATTAAAATATTAAAATAATTTTTAATTTTAAAACAACATTTTACACTACATTAACTGAAACAGTAGGGAAAATGTTGGATAGCGTAGGGGATAACATTACTATTCCCACTCCATGAAGTGCAAGAGTAGGGAAAGTGTTGGATAGCGGAGGGAATAAAATTACTATTCCCACTCCAGCGAGTGCAACAGTAGGGAAAGTGTTGGATAGCGGAGGGGATAAAATTACTATGAACTCCACAGAATATCCAAATTGTCACTGTGGGCATCCTGTAACACCAGCGAGTGCAACAGTAGGGAAAGTGTTGGATAGCGGAGGGGTAAAAATTACTATTCCTACTCCAGCAAGTGCAACAGTAGGGAAAGTGTTGGATAGCGTAGGGGAATAATTTACTATTCCCACTCCAGAGAGTGCAACAGTAGGGAAAGTATTGGATAGCGGAGGGAATAAAATTACTATTCTGAATCCAGCGAGTGCAACAATAGAGAAAGTGTTGGATAGCGGAGGGGTTACAATTTTCTATTCCCACTCCAGAGAGTGCAACAGTAGGGATAGTGTTGGATAGCGGAGTGGATAAAATTACTATTCCCACTCCAGATAGTGCAACAGTAGGGAAATTGTTGGATAGCGGAGGAGATAAAATTACTATTCCCACTCCAGCAAGTGCAACAGTAGGAAAAGTGTTGGATAGCGGAGGGGTAAAAATTACTATTCCCACTCCAGCAAGTGCAACAGTATGAAACTATTGGATAGCGGAGGGGAATAATTTACTATTCCCACTCCAGCAAGTGCAACAGTAGGGAAAGTGTTGGATAGCGGAGGGGAATAATTTACTATTCCCACTCCAGGGAGTACAACAGTAGGGAAAGTGTTGGATAGCGGAGGTGATAACATTACTATTCCCACTCCAGATAGTGCAACAGTAGGGAAAGTGTTGGCTAGCGGAGGGGATAAAATTACTATTCCAACTCCAGCGAGTGCAACAGTAGGGAAAGTGTTGGATAGCGGAGGGGTTAAAATTACTATTCCCACTCCAGCAAGTGCAACAGTAGGAAAGTGTTGGATAGCGGAGGGGAATAATTTACTATTCCCACTCCAGCAAGTGCAACAGGAAAGTGTTGGATAGCAGAGGGGAATAATTTATTATTCCCACTCCAGGGAGTGCAACAGTAGGGAAAGTGTTGGATAGCGGAGGGGATAAAATTACTATTCCCACTCCAGCAAGTGCAACAGTTGGGAAAGTGTTCGATAGTGGAGGGGAATAATTTACTATTCCCACTCCAGCAAAATAATGAACATTAATTAACAAATAATTAACTAATTAAAAATAATTTACCTCCCACCATATTCCCCTATAAAAAACCCCACCAATGTTGTAAAACATAACACACATAACATAATAAATTAACAATTAATTAATTAACTAATAACAATTAACAAGCAAATTAAAAACAATCAGTAATAAATTAATTACATAAATATTATTTAATTAAAAATATTTATTAATTATAATGAATTTACTTCCCACCCTATTCCCCTATAAACCTACAACCCTCTCCCCAAAAAATGACACAATTAACATATTAAGCAATTAATTATTAATTATTAATAACCAATTAATAACTAATTAATAACAATTAAATTATCACAATTAACAATATAACATATTAAATACATAAATATTAATTAATAAAAAATATTAATTAATTAATTATAATTAAATTACTTCCCACCCTATTCCCCTGTAAACCCACAACCCGCTACGGAACTAAAACGCAAAATGTAATTTAAAAAAAATGAATAACTTCTAAAAATTATTAATACATGTATTCTAATTAAATTACTTCCCACCCTATTCCCCTATATACCCACAACCCGCTACGGAACTAAAATACACAAAAATTAATTAACATAAAATGAATTACTTCTAAAAATTTCACACATACATTAAAAAAAATAAGCTATACTTATACAAAATAATTACATCACATACTTTAAACACACATAGTAAAATACAAAACACTAAAATAAATGTCGATATTATTAACAACGATATATTTACTAACGATATTACTAACTTCGATATTTAAAAAAACGATATTTCTTACCTTCATGTCGATATTCTGGTCAACGATAGTCTTGCATGTCGATCTTGTGCCACCTCGATATTAAAACCTCGATATTCTGGCACATCGATATTCCAACATCGATATTCTGTCTGTGCACCATCTAAAAGACCTTCTACTGCAAGATCTATCTCTTCTCATTCAAGACGACCAGGAAGAAGATCGGCAAGGTCTCAATCTCACCATAGGAAATATTCCCCTTCAATTACTGCACGATCTTCTGCAAGAGATTACTCTCCAACACTGACGGACACTCCTCCAGTTAGAGTCTCTCCAGTAGAAGATCTCTCCACCTTTAATGATGTATTAGTGGGCTATGATATTGAACGTCACAATGCCCCCCTCAACTATTTCGACTTCAGTCATCTTTGAGACTTTTCTTCCAAAGAACCTCTTCTAGACCTCTATTGCCTTTAGTTCCAGGTCTTTTAGAGCCATCTTTTGGACCCTGCAGAGCAGCTATTCCTGATGTCTGCATCGGTTAGGTCTGGTCCTTCCAGACTTCTAATGAAGTACAAACCACCATATCAGGACCTCCTTTTTTTTAAGGCAAGATCCTATGCCGGATTTAGTGATTGTGGCTGCAGCTAAAAAATCACATTCAGTTGCTCCTACTACTACTGCCCCACCGAAGAAAGAGAGCAAAAAATGATTTACTCCTTGGGCAGAAAAATGTGCAGAATGTCTGCAACAATTATGAAGGCGGCAAGTGCAACAGCTCTCTTGGGCAGATATGATCGTTCCCTGTGCGACTGTTTACAGAAATACACTGACAAACTCCCCAAGGAAGGTAGACAAGACTTCCAAGAGATTCTTAATGAAGAAATGCTAGTCTCAAATCAAATCAGTGTGGCAGCAGCAGATTTGTCCAACTTCGCAGTGCATGGGTACTGCCATGGCATCTCCACAAGACGAAATTCTTGGTTGAGACTGACCGGCCTAAAACCTGAAACGCAACATTGGATTGCTAATTTACTGTTCTCAGGCTCAAGATTATTGGGCTCACAAATGCGGATGACGAAATGTCAAGAATTAAGTCTGAAACGGACACTTTAAAAGCAGTTGGCCTGGAAAAGAGGAAGGAGTTTAGCAGCCAAAACAGTCCTTATGCCAGGTGTTACTTCCCTAGAGGGTTCAAACCCTTCATTGGTTGCAGCAACAGCAGCAGCAACCAAGGTAACTGTCCCACCAAAGGAAATCTTCTAGAGGGAAAGGAGGCCTCCACCAACCACAAACTGCTTCGGCAGGGAAACCTCCTACAAAACAATGATTTCCTCCTTCTTTGTCGCCTACTGCAGTAGGAGGAAGTATAAGCAATTATGTCCAAGAGTAGCACAAAATAACCAAAGACAAATGGGTCTTGAATATTGTGCAGAATGGATATTCTCTACGTTTCAGATCCCCTCCTCCTTCAATACCACCAAGCAAATCATCAGACTGTCAGATAGATGCGTTGCAGAAAGAAGTCAACACGTTGATGCTGAAAAATGCAGTAGAGGAGGTTCCACACTATCAAAAGAGATTGGGAGTTTACTCCTAATACTTTTTGGTTTGGAAGAAGGGACCAAACAAGAATTCAGACCCATACTAGACTTGAGCACTCTAAACAAATTTATACAAAAAAGAAATGTTCAGGATGCTGGCATTACACCAAATATACCCCCATCTTCAACAGGGAGACTGGGTGTGTGCTATAAACCTACAAGATGCCTATTTCCACATATTGATCATACAGAAACATCAAAAAGTTCTATGATTCGTGGTAGGCTCTAAACCTCTTTAGTTCTTCCATATGGGCTAAAGTCAGCTCATAGAACATTTTTTAAATGCATGGCTTTCGTACCAGCCCATTTAGGAAAGCAAAGATATTTGTCTATTCCTATCTAGATGATTGGTTAATAAAGAGTCCATCCTAAGAAACAACTCTGAAGCATTTCCAGATATGTCTGGACACGTTCTCATGACTAGGTCTTCAAGTTAACATAAACAAATCAGTAATACATCCTGTCCAAAAGATACGCTATCTGGGTGCTATCCTGGATATCCAAGCTGCAAAAGTGTATCCTTCGGAAGAGAGACTGTCATCTATCCACCTGCTATGTTTCACTCTTTTAAAAACTCATCATCCTTCAGTCCAACAGATATCGTGCCTACTGGGATCAATGGCATCTTGCATATTCATAGTTCCCCATGCCAGACTGCATATGAGACTACGGCAACAGTGTCTAGAGGATCAATGGAATCAGTCCTCAAACAGCTGGGAACAGAAACAAAGCCTTTCACAGTTAGCAGTCCAGTCTTTCCCATGGTGGAGCAAGTCCAAAAATCATGGAATCCCCTTCCATCAGGATCTCCCAGACCAAACTCTTGCCACAGATGCTTCCCTCCAAGGATGGGGTGCTCACATGGGTCATTTACCGACTCAAGGAGTATGGTCTGACAAAGGAGTGTCTTACCATATCAATCTTCTAGAACTGAGAGCGGTCCACCTAGCATTGAAGTGTTTTCTTCTTGCAATAAAGACGAACTCCCTGTTTATTCACACAGACGATGCTACAAAGATGCATTACCTGAACAAATAGGGAGGGACACATTCCAGACCTCTGTCACTCGAATAACAAACTATATAGAAATGGCTCATAGCGAGGAACCTAACAATTACAGCAGTACACCTTCCAGGTGTTCAAAATACAGATGCAGATTCTCTCTGCCGTATTATTTAAGACAACCATGACTAGGTTCTAAACAATAAGGTATTGGTCGTCATTTTTTCAAGATCAGGGCTATACCCTAAAAGACCAATTTGCAGACGCAGAGACCTAAAAATGCCAAGACTACGCCTTCAGATTTTACTAACTGGGGTCAAAGGGGAATGCCCTTTTGATTGACTGATCAAGAACATTTCTCTACACTTTTCCACTGATCCCTCTTATTCCGGCAGTCTTGATCAAGCTGTACAAATCCAAAACCAGAATGATACTAATAGCGCCAGAATGGCCTCGTCAATGGTGGTTCACGGACCTTCTTCACCTCTCTGCGCGCACACACAAGAGGTTGCTGTGCAGGAAGGATTTTCTTTACAAACTGGGAGGTCAGATTCTCCATCCCAATGTTCCATTGTTGCGATTGAGCGCTTGGCTCCTGAAGTCTTACAATATGGCCATCTAAAGTTACCACAAGACTGTATGGACATTTTGAGAGAGTCTAAGCACCCTTCCGCAAGAAAATCCTATGCCTCCAAGTTGAAGAGAATTTGTATTTGGTGTATTCAAAACACTTCTGATCCATTTAATTGTCATGTTTAAGTGTTATTACGTTACCTGCTTCTTCTAGCAAAGTCTAATTTACCGTAATCCTCTATTAAGGTACACGTATGGCCATAACCGCCTACAGAAAATCCCCCTCACAAACCTCATTTTTTAAAATTCCTGTGTTAAGGACTTTTTAGAGGATATAAAGAAGTTTTTTCCTCCAGTTAGAACTCCCTCTACCCCATGGGAAGACACCATTGTTTTATATAAATTAATGGGGCCTCCTTTCGAACCTGTTCACAAGGCCTCTTTACAATATCTTACATGGAAAACAGCTTTCTTAGTTGCAATTACTTCAGTGTGCAGAGTAAGCAAAATCCAAGCCCTGTGTTCAAACGAACCATATACAGTTTTCCACAAAAGCAGAGTTGTAAGGAGAACTCATCCTAGTTTTCTCCCTAAATTAATCTCCAATATTCACATTAATCAAAAAATGTATTTGCCCACTTTTTTTCCCAAATCCTTCAACTCAGGCAGAGATATCTTTCCACTACCTTGATGTTTCAAGTGTGTTGAAATTCTAGTTCGATAAATCTAAAGAGACATAATAAAATCAGATAGGCTTTTCATAAATTATGGACTAGTCAGAACAGGTTTGCCTTCTACAAAACAATTGACATCAGGTTGGATAATTCCTTATATCGGTTTTGCATATCAGTTAGCGAAGATACCCTTACCTGGGTGGCCAAAAGCTCATTCTACTCGAGTAAAGCGACTACTATAGCCCTTATTAGTGATGTCCCCATTGCATATATTTGCAAAGCTGCGATCCGGAAGTCTATCCATACTTTTACTAGGCTTTATTGTCTAGATTCACACTCCAGGGTAGATACTGAATTAGGGCAGGCATCTTTGAGGAATCTTTTTGGGTAATTATTGGGATTGCCTCCATTTCTTGTCGGCTCTCTAAGGGATAGGCTTGCTATTCTTTTCTTTGTTTATGATTATTGATGAGGATACCCTGGAAGAGAAAAAAAAGTTACTTACATAGAATCCTACTTCTCTTCCAAGGGTATCCTCATTAAAGTCATAAGCAACCCTCCTGCCTCCCCGGACAAGAACTACCACAGTCCTCATCAAGTTTTACTTTTACCCAGGTTCCTATATTGTCCCGTGGTGTCTTTGACGTCGACTGTAGCTGCTTTGCTGTCGACCTTGGTGGTGTCCTTGATGTCGATGGACTAAGTCTCGACATCGGCGGGAGTTGGTTGGTCATTGACGGCAGTGTCTATGAAGTCGATGATGAAAGCCTCGACCTTGGTGATGTCATCGATGGAGGGAGGCTCTGCGTCAACGGTAGTGGTCTTGCCGTCAACAGAGGGTTCTCGACGTTGACACTTGCCTTGACATTGATCGACTGTGTGATGTTGAATGATCCAACAATGTGGACTTCGATGGAGTACCTGTTGACAGCGAACAGATAGGCAGGTTCCTCAACGCCATGGTCCTCGACCCTGATCCGGATTGATATCTCTCCCCTTGATGCCTTTTTCTCTCCTGGGATCTGCCTCTAGGGGAGTCCTTGGAGTGGAAGGAAAGCACTCTTGTGGTAGACTTTCACCATGGCTTCTTGAGGAACCAGCAATCTTCTCCTGTTGTTTTTCATGCTGTTTCTCCTAAGTCCATGCAGTCTGATTTTTTCTCTATCACTCAATATTCTTCTGGAGAGTTTTTTTACAGTGTCTGCATAAATTAGGATGGTGATCTTCTGTAAGGCATTGGCTCAAACAGATCCACACAGTCTGTATCCATATACTTCCCACAGGATGGGCCCTTCACAAAAAGTGAAGGCATTCTGACAGAAAAACCACTATGTTTAGTCAGAAAAAAGTTATTAAGTTACTCTGGTCCTAAAAGGACGTCGAGTAAAAACCTGAAAACAAGTGGTTCTAAGTCTTTTCTCTGGATATTTGCAAAAAAAAGGCAGAGCTAAGTGCCCAAGGATCCTGTTTCTAGGAGCCAGAAAAAATACCTGACCAGTCACCTGTGGGCACAGGGGCGGCTCCTCCATTAGGGCGGAGGAGCACCACCCCACTGCTTTCTCGCAGTGCGAGAAGCAGAAAGTAAAATGGTATTTTAAATACCATTTTATTTTCTGCTTCTCAGGCTGCGAGAAAGCAGAAAGGCAGGGGTATGCCTGGTTGGGGGCGGGCGGAAGGGTATACCTGGTTGGGGGCGGGCGGGTGGGCGGGCGGTTCTTTGAGGAGTGGCTTCCACCACTCTTTGTACCCTGACTGTTTGGTCGGCCCTGGGGCTGACCAAAGCAGTCATGCGCACTCTACATTTTCTCTATGTAGGCTGCATGCAGCCTACATAGAGAAAATGGCCTTCCTACAGGGGCCCGGCTGGGCGCTGTCCAGGACTCCGCACCAATCACAATGCTGCCATTGCAGTGTTGTGATTGGCTTACAGGAAGGGAGGGAGCATGCCTGTTCCTGTTCAGGAGCAGGAAAACACGGACCCGGCCCAGGAGCAGAGGCGGCATGGGACCGGTCAGGTAAGTTTTATTTTTCTTCAACCCCCCCACGGTAACCCCCGTGCGACCCCCCCACGGTAACCCCCGCGCGACCCCCCGCCACCCCGAGTATTGCGAGCCGCGACTGTTTGATATGTCAAAAAATCAATGTTTTAGAAAGAGTTGGGTGATTAAGGAATTGTATTTCAAAGCAGGCTGATTTGTAACATATAACCATCCATGTGACCGCAACATGTCATACGTTTATAGGGCATGCGGCGGCCATAATGGCTTATTCACACAAAGTACAGGCAGCCTCTCAACCAGATAGAACAATAACACTCTGGGGAGTACTAATGAAATTGTATGTTAATGTTCCTATTATTCTTGAATGATGATTAGCTATTGGGATGAATATATAAATTAATACTGGTTTTGCATTTATTCTAGTGTTTGAATGGTGGTTTGCGGACCCCGCCAAATCATCTTATTCTTTTTGTTTCTGTACACAGTTTTTTTTGTTATATGCATTCGACCAGACCCCACACATGCAGGACCGTGGCATATTCAGCACGTTAGGATTGCTGATAGTAGACGTGTTTTGTAAAACTCTCTGCCCCACCAAGGAGTTCATTTCGTGCTTTCTCAAATACCTAACAGGAAGTATCCTTGAGGTTACAGCGCGCGCTCTCACTGGAACCTGTGACCTTTATGTTAGGCACGCATCACTGCAGCAACCTTCCAACCTCTTTAGCTATCCTTTTGGAACTGGGATCAACGCGTACCTCACACATGACTTATTTGTGTATTTTCACTCGAATCTCGAGAGGCAAAAAGGTTTGTGTTGCGAACTATGCCTAGTTATCAGCAGACCAGCAGAAAAAAACTTCACACGCCTTTAAGTATTGATTCGATGTCTGTGGAATGATGGCTCCAGCCAGTTATTTCATGTCCCGAGCAGCGTTTCCATGGTGATTGGTCCTTATAAGTGAAGACATAAGTCGGGTGGGCTCAAAAGCAATAGACCAGGCGCGATAGGGGTTTTATGCACTGGTGGAAGCTTCTTACATCAACGTCACTCGACGACAGGTGGTCCAGGAACATGGAGCCAGAGCAGGGGGCGTAGGGGTCAACCGTATTCCAGGATGTTTCTTATGGTACCCCATTCATGTTCTGAGTTGACCAGCAATGACGCGGAGGAAGATATATGCCTTAATGCCTTTATGCAGATTTATGCTTTTTTCTAATAAGTGCACAACAGCTATCAGTGGTGAATTTGATGTTTGCATGCATGTATATGAATTTAAATAGAGTGCGAGTCTAGCTAAAAACAAGGAGCTCTGCACAAAGGTGGTGGCAGAGGGGAGGAGTTCACAGGATGGAGACGAGGAGGGAGGCTATGCAATCTCTATGCCACAGGACATTACCACGCAGGAAAGCAACACACAGGAAAGTACCACCAGGACCCATTTTGGTACTTTACCCGGCATATTTTACCACACAGGATAGTATTTTTTTTAATGACATACATATTATGCCATTTGAAAAAAAAGAGAATTTAAGGGTTGGGTAAGCTTAATGGAGGCACAGGTAAAGAAAGGTAAGGTGTTTTTAGAGTGCCGGGCAGGTAGAGGTAAAGGGTCAGGCTAGGCTGACTAGGATGGGATGTATGTATTTAACCATCTACATAACCACATGCACTTTACTCTTCACAGTCAAAAGGAGGTGAGCGTTGGCCTAGACTAATTATTAATTCGTTTAGGCCAACCCTCACCTCGTTTTTGACTGTGAAGAGTAAAGTGCGTGTGTTCTCAAATTTGCTTGAAAATGCACCATTTGCGCACTTATTTTTCAAAATTTTCTCGGGTGGAGAACCCCCCAACCCTCCTTAGGTTGTTCGGGCTCGCTCGCTACGCTCGCTCGCCGCGGTGTGCTCCAGCACAAACTTTACGCCCACCGCTTTCAAATGTCACCAGCCACCACTGGTGGGGCATGATGGGATATCGAGAGCTCTGTGAAGTTCTTAAAGGCACAGTGCCAGTTGTGTTAGCTGAATGTATTGCTTGCAGCCTAACGGCTAATTCTGTCCTTCATTTCTTTTCCTTTTAAAGAAAGTGTAAAGATGGTATCCAGTAGAGTTTAGTTCATGTATGATCTTTATTCAGTGAGAGATCAGGTAAAACACCTCCAGCTTGCACTTCAGCTTCACAGCTCTAACCACCCTTCACATTCAAAGCATAACATTCCGCCCATGCAGATAGTTCTAAATTCCACTACAAAGTGAATACATCTCTACACATCTTCCCCCTTATACCAAAGGAAAATAATTAAAATAACAATAAAAATCACATTTCAACGCACAATACTGCATAAAAACAAATAACTGTTTCAACAATAAAATAAGATCACATCCAATTAAGGATCAATCACAGAGAACGGGTTGAGGAGCATTACATTTACAAACATTTCCTGTGCTCCAAGCAGAGCCATCAGCTAAAACAAGAATATTCTTCTTGACAGCTTTTACTTGAACAGGTTTTGAAAATTTGCTCTCACCCTTGATTACTACACCACTTTTCCTGGTTACGACCCAATCTCCTACTTTTATGTCTGGCACTTTAACAGCTTTCCTGTCATTATAATGAGTAGTGGTAGCTGCTTTTGGCATACATCACTCTCAACAACAGTACGATCAACCCACACACACTCTTTATCTTTTAGCCACCCAGGTACCTCCTTCACACTTGGCTCACGACCTTTAGGAGAAACAAACGGTGACACACCAGTCACAGAATGTGGCGTCACCCTATACGACCACACCAATTTCTTCAATTCTTCCAACCAAGACAAACCATTAGACAGGGATAATTGTATATTATCCATTAACAACCGATTTATCCTTTCTACTAATCCATTAGCTTGGGGCCTGAACAATGCAACTTTTTCATGTTTGATACCTAATTTACTCAAGAAATCCACCATCTTCTTCAATACCAACTGTACACCATTGTCAGACACCAATGTCTTCGGAATTCCTTCATTCATAAATACTTTCTCCAAAAATCCTATGACCTTGTCTGTGTCTATGCAATCTGTAGTTTCAATAACAAACCACTTTGAGTGATAGTCCACCAAAACCATCACAAACCTGTTGCAAAAACCAAGTTTGGAAATTGGACCCAAAAAATCAATCACTAACCTCTCCCAAGGACGTTTGGGAAAAACATTACAACTCAAAGGTGGCTGTCTCACTATCTTGGTTTTATCACTGTTCGCACACGCATAACACTCCTTCACTACTTCCTCAATGTCACTGTCCATTCCTGGCCACCAGAAAGACTGTCGGATCCTCCTCTTCGTCATATTCCTTCCCAGGTGACTCTCATGAGCAATATCAATAATCCTCCTTCTTATCCCCACTGGTGGCACAAATTGACTCCTCCTTAACAACTTCCCATGACACACACTCAACTCGTCATGAACATGATGATAACCTTTAAAACGAACATCATTCTCGTGATCACCCCAACCTTCATATACAAATTTCATAACTTGTTGTAGAATATTGTCCTCAGACGTGGCAAATGCCCACTCTTCTTTATTGAGAGCCAATTCTACCTTCTCACTCCCTACTGCATCAATCTCCTCATCTACCACATCCTCATCCAACACCAATTCCACCGTATCAAGAGGCATCCTGGACAAGCAATCAGCAACTACATTTTTCAAGCCCCTCATATATTCTACTTCAAAATTGTACTCAAGCACTGATAACATCCATCTAGAAATCCTAGGAGTTACACTACCCTCTAAACCCCTTCCTCCTTTAAACAAATGAATAAGGGGTTTGTGGTCAGTACGGACCTTGAAAGGTAGACCCCAAACAAAGTATCTGAAATGATTTATGCCCCAACAACACGCTAGAGCCTCTTTTTCTATAACAGAGTAGGATGTTTCGGCATTACGAAGTCTCCGAGATGCAAATCCAATGACTCTTTCTTGGCCATCATATATCTGAGTCAATACGGCTCCAATTCCAACAGTACTTGCATCAGTGGTAATAAACGTTTTAGCATTGACATGAAAATGACCAAGTGTAGGAGCTCGAGCAATACAGCTCTTCACCTTATCAAACGCTCCACTACAAGCTTCATTCCATTCAAACTGAACACCCTTCTTCATCAATTGTCTTAAGGGTTCTACAATTTCAGTGAAACCTTCCACAAACTTAGAACAATATTCCACTAAGCCGAGGAAGGATTTCAACTGATCCTTAGTAAGAGGAATAGGAGCATTCTTTACTACAGAGACAATACTTTTTTTCGGTTTGATTCCATCTTTAGATATTTCATGTCCCAAATAAGTTACACAATTTTTTTTTAATTGACATTTTTCTTTCTTAATTGTCAGTCCATTCTCTTCCATTCTTTTCAACACTTCATTCAAGACCTCATCATGATGCGTACCATCTTTTCCTACAATTAACACATCATCTTGGAAGCAAAGAACATTACTCAGCCCTTCACAAATGTGTTGCATTACTCTCTGGAACACCGCTGAGGCAGATGCTAATCCAAAAGGCATCCTACAGTAACGAAATGCCCCCAGCGGTGTTACAAAAGATGTGAGATGTCTAGATTCTTCATGTAAATCTATTTGGTGATAAGCAGCTGACATATCGATCACGCTAAAAACATCTCCCCCACCCATTGCAGTTAACATCTCTGAAATGTTAGGTAACGGCTGTCTATCGACCCAAATATTTTTATTCAGGTCGCGCAAGTCCACACATAAGCGGATTTTTCCTCCTTCCTTAGGCGCTACCACAGTGGGCGCCAACCATTCAGAGGCCTCAATGGGTTCTATTATCTTTTGCACTAGCAGTTTTTTAAGTTCCTCATGAAGAGGTTCCCTCATGAGGTGAGGTACACTCCTCACCTTGTGAACCACTGGCTTAGAATTATTCTTTAAAATGATTCTATGAGAAAAATGTCTAAGTTTTCCTAGTTGATCTGAAAACACCTTGGGATACTTCTCCATCATATTCACTTCATACGTATCAATATTGTGCACAACCAAAGTAGTAACAGGTTCAGTGGCGTTCGGATTTAAAATGATTTTGAGATCTTTCTGATGACGCCACCCCAAAAGGTCAGATCCCTGTTTAGTAAAGTACACATGTCCAACAACTTTGTTACCACTGAAGGAAATCACCATCCATCTCATCCCCACAATTTCAATGATTTTTCCACCGTACCCAGATGCTTTAATATCGGGTTTGTCCCACACCAACATGTCCCCTGTCCACTTCTTGGAAAACGTCTCTCTAGAGAGTAAAGTATATAAACTTCCCGAATCTACTAACATTTCAATCCCACATTTGTCTAAGTTTATGACACAATGAGGTTTCTCTAACTTGTTTGTGCTTTCTCTAGGAACACCATCTAGAGATAAAAGTGGTTCAATATTGGCATGTTTTGACTTTTCACAAACTTCTACGCTCAACATCAGTTCACACACACTTTCACAAGTGTCATGTACCTCTTGTACTCGAGTGAATTGGGTTTTAGTTCTACAAACCTTAGCAAGGTGACCTTTCCTACCACAAGTTCGACAGGTGGCATTCCTCCCCATGCACATGGTACTAGAAGCAATATGGCCAGGAGCACCGCAACGGTAACATTTAACTATTCTAGCATCAAATTTAGGAGTTGAAAAAGAAGTTTTCCCAGATTCATTAAATTTGTTAGAAGAATGGAAATTCGTGACAGGTTTCACTTTCTTAGTTTCATCAACAACAGCATGTACCTCAGGTGCCTTTGAAATATGTTCCTTGGTCAGCATTGAGGTATTGCATTTATCCATTTCCTTGATCCACAAATCTGTGTGCTCCAACCCCATAGCAATTTGAATAGCTTCTTCAAGTGAGGGATCTTTGATTAAAAGTTTCTCTCTAACCCTTTTGTTATTAGTACACCTTACAATTTGGTCACGGATAAGAGAATCAGCTAATTCTCCAAACTTGCATGTTAGTGAAAGTCCCCTAAGCGCAACAACATATGTTGCAATATCTTCATCAACCTTCTGAATATGACAGAAAAATTTGTGTCTTTCTAAAACAGTATTAATCTTTGTTTTGAAACGAACCTCTAGCATTTGTAATGTCATTTCATAAACATTATTTGGTTGACCATCTCCCATTCCTAAAGATATTTCCGGAAGGTCCTCATATAACCGCCTCCCTTCAACACCCAAATGATGAAGTAATATGGCTTGTCTACGCACTGGACCGTACTTGTCAGCCCCTGTTGCCAACACATAAGTGAGAAACAATTTCTTCCACTCTTTCCATGGAATAGGAGGTTCACCAGGCGTAGCAAGAAAGGTAGGTGGTGCAGACAAGGTTTGATCAGCCATAACCAAAGATAACTCCACGTAAATAGTACAGAATAACAATGTTTAGCACAAATACACCTTTCTTTAACTGTATAAACACGGTACCTGTAAGAAAATGTGGTTAAATAAAAGAATTAACTAATATAAAAAATTAAAATAACAATAAAAATAATAAACCGGTAGTTATCTGTTTCCTTTTAAGATAATGCGTCCAAGTTCGTTGAGGAAACAAGAACTAAAAAAAACAACAGACCAAGTTGCTGTTCGAAGAGATGACGTTCCTCCAATTCTTGTTTCTTTTTTTTTTTTCCCAGTTTTCATTAAAGCTGATCCGTTTTTTTGTTAAATTGTTGTTATTTCGATTTGTCCTTGACACAGTTTGGAAGTATTTTGCTGTATATAGAATAATATCTGTCTGTACAAACAAAGATTACTTCCGGTTACCAAATTTATCTCCCGGCCTTCGTTAGAATAAGAACGACGTGCTTCAATGTAGAACAAGGGAATTCATCCCAACGATACAAAATGGCCACCAAAACGTAAGCTGTGCGTCTATTTTCTAAAGAAGATTGCCCTTGTTAATGTGATGTAGGAGTCACCAGCAGCGCGAGTGAAGGAGAAGCACAGGGAAGAACGTGAGCACGAGTCTCGGTAAGCTTACGTTCTAAAAGTATTTACTTTCGACCGTTTCCTTCTCGCTGCTCCCAACAGTCACCATATCTGCACTGTATACACAAATAGCGGTTTTATTCCCAACAATATGCTTTACTTTCCAATGTAGCTCCCACGCCGCTTCGAAGAGTCAGTTCGAACCACTGATGAGGTTAACTCAGCGCTTTTCCTTTATTTCCAAAACAGCACTGTTTACTCACATCAGCTTCCAACTGATAGCTTCCACTCAGCCTTCACCAGAGATCACGTAGGGTAAATCGACTCTCACACCGCCAGCATAATGTCACTAATATAGAATAACAAGTCAATTTCACCCGCTCCGCAAGCGTCGGCAGCAAAATGGGGAAAGTTATTTAAACGTGAAGAATAAGATCACGCTGCTTGCTCCGTTTTATATGGCATCAAATCACAGCGCTCCCTCACACATTCAGCGCTAGTGAAACAGAGTAGTATTTCATCCAATTCACACTACTCAATGCCAGTAACGATGTTGTAAGATCATCCAGTAAGGTTCCACACAATCAAGAATTGAAGAAGCTTTATAGGAACACTTACAGTAGTTGTAGAAATAGAAATCCAGGGGTGGAGGTGATAGTAGACTGCCCCCTGCGCAGTATGGGTTCGCCAAATCGTTGCCAATGTAAAGATGGTATCCAGTAGAGTTTAGTTCATGTATGATCTTTATTCAGTGAGAGATCAGGTAAAACACCTCCAGCTTGCACTTCAGCTTCACAGCTCTAACCACCCTTCACATTCAAAGCATAACATTCCGCCCATGCAGATAGTTCTAAATTCCACTACAAAGTGAATACATCTCTACAGAAAGCTTATGAAAGGTTTGATATCGTCACTGTTACTCTATGGTGACTTAAATTAATCTAAATGTTTTCTTTTTAAAATGAAAATAAAATCTGGACTTCTTAGCCTGTATATAGGCTGCAATTGTTGTGAGAGTAAATACTTTTTTAGATTGATTTAGATGTGTACATAAATGTATTTTATAAGTGCTCGGGGTTCCCACGCTTGGGGGGGGTGTGTGTGGACTATTTATTGCTTATGACTTTGAGGACGATACCCCTGGAAGAAAACTATGATTACAGGAAAGTAACTTTTCCTTCATCTATACCAATGGTAATCATATACTTGCTACTATACCATTAATATGTTCATGCCATATTTTTTTTAACAAAAAAACAGGTCTGTGCAAATGAGATTCAACTGACTTCTCTTATAAAAGCAAAGCAAATTATATAGCTTTCCCAAACCCAACCTAACTCTTTTTGGAAGTAACCAACAGCAAAATTGAGTTTGTAATCGTAATGAAGGATCCTTGTGAAAGCAGCAAAGTGTACGTATATATCCTTTATCTGAATGGTGCGAGAATACTTCTCCGATTTCAATTATATCTGCCGTTCATCTTCTCAGAACAACCAGTTAAAAGAATTCTAACTGCAGCAATTGTGCATCATGATTGCCTAGCACAGACTGAATGGACAATAAAAAACGTATACTCTAGGAATTCATGGTGGTCTCCATTTGCAATCTCTTGGGAGCCGTGTGATTCCCATGGGATATGTTGTCTTTCTTGCCTTTGGTCTTTTTTTCACCATAGCGTGTCTCTCTGAGGCATGAGTCTTCTGTCAAGGCAACATCCACAGTCTGTGCTCTTCCCCCAACCTCTTCTGCTGCTGAAGACATGCAAATTCAGGAGCATTGTACTGGAATGGTGCCTAAAGGTAAGCATGTCCCCCAACTGCATCCTGACAATAGCTACTAAAAAATACACTCCAGATATCATCAAAAATCTGTGTCTGGCTCTTATTCTTGTAAGAAATATTTTCCAGGCCAGCCAGATTCATCATCTCTTGCAGCCACAGTTCAACAGATTCACTTCAGTCCTCCAGTTCTTTAACAGAAATAGTTGACCTATCATCAGAACTCTGTGTAGTTGTCTTTCCTAGATAAATTAGTACACAGTTTTCAGAAAGGCACTAGTGACAAAAATATAACTGAGGGAAGATTAGAATATCCAATATGAATTGAAGTCACTAGAAATGAGATCACAACCATATGGTACCCTGTACTTTAACTGGAGCATGTTTTCTTCTCTTGTCAGCTGTGCAGTAGGTATAATCGCCAAATAAGAGTATGATTAAACACGTTAAGCATGCTAAAATTCCTAATGACACATATGTTAGACCTTAGCGCAAAAAAAGTTGCACTCATGTTTTATGAAACCCTTGGTGAGACAGTCACAGTCACCCACTATTGAGTGTGACCTGCAGGACTATAGATTCTGAAACTAACATGATTAAGAATCTTTTCATTGCTCCAGACGGAGTCAATGATGAGCATTAGGTCTAATCGGGCACACAAAATGTTCTTTTAAAGTAACATTGACAAAAGTGTTATATAGGTAAACAAGTTATTACTTATTAGTAATCTGGTTAATATAATTGTTATTATAACTATTATTGCTATTTCTATATCTTCAGTGTGGGTGAAAAACCATTCATGCAAACCTCTCTAATGGGTCTGATGTGAACAGTTTGTCAGCTACACTGTTAAAAGAAATCTTTCCACCAGAAGGATTTTCTTTTTAAAGCTCAAAGTCCAGGACAATAGGGAAAAGCTACCCTCACATCCAGAGTTTTTTTTTTTTAACTGCGATGCACAACACGCTGATGTCACAGTAAACAAATGTGCTTTCACTTTGTTTGATCAGTTCTTGGTGGGCATAACTCTGTCACCCGAGCACCGATCTGTGTGGGACAGGTACAGCTGAACAGGATACATTCTCCTCTTTTCAGCTGCACCTCTGCAAATTGGATCCCTGCTTGGGAATTGCCCTGGGACCATGATCCCCTAACAGGTATCCACCCAGTAGACACCAGGAAGTTTGGTTTAGGAGGGGTTGGCCCTCTGGGAATGGGCAATCTGTCCCCCACCCTCAAGCACAACAGTCTTTCAGCCTAGATGCCCACCCCCAGTGGCAGGTAGGGGGTGTTTATCTAAATTCCGCAGCTACCCACATCACCTGAATAGGTCATTTTTCATGGTCAAAGTTGATGTCTTCACATTGTGTTTTAGGGTATCTCCTGTCACAGGTAATAGGCCTAACAACATGGGAAAAGAGTGGAAACACTGACTGGGTCGTAGGAATTTTGTGTATCCTGTACATTCCCTCACAGAAATATGAAGAAAATTCACAATTTTAGTCAAAGTTTGAGGTTTCCAGGTCATTTTGGGTAAAAAAAAAAAGGCCACAGGATCCACGCACGTCACTCCCCCTGGACTCCCCTAGAAGTCTAATTTTTAGAAATGTACAGGTTTTGTAGGTTTCCTGGCTGGCAGCTTAGCCTAGACCCAAATTCTGTAGTTACCCACATCGACAAAATGGGTTATTTTTGATGCTGAAATCTTTGTCTTCATGTTGAATATTGGGACCTTTTCTGTTGTTGGTGAAGGACCCCACACAAGTGGGGTACTGTTTTTATCAAAAGTGTGGGAGCACACAATAGTTGAACATATGTTTTTATGAATTGAATTTTTGTTTCTGGCTTCAAAATGTTAAGTCGGTGCATAAGAAAGAACGCCTTTTTGCAAAACACTCTGTGAAACGTGATAATGATAGTATGGGTAGTAAGAGAGTTCTACTCATAACTACTATTCATAAACTCAGCGTCAAGGGGCATTTACAAATGCATAGATTTCCTTCATACCCATTTTTTATTCTTTAAATGTTACTATGTGAATTGCTTCATGATCAGTACACAATGAGAATCTTTATAATATGCAGCTCAGTTGTTGGCTATGGGTTTCACATGTTTTTCCCAACCAACAAACACTATATAAACCTGCGACCAGAAGAGTCTTGGAGGACCTAATATATTTTGCTTATGTACACCTGCCATTCAAGTAAAAACGACAGATGAAAACGTTCTGAGCTATCTCTGTTTTTTCCCAATTTTTTTACATTATTTTTCTTTTCAATGATTAGTTTCTTTTGTAAAACAATGAGCGATGTGCACAAAGAACCCATCGCTGAATTCTGAATTTTGTTTAGTTTTCAGGAATGCATAGCTTTTGTGGGTTCACCCATGGGTTTCACACCTGTTTCCACCTCAAACTGGAAGTAGTTTGAAACCACAAAAAATAGAAAAAGCAGACTACCATTTAAAAAAATGCAAAAACGGTGGTTAAAATAAAACAACTGTTCATGTTCTTGAATGCTGGGAAGATGGCAGCAAACCTTACGTTGATGCTTTTTTTAATAAAACAAATGTGCTTGCAAAGCAATTTTTTGCCATTTGAAAGCAAAAAAATGTGGCTATATTTTGGCTATTTTCTCGGTTTCTTCCAGTCAACCCACAAAAACTGGGTATCTTCAGGATCAATCAGTCAATAAGAGTTTGTGAAGCACAGCACTGTCACCCCTAGGGTTATCTGGGCGCTGAGGGTGCTGTGTCTCCGTCGAACAGCCAGGTCTTGAGTTTCTTTCTGAAGTCTGCCAGGGAGGGTGATGTTCGAAGGTGGAGGGGCAGGTCGTTCCAAGTCTTGGCAGCGATGTAGGAGAAGGAGCAGCCCACGCTGCGACGGAAGCATGGGATGTGTGCGTGGGCGAGTGAGGAGGAGCGCAGGTGTCTTGCGGGTAGGTGGATGTTTAGTCGATGGTTGATGTTGGATGGTCCTAGATCATGAAGAGCTTTGCAGGCGTGCATGAGGCTCTTGAACTGACATATTTTTTGGATGGGTAGCCAGTGGAGGGTTCTGAGGTGGGGGGCCGTGTGAGTCAGTTTGGGGAGGTCAAGGATGAGTCTGGCTGCAGTGTTCTGTATGGTCTGGAGTCTTCTGAGTAGCTGGTTGGAGATGCTGGCGTAGGGAGTGTTGCCATAGTCGAGGCAACTGGTGACGAGGGCCTGGGTGACAGTCTTTCTGGTGTCGACTGGGAGCCATCTGAAGATTCTGCGGAGCATGCCAAGGATGTGAAAGCAGGAGGAGGCAACTGCGTTGACTTGTCGTTTCATGGTCAGTTAGCTGTCGAGGATGATGACTAGGTTGCGTACATGGTCTGTTGGTGTGGTTGTAGGTCTGAGTTCTGCTGGCCACCAGCTGTGGTCCCAGACGGAGGTGTTCTTCCCAAAGATCAGTACTTTTGTCTTGTCGGAGTTGAGTTTGAGGCAGTTGTCTCTCATCCAGTTGCCTATGTTGGTCATGGCGTCGCAGAAGTTGGTTTTGGCGTAGGACGGGCCCTCGGTGAGCGAGAGGATTAGTTGAGTGTCGTCTGCGTAGGAGATTATGTTGAGACCGTGGGATCTGACAACGCCTGCAAGAGGGGTCATGTAGGTGTTGAACAGGGTAGAGCTGAGGGATGATCCTTTGGGTATGCCGCATATGACGTCCTTGGGTCCGGAGGTGAAGGGAGGCAGACAGATGCTCTGTGTGCATCCTGTAAGAAAAGAGACGATCCACTTGAGGGCGTTTTGCTGTATGCCAATGTTGTAGAGTCTGTCGATGAGGGTGTGGTGGGAGACTGTGCCAAATGCAGCAGAGAGGTCGGGGAGGATCGGGCCACAGTTTCTCCACGGTCCGGGAGGGTTCTAATGTCGTCTGTGGCAGTGATCAGCATGGTTTCAGTGCTGTGGTTGGCATGGAGTCCTGATTGTGAGGCATCAAGTAGGTGGCTTTGTTCCAGGTATTCGGTGAGCTGTTGGTCGATGTCTTTCTCGAGTACTTTGTCCGGGTAGGGGAGGTGGGAGTGTGGTAAATTAATTTTACTTATTACCTCATTTCTGAATTTCTATGCTTAATAAATCATAATTTCTTGTCAATGCAAAGCGAGGAGTCCGTGGTGCTCAAATGAAGGAGGAGAAGACCAATAACTCGAGTTAAAGGGAGCGCTTCCAGCACCAAGCGGGCACAGGAGCAATCTCTCAAGTCCCTCTCTTTAAGTGGGGGTTCTTTATTTTCAACAGCAGAATATTTATACAGTCTTGGTCACGAGGCAAAATAGAGGAACAAACAGGTCGTGGCAGATAGAGGAACAAAGATTCAGCAAGAGGAGCAGAGTGTGAAGAAATGGGGGCGTGTCTTAGGCTTCGTGAGGGGACTTGCGATGTGAAATAGTCTGACAGTTGGAAGGGGAAGGCTTCCTCATTTGGGGGTTTGTGCTCGTGCTTCATGTCAGAAACATGAACCATCTCTGCGGGGGAGCAGGAACTCATGTACTGGTTTCCCGGACTTGGCAGAAACCACAGAGACAGATGGTGAAAATGAGGAAAACCAGGTGCAGGGGTGTCGTGCTCGTGCTCGGGGTCTTGGGACACCAAAGGGTGAATTAAAAACAAAATGGTGCCGGCTTTTAATGTGGGCAATTATTAATCGCGCAAAGGGGATCGCGCAAAGGGGCATAATTAGATCGCGCAGAGGGCAGCGAAGGGGCATAATTATAGATTTTATTTCCACATTCCCTCCTTGCCCCAGAGTGTACCTACATTATATCTCAATTTGCATGAGATCATTTATACATTCTTGTAACATGATTCTTTCCCTTTCTCTCTGCTGGACAAGTGGTTTAGGAATGAATTTTGCAGCGCATAGACCGCATAGGGCAGGACCACATTGGATGCAAAGGCAGCATCCAGTTATTATCAGGAATATTATGCCTGCTGCTGACAGCAGTTGCCATCCCCAGGACGATATTATCTTCCAGAACCAGTCAGACCACGTCCAAGTGCCAGGTTCTTGATGTAAACTTACGGCTATCTTGTGTAATTTTGTTATGGCCGTGTATACAGATGGGGAATTATCAGGAATAAATATACAGCAGCTAGAGCCTATAATTTTACAGGCTCCGCCTCTGTCAGCCAAGATGATGTCAAGGACAAGGCGATTTTGGAGAGTAACCAATCGTATGGCAGAATGCTCCTGGGTTAAGCTCCCCAGGGCAGACGCCGTCTGGTTTACTACAGCCTCTAAGGTCCTTGTCAACCTGCGTATAAGCTTGCTGTTCTGTACAGGGCCAACAAAGAAGAAGAACCCTTTGTTAAAATCTGTATACTGTTCCCATGAGTTTCCGTTTGGTCAACCAAGGAGGTATCGATCGTTCTTTTATGTCTGACATGGGGCACTAGGAGGTCTCTGTGGTAAGTGGATGGGGCCACAAAGACAGGGGGTAACAGGAATGCTATATAGCAAGTTCCCCCCAGTTCAAGGGCAGCTGCACATAGGCCGTTTGGCCACAGATGAAATAAGTATGGCGAGATGCTAGAAATGAGGACTTTCCTCTGTCTTCAAAACTTATAGTGGTATGACAGTCACTGTGTCCTAATGGAACAGAGCCATTTTTCTGGATGCACAGGTGTCCTTTTACTGGTGAGACCGAGATGGAAGGGGAACCAGCATTCTTTTAGGTTTGGTATTTAACATCTTGTAGGACATGGTCATGTTCCCTTGCTTGTATTCTTCACTTTCTAGGACTGTACCGGTCGCCTGAGGATCTCCCTCCTTATTAGGGTAACAGGCAGTATTGAGTACCTTGTTTAAATCCCCCAAGGCCACCCATTCTTGCATGAATTATTTCCGTCAGGGCAGGAGGTGGGGGTAGTAGCGTCAGCTGTTATTAGGGTGAACCAGGCTTCACAAGTTCCATTATAAGAGAATGGGAAAGAAAAAGAGGCATCCCTCCCTTTTTCTGATGAGGTGGGATGCGGCCACATATCCAACAATTGGTGCTATTACTGGCTTGCTGAGTGTGGTGTAGCATCTGTATGAAGGTATTGTTTCGCAAGGCTAGTCTATGGGCTTGTTCATGAGGGGGTAGGTCGTGATAGGTGTGTTCCTGAGTGCTGTTGGGTGTATGAGAGGTGTGTTGTGTTGGGGGAAAAACAGTGTGGAGAATCCAACCAAGGCACGTCATAACTGCCATGAGGAAAAATAATACTGTCAAACATATAATAGGACCATTATGTCTTTTTCTAGAGTTCATTTTTTTTTTTCTCCCACATAGTCAAGGTGTTAAAATCCATTCCCATGCTCCAACCGCTTCACCACTGGACCGACGCCCAATGGACTTAATTAGCCAGAGTCCGAATGGCAGACCTTAACTTTGATTTGTAATCCTGTTGTGGGGTTAGTTCCAAAGGCAATAAAGATTGTTCAGTCACAATGTCAGTGGGATTGGCAGGGCCATCAGCAACAGTGTCTTTTTGTCCAAAATGTTTCCGGCAGTGGCTTGCGTGGAGCCAGCCCTTCCTGCCCTCGACCTTCACTGCTGTCCGTGTTGTTAGTAGTACGAGTCTTGGCTTCTTCCACCTGGGCTGGAGGGGACTGGTCCGGTCGAAGTTCCTCACGAGGACCCAGTCCCCGGGTCGGATGGCGTGTTCTTCCGGGTTGGTTTTGTCAGGGAAGGTGGCAGCAACCTGAGAACGACAAGATTGGAGTGCAGACATCAAGGAAGCCAGGTAGTCAGTCAGCATAGTACTGTCAACATCAGTTATTCTTTTAGGCCTTGGCGTACCCCACATATTTGGTGGTCTGCCAAAGACCACTTCATATGGAGATAAGCCAGTTCTGGAATGGGCTACCATACGCATGTAGAAGAGGGCAACCGGTAAGGCTACCATCCAGTCCACGCCTTTGTCAGTGCATATCTTGGCCAATTTTGTCTTCAAAGTTTGGTTGTGCCTTTCTACTAGACCTGCTGCATGAGGATGTCTTACACAGTGAAACTTCCAAGTGTACCCTAACAGAAGAGACACTTGCTTCATGAGTTCAGAGGAAAAAGGTTGGCCGTTATCTGAGTAGATGACACGGGGCAACCCATACCTCGGAAAAAACTCTCTAACTAATTGTTTAGCAGTTGTCGTTGCAGTGTAATCTGGGACGGGATAGGCTTCTGTCCATCTGGTCAGAGCACACACTACAACTAGCACATACTTGTGACCTCTACATCTCTCCATCTGGATATAGTCCATCTGGAGAACTTCAAATGGATGGTCAGGGGTTGGAATCCTCCCTGTTCCACCTTTGTGCCTTTTCCTGGGTTGAACTGATTACAAATCATGCACGTTTTAACTTTTTGTTTGGCTGCAGCTCTCAAATGTTTGTTGTGCCATATATTCTGTATGCTGTCTAACATTGCTTTTTCTCCCAGATGTGCTGGTCCATGTATGGTGTTTACCATAACTTGTACCATGGCATCCGGTAGAAACCATACTGCTCTTTCAGGTGTCATCCAGCCTTGATCTGTAAGGACCCCTCCTTTTTCCTTCCATTCTAGCAGTTCCTGTGGTGTGGCGTGACTTTGGACATCCTGGATGTCAGAAAAGGGGTCTCGTATTGTATATTGGCGGTGTGGTATACTTAATTCTGTGTTTGCTGCTAACTTGGCTGCACTGTCTGCAGAATCATTTCCTTTTGATATTTCATCTGTTCCTTTTGTGTGCGCTTTACATTTTAGCACTGCGATTTTCTCTGGTAACTGACTGGCCTCTAAGAGGGCAGTGATGAGTGTAGCATGCTGTATTCTGAACCCATGTGATGTGAGAAATCCTCTCTCTTTCCATAATGTACCGAAGTTGTGTACAACTCCAAAGGCATATTGTGAATCAGTGTAGATGTTAACTGACTTTCCTTTTGCTAAGTCACATGCTCGTGTTAGGGCTATGAGTTCTGCTGCCTGTGCCGACAGTATCTCTATCTTGTGTGCTTCTAAAGTGTCTGTACCATTTGTGACGGCATAGGCTGCTGCTAATTCTCCTGTGGGGAGTCTCATACATGAACCATCAACAAAGAGTGTCATTTCTGCCTTAGCAAGGGGAGTATCTTGTAAATCTGGTCTTGGTTTGGTCACTAAATCAATTATGTCAATACAATCGTGAATTTCTTCAGTAGGAGAGGTCAGTGGCAACAGTGTTGCTGGGTTTAAAATGTTGCAGCGTCTAATCTCAATGTGTGGCTGAAAAAGTGTCATCTCATATCCGGTGAGTCTGGCTATTGTCAGATGCTGTGTTTGTGTTCTGTTTAACAGAAGTTCTACAGCGTGTGGGACCTGAACTATCAGATGATGTCCCAATACAATAGAATCGCTTTGTCTAATAGCTTGTGCAGTAGCTGCTACTGATTTTAGACATGCAGGCAATGCTTGTGCTACTGGATCTAATGTGCTTGAAAAATAACCACATGGTTTATGTTTGTCTGCTTGAAGTTGGGTCAGAACTGATAGTGCTGTACCTGAGTTTTCTGTTACAAATAATGTAAAATCTTTGGTGTAATTAGGTGTTGCCAGCACTGGGGCTTGACACATAGCTTTTTTAAGAGACTGAAAGGCTTGCGTGTGTTCATCTGTCCAGGGTAATTGTGGAGTAGCGCCAGCTTCGAGTGTTGTCAGCTGCACTAACGGTTTGGAAATGAGTGCAAATTGTGGGATCCACTGTCTACAATATGAGGTGAGACCAACAAAGGCTCGAACTTGTTTCTGTGTTGTTGGTTGTGGTATTTGTTGTATGAGTTGGATGCGTTCCTGTGTAAGCTGCCTACCCTCCTTTGACAGCAAGTGCCCTAAGTATGCCACTTGCTGTAAACAAAATTGGAGCTTACCAGGGGAAACTTTATGGCCATTTGCAGCTAGGAATTCTAGTACTAGTAGTGATGCTTCAGCACATGCTGCGTCAGATCTGGCCGTAATGAGGATATCATCAACATATTGTAGTATGGCTGTATCCGTGGGCATTTGAACAGTATCTAGTTGTCTTTTTAATGCTTGGCTATATACGCTTGGACTCTCTGTAAAACCTTGAGGAGCTCTTGTGAATTGGAAACTTCGTCCTTGTAAGGAGAAGCCAAAAAGGTATTGACTGTCTGGGTGAATAGGTATGCTAAAGAATGCGTTTTTCAAGTCAATGACTGAAAAATGCGTTGCTTCCGCATCTATGGCTGTGAGTAGGGTGGAGATGTCTGGAACCACAGGGTGTTGTGGAACGACACATTTATTGAGCTCTCTCAAATCCACCACTAGTCTGTAGACAGGTGGTGTTCCGGTTCCACTTTTTTATGAACTGGTAAAACAGGGGAATTGCAAATGTTAGAAGTTGTTTCCTTAATCACACCTGACTGTATTAGGTCCTGAATAATTAACATTAATGCTTGTTCAGCCTGAGGTGGAATTTTGTATTGCCTTATGCGTGGTAGTTGGGCTCCCTCTTTCAGTGTAACCTTGTGAGGTGTTATTTCCATACATCCTACTGTGGTGGAATCAGTGGCCCACATGGTGTGTGGCAAATCTTTCAAACGCTCATCTAATTCTCTACTTGTGTAGTGGCCCTTGAAATCTCGCAGAAATAGTCTGACATCTGTAGGTGAGCAAACAATGACAGCTCCTAATTCTTTCAATGTTTTTATACCAAGCAAGTTTTCTGGACATGATTTTGTCAATATAAGATCTGTAGTTGTCATGAGGGGACCAACCTGCAAGGGCAGTGGCTTTGACGTGACGTTTGTCACAGGTTGTCCCGAGAAACCCAGAGAAATACTTTTTGAACCCGAGAGAGGAGCCTCTGGGAACTCTTGATGGCTTATTGTTGTTTTACTGGCCCCAGTGTCTAGTAGAAACTTCCTATCCTCCCCAAGAAGTCGGACCTCTATAAATGGACCTGTCTGATCTACTGGAATGGGGATTAGGGGCAGTTTGTCATCTTCTCTCTCTGGGCAACATCATGAGAAATCTGGGTAATATTCAGTGTAGGCGCTGTCTATAATATTCATTTGGGCCATTTGTGTTGTCAGTGGAACTGAAGGTGTTGAACTGTCTAGGGAATCATTCTGTTTTGGCTGATATGGGCGTGGCTGGGTCTTACCAGTAGCCAAATTGTGCTTTAAGACAGGGCAATCTTTAACGAAGTGTCCCATCTTTTTGCAATAATTACAAGTGCTTTTTATATTTGTCTGGCTACTTGGTGTCTGTTGGACGCTGGGGTGCAGTTTGGGCTACTAATGCTTTCATCTTTGTGTCTTTCATGCGTTTCTTATCATTTTCTTCTTCATCCCTAATGCGATTCTGGTGATATTGTAGCATTTGTAACACCTGTGGAGGTGTATGTGCTTGCCAGGTACTTTCTACTTTTAGTACTCTGTCCTTAATGGCTGGCAAGGCGTTATCTACTAATTTGGAAACAAACAGATGCGGGTAAGCTTCACTTGTTGGCGTAAGGCCGCTATTTACCGCAAAACACTTTTCAAGTCTAGTGTAATAATCTCCTATGTCTTCACCATGTTTCTGTTTGCAGGAGGAAATGGCATCCCAGTCCTCCTTTTTCACTGTTAGTAACTGTGGTAGCACCTTTAAAATAGTGCCAGGAAGTGCTTTTAGTTTGTCTCCTATACCTTGACCTGCTACTCTAGTATTTTCGTCATTCTGAAGTTCAGTCCATTTAATGTGTTCACCTGCTACTTCCCAATCTTTTTCTCTTAGTTTGTCATATATACCTGATGGCAACAATAATTTCAGAATTGCTGTGATATCAGAAAGAGTATATGTTCCCATCATTAATACATCTCCTAATTCCTTAAAGAATCCAGCAGGATCCTTTGAGTGGGAGGGAACCATCTCTTTCATCCTTAGTAACTCAAGTTTTGTCAAGGGTACATAAATGAAGACGCGTTGTAGCGCGCCATTCGTGTCAGCTCTGGGGTGGACCTCGCTCATGGGGAACTGGCGTGTTTGAGGAAGTCTATTAGTTGATCCACACGTATTATGGGGAGATCTATATCCAGTCACTTTCTGGTATTTCTGTCTAAAATCTATAAATGTGTTAAGAAAAACTGAACTATTGTGGAGGAACATGTTATCAGCGCAGTCAGACAGAAAATCTTCGAGTCTTGGATCATGTTTAAAATGAGTGTCATTGAGTGTGATGAGATGTTGTACCATGTAGAGACTTGCTAATCTTTGATGTGAGCGTGGTAATGCTAGAAAAAGCTGGGCTATGAGATCATTGTCATATATCTTATATTGAGAGACCCATAGGGTCGCAGTTCTGGCTATTTCCTCCTCCTCCGGTGTAAGCGGAGGTTCCTGGTCTAACCAGTAGTCTAATGCATTGGATGTATTTTCAAATAACTCATCTGGAGATGACCGTTCAGAGTGACCTTGGAGGAATGTAGGCGGGGGTGTTCGTGAATTAGGGGCGGAAGAACGAACGGGTAGGACTTTTTCAGTAGGTTCAGTAATTTCCTCCTCAAGTTTCTTATTCTCTTCATTTGTTTGCAAGTTTTGCAGAATACGGGTCACATTACGGGTGAACCTGTCTAGTGCATCATTTATAAGTTCTAGACTAGTGTGGTCGGATGCGGAATCTAATAAGTCAAAAAGTGAAACTGGTACATTTCTTTCCTCTGCTTGTATGTGTTTTATGAAACAGCAAAGGAGGAACCTATACATGTGCATTTTTACAGGGTGTGATCTTCTTGTAGTCATAGCGTTAATGGCTCGTGAGTTCTCTCCAGTACGAAGAAACTCAGAGGCCGCTTGAAGAAACGTGTCAATTGCTGGTAGATGTCTTATTTCTTCCCAGGAGTCATGAAGTATTTTACTTATTTGGCCCGCCTCCCCTGTGTTGCTCGGAGTCGGGTCATAGGGGCAGTCGGGAATTGTTTTACCTGGGTCTGGACCTACGGCACCCCCTTCTGGAGTGAGAGGTGGTGCGTTATGTTGTGAAAGGGGTGGCGGAGGCAGAGGGTGTTGAATGACTGGAACTTCATAGGGTGGTGGAGTATCTAAGAGAAAATTAGTAAAAGTATCCTCTGGTGGTGGGGCTGTAGGCTGTGCTGATGCAATGTTAAGGTTTTCAGGTGCAGATGGCAATACAGGATAAAAACCAGTAGAAATGGCTGATTGTTCCCTTTTATTCCTTTCACTAACTACTTCTTTCCCTATTTCTTGTAACTGTTCTTTCTTGGCCTGCTCTGACATTCTCTTACCCTTTTCAACTTTATGCAATTCCTTCTGTTGCCTCCTATGGGCTTCTTTTCTCCATAATTCTACTGAGTCACTCTGTGACTGGCGGACTCTCTTTTTCTTCCATAACTGTTCCTCTAATTTCATAATACACTCCGTATCAAAACTACCATTTTCAGGCCATCTATATCTGAGTTCTAGGTCTTTAGTATATTCTACCCATAGATCACAATAAATAAGTGCACCGACACCATGTTTTGCATACATGAAGTGTCCTGGAGTATCCCGAGGAGGAAGGGGAATTTCCTTCTCAAGAATACTCCTTTGGTTGCCATCCTACGTATTTTCGAGAAAATAGGCATGATGGCAAGACTTTCAAAGATTTTAGAAGTGAGAAAAACATAAACAGAACAAATATCTTTACCGTACCCACGAAAGAGGTGAGTCCGTCTTTTATACTAGTTTAGTAGTCCTCACAAAATAAGTGAGAAACCAAAAAAACGCGTATCTTTACCGCCCCTACAAAAGCTGTGGGTTCGTTTTTATACTTTTCAGCAGTACTCACCGAAAAGTAACTGGAAGGCCTCTTGAAGATTTTGGGAAAACGCGGCGCGCAGTTTCAAGGTGGGATTTGTAGAACCTCGGACTCGTCTGCTTCGCAGGTTGGGCTTTGGTTCAGGACGTTCCGCTATTTCCTCACCGCCTCGTGTGGTTGCTGGGCCGCAGTCGGTCCCCCTCTTCGCCTCGAGGAGTTAGCGGGAATTCCCGCGTTGTGCACTTTTGAAGTCCGTCAACGGTCAGGAGGGGACAGTACCGGGTCCAATATCGCCGGCGCGTGGGGGAAAGGGAAGGTCCCTATTCGGGCGCCAATTACTGTGGTAAATTAATTTTACTTATTACCTCATTTCTGAATTTCTATGCTTAATAAATCATAATTTCTTGTCAATGCAAAGCGAGGAGTCCGTGGTGCTCAAATGAAGGAGGAGAAGACCAATAACTCGAGTTAAAGGGAGCGCTTCCAGCACCAAGCGGGCACAGGAGCAATCTCTCAAGTCCCTCTCTTTAAGTGGGGGTTCTTTATTTTCAACAGCAGAATATTTATACAGTCTTGGTCACGAGGCAAAATAGAGGAACAAACAGGTCGTGGCAGATAGAGGAACAAAGATTCAGCAAGAGGAGCAGAGTGTGAAGAAATGGGGGCGTGTCTTAGGCTTCGTGAGGGGACTTGCGATGTGAAATAGTCTGACAGTTGGAAGGGGAAGGCTTCCTCATTTGGGGGTTTGTGCTCGTGCTTCATGTCAGAAACATGAACCATCTCTGCGGGGAGCAGGAACTCATGTACTGGTTTCCCGGACTTGGCAGAAACCACAGAGACAGATGGTGAAAATGAGGAAAACCAGGTGCAGGGGTGTCGTGCTCGTGCTCGGGGTCTTGGGACACCAAAGGGTGAATTAAAAACAAAATGGTGCCGGCTTTTAATGTGGGCAATTATTAATCGCGCAAAGGGGATCGCGCAAAGGGGCATAATTAGATCGCGCAGAGGGCAGCGAAGGGGCATAATTATAGATTTTATTTCCACAGGAGAACGGTCGATATTTTTTTAGATCACTGGAGTTGGCGGATAGTTTCTTAAGGAAGGGTCTGACCTCTGCGTGTTTCCATCTTTCTCTGTGGAGAGGGAGGTGTTGATAATGCTGGTGAGTTCCGTGCTGATAGGGTTGGTTCCGAAGTTGAAGAAACGGTGGGGTCAGGGGTCTTTGGGCACTACGGAGTAAATGGAGGACATGAGGGCCATGGTGGTCTGAGTGGTGAGCAGATAACAGGTGGTGATCGTTCAGCTGGGGTGTGCTGGTTGGTTGAGGTTGTGGAGGTTGAGAGCTGTGGGTTGGGGGTTGAAGGTGTAGATGGTGGCAATCCTACTGTGGAAGTAGTCCGTGAGGATGTCGCAGGGTTCCTGGGAGGGGTGGATGGTGTTCTCTGTGGCTGTCGGGTTGGGGAATTCCTTGACTATTTTGAAGAGTTCCCTTGTGTGGTTGGACGCAGTCTTGATGCGGGCTGTGATAGCAGCTTTCTTAGATTCCTTGATGAGCAGGTGGTAGTTGCTGAGGGCTGCTTTGTGAGCGGCTCTGTTGGAGGGGTTCCTTGTGGTGCGCCATCGTTTCTCGAGTCGGTAGTCGGTGCGCTTGTTTTGAGGTTTCGTTGGATTTTGCTGTTTTCAACGGGGTGACTCTGTCGGTGCATTTGGTGATCCATGTGACGAAGTTGTGGATGGCCTGGTCGAGGTCTAATAAAGCATCGGGTTGGGTGGTGCTGAGGGCCTGTGTCCACTGTGTCTTGGTTATCTTGCTTCAGTTGCGGTGGGAGGAGCTGTGGTGCTTGGTGATGGTGTGCTGAGCATCGGAGATGGTGGAGTGAACAATGGCGTGGTCGGACCTGGTGACTTCTGTGACGTGGCTGAATTTGATTCTGTCTTTGGAGGAGAAGATGGAGTTGAGTGTGTGATTAGTTTTGTGCTTGGGTTCGGTGACCAGTTGGGTGAGTCCAACCTTCGTCAAGTTCTCCAAGAGGGTGGTGGAGTTGGGGTCATCAACATGGAAATTGAGGTCGCCGAGTAGGACTTAGTGGTAGGAGTTGATGGCTAGGTGGGCGATGAGGTTGGAGATGGCAGCGCAGAAAGGCGGTCGGGGTCCCGGGGGTCTGTATACGAGGGAGCCTCTTATCGTGGTCTTCGTGTCGGTCTGTAATAGAAAGTTGAGGTGTTCCATGAGAGGAGTGGGGTTGTCATTCGTGATGGTGCATCGGAGGGTTTGCTTGAAGATGATGACAATGCCCCCGCCGTGTTTGTTGGTGCAGTCTCAGTGGATCATCTTGTAGCTGTCGGGTGTTATGGTGGTGATGTTGGGGTTCAAGGAGGAGTTGATTTACATTTCGGTGATGAAGGCAACATTAGGGGAAAGGGTGATGATGGTGTCCCAGACTTCGCTGGTGTGTTTGCAGAAGGAACGGTCGTTGAGCAGGATGCATTAGAGCGGTTCCGGGTTGTTCGTGGTCTTCTGAGTGGAAGCGCATGCTGGTGGCCCTGTGTTGCAGGAGAAGCTGCAGTGGAAGCAGGTGAAGGGTCCTTTGGTTGACTTTGGAGAGGAATTGCAGCAGCCTGTTGTTCCAGGGCCAGGAGCTCCTTGGAGGTGTAGCGGCTGATGGGGGGAGGGCCAGGAGTCCTGTCTCTGGGCGTGGTCCAGGTGCGGACGGGTGCAGACAGGCCTGCCTTCGGCACAGCCGCACAACAGCCTCCATAAGTAGTCCTGTGAGGTGGGAGGGGTTGGCGAGGGGTGGGAGCAGGAAGCAGCCGAAATGGAAGGAGAATTGGCCTCTGATACAACAGCAACAGCAGAAAAACGCAACCAGAAATTAAATAAACAAATAACAGATTACCAAATAAAGGGCAGGAAATTAGATATGGGCAAAAGCAAGGCAAATTTATACGTAACATTATTATGGGCAGGAAAGGTCTCTGCAGCAGGGACCGAACCAGGGGCTCTGGGACTGTGCAGTCCCTTACTCAGGGTGCCATGGCTGATCTAGGAAATAGCGGTGGAGCAGTGATCAAGGCCATGGAGGTCAAGGGCTGCTCACAGGGCCATGCATGGGCCTCCAGAAGTAGTCCTGGGAGGTGGGAGTGCCGGCAGGGAGCAGGAAGCAGCCGAAATGGCAGGAAAATCGGCCTGCGTTACAACAGCAAAGGCAGAAAGACGCAACCAGAAAGCAAATAAACCAATAACAGATTACCAAATAAAGGGGTGGAAATGAGATAAGGGCAAAGTCAAAAACGAGGCAAAACAAACCAAGATTACTATAACGATATTATAAGCAGGTAAGGTCTCCACAGCGGGGATCGAAATGGAGACTCGGAACTAGACTGCGCACAGACACCTACCCAGGTAGCCAAGGGTGATCTAATTGACCGAGGAGGAGCGGCGATCAAGACCACAGAGGTCAAGGGCTGCTCACAGGGTACGTGCAGCAGCCTCCATAAGTGGTCCTAGGAGGGGCGGGGGGCGGGAGCAGGAAGCAGCCAAAATGGCAGGAGAATCGGCCTCTGATACAACAGCAATGGCTGAAAAACGCAACCAGAAAGTAAAGTACACAAATAGATTATCAAATAAAGGGAGGGAAATGAGATAAGAGCAAAGGCAAAACAAACCAAGATTACATTAACAACATTATGGGGAGGCAAGGTCTCCACAGCGGGGATCGAGCCGGGGACTCAAGGAACTGCAGCACAGTCACTTACTCTGGGAGCCACTACTGATCTAGGATCCCCAGGGTATGGGGAAAAAAGTCGAAAATTTGGCCTCAATACCTTTTGTAGAAATTTTTTTAATGAAGAATTAAGCACAAAGTAACCCCAAACATCATGGGGCAGGAAAAGCCTCAGCCGTTAAGGAGTTATTGTTATTATTTTTATCATTAATAATTTTAATATATTTATTCTCTTCTATAATTCTTTCCTGTGTCGTCAAAACATTCACACATCCTCAGCCCATAGAGAGGCATTCATACCTCTGTGAGACCCGAGCACAGTTGGTTTAGTGGTTAGGGGTGAGCAGTTCTGTCTTTCGACGATTAAGAGCCCAACATGCCCCCCTCCTGGGTCATTGGTGTCATCAGTTCAATGTGCTAGTTTACTAGAAACCACTCTGTGGTGGTGCCTGCTCAGCATTCCATGGTTACACTGGATAACATAGCCTATCGTGAAGATGGGGCACAGGGTGACACCTGCTCAGCTCACTTAAATGGGACGGCTCAGCCTTTCACTCTTGAGTTTAATAGAATGAGTAGCACTGAGTTTCGAAATAATGACACACACTATTCAACTTAAGATAAAAGAGGTGCATGGAATGCTTGAATTAATCCCCTTGGTAGTTACTCGGGTGCCGCATTTATTATTTGAACAAGAGACTAAATGATTTGTAATGTACACTGCAATGCCTGCAAGTCCTTATAGAGTAGTATAGCCTACCCTTCAGCTATCAAAACAATAGAAACAAGCATTTGCAATGCAACAGGTCTCGCATTACTCGAGTTTCAGCTATTGGCATTGTAAATGACAATGCGTTTTATTTAGATTTTTGAAACATAAATAAAACGCATTGTCATTTACAATGCCAATAGCTTAAACTCGCGTAAATGCGAGACCTATTGCATTGCAAATGCTCATCATTACTCGTATCTCATTCCCACCAAACGTGTCGATCTAGCAGCGTCTCCAGCATTTCCAGAGCAACAATGCCAAGAAATAAATGATTCCTGGTGTTTTAGCAGAGTAACTTAAATGATTATAAATGACAAGTCCAATCTTTTTAAAGAGCTAAAGAAATACATTCTGGTGTCCTAAGAAATGAATCCCCGTGTAAAGACTGCATTCATTCATAAACACTGTCACGCTTCTCCCGGTAATGGCAATAGATTTCCAGAGATGCCATTGATAATGTGACTGCCTGCCTGGCGGACTCCTGCAGCAGAACAAGACACAATCACTCCTGTGATTAGCGGGGTATTCATGCAGACACTGTCACATAAGGTCACTTGTTCGGTGATGAAGTGGAGACTGCATTACTGGGTGATTCTTCTGAGGGCAATGGAGTGGCGAGAGCTCCCTCCGATCAGTCAGTGCAGTGCTGTGCTCACTGAGCAAGGCCCTCTCTGTTATTTTTAGAAATGCATCAGTTGTAGTGAACCACGGGTGGAACTTTCGAATGCACTTCGACCCTCCCGCCCCAAATCTGATATGTTGTTATGTTTTATTATTTAATGTACGTATATATTATTAATGTCTGTTAGGTGCTTCGGTCATAACTGTAGCACTGAAACAGCTATGCTCAACATCTCTGACGATATTCACAAGGCTTTAGATGAAGGTGATGCCTGCCTTCTCATCCTTATTGACCTATCTGCGGCATTCGACACTGTAAATCATCCATCTCTTCTGGAGACCTTGTCGAAACGCTCCGGTATTAATGGCACAGTACTAAAATGGTTCACCTCCTTCCTTCAACACCGCTCGCAACAAATTAAAATCAACCTCTGTCTCTCGAAGCCAACAAAAGTCACACTTGGGGTCCCGCAAGGCTCGATCCTCTCCCCGTCCCTCTTCAATCTCTTCATGGAGCCCCTCACAATCAACTTGAAAAAGCGGGAGTGAACTACCACCTCTACGCTGACGACACCCAAATCTATTTCAAAATCAAGTCTCCCAACGACATCCGACACCTCAATGTCACTCTAACCGAGATCCAAACTTGGTTCAACACTAACCACTTAAAGCTCAACCCAGATAAAACGGAACTAATCCTATTCTCTCCAAAAAGCAACCATCGACCAATCCAAGAGTGGCTCAAGAATCTGGTTGCCCTAAACTGCCCCCTCGTCCTATCCGACTCAGTGAAGTCTCTAGGCATCACCCTTGACAAGAACTTATCAATGGAGGCCCACATCAAAAACTCTGCAAAAGGTGCTCTTTTCTCACTAAAACACCTCAAGAAATTGAAACCTTTTCTTCCCCAGGATGACCTCAAGACAGTAGTTCAATCCCTAGTTCTCTCTAAAATCGACTACGGGAATGCCATCCTAACGGGGACTCCAAAGCTCACCTAGCCCCACTAAGGGCAGTGCTGAACATGGCCGCTCGACTCATATCTGGAGTGAAAAGATTTGAACACATCACTCCAGCTCTCAACTCCCTCAACTGGCTTCCTATGGAAGGGAGGTGTATTTACAAGCTGGCCTGCATCACACACAAAACCCTTCACTCTCTGGCCCCCAACTACCTGAACAACAAACTGGTAAGAGCAGGTCAATCCAGAACACTGAGAAGTTCAAACTCACTCCTTCTTATCCCTCCGAAACTGAAAAAGAAAACCACCCAATACCGATCGTTTTCTGGCAACGCTCCCAGGATATGGAACGCTCTCCTAGAGTCCTCAGATGCAACCCCTCCTTCTCCTGTTTCAAAAGGGACCTGAAACTCCATCTCCTTAACAAATACTTTCCGGACCAACATCAACTAACCTAGACTTCAATATCCGAATTAACTCCTCTCTCTCTTGACATTCAAGGATAGTGGTGACCGGTCTGTGTTAACCACCTTCGTTTGTTTTCTCTCCCTCCGCTGCACTGTTTAACTATTTTTCATGTTGTATTTATCTCTGTTGTTGCTTCCCTACTGCCTTCCTACTAAGTAATGCAATTTCCTTTGGTTTTGTACAGTGTGTATGTAAAGCGCTCTGATACCCACAGGTCTAGCTAGCGCTATATAAAACTTTTAAAATAAAAAAAATAAATAAAAAATAACTTATACGCGTTAGAAATAAGATGCTGATGACACATGCGACCTATCCTACCGGTTTATGAATTATTTTAGGTTCTAATATATTTTAATGTGATGTTCAGTCTAGGGTGTTCAAAGTTGCAAAATTAGAGGTTTTGCATCTTTGAATACTTTTTAAAAATCTGTCAGCATTGTGAATTGTAAAACTGGTGAAATATAGCAAAAAGAGAAAAAAGTAATAGTACTGCACATTAAATCACACACATAGGACATGCCTGCAGATAAGCACTAACACTGCACATTAAATAAGACATGCCTGTAAAGAAGCACTAACACTGCACATTAAGGGAGTGCAGTGTTAAGTTGGACAATGGATGCATCCAGAATGGGAGGCATAATACATCTTGTTTGTGCGGTGCATATTTCCAATGAAGGCTGACGAGTTTGTTGATTGCCGTTGCGCAGCTGGGTGCGCTTCGTGATCTTTTGGAGGAAGTGTCTTCTTTGCCTGGGGTCATTGGAGAGCAATTTGATTGGTATACTTGAAAATGTTTGTTTTATTGGTCCAGTAGACAATAAAAACGCTGCATGACCACACTGTGTGATCTTGGGCACATTTTACAAATTCTACCCCCATCCAGTGTCTGAACTGCATACTGTAAAACCTGATAACACAATTATGGCGTCCCTGCAGGCACACCCTGTGTGATCTTGGGCATTTATCACATCTCTAAGTACTTTTAAATACTTGAGCTCCGGAAAACCTTGGACAAATACTCTTATGCATTTGCCCTACCAAGGTGTTTGCTGTTACGTGCATAATAAAAATCGTGCAACACACAATCGCAATTTCTGTGCCCCTTCCGCACAAACAGCACGGTCTCCAGAACCAAGGCCGGGGTGTTTCTCTGTTCTCATTGGATGGTGGTTGTCCATTTGTTGTTTGTGTTGTTTGGTGTGCTGTGCACACAGTTCCACGACATAATGGAGCGTAAGGGACGTAACCCTGCCTTTGTTAAGTGCACGCCTGTACACCCCACCCCCAGGTTTGAGAGGGTAAAAGGAGCGGACTGCAGTTTTCAGACAACAAGAAACATGTCAGGATAACTCTGGTGATGTGTGTTCCCGCTGGCATGAGATCGGATGTCCGTCTGCTGGCACTTTGGAGTAACATGGAGGGTCAATGTGCAGCATATTTTGTCCCACACTGCTTCACTATGAAGTGAATTTGAACGCTATTGTGGCTAAACAGCATACCACTGCAGAGTTTGACACGTGGCAGGGCTTTTAATGCATTCTAACTAGTAAGTATTTTAATTAAATTTGTAAACAGTGCAGCAGAGGGATTATGTGGCAAATTTGTAATTATGTGGGAATAGCCTCAGCACCGCATAAATACAGTATCCCTGATATGACTATCACAACGGCACCCCAAGACAAGGGCACCTCCCTGGTTGCTCCCCACGACGCCAAAACATGTACCACACAGCAGCAACAGAAACAGAACACTGTCCCAGCCTGGTACTGCACCACGGTGTAACTTGCTACTTACCCGATGGCCCAAAACATGATTCCACGCCCCGCATACGGAAATGTGCAAATCTAAATATACATATAAATTAAGACCCGACAGCTGCTAGAAAATGTATACGAAGCGCTCTGACGACTGCCTGATGTGGTAAGCGCTATGCAAACTTGTTGTGGGAGGGCCTTGGAGGACTTCAGCCCTGCGCTGGTGTCCGTCTGTAGCTCTGAGCACGGGAGCATAGCTCCCGCCCGATGGACTGCTCTGGTTCAGTTTTTTTCTTTAGGTTGTGGGACTTGTAGTCCAGTTTTCTAATGCAACTGCAGGAGGGGCCCAGGTTGGAGCGGGTCCTCGCGCATGGACCTGGGAGAGAGACTTGCCTTGAGGTGTGTTTTTGGAGGCTGCAATAGGGCTGGAGCTGCAGCGGGGGGAAGCCTGCGTCTCACCCATCTGTTTTCAATCGCGGGATAGTTGCGGGTAAAGCGCTCTGATACCTGATAACTTTGGGTCAAGTTCGCGCTATATAAAACTCCTTTAAAAAAAAAAAAAGTCACGTGGAATGTTCAAAAGTAGCAATTTCTGGTCATCCGCGATGTGCCTGTACCTCTGTTAGTGTATTGCTCACCTGGTGTATGAAGTGTCTAGCCCATCGCATTACTGTGTGCACAAGATCTCTAGTGGGGTCCCCGATGCAGTCGACGCAAAGCAATTGACAATAATGGACATCCGGGACATTCTTGTACTTACTCTGGGTAAATGCGCGCACCACAGAGGAGCAGGGGGAGGGAGCGCGGCAGCAAAGCGAGACGAACGCGCGCTGCTGCGCGTTCTGCCCACCGTCGGGAATGGGCGCGGCAAAGGCGGGCCATGCGCCCGCCTTTGACCAATCGCGTGCCGTTTTTTTTTTTAAAAACGCACGCTCCAGCCAATGTGGGCTTCCGAAAACAAAACCACACGCACGAGCGTGTGGGTCGTTTTCAGAAGCCCTTTCTAAAGGTCTCGCGCTGCGCGAGCAGGGCTGCGCACTGCAACTCTAGGCGCGAGACCTAAAAAGCACATTTGTGGTAAGAACCCATTTTGAATAAGCACTGGACATCTGCATTTTCACACATCGGGCTTCAATAAAAGCCCTTCTTATTTTTATGTTTTCCCTTTCAGCCATCAGAGTAGACTGATTACTTTTCTGGAGCTGCATTTTTTTATCATCAAGATTTGCTAAATCCATATGGATTTTGCCACTTTATCCATGCAATGTAACCCAGGTCGCTTCAGCTTTCTCGTTCCTTGTTTACTTGTTCCCGCGGTGGCAGACATTGGACGGCCTCTTCAAGCCTGTCTATGACCCTAATCTCTTGTTCTACCCGTTCATGCAATCTCCTCTAATTACAATCCCAGCAGACCCTTTCTCCAGTGCCCTAGTCCTTCCTTGAGATTTCCTTCATTGGCTGCATCTGGGGGACATGGAGGTAGGGTGACCAGATTTTCAAATTGAAAAACCGGGACGGGCACAGAGCTTCATATATATATATATATATATATATATATATATATATATATATATATATATGCTGTGAAAAAATGGCGTCCATCAGATTGATAAAGGCTGTTGTACAGCCGAAACGTTTCTCTCTCATCTGCATGGTCGCGAGGGACCCTTTTCATTAAAAAGAAGCCGTAATCTTACAAGCTTCGTGTACGTGCCTTTTTCCTGTTGGAGCAAAGGGTTTTGTGCATTTCTACTAACAACGGCGGTTGTTCACGTACCACCAGGTGTTTTGGGCGACCGGATTAACCGCAACTTGGAGGAAGAGTACGGGAGTGCTTTCCGACTGCCCCCAGGGAAAGCCACGGGACGAGTAATATGAACGCAGGCACAGTGGGAGACGGAGACTCGGCGCGGGGAAACCTTTCGGCTTTCAGCGCGGAGACTGAGGGGCAGATTTACAAGCCCCCTGCGCCACCAGTACGTCACTTTTTGTGACGTACTGGTGGCGCAGGGGGCTGCTCCATATTTACAAGGAGAGGAAAAGCCACCCTGCATGACTTTTCCTCTCCTTGTAAATACGACCCATTCACACGCAGCACTTTGCGGTGAAGGGGCGTTCCATGGGTGTTGCTGTGGGTGTTCCCACGCAACACCCATGGAACAAGACACATCTCCAGAATTACGAGAAATCGTAACTCTGGAGATGCGTCTGAAAGCTACGCCACCCTAGAGGTGGCGTAGGGAGCGCACCGAGGAGAAATGTTTTCATTTCTCCTCGTTTGTTCCTCTTTCAATGCGTGCTGCATTCTACAGCACGCATTGAAAGAGGAAAATGGTTGTAGTGATTGCTTTTGTGCAGGAAGGTGCCCCTTCCTGCACAAAAACAATCTCCCCACGACGCAGGCATCCTTGCACCATGGTGCAAGGGTGCCTGCGCCGCGCATGGCTGCAGTTTGTGCGCCAGCGCAGGGGGAAGCACAGAGATGCGACATATTCTTGTAAATATGTCGCATCCCTGTGCTTTCCAAACTAACGCAGCGCGGCGCAGCAAAATGACTTGCTGCGCCGTGCTGCGTTAGTTAATTGTAAATCTGCCCCTGAGTTTCTTCACGTACCCTGCAGTTTCCCTCAGTAGTCCATGGTTACTCTGGTGACTGGGCACCGCATGGGAATACCCCAATTGTGGTGAGGCTTGTGCTATTTATTAATCTTGGTATGGGGATCCCCCCCGACCCTGCTGCAAGACTTACGTGGGTTGTTACACAATGGGAGTATTTTAATCGGACCGTTGGTAATGCCTGGGATCTGCCTTCATTCAAGCAGCGTATGCTGAACGGTGGAACTTTTATCTTTTGTCTAGCATGGAACTTTGCAGTAACTTGGTGACTCTAATGTTTATTTAACCTGTGCAATATGCCCATACCGCATTAGTATTTGGAAACATCTAAGTTTGCTATTGCCGTAACTTTGGACATCGGGCAGAAAATGCCACACTATGGCATTATGGGACAGGTAGTCCCGCGTTAGTTCTTTCAGTAGTTACGGCGCTGCTGACACGTAAGCTTGGTGTCAAATGATACTGGGTAACATACATTATTGCACATGGACTAAATTGTTGATGTCTATTCATATAAATGGTTTCGGCATTATGTAACTATGACTGCATTTATTCGCTAATTGTTTATAGACAAAAGTACGAGATTACTTCACGCAGCAGACATGGAGCGAGCAGAATTCTGTTTATTCAACCTGGCATTTCTGGTGGATGGTATATGTACTCAACCCTCAGTGTACTTTTAATAAATTTTTTACTTCAATGAGAGGTGGTTGACGCCATATGGTATTAATTAGAAATGGGTGTAATGTATTAAGAGCTGCGTTTCTATTTTATTTCCAAGACTTACACAATTTTACATTTTGCAAGTTATTTCTGCTTGATTGAGCAGTTGTTTAGAAGTGTAATCTAATCTGATTGAATGTGTTTCCAGCTCGGGTAGTATGTTTTCCATATCCATGCACCAAGCACTATATATGCTGTGAAAAAATGGCGTCCATCAGATTGATAAAGGCTGTTGTACAGCCGAAACGTTTCTCTCTCATCTGCATGGTCACGAGGGACCCTTTTCATTAAAAAGAAGCCGTAATCTTACAAGCTTCGTGTACGTGCCTTCTTCCTGTTGGAGCAAAGGGTTTTGTGTGTGTATATATATATATAAATATATATATATACTTGTGTTCTTTAAAAAAAAATATATTTTCACAGTTCCTCCCGTTCTGGGAAGAGCTCCAAGGTCCGGCTGCTGGTGGGCCTGGCCTTGCCTTGCCCTATGGCCTCTGCAGCCCTGATTCACACCTCATTAAATCCTGCTGTGCTGCTTAAATGAGGCGAAGCAGCACAGCAGGAGAGTTTAAAGAAGTGAACTTCTGTCCCCTTTTCTAAAGGGCCGGTCGAAATGTGAGCCTGCATAACACTGATTAACGTGCAGGTTCACCCGACCCTCCCTTAAAAACCGGGACATTTCTGTAAATAACCCAGGCACTACCCAAAAACTGGGACATTTCTTCAATTTGGAGAAAAGTGTTGGGACACCGTGACATTTCTCCAAAAACCGGGACCGTCCGGGAAATCCGGGACGTCTGGTCACCCTACATGGAGGCGATCCCACCTTGGGCCATGCTACTGCGCCCTGACCATCTTCTGGGTGATACCAGGTCATCATCACCATAGTTCATACCAAGCGACTACCTCTTCTTTGCCTGTGGTCAGCGTTCATGGTCATTTCTGAAACTCCTGCAGACCATTAATGCTACCTCTAAGCACAAAAAATTTACAGGCCTCTGTAAATGACATTCGATATCTCAGATCCTTTGAAAAGGGGACTTTGCCTGGGTGATGTGGTTTAAGTACTGGACATTTTTGGGAATATTCTGGGTTCAGGCAGTTAATTTTGCCATGGAGCCCCATTCAGGGGTGAGGTCAGCTGACCATGTCCCAGTGCACTTTGCAAACACAATGAAACGAAATTTGCCACAGGCTTGGGTACTCGGGTTTTTACTGGGATGAGCAACACTTGAGTCCTCGAGCCCAGATGCAGCAAAGTGTTCGTTTTGACCGATCCCTCCATGTTCTCCCACACACTTTAGAATGGAGGAACATTAATACCTTGCTTATGGCTAATTATGGCCTGCTGCAGAGAAACATGTCAGATTTTAAAACGGCATTTTCTTCACTGAGAATAAAACTTGGGACTCACTTTTTGGTCGACCCTACTAGATGGCACAATGTGGGCTTACTGTGGCTTTACTGTCACTCTCATTTTCCTGCTTCTTATTTGAAGACTTTTCTGTCAGTCTTCTGTTTGTCTCGCTCACGGAGCATTGCCTCTTTACAATGGTTTCGATTGCCTGGTACTCTTACACTCTCTTTCAGGGAACTACCTTTTTCATTTTGTGTAAGCACTCCATGACAGTGCATCGTTACCAATCTCCCTCGTGCAGTTCCTCTACCCTAAATTGCACTAACCTGTTGCTTCTCCCCACCCGCACCCTCCTCTCTCGCCTGTTGCATTCTCTCCCAGGTGCTTCTCCCCAGACCGCTCTACATTTTTTGCTTGCCTGTTACTTCTCCTCCACAGTCCCACCCTCCGTGTTGCTCCCCCACCCACATCTTCTTTCTCTCTTCCTTTGCTTCTGCTCCCCACTACCTCCCACAACGCTTCAACCCTGCAGTTTGGCTTTCTCTCCCACACCCCATGTTGCTTCCCCCTCCACCCTGCAGTGTTCCTTTCCCCCACCCTATTGCTTCCCTCACACACCGGCCATCCGTGTTGCAATTTAAAAAAAAAACTAATTGTAAAGGCACGTGTGCTAACAAAATCATGGAACCACCGAGTCTAACAGCTTTAGTTTTTAAGCTTTTCTTTTCTTTAGCCATGCTACACAGTATTGTGGGTGCTGTACGACATGGCTAACAACCATTGACAAAGCCAATAGATCCCAAAAGCAATACCTGTTGGCCTTCCCACTGCTTGTTTGATCAGCTCCTTGAGGGTTCGAGGGCACACAAACTGTCTTTCCTTTGGTGGGGCTGGCAGAGGAAATACCAATTGTCTTCTGTCTATTCCGCAGACATAATGGATTTTTTGGGAAATTGAGGTGGTCAGGGAGTGAACAAAATTTTAACATGGCATCTTGTATTTCAGTGCCATTCCAGATAATGTTTCCCTTTCTACCAATAATTAAGTTTTATGTTCTAAATGTGTTTTTGTTAATTTTCAAACAACTACCCGTAGCAGTGGGAAATTGTGCACAAGAATATGTTTAGACCCGGTCTAAAGTTCGTAGCTTGCAGGGAGTACCTGAAGAGCGCTTGTATAATGACATTGGCAACAGTATTAGGCCTTATTACTTAGCTTGTATAGAAGTTATGTCAAAACAGTTAAACATTACCCAAGAAAATCCTAAACCCACCCTTCCCTTCCACCCTGGACAGGTGCCCATTAGGATGGCTTTGACAGGCCACGTGCAAGATCCGTTCTATTGGGTATTGTTGATTATATGTTCCTTTAACCGGGGTGGTGGGCAGTATCATGTTACAGGGGTCAGCACACACACTTTAAGGGGTTGGGTATAGGAGGATGCTAGACATTAGCCTTTGTTTTGCTCTGTCGGCCCATTTGAACTGTAGTTTTTGCTTCCCGTATCTCGAGGAGGGAGGGTTCAAGGAGGTCTCTCATGGTCCTCTCTGTATCGCTTCCGATCCAGGATCAAGGTGTCCCAATAGGAAGTTATTGGTTGTTTTCTGAAGCCACACCTCTCTTCCCCATGAAGTGCTTTGCTCTCGGCTTGACCCAGTGAAGCGCGTCTGCCTTCCATGCAGCCACAGCTGGGGGACCTGCTGATTTCCAACGCCTCATGATGCTCCGTTTGGCCAGTAGCAGCAGGAGGTCATTGAATCTTGTATTCCTTTTAGTCTTAGAGGACCTAGGGTGCATGCCCAGTAGACAATCTTGCTATACATACATATATATATATATATATATATATATATATATATATATATATATATATATATATATATATATATATATATAGAGAGAGAATCCTTCTTTAGGAGTTCATGGGCCAGGCACAGTAGCAGTGTTGCATCCACTTTGATTTTCAAGCCCACAAACAGGAGGAAAACCAGGGTGCTGTCTCATGTCTGGGTGGTTGTGAGTCCTGTTTCTTGAATGTGATATCTCTCCAGCCATTCGGCCGTTCATTGAAATTGAGATGCTAGGTAATATCCATAAAAGTCAAGGGCTCCCCATCTTCCCCTGTCAGGGCTCAGCAACTGCTTCGCCAGGCTGGTCCATCTCCTTCCTGAGCCCTACACAAGGGTACTCAGGAGGGTATTCAATTGGCGAAAGTAGCTCTTGGGGAGAGTCAGTGGGAGATTTGCAAAGTAATAGAGGAGATGAGGTAGCATCACCATTTTTGAGATGGCTATGCGGCTCGGGACCCAAGAGGGTAAGCGAAGTCAAGAAGGACACCTGAGAACGCAAGGAGCTCACTGCTCGCACCAGATTGCCATCCAGCAGGTCTGTGTGTGTATGGTAGACATTTATTCCCAAATACTGGAAGGAGACTGGAGCCCAGCTTATAGGTTGAGTGCCCAGATGGATTAGTCGTTGAGGCAAATCACGCGTCAAGGGAAACACGTGGGATTTATTATGATTGACCTTCAAGCCAGAAATAGTGCCATAGGCCCCTAGAGTCGTTGAGACTGGAGTATGGTCAGCTGTTACATCTCAGACATAAATCAGCATGTCATGTGCATACAGGGACACCGGATGCAATGCTCCAGCAATACATATGACCCAAAATTTTCTGTCAGCCTTAATTTCACTGCTAATTGTTCAATGGCGAGGCAGGGGAGTCGGGGGCACCCCTGTCTTGTGCCTCGGTATACCCCATAGGAGGCCGAAGATGTGTTTCTTAGTCATTGCTCTTGCCGTTAGGACCCTTCAAAGGAGTGTTATCCATTCATGTAGTGGTTGGGGTAGTCTAAAATTAGTGCCTTGAAGAAGTATAGCCACTTGAGGATGTTGAATGCCTGTTCTCGGTACTATGAGTAACATGTTGAGTTGGGACATAGTATTGGGCATTATCAAGGATGTGATAGCATCTCCTGAGGTTCAAGGATGTGTGTTCAACCTGGGATAAAGCTGTTTTGGTCTCTATGAATTAGAGTAGATAGAATTGGTAGGATACGGTTAGCCAGGACTTTGCTAAGGATCTTATAGTATGTGTTTAGGATGTAAATAGGATCATAGGAGGGATTAAGCACCCTATGAAGGTCATCTGGACCACAGGATGCCAAAAGGCCTTTGACACCTTGAAGGAGGCTGTGTGCTCAGCACCTGTCCAGAAGGCACCTGACTATAGAAAGGAGTTCATCGTCCAAACAGGCACTTCTGAACATGGGATTGGGGCAGTGTTGTCACAAACAAATGATGAGGGACAGGATCAACCAGTTGCCTATATCAGCAGGCGACTCCTCTGTAGAGAGCAGAGTTGGAGTGCCATTGAGAAGGAAGCCTTTGCTGTGATTTGGTACCTGAAGAAGCTGGGACCCTACTTGTGTAAGACTCACTTCAAGATTCCAACCGACCACAGGCCTCTTAGATGGCTGATGCAGATGAGAGGAGAGAGACCCAAATTATTGAGGTGGTCCATTTCCCTATAGGGTATGGACTTTTCAGTGGAACACAGACCATGCCAACGCAGATGGCCTTTCCAGGTTTTTCCACTTAGATGAGAGCTACCAGGAGATAAGTTAATTGCTCATCACCTTAAGCCTTGGGGGGGGGGGTATCATGTAGTAAAGTGCCGTATTTGTATGTCACGCCCCTCCCACCCCCACTTTTTGCTCCAATGCTGATGGATATGACTGAAAGTGCACTGGAGCCTGCTGCCCAGACCCCAGTGCCAGTGCTCTCGCCCTAAAACTGATATGTGTGAATCTGTAACCCCAATTGGCAAGGACTTTAACCCCCTTTTAATTCCCTAGTATATGTTACCAGTGGTACACAGGGCATGGGTGTTAAAGGGTTGACCAGGGCCTGAAGCACTGTTTGTGCCACCGTGAGTGACCCAAGTAAACTACTGACAGCATCCTGCCATTGCAGATTGAAGGGCAGTGCAAACTGCTTGAACTCAACTTTGCCCTCACCATGTGTGGCAAAGTCAATGCACTATTTTTAATATATGCCAGTCACCCATAAAGCCCAGGAGGCAGGGTGCATTATATTAAAGATGTGGCCATGTAAGTGCAAGCTGCTATGTCCCTATAGTGGCCTTTACCATTAAAGGCTACTATAAGTGATAGTCAGTCCATATGATAACGTGGGCTGGCACCCGGGCAAACCAGAGGTTGGCAGCTCCATTTTGGTACTGGCGAAATATGTCATGTTTGGTATCAAACAACGTGCCTCATCACTCCTGACACAAATCTCGTGTTGAGAATGATGTGGTAGGCACCTAGGTGGCTACCTTAAAGGTTTCCCACTTGGTTGCCCCAGCCTTTCCTGTGCTCTGGCTACCAGCCCACAGCTGCTGCATCCAAAACAGGAATCTGACCCCCTGCCAGGAGGTGTGAACTCTCCCAAGAGTCAGAAACAATAGCCTGTACGGGAGGGAGGTCACATCTCCCTCCCTGACAGGATGGCTAGCGAAGTAGCACATCAAGGCGGTGAGCTTCAAAGGCTGCACCACCTGTGATAAGCAACCAGGGTGCCTCCCGAAGGAGGAAACTGCCTTCCCCTGCCTCACTCTCACTTGCACACACTCCAATATTCACAAAAAAAAAACCAGGAGGTTGCTCATTCTCCTACATCGCACCCAAAACATGGAACAACCTCTCCCAACATATGAGAGCTTCCTCCTCACCTCTTGATTTCCACAAGAAGCTGAAGACTTGGCTCTTCGAATAACTCTACGGGGATGTCCACTTACCTGCTCTAGTGCCTGCATACCCTTAAGGGTGATTAGCTGCACTGCCCAAATTGACATAACATAACATAGTTTCACACGGAACTCCATTATACTGGATTTTTGTTTTCTGCTAAGAACATTCTCAACTAGACTGATACACCATAATTTCTTTTCTAAGTCACAAAAATCGCTTATAGCAAAATACTCTCCAATGTTACTATAACCATAAATGTGAGATTCACATTACCTTACTTAAAAACGGGAAGGTCTTTGTCCGATCTTCAGATATCAATCTCCATATTTTCATCACATTGTTACAACCAGCATGGGACATTGCGACTGATATGATGACTAGCATCTCTATTGACTAGAACACTTCTAGTGCACCCTCTCCCACCACACACCCATAAGGGAATAAAACAAATAGCAGAGCCTAAGTATAAATCTAGGTGATCTGGCTTATAACCTCAAAGCTACTTCTTCACTGACTGACCAGAATACTGCCACTGGGAATTTTTGATACAACCCTCCTTCTGTCAACCAATCTCCCGATTAAGTCCAGCTCCACCAAACCAGCAGCACCTCACAATCATTCTCGAAAAAAACGAGTTGCCCAGTCATCTGTATCATCCACATGAGAGGTATACTTGCTCATCTCTGACTTCCTTGCTTCCATTTACTGCCTACCAGAGCATAAAGCTCTTATCCACTCCAGAAAACTGACTAGCATCGAACAGAAGCTGAGTCACCTCCATGAGTTGGTACAAAGGCTGCTGTCCATCCGCTCCACTTTTATCCCACAGTCTGCTCACATGGAGTGCTCTCCTAACACGCATCCAATTACACATCATTCGACAACCTACTCATGAGAAAAGCCCAACATACCCATCAACACAAATGCTTCGGAGCATTCCTCCATGCACATTACATATCACATACTCCATCTGCACGAATTCTCAGTGATATAAGCAACATCAGAAGAATAACCACTCAGCCCAGTGACCTATCTCTTACACATCTCATCAAAAATGAGCTGCTGATCTGTGGGTCTGCATCCTTTAATGAAAATTCCATCTCTTCTCCTCCAAGACTTGCCTTGATGACATTGCACACCTGGTTATGCTCATCCTCTGTACCACTATTGTATGACTGAGATACAACATACCCCCCTTGGTACAAAAGAGAAATTGGTGGGGAGGAGGTTCTAGTAATCCTAGCGGCCTTTATACACAAGGAGTCTCTTAAATCAAAACTGGTTAACTCAGTAAACACCTCCTAGTTCCATTGGCTCAATGTGGAGATTACAAACATAATATCTGTATCGCTGGGGATGAACATCTTATGCCACCCACTGGCAGGAAAACGTTTTATTGGTGGTTTCCTTGCTTGTATCGATGTTCAACTCACCTCGTGTCATGATCCTTCTGTTTTTAGTCTCTCTGCAGGCCTCTTGCATTGAAAAGTCACTGTGTGCAAGGGCAGGGCCGGCTATAGGGCGGTGCGATCGGTGCGATCGGTGCGACCGCACCGGGCGTTGACTTGGGGTGGGGGCGTCATTTTTGAAAATGTGTATTAACATTTTAGAAGCACCTGCTGCCTCGTTCCTGGCCTCCAGCAACTTTCAAACATCAATTAAAATGTCAAGAGAAGTCCGGTGATTAATCGTCTTCCTGGAAAGAGACCTGAGGTTTGTCTAGTGGAAGTTTTGACTCATCCTAAGGTGGCACAGAGGGTTAAAATGCCTGCTGCTAAGAACGTGTACCATGCAGATAACGAAGTGCATATAATGTAAATAGGTCAGTGGGTTACTGCTTCTGTCGGAGAGCTCCTTTTGTTACTGGTCGTTTATAAGTCAAGATCCTAATATAGAACATTGAGCTATTAACTGTCACCCTAAAGCTGCTGCAAACTGCAAGGTATATGTTAGAGCTATATGTTTTTTTTGCTCAGTCTTTCATTATCCTAATCTTGTGAAAAAGGTTCATTTGGGTAGAAAACAATTCTTATTATGAAAGAGAACCCCTAACAATGATGTTACGTTTTAAATTCTGAATTTGTGCCTTTCCTGAATAAGAACTTTAACTATATTGCCTACCAGTATCGATGACGTCACTCCTACACTACACCTTGTAGTACTGTCTGATGTAACATTTCCTATACACTGATTTACACACATATGATTGTCTTTGTGCAATGTGTGTGTGGTGTAAAGTGCTCTGACACCTTACACTGGTATGAGTGGTCTTATAAAACTAAATGAATCTGAGAGACAGTGGTTATGGAGACTTGAGAGGCACTGTTAAAGGGTGCTAGTGAGGGAATCCATGGCAGAGGTGGTCATTGGAGGGGGCGCCAACAGACATTGTTGCACAGGGCGCCACCAGCGCTAACACCGGCCCTGTGCAAGGGGGAAAGGAGCCATGGTGTGCGCTGTACGAGGCAGCTCTTAGGAGGGTGGGCTTTGGTCACTAAGGATGCAGAGCAAAGCAATGTGCAGAAACATTTGTTAAAACAAAGCACAACTTATAAACTGTCAACACAAAATTTACAACTCTTGTGCTTTCATAATTCTTTATAATGTGGTGGGTTTACTTAGAGGACTGAATGTCAACCGAGAGCACATTTTCCTTTAAGTCAGGTTCGTATAAATTATTTCCAGTTCACATCACCACTAGTATCTGTAGTAGACTTCCTACCATTTTTATGTGAATTTAGAGTTTATCTGTTTGTATCTTTTCCATGAGGTAATTTGCAACTTTTATATATATAACTCTAACCACTAGTATCTGTAGTAGACTTTTGTTCTTACTACCATTCTTATGTGAATTTAGAGTTTTTCTGTTTGTATCTTTTATGTAACTCATGTATTCTGAAGTCCTTATGTAATGTAACTGATCCTTTTGTAAAGCTCTCTGACACCTTCGGGTAAAGTTCTCGCTATATAAAAACGCATTAAATAAATAAAATAAATAAAACTAAACATGAGCAGGTACATGCATGGATGCACATTGCTTACACTCACCCAGACTGCGCGTGCACACACACGCAAAAAACAGGTGTTTTCCTCCGAAACATGGCGTGTTGGTGTGGAGCCGTGATACCTTTGGTGGCATATGTGTAATTGACAACAATCTTTTGATGACTGTCAAATGTAACAAACTGGATTGATATTTGGAACTGTTGAACTGTTTCTTCTCTGGACTCTGAGTGTCTGGTGTGGAGTTGTGGCACCAGAGTTGGATTTTGGGAACTTTGAAACCATTTTGGATCATACCTGGACTATGTTGTTTTTCGGACTTTGAGCGCTTTGATGTTTTTGAAACACCTAGTTCTATAAACGAACCTTTTAATCCAGTTTGAATTTGATATGATTTTGGTGAATAATACAGAATAACTGATTATAATTTATTGGGTTCACCCCACTGAACCAATCCCCTTGGATTAATAAAACTATAAAATGGGTGATTTTTCTGTATTTGCATTATTTGGAGACTTGGAGACTGTGTGCAGGTGCAGTGAAGTTACCCGAAATGCTAATGCACTAAGACACAGTTTGCATATTAGCATGTACATTACTAGATAGTTCAGTGGATTAATGTGCCTAATGGGTTGAACTGTGCACAATTTGCTGGTCACACATTAAAATTTTGACGGGATTGATTCCTCCTTTCATAAGCCATAGGTATGTATGTATGTAAGTGCTATTTGTATAGCGCAGACCTAACCGAAAAGCAGAGGAAGACTGTACAGGGTGAAAGTGGAAGAAACAGCCAATGGGTGAATGGAAGGGAAGATGGTTCTAAGAGCGGAAGTGGACTGTTTTCACGTTCACATGTTTTGATAAACAAGTCAACTTTACTCTCGAACGCTCGACATTGAAATAGCCCTATGCCCTTCATGACCAGCAGCCAGTGGATATACAGGCACAGTTACTAACGGCTACTAAAGGCCATCGAGATTTTACTTTCAACAAGTCCCATAAAAGGTGTCTTAACACAAGCATATAACACATCAAGGGATTAAACCGATTAAATGACTTTTAACTGAGGGTAATCAAGTCAATATCTTCTGACATCTATAAAGAAGACATTCATTTCATTGGTGGTCAAGTAGAATCTCACTTCTAGATCGAATTATCACTTTCAAGAATTCCCTTTAGCATTACTGCGGTTAACAGGTGGCTAATCCTTACTTACTAATTTACATATGCATTTTATGTCTCTAGCAGCTCCCCCATGGAATGCAAGTTAATGAGACCTAACTGCACACATATATAACTGGAAGATTTGGCAAAAACAAAGCTTGCTTTCCTTAAATTACTATAAAGTGTGGTCACACATACCTTAAAGAGTTCTGCCGAACTGCATGTTAAAGTCTGTTACCATGCTCTGAGACTTTGATGGGTTACCGATGTATAAAAGGTCTGTTATTACCATGTGCACTTCAAGTCCCACTGTAATGTGTGACAGCAGCTTTAGAGTGTCACCTAGGGGTCATTCCAGATTACACCCCCATCTCCCCAGGGCTAGCTCCTCCCCCCCCCCTGCTGCTGCACCGCTCTGATTCCTTTTCTGAGTGCTTTCTCCTGCTTTTCGCTGTTTTTTTTACTGCTTTCTCCTTCCTCTCCCTTATTTTTCTGAGTGCTTTCTCCTGCTTTTTTCTCGTTTTTCACTGCTTTCTCTCCCCCCTTGTTTTTCTGAGAGCTTTCTCCTGCCTTGTTTTTTACTGCTTTCTCCTTCCTCTCCCCCATTTGTCTGAGTGCTTTCTCCTCCTTTTTTAATCGTTTTTCACTGCTTTCTCCTTCCTTTCCCCCGTTTTTTGGAGTCCTTTCTCCTGCTTTTGCTTTGTTTTTTACTGCTTTCTCCGTCTTTTCCCCCGTTTTTCTGAGTCTTTCTCCTGCTTTTGTCTCATTTTTTTCTGCTTTCTCCTTTCTCTCCCTCGTTTTTCTGAGTGCTTTGTCCTGCTCTTGCCTCGTTTTTCACTGTTTTCTTCTTCCTTTCCCTCCGTTTTTCTGAGTGCTTTCTCCTGCTTTTGCCTCGTTTTTCACTGCAGTCTCCTGTTTTTGCCTCAATTTTTACTGCAGTCTCCTTCCTGTCCCCCACTTTTCTGAGTGCTTTCTCCTGCTCGTCTCGTTTTATTCTACTTTCTCCTTCCTCCCCCCCTGTTTTTCTGAGTGCTTTCTCCTGCTTGTCCCTCATTTTTTACTGCTTTCTCCTACCCCCCTAGTTTTTCTGAGTGCTTTCTCCTGTTCTTGCCTAGTTTTTTTACTGCTTTCTCCATCCTTTCCCCCATTTTTCTGAATGCTTTCTCCTCCTTTTGCCTCATTTTTTACTGCTTTCTCCTTCCTTACCCCTATTTTTCTGAGTGCTTTCTCCTGCTTTTTCTCGTTTTTCACTGCTTTCTCCCCCATTTTTCTGAGAGCTTTCTCCTGCCCTATTTTTTACTGCTTTCTCCTTCCTCTCCCCCATTTGTCTGAGTGCTTTCTCCTGTTTTTCATCGTTTTTCACTGCTTTCTCCTTCCTTTCCCCTGTTTTTCGGAGTCCTTTCTCCTGCTTTTGCTTTGTTTTTTACTGCTTTCTTTGTCTTTCCCCCCGTTTTTCAGAGTCTTTCTCCAGCTTTTGTCTCGTTTTTTACTGCTTTCTCCTTTCTCTCCCTCATTTTTCTGAGTGCTTTGTCCTGCTCTTGCCTCGTTTTTCACTGTTTTCTTCTTCCTTTCCCTCCGTTTTTCTGAGTGCTTTCTCCTGCTTTTGCCTCGTTTTTCACTGCAGTCTCCTGTTTTTGCCTCAAGTTTTACTGCAGTCTCCTTCCTGTCCCCCACTTTTCTGAGTGCTTTCTCCTGCTCGTCTCGTTTTTTCTACTTTCTCCTTCCTCCCTCCTGTTTTTCTGAGTGCTTTCTCCTGCTTGTCCCTCATTTTTTACTGCTTTCTCCCCCCCCCTAGTTCTTCTGAGTGCTTTCTCCTGTTCTTGCCTAGTTTTTTTTTACTGCTTTCTCCATCTTTTCCCCCGTTTTTCTGAATGCTTTCTCCTCCTTTTGCCTTGTTTTTCACTGCTTTCTCCTTCCTCTCCCCAGTTTTTCTGAGTGCTTGCTCCTGCTTTTGCCTTGTTTCTCACTGCTTTCTCCTTTCTTTCTCCGGTTTTTCTGACTGCTTTCTCCTGCTTTTGCCTCATTTTTTACTGCTTTTTCCATCCTTACCCCTGGTTTTTCTGAGTGCTTTCTCCTGCTTTTTCCTCGTTTTTCACTGCTTTCTCTCCCCCCGGTTTTTCTGAGAGCTTTCTCCTGCCTTGTTTTTTACTGCTTTCTCCTTTCTCCCCCCCATTTGTCTGAGTGCTTTCTCCTGTTTTTCATCGTTTTACACTGCTTTCTCCTTCCTTTCCCCTGTTTTTCGGAGTCCTTTCTCCTGCTTTTGCTTTGTTTTTTACTGCTTTCTTTGTCTTTTCCCCCGTTTTTCAGAGTCTTTCTCCTGCTTTTGTCTCGTTTTTTACTGCTTTCTCCTTTCTCTCCCTCGTTTTTCTGAGTGCTTTGTCCTGGTCTTGCCTCGTTTTTCACTGTTTTCTTCTTCCTTTCCCTCCGTTATTCTGAGTGCTTTCTCCTGCTTTTGCCTCGTTTTTCACTGCAGTCTCCTGTTTTTCCCTCAATTTTCACTGCAGTCTCCTTCCTGTCCCCCACTTTTCTGAGTGCTTTCTCCTGCTCGTCTCGTTTTTTTCTACTTTCTCCTTCCTCCCCCCCTGTTTTTCTGAGTGCTTTCTCTTGCTTGTCCCTCATTTTTTACTGCTTTCTCCTACCCCCCTAGTTTTTCTGAGTGCTTTCTCCTGTTCTTGCCTAGTTTTTTTTTACTGCTTTCTCCATCCTTTCCCCCATTTTTCTGAATGCTTTCTCCTCCTTTTGCCTCATTTTTTACTGCTTTCTCCTTCCTTACCCCTATTTTTCTGAGTGCTTTCTCCTGCTTTTTTCTCGTTTTTCACTGCTTTCTCCCCCCCGTTTTTCTGAGAGCTTTCTCCTGCCCTGTTTTTTACTGCTTTCTCCTTCCTCTCCCCCATTTGTCTGAGTGCTTTCTCCTGTTTTTCATCGTTTTTCACTGCTTTCTCCTTCCTTTCCCCTGTTTTTCGGAGTCCTTTCTCCTGCTTTTGCTTTGTTTTTTACTGCTTTCTTTGTCTTTTCCCCCGTTTTTCAGAGTCTTTCTCCAGCTTTTGTCTTGTTTTTTACTGCTTTCTCCTTTCTCTCCCTCATTTTTCTGAGTGCTTTGTCCTGCTCTTGCCTTGTTTTTCACTGTTTTCTTCTTCCTTTCCCTCCGTTATTCTGAGTGTTTTCTCCTGCTTTTGCCTCGTTTTTCACTGCAGTCTCCTTCCTGTCCCCCACTTTCTGAGTGCTTTCTCCTGCTCATCTCATTTTTTTCTACTTTCTCCTTCCTCCCCCCTGTTTTTCTGAGTGCTTTCTCCTGCTTGTCCCTCATTTTTTACTGCTTTCTCCTCCCCCCTAGTTTTTCTGAGTGCTTTCTCCTGTTCTTGCCTATTTTTTTTTTACTGCTTTCTCCATCCTTTCCCCTGTTTTTCTGAATGCTTTCTCCTCCTTTTGCCTTGTTTTTCACTGCTTTCTCCTTCCTCTCCCCAGTTTTTCTGAGTCCTTGCTCCTGCTTTTGCCTTGTTTTTCACTGCTTTCTCCTTCCTCTCCCCAGTTTTTCTGAGTGCTTGCTCCTGCTGTTGCCTAATTTCTCACTGCTTTCTCCTTTCTTTCTCCGGTTTTTCTGACTGCTTTCTCCTGCTTTTGCCTAATTTTTTACTGCTTTTTCCATCCTTACCCCTGTTTTTCTGAGTGCTTTCTCCTGCTTTTGCCTCGTTTTTTACTGCTGTCTCCTACCTCTCCACTGTTTTTCTGAGGGCTTTCTCCTGATTTTGCCTCGTTTTTCATAGCTTTCTCTGCGAAGCAGCTAACAAACCCCAGTGCCTTGAGACCCTCACAGGTGATTTGCAACGCTTTATAAATCCTGATTGATTGACACCAAAAGGCCTAAGAAATCAAGACTATAGCATTTGTTTTATCAGTGTATGGGTAGCACCTCAGCAAGCAAACAGCTACTAGCTTGAAGCACTGAAAATCATATCTGCTCCTGGTTTCTAAAGCAGCACACAGACACCATGTTTGAATGAGTTACGAGTATCAGTTTATTGTGATAGTATACCACCTTGCCAGCGGAGACAGTAGCTGAATACTTTGAGTACCACATGGTTGTGACAATTTAAAGTTTAGTCTCTATAACTGCACAGCAGCAATTTCAATACTTACATTTATATTACAGCTCATTATTTGTTCTCAGGCAATATCTAGGGTGTACCCAAAAGGGGACGAGGGGCCCACTTTTGGTCTGGTTTTAGCCAGGTCTTTTGTTTTAACTAAAATTATGAATAATATACTTATAGGGGCTGTCAGCCACCCTTCTTGTATGTATATGGTATTTCTGTTTCTCAAATCTAACCAAAGAACAGCATAAAGTTAATGAGTGGTGGGAGAGGTAGTGTGCTTTAAAGAGGTGAGTCTTCAGGTTTGTCTTAAATTGGAGCAGTGTTAGGGTGGTCCTGATGGATATGGGGGTGTTTTTCCAGATCTTAGGTTCATAGAAGGAAAATGTCCTTATGCCTTGCTTTTTCTTATTTACACTTATATATACACACACACACATATAACTATGCAGCCTATGTTAGGGAAAAAATGCCCCATGTACATTGACATTTTCCTTTAATAAACCTCTTACTAGACACAAGTATTTCTGTAAATAGGAAAACGGAGAGCATAAGGTTCAAAACCACAGACTCTATTGAAGAGAAAATTGCAAGGGTAATGGAAAGGCATTATTAGCCAATAGGCTGCATTCAAAGTATAACAGGAGAATATTGGCACCATGCCTTTAAGACCGCTAGGACCATGCTAGTATCCCATCATGCCCAAAGGTGACAGTTAGGTCAGTTCTGTATTTTTACGGCTACTTCAGTGAGGATCCTGGAGCATTGAACTCTCTCAGTTTTTGACTTTTTTGTCAGAAATTGTTTCCACAGATAATTTTTCTGTGCTTCACTCGACATCTTTGTACTCCTAGAGTGAGGTAGAATAGTTTTCTGACAGGAATTTCAATTTCTTCCTGTCATAAAATGCCTTCTCTTTTTGTCAAGTGTCCTGCCTATGGCTACCTCTTTTCACAAGGCTCCATCCAGACTCACATCTCCACACAGGCGTGAAAAAAGGAGAACAAGATCTACTTCCAGAGGTAGGAAAATACCTGTTTGTTCGCCGTCGGGATCGACGTTCAAAGTGCCTGTGACGACGAAACGACCACGTCCATCGTTAAGGGACTCAACACCAAGGCGGTCTCCATTGACGGTGATACACAAGTCATCGAAGACCACAGCGTGAAGAGAAGTCCACTGCTCATCGCCAGTTCAGGAGAAGTCTCCGTCAACTACGAGTGTCCACCGGTCGACGTTGAGACATCTGCATTGGGCAGTCACCTCATTGACGGCCTCCCATTGTCATTCAACGTTGAGGCATACTGCAATGAAGACTCCATCAACAGCTTCCCTTTGCTGCTCGACGTCAAGACACACTTCGCCAAGGCATTCTCCGTCGGCAGCAACCAGGCGCTGCTCAAGGTTGAGGCAGACATCTCAGTCAGTGGCAACAGGCGCCGCACGACGTCGAGGCAGCCATCTCCTTTGGCGACAACCAGGCGCTGCTCGATGTCAAGGCAACATTTTTACGCTGCCAGACCTACTCAGCATGAAAGGCGCTCAACTGCATCTTCAGGAGCTTCTTCCTGCTCCCCTGCATGGGGACAAACAACTCTCCAACAACCAAAGGCTCAGCAGACACCTGTTCATCTTTCTCCACACTGGCTGGAGAGTGTCCGCCATTGGGCAGTGCCACAGAGTCCTGATTCGCAACACTCATGGACCTCTTCACCCTCAGGATCTCCTAGGACACCATCTCCAAAGCCACTACCCCAAGAATCCTCTAACCCGATTAACGGAGGCGAGTGCACCAAGGTCCCCAACAAAATCCAGGGTACCTAGAGAGACCACTCCTTACTGCACTCAGAACACGATCATGAACAAAAAGCAGATCTCAACACAGGACAACATTTCCTACACCTGCAAGGAGATCTCGAAGATCTTGCTCATGGCAACGAGCAGGTAGATCCCCTAAATGGTCTACATCCACCAGATCATCAAAAAGGGACTAATCACCAACTCTTACGGACACTCCACCAGTTAAAGTATCCCCAATAGACGAACTAAATACATTCAATGAAGTGTTGGTGAGAGGGGATGCCAAGCTGAACATAGATATTCCAGCGTCTGCAAAACCTCATCTGTCATTTTTGAGACCTTACATCAAGGTTCCCCCTCAAGACCTTTGCTACCCCCTGGTTCCAGTTCTGCTGCAGCCAGTCATGGGTATTTTCCCTACCCCAGCCTCCCTTCGAGCAGCTCCTGCAAGAATTTTAAAGAAGTATAAGGCTCCAGATCAGGACACTATATTTCTGAGAATTGCCCCCCGACTCGGTTATTATAGCCGCAGCTAAGAAGATGCACTCCATTGCTGCTTCCTCTCAGACAAGGACAGCAAGCAAATAGATTTCTTGGGCAGGAAAATGTGTGGCACCTCCACCTCTTTTATGAAGGTATCTAGAGCACATGTTTTACTAGGTCGCTATGATAGATCTGTATGGGACTCATTGACCAGATTCACAGAAAAGCTCCCCAGAGAAGATAGACAGACTTTGAAGAGATTCTGCAAGGAGGAGGTCTGGTTGCTAACCAAGTAATTAGTGCGGCAGGAGGTGGTTCTGACTTTGCGGCGCACGGCTATTCCCATGGTATATGTGCCCCACGTTCATCACAGCTTTGTCTTACAGGCCTGAAGCCAGAGGCATAGCAATGCATCCTCAGTCAATCTTTCACCAGTAATTCATTGTTTGGCTCCCACACAGATGATGAGATGGCAAAAATGAAAACAGAGTTGGACATACTCAAGGCCGTCAACCTAGAAACAAGGAAGGACTTCTGTCAAGGGTTCGGGCCTTATGACTGACGTCCTTACCATCAGAGGTTCAAACCCCTCACTGGGTCCAACACCAAGGCAGATCTCACTACCAACCCCGCAGATCAACACGTGGATGAGGAGCTAATAGACAACCACCAGCTTCTTCCAAGACACTAGGAAAACAATGAGGTTTTGCTTTCCCTGTCGCTCTTACCCACTCTGGTGGGGGGGGAAGTATCAGCAAACATCCAAATGAGTGCCACAACATCACCAGTGACAACTGGGTGCTGAATATTGTAGAATGGTTATGCACTGTGTTTCAAATCCCCGCCTTTGCAAGTTCCCCCATCAAAAACCTCTTGCCATCAGCAAATGCTTCTACAGAATAAAGTTTTTAATCTACTTCGCAAAGAGGCCATTGAGGCGGTCCCTCACTCTCAGAGGGGAGTGGGAGTGTATTCTCTGTATTTTCTAGAAAGGAAAAAAGGCCCCAACTGAGAATTCCGATCCATTCTAGACTTACGCCTCCCAAACAAATACATAAGAAAGGAGAAATTCAGAATACTTGCTCTCCACCAGATATACCCCGAGCTTCATCAGGGGGACTGGATTTGTTCCATCAACCTTCAGGATGCCTACTTCCACATTCCAATCACCAGGAAGCATCGGAAGTTTCTAAGTTCAAAGTGTGGAAATGAGCTTTTTAATGAGCACACCAGTGCAGGGGTCACCCTTCTCTTGTCCACGGGTCCATAGACCAACAAAATAGAGATTGGCACTGAAGCTGGAATTCAAATAACAAGTTTATTAATCACTCATGAGTGGGACTACGTCCACACAGCACTCTCAAGTGCTGCCTGAGGTAGTACACTGAAGTCACAGACCATGGTGCTTATATACAGAGTTTGTTGCAGAGTAAGAATGTAGTTACAAATAGAAGGTACAAGCATACACAGGAATAACTACCTACAAACATGGGCAGATGGGAGATCACTTAGTCAGCAGAGTGGGAGGGGGAACAGAACTGCTTACAACAGCAAAAAACAGTTGACAGTTATATCCTTAGCCAGGTGCATTCTAGCAGCTACAGGCCTTTGCTCAGCACATTGCTTTTAGCTCAGTACAGAAGGAGTTAACTAGAGTTGATGACACAAGCAGAATAGAAGGGCAAGCAACAGTGAAGACGGAAGAATTACATAGCTAACAAAATGGATGCCATAAACAAGATGGCTTCAGCCTATGCTAACAGAAATTATTTCAGATTTCCACAAAAGTGGCATCCAAACATTACCAGTACAAGATGCTGCCGTTTGGCCTGAAATCAGTTCCTCGCACATTCTCCAAGTGCATGGCCGTCGTAGCAGCAGCCTTACAAAGGAAAAGCATATTTGTCTACCCATACCTAGCCAACTGGCTGGTGAAAAGCTCTTCTCCAGATCAAGCAAGGAAACATCATCATGTTTGTATTGAGACCCTCCAATCTTTAGGTCTCCAAGTCAATGCCGAGAAATCCTTCCAGATTCCAACTCAAAGACTGCACTATCTAGGTGCGACCCTGAACACAAAAATTGCAAAAGTGTGTACTTCGGAGGAGAGATTATCCTCAATTGCACAGAAATGTTCCAACCTCTTAGACACAACGCATCCATCAGCCAGACAGATGGCTTCACTAGTGGGGTCAATGGCCTCATGCATATTCCTAGTCCCCAATGCCAGACTGCATTTGAGGATGCTCCAACTGAATCTTGAGGATCAATGGAACCAATACACAGACCATTGAGACAACAGACTCACTCTTTCACAAGCGGTAAAGAATTCCTTACTATGGTGGTCTCATCGGAAAAATCTACTCACTGGTGTCCCGTTTCACCAGGACACTCTGAAGCAAACACTCATAACAGATGCATCTCTCCAAGGCTTGGGGCCTCACATGGATGCCTTACAGACACAGGGCCTGTGAGCTTCAAGGAGAAATTATACCATATCAACAACATGCTGGAGCTGTCCATCTAGCCCTCAAGTCCTTTTATCTTTCCATCCAAACCAACGCACTCCGGGTCCAAATGGACAACACGACTCCGATGCACTGTCTAAACAAGCAAGGGAACACTCGCTCTCGCCCCCTATCCCTGGAAGCGCAGGCCATCTGAAATTGGCTTATAGCGAGGAAGCTGACGATCTCGGCGATTCACCTGCCAGGAGTCCACAACACACAAGTGGACTCCCTCAGCCAAAACTTCGCCGAAATGCACAACTGGATTCTGCACGACGATGTCGTGCAAGACATTGTTTGAGAATGGAGGCATCCACAAATAGACTTGTTTTCAGACAAAAGCAACAAAAAATGCCTAGACTTCTTCGCATCCAGGTTCTACCGAACAGGAACAAAGGGGAATGCCCTTTTGATTGACTGGTCCGGGACATTTCTGAATGCATTTCCTCCCATTCCCGTGATACCGACAGTCATCAACAACCTGTACCGAGCCAGGGCCAGAATTATCCTAATAGCTCCAGAATGGTCTCAACAGTGGTGGTCCGGATCTCCTCCACCTGTCAGAAAGACTACACAGGAGGCTGCCATGCAGACCGGATCTCCTCTACAAGCTTGGAGGGAAGATTTTATACCCCACCCTTCTCTCACTAAGCTTGACAGCATGGCTCCTGAATTTCTGCAGTAGGGACACTTAGGTCTTTCGCAGGAGTGTATGGATATTTCTCGGGAGTCCAGGAGGCCCTCAACCACACACTCTTATGCTTTCAAGTGGGAGAGATTTTACATGTGGTGCATTCAAAATGATTTCCATCCAATTTCGGGGCAGGAGGATGTAATATTAGCTTAACTTCTCCATTTAGCAAAACTGGCCTGCAATTCTCATCCATTAAGGTATATCTTGCAGCCATAACTGCTTACAGAAAATCCCCTACACAAAGGTCATTCTTTCAGATTCCTGTAGTGAAAGATTTTTTTAGAGGGATCAAAGAAAGTGTTCCCACCAGTACGCTTTACTTCTCTCTCTTGGGAACTGACCCTGGTTCTTTCAAAGCTCATTAGGCCACCGTTAACCCATTCATAACACCCTACCTGGAAAGCTGCTTTTCTGGTAGCTATTACTTCAGCACGCAGGGTCAGCGAGATTCAGTCTCTCTGTGCTAAAGTGCCTTACACAGTGTTCCATGCTAACAGAGTTGTGTTGACGACTCACCCGAGTTTCCTCCCCAAAGTAGTGTCTGAGTTCTACATTAACCAAATGATTTCTCTCCAGTAGCGGCTGGTGTTGTCGAAGAGTGGCAGGGGAGAGGGGTCGTGGGACAACAAATGACAAAATAAAAAAATAAAAATAACTTACATGCATCCGGTCACGCTTTTCTGCTCTGCTCCTCTGCAGGCACAGGCTCCCAGGCTCCATTGTGGCCAATCCTGACGCTGTTCTCATATTGCTGGAAGCTCACGTCAGGATTGGCCTGAGCGCTCTGAATTTGCGCTCCGAGTGAGACTGGGAGCCTGTGCCTGCTGTCTCCAACCCGGCAATGCAGCTCAGGTTGGAGACAGTTTCAGTGCGCATGACGGTCTGGCCAGCCGGAGACGGCCGGCCAAGCCGTCATGCGCACTGGTCACAGTGCACTTACCACTCCTCCTGGAGCCTGTCATCCCCATGGCCCCGCCCTCAATGGCTCATCAGGAAAGGAAAAATAAAACAATAATAAAGGGTGTTTATTATCGTTTTATTTTTATTTTTTCTGCCGTTGTGAGGCAGCTGGCAGGGGAGGTTGGGGGGAGAGGGGCTAAGAGCCGCCACTGTTTCACTCCCTACGTTCTTTCCAAACCCTTCCACACCAGTGGAAAGAGCATTACACTCTTTAGATCTCATAAGAGTTTTGAAATTCTATTTGGACAAGACCAAAACCATCAGACAATCTGACCATCTGTTTGTTAATTGTGGTCCTATGAGGACAGGTGTTGCATCCTCTAAACAGTCCATCTCTAGATGGATAGTTTCTTGTATCCTGTTAACTTATCAGTTAGCCAACAAACCGTTATCTACCAGACCCAAAGCCCACTCTACAAGGGGCAAGGCAGCTACCACAGCCCTCCTAAGGAGTGTCCCCATCTCCGAAATATGCAAAGTTGCTACTTGGAGATCGGTGCATACTTTCACACGGAATTACTGTCTAGATTCCGACACTAAGGCAGACACCCAAGTAGGGCAGGCTTCCTTAGGAAACCGATTTTCGTGATGATGACTACTGCTTTTATTATCCATGACTCATCCGCAGGGGTGTGGGATGGGCTTGCTACTGGAAGAGAAGGATTAGTTACTTACCTGTAATCCTAGTTCTCTTCCAGGAGAATCCTCATCAAAGTCATAAGCAACCCGCCCACCTCCCTGGACGAGTCTTGCATGTAGCAGTTTATTCAGGTCTGTATTCTGTTTATTGATGTCACTGTAAAAAGAACTGACCTAACTGTCACCTTTGGGGCATGATGGGATACAGGAGGTCCTGGAGGTCTTAAAGGCAAGGTGCCAGTATTCTCTTGTTATACTTTAAATGCAGCCTATTTGCCAATAATGCCTTTGCATTTCCTTGCAATTTTCTCTTCAATAAAGGCTGTGGTTGTCGTTTTGAATCTTATTCTCTTTGTTTTTCTATTTACAGAAATGCTTGTGTCTGGTAAGAGGTTTCTTAAAGAAAAATGTAATTGTACATGGGTCATTTTTAGCCCTTAACCCCTTGACCGCGATCGGAATTCCGCTCGTGTGCTGGACATTCCGATCGCGGGTGGGGTCGTGACGAGCTCAGCTCGTCATGCGCACAGCGCTACCGCGCAGCATGACGAGCTGAGCTCGTCATGAGCACGGAAGGGGTTAACATAGGATGCATAGTTATATGTAAAAAAAAATATATATATATATATATATATTCACTGAAAAAACCATAGGTTTCAGACACGTTATAGTTAGAAATTAGCATTTAAAAAACCTTTGAAATTCACTGAAAAAACCATAGGTTTTAGGGAAAGTTATAGTTAGTTGGACATTGCACTCGTACAAACCCCGTGAAATTCCCCCGTTATAGTTAGTTCAGCTAACTATAACTCACGCCCCGCAATGCACTGCTGATGACGTCACATATTACATCACTCATGACATGGTCAGTGACATCACTGATGACATCACTGATGACATCTCAAATGACATCACTGATGACATCATCCAGTGACTGTGTGTTTCTGTAAAGTTTAAATATGTTTAATATATATAGGCAAAGGCATATTGAAGAATGAGTGGGTGTATAAGTGTCTGAATGGATGATTGAGTAGGTGCGTGACTGACTCTACAAGTGAGTGATTAAACGTATCTTACTGAATGCATGGGTTAGTGACTAAACTGTGTGAATGTCTGTATCCGTCTGTCTGTTGGTGTGTAAGTGGATGCATGGATTTGCGAATAGCTACATGAGTGTCTATATGGGTTATTGATTGGTTCTCTGAGTATCTGTATGGGTGCCTGAGTGTTTGTGTGGGTGTGGTGTGTGTGACTCTGTACATAGATGTGTGAGTGGGTGATTCACTGGGTGCATGATTTGAAGAGTGCGTCTGTGATGGACTGCTTGGGTGGGTGAGTGTGTGTATGGGTGTGTTAGTGAGTGAATGTATATCTCAGTGGTACATGTGTGAGTAACTACATATGTGAAAGGCAGTATATATGTGTGTTGGAGTATATAAATGGCTATAAGTGAGAGTGTGTGATTGTGAGAGTGGCTGTATGGATGAGTGTGTACTTGTATCAGTGATTGTATAAGAGCGTAAGAATGTGCTAGTATTTGTATGAGTAAGTGAGCTGGTGTGTGTATAACTGTATAGGTGAGTAAATGGCAGTGTGATTAATTATTTGCATGACTGACTAGGTGTGTGAGTACCTCTATGGATGAGTGGCGGTGTGTGAGTGTCTATATAGGTGTATAAGTGCATATGATAGTCCCGTACTGAGTGACCGTAAGTATGAGTGACTGTACGGGTGAGTGAGTGGATGTGTGTGTAGACCTAAGAATCAGTGAGTGGGTATGTAGTTATTGGTGTTGGAGTGTCTATGGTTTTGAGAATAGCAGTCTGTAATTTAGAGTGGGTGTATCAAAGGTTATATTAGGGTGTGAGAAGATGCATCAAATTATCACATGGATGATGTCATCAGTGATGTCATCAGTGATGTCACTGACCATGTCATGAGTGATGTAATATGTGACGTCATCAGCAGTGCACTGCGGGCGCGAGTTATAGTTAGCTGAACTAACTATAACGGGGGAATTTCACGGGATTTGTACGAGTGCAATGTCCAACTAACTATAACTTTCCCTAAAACCTATGGTTTTTTCAGTGAATTTCACAGGTTTTTTAAATGTTAATTTCTAACTATAACGTGTCTGAAACCTATGGTTTTTTCAGTGAATTTCAAAGGTGTTTTAAATGCTAGTTTCTAACTATGCCTACAGAGGTAGGACATGTGAAGAAAGAAGAAAAAACGCACAGAAAGAAGCAAAAGAAATGCAGAAAGAAGCAACAGAAGTCCACAAAGACGAAGAAAAGTGCAGGAAGAAGCAAAAGCTGTGCAGAAAGAACCAACAGAGGAGCATAAAGAGGCCTTGTTGCAAAATCATCCTGTGCCCACAACTTTTTCAGACGGGTACTGGTGGTAACTGACTCTGACTAACCAGAGCCAGTGCTATGCTAAAAGACACTTAGAATACAGTGAAAACACCTACATACACTAGGGAACACTATGCGTTGGGGTACCCCTGTGATTAGCATGACCTCCTCTGTAAGTCCCTAGTACATAATAGGGCAGGGGGATTAAAACTACCTCTTAAAACGCGCCACAGGGCATGTTTGCACACATGTCACCTCAGGCCCCGCCCCCGCCCTTCACCACTGTGCAAACGCGCCCCGTGGCGCGTTTTAAGTTGCGGGATTAGGTCACCTTGAATCCTGAGGGTCCCTGGGGTCCAACTAGCCCACCAGGTACTTTCAGTAAGCGCCACAGCCCTCCGTTGCAGAGAGGTGGTCCGAGGCCACGCCCCTTTTTACACCTCTTTGCAACGCAGCTCTGTGGCGCTTACTGGAGGTACCTGGTGGGCTAGTTGGACCCCAGGGACCCTCAGGATTCCAGGGGACTTAATCCCCCAACTTAAAACACGCCACAGGGCATGTTTGCACACATGTCACCTCAGGCCCCGCCCCCTCGTTTCACCACTGTGCAAACGCGCCCTGTGGCGCGTTTTAAGTCGGGGGATTAACTCCCCTTGAATCCTGAGGGTCCCTGGGGTGCAACTAGCCCACCAGCTACCTCCATTAAGCGCCACAGAGCTGCGTTGCAGAGAGGTGTAAAACGGGGCGTGGCCTCAGAACACCTCTCTGCAACGCAGCCCCCTGGCGCATACTGGAGGTTCCTGGTGGGCTAGTTGGCCCCCAGGGACCCCCAGTATTTAAGGGGAATTCGTTCCTCATCTGCAAACGCACCAGGGGGCGCGTTTGCAGAGTGCTGCAAGGACGGGGCGTGGCCTCCGGCGCGATGCCGGTCTTTTTTTTTATTTTAAGAAGGGGGGCTGTGTGGCCCCCCTTCTTTTTGTAATTTATTTGCCCTGGGGACCCCATCCCCCAGGGCCTACCCCCTAATTTTTTTTTTTTAATTCAAAATATTTGGAAGGGGGCCGCGTGGCCCCCCTCCCGAGGCCTTAATCGGCCCCGGGGACCCCATCCCCCAGGGCTTGGCCTTATTTTTAAAAAAAAATTCTTTTGGAGGTGGTCTGCGTTGCTCCCCTCCTCAGGCCACTTATGGCCCCGGGGACCCCATCCCCCGGGGCCGGCCTTTGTTTTTTTTTTTTTTTTAATTTCAATTTTGGGGAGGGGGCCGCGTGGCCCCCTCCCGGGCCACTTGTAGCCCCGGGGACCCCATCCCCGGGGCTGGCCCTCTCCGTTGGGGACCGTGGGGGGTCCCCAATCCCCCATGGTCCCGCCGGCTCCCCGCGTCCCTCGGGAGCCGGCATTGCTTTCCACATGGGGAGCTGCTAAGATGCAGCTCCCGTGTGGAAAGCAATCGTCTTTGGTTTTTGAAAGAGAGCAGGTTTCCTGCTCTCTCTTCCAAAACCAAAGCAGTTTGCTATGACAGGACGGGAGCCGCGAGGCTCCCGCCCTGCCATAGCAAACTACAGTGTCCCGGGGTGAGCACCCGGGACACTGCAGGAGCCGGCCCTGGGGGTGGTGGTCCCCAGGGCCATCAAGGGCTCCAAGAGGGGCCGCGCGGCCCCCTCCCATCCTGTGCACAGCCCCGGGGAGGTGGTGGTCCCCGGGGCTCGGGGGTCTGAAATGGACCCCCACATTCTAATTCTTAGTGCCCCGGGGAGGTGGCGGTTCCCGGGGCGTGTGGGGGGGCTCGAGCCCCCCCCCCACACAGGTAATTTTTTTTTTTTTTAAAGAAGCCCCGGGGGGTGGCGGGCCCCGGGGCTACGGGAGGGCCGAGTGCCCTCCCGCACCATTTATAATTCAAAGCCCCGGGGGGTGGTGGTCCCCAGGGCTTGGGGGGGCTTTAGAGGCCCCCCACACATTATTTCAATGAACCCCCGCATGCCTCCGGGACTTGGCCCACTCGGGGGCAAAATACCCTCGAAGCGCGGGAGCCCGCGCTTCGTTTTTTTTTTTTCACGGCGGGATCCGCGCACCCTAAGCGCAACCAGCCGATTTAAAAAAAAAAAAAAAAAATGCTTTTTTTGGCCCTGGGGGTCCTTGTGGGACCCCCTAAGCAGGCCTAGGGGGTCAGGGTGTTTCTACCCTGCCCCCTTTTTGCATTTTGCACACTTGTTTCTTGTGCCTCGGTTCTACCGAGGAACAAGATGGCTGCCAACACTTCCTGGTTTGGAGTGTTGACAGCCAATTAGCATACAGCTCGTGATCGGGAAGGCGCGCTCAGGGTGCGCGGACCCTCCGCGGCCATAGATATATATGTGGTTTTACTTTTGATTTTCTCAGGAACTACTGAACGGATTTACACCATTTAACCAAAAGGCACGACTCTGAACCAAGGGCTACCTTTTTGCCAAATTTGGTGTAATTCCGTTCAGCAGTTCGGGCTGTAGCTGCGACTAAAGGTTCCTATGGTAAATTGCATGGGGAAAACACGTTTTGGGACCCCCTTTTTTCTCGGCCCCCAGTTGACGAATCACCCCGAGACTTTCAGGATAGGAGCGGACCGGAGCGCCCCACGAGTTTTGAAAATTTCGTGAAGATTCGTCAACTGGCGCCAAAGTTATTGGGAATAGAATGTTGCGGATTTCCTATGGAAAATAGGTCCTAATTATAACTATCTACTGGCGACCGCCAGTAGATAATGTGTGTGTGTATATATGTGTGTGTATATATATATATATATATATATATATGTATATGTATATATATATATATATTCACTAAAAAAACCATAGGTTTCAGGCACGTTATAGTTAGGAATTAGCATTTAAAAACCTTTGAAATTCACTGAAAAAACCATAGGTTTCAGGGGCGTTATAGTTAGGAATTAGCATTTAAAAAACCTTTCAAATTCACTGAAAAACCATAGGTTTCAGGGGCGTTATAGTTACTTGGACATTGCACTCGTACAAAACCCGTGAAATCCCCCCGTTATAGTTAGTTCAGCTAACTATAACTCGCGCCCCCGCAATGCACTGCTGATGACGTCACATATTACATCACTCATGACATGGTCAGTGACATCACTGATGACATCACTGATGACATCTCAAATGACATCACTGATGACATCACTGATGACATCATCCATGTGATAATTTCATGCATCTTCTCAGACCCTAATATAACTTTTGATACACCCAATCTAAATTACAGACTGCCATTCTCAAAACCATAGACACTCCAATACCAATAACTACATACCAACTCACTGATTGTTAGGACTACACACACATCCACTCACTCACCCGTACAGTCACTCATACTTACAGTCACTCAGTACAGGACTATCATATGCACTCATACACCTATATAAACACTGACACACCGCCACTCATCCATAGACGTACTCACACACCTAGTCAGTCATGCAAAAAATTAATCACACACCCATTTACTCACCTATAGAGTTATACACACACCAGCTCAATAACTCATACAAATACTAGCACATTCTTACGCTCTTATACAATAACTGATACAAGCACACACGCATCCATACAGCCACTCTCACAATCACACACTCTCACGTATAGCCTTTTAAATACTCTAACACACATATATACTTCCTTTTACATATGTAGTTACTCGCACATGTACCACTGAGATATACATTCACTCACTAACACACCCATACACACACTCACCCACCCAAGCAGTCCATCACAGACGCACTCTTCAAATCATGCACCCAGTGAATCACCCACTCACACATCTATGTACAGAGTCGCACACACCCCACCCACACAAACAGTCAGGCACCCATACAGATACTCAGACAACCAATCAATAACTCATATAGACACTCATGTAGCTATTCACAAACCCATGCAGCCACTTACACAGCAACAAACAGACGGATACAGACATTCACCCAGTTTAGTCACTAACCCATGCATTCAGTAAGATACGTTTAATCACTCACTTATAGACTCAGTCACGCACCTACTAAATCATCCATTCAGACACTTATACACCCACTCACTCTTCAATACGCCTTTCCCTATATATATTAAACATATTTAAACTTTACAGAAACACACAGTCACTGGATGATGTCACCAGTGATGTCATCAGTGATGTCATTTGAGATGTCATCAGTGATGTCATCAGTGATGTCACTGACCATGTCATGAGTGATGTAATATGTGACGTCATCAGCAGTGCATTGCGGGGCGCGAGTTATAGTTAGCTGAACTAACTATAACGGGGAATTTCACGGGTTTTGTACGAGTGCAATGTCCAAGTAACTATAACGCCCCTGAAACCTATGGTTTTTTCAGTGAATTTGAAAGGTTTTTTAAATGCTAATTCCTAACTATAACGCCCCTGAAACCTATGGTTTTTTCAGTGAATTTCAAAGGTTTTTTAAATGCTAATTCCTAACTATAACGTGCCTGAAACCTATGGTTTTTTTAGTGAATTTCCCTAAGGTTTTTTAAATGCTAATTCCTAACTATAACGTGCCTGAAACCTATGGTTTTTTCAGTGAATATATATATATATATAAACTTGTGTGCTTTAAAAAAATATATATATTTTCACAGTTCCTCCCATTCTGGGAAGAGCTCCAAGGTCCGGCTGCTGGTGGGCCTGGCCTTGCCCTATGGCCTCTACAGCCCTGATTCACACCTCATTAAATCCTGCTGTGATGAGGCGAAGCAGCACAGCAGGAGAGTTTAAAGAAGTGAACTTCTGTCCCCTTTTCTAAAGGGCCGATCGAAATGTGAGCCTGCATAACACTGATTAACGTGCAGGTTCACCCGACCCTCCCTTAAAAACCGGGACATTTCTGTAAATAACCCAGGCACTACCCAAAAACTGGGACATTTCTTCAATTTGGAGAAAAGTGTTGGGACACCGTGACATTTCTCCAAAAACCGGGACCGTCCGGGGAAATCCGGGACGTCTGGTCACCCTACATGGAGGCGATCCCACCTTGGGCCATGCTACTGCGCCCTGACCATCTTCTGGGTGATACCAGGTCATCATCACCATAGTTCATACCAAGCGACTACCTCTTCTTTGTCTGTGGTCAGCGTTCATGGTCATTTCTGAAACTCCTGCAGACCATTAATGCTACCTCTAAGCACAAAAATTTTACAGGCCTCTGTAACTGACATTCGATATCTCAGATCCTTGAAAAGGGGACTTTGCCTGGGTGATGTGGTTTAAGTACTGGACATTTTTGGGAATATTCTGGGTTCAGGCAGTTAATTTTGCCATGGAGCCCCATTCAGGGGTGAGGTCAGCAGACCATGTCCCAGTGCACTTTGCAAACACAATGAAACGTAATTTGCCACAGGCTTGGGTACTCGGGTTTTTACTGGGATGAGCAACACTTGAGTCCTCGAGCCCAGATGCAGCAAAGTGTTCGTTTTGACCGATCCCTCCTTGTTCTCCCACACACTTTAGGATGGAGGAACATTAATACCTTGCTTATGGCTAATTATGGCCTGCTGCAGAGAAACATGTCAGATTTTAAAACTGCATTTTCTTCACTGAGAATAAAACTTGGGACTTACTTTTTAGTCGACCCTACTAGATGGCACAATGTGGGCTTACTGTGACTTTACTGTCACTCTCATTTTCCTGCTTCTTATTTGATGACTTTTCTGTCAGTCTTCTGCTTGTCTCGCTCACGGAGCATTGCCTCTTTACAATGGTTTCGATTGCCTGGTACTCTTACACTCTCTTTCAGGGAACTACCCTTTTCATTTTGTGTAAGCACTCCATGACAGTGCATCGTTACCAATCTCCCTCGTGCAGTTCCTCTACCCTAAATTGCACTAACCTGTTGCTTCTCCCCACCCGCACCCTCCTCTCTCGCCTGTTGCATTCTCTCCCAGGTGCTTCTCCCCAGACCGCTCTACATTTTTTGCTTGCCTGTTACTTCTCCTCCACAGTCCCACCCTCCGTGTTGCTCCCCCCACCCACATCTTCTTTCTCTCTTCCTTTGCTTCTGCTCCCCAATACCTCCCACAACGCCTCAACCCTGCAGTTTGGCTTTCTCTCCCACCCCTCATGTTGCTTCCCCCTCCACCCTGCAGTGTTCCTTTCCCCCACCCTATTGCTTCCCTCACACACCGGCCATCCGTGTTGCAATTAAAAAAAAACCTAATTGTAAAGGCACGTGTACTAACAAAATCATGGAACCACCGAGTCTAACAGCTTTAGTTTTTAAAGTTTTTTTTTCTTTAGCCGTGCTACACAGTATTGTGGGTGCTGTACGACATGGCTAACAACCATTGACAAAGCCAATAGATCCCAAAAGCAATACCTGTTGGCCTTCCCTCTGCTTGTTTGATCAGCTCCTTGAGGGTTCGAGGGCACACAAACTGTCTTTCCTTTGGTGGGGCTGGCAGAGGAAATACCAATTGTCTTCTGTCTATTCCGCAGACATAATGGATTTTTGGGGAAATTGAGGTGGTCAGGGAGTGAACAAAATTTTAACATGGCATCTTGTATTTCAGTGCCATTCCAGATAATGTTTCCCTTTCTACCAATAATTAAGTTTTATGTTCTAAATGTGTTTTTGTTAATTTTCAAACAACTACCCGTAGCAGTGGGAAATTGTGCACAAGAATATGTTTAGACCCTTTCTAAAGTTCGTAGCTTGCAGGGAGTACCTGAAGAGCGCTTGTATAATGACATTGGCAACAGTATTAGGCCTTATTACTTAGCTTGTATAGAAGTTATGTCAAAACAGTTAAACATTACCCAAGAAAATCCTAACCCACCCTTCCCTTCCACCCTGGACAGGTGCCCATTAGGATGGCTTTGACAGGCCACGTGCAAGATCCGTTCTATTGGGTATTGTTGACTATATGTTCCTTTAACCGGGGTGGTGGGCAGTATCATGCTACAGGGGTCAGCACAGACACTTTAAGGGGTTGGGTAGAGGAGGATGCTAGACATTAGCCTTTGTTTTGCTCTGTCGGCCCATTTGAACTGTAGTTTTTGCTTCCCGTATCTCGAGGAGGGAGGGTTCAAGGAGGTCTCTCATGGTCCTCTCTGTATCGCTTCCGATCCAGGATCAAGGTGTCCCAATAGGAAGTTATTGGTTGTTTTCTGAAGCCACACCTGTCTTCCCCATGAAGTGCTTTGCTCTCGGCTTGACCCAGTGAAGCGCGTCTGCCTTCCTTGCAGCCACAGCTGGGGGACCTGCTGATTTCCTACGCCTCATGATGCTCCGTTTGGCCAGTAGCAGCAGGAGGTCATTGAATCTTGTATTCCTTTTAGTCTTAGAGGACCTAGGGTGCATGCCCAGTAGACAATCTTGCACCCTTGTTAGTTGCAGCCTACCTGTGTCTGCCGCAGTCGCGGTCTGTACGGTGTCCCAGTAGTCCCAAATGGCCGGGCAGCTCCAAATAATGTGGCAGAAGTCTTCAGGGGAGTGATCACATCTAGCACTCTTCAAACGGGACCCTGGGTACAGTCTGCAATTTTTTTTTTTTTGTGGTGTACGGTACTTATTTAGCTATTTATTCCACTGAACATACTCCAAACGCATTATGGAGTATATTCAGCTGAATAAATCTGATTTAGGTGTTTCTGGAGACTTTCCTTGGGTACTCAATTGCTCTTTGCTATTCCTTATTATTAAGCACTCGCCCCATGATATCCTCCCATGAATCTCTAAGGGGCTACAAGGTTAGGTTGGTGTGTTCACAGATGGCCCTATAGATCCCGGTTATTCGTTTATGGCCTTGCCCTATGGTATGCAGGGTGTGCAGCAGTGCTTTTTTTTTGGGTGGAGAGACTGGGTTTCCGTCCACAAGTGTCAGAGTAGCTTGCAGGGAGTACCTGAAGAGCGCTTGTATAATGACATTGGCAACAGTATTAGGCCTTATTACTTAGCTTGTATAGAAGTTATGTCAAAACAGTTAAACATTACCCAAGAAAATCCTAACCCACCCTTCCCTTCCACCCTGGACAGGTGCCCATTAGGATGGCTTTGACAGGCCACGTGCAAGATCCGTTCTATTGGGTATTGTTGACTATATGTTCCTTTAACCGGGGTGGTGGGCAGTATCATGCTACAGGGGTCAGCACAGACACTTTAAGGGGTTGGGTAGAGGAGGATGCTAGACATTAGCCTTTGTTTTGCTCTGTCGGCCCATTTGAACTGTAGTTTTTGCTTCCCGTATCTCGAGGAGGGAGGGTTCAAGGAGGTCTCTCATGGTCCTCTCTGTATTTCTTCCGATCCAGGATCAAGGTGTCCCAATAGGAAGTTATTGGTTGTTTTCTGAAGCCACACCTGTCTTCCCCATGAAGTGCTTTGCTCTCGGCTTGACCCAGTGAAGCGCGTCTGCCTTCCTTGCAGCCACAGCTGGGGGACCTGCTGATTTCCTACGCCTCATGATGCTCCGTTTGGCCAGTAGCAGCAGGAGGTCATTGAATCTTGTATTCCTTTTAGTCTTAGAGGACCTAGGGTGCATGCCCAGTAGACAATCTTGCACCCTTGTTAGTTGCAGCCTACCTGTGTCTGCCGCAGTCGCGGTCTGTACGGTGTCCCAGTAGTCCCAAATGGCCGGGCAGCTCCAAATAATGTGGCAGAAGTCTTCAGGGGAGTGATCACATCTAGCACTCTTCAAACGGGACCCTGGGTACAGTCTGCAAATTTTTTTTTTTTGTGGTGTACGGTACTTATTTAGCTATTTATTCCACTGAACATACTCCAAACGCATTATGGAGTATATTCAGCTGAATAAATCTGATTTAGGTGTTTCTGGAGACTTTCCTTGGGTACTCAATTGCTCTTTGCTATTCCTTATTATTAAGCACTCGCCCCATGATATCCTCCCATGAATCTCTAAGGGGCTACAAGGTTAGGTTGGTGTGTTCACAGATGGCCCTATAGATCCCGGTTATTCGTTTATGGCCTTGCCCTATGGTATGCAGGGTGTGCAGCAGTGCTTTTTTTTTGGGTGGAGAGACTGGGTTTCCGTCCACAAGTGTCAGAGTATCCCCTGAATACTACTGTATATAAGGATTTGGCCTGGTGGCAAATTGTATGTTTCAAGCAATGGTAATTCGAGGAGAGTTCCCTCCTAATAAAGATCCCCCAGGGTGTGGATGCCTGCCACTTCCCATTGCTTCAAATTCCGGGCTGTCTGGTATCCGGAGCCGTTTGTGTGGTTTGGCCTCATATATATATATGTATGTATATATATATTCACTGAAAAAACCGTAGGTTTCAGACATGTTATAGTTAGGAATTAGCATTTAAAAAACCTTTGAAATTCACTGAAAAAACCATAGGTTTCAGATAAGTTATAGTTAGAAATTAGCATTTAAAAAACCTTTGAAATTCACTGAAAAAACCATAGGTTTTAGGGACAGTTATAGTTAGTTGGACATTGCACTCGTACAAAACCCGTGAAATTCCCCCGTTATAGTTAGTTCAGCTAACTATAACTCGCGCCCCGCAATGCACTGCTGATGACGTCACATATTACATCACTCATGACATGGTCAGTGACATCACTGATGACATCACTGATGACATCTCAAATGACATCACTGATGACATCATCCAGTGACTGTGTGTTTCTGTAAAGTTTAAATATTTTTAATATATATAGGGAAAGGCGTATTGAAGAATGAGTGGGTGTATAAGTGTGTGTATGGATGATTTAGTAGGTGCGTGACTAATTCTATAAGTGAGTGATTAAACGTATCTTACTGAATGCATGGGTTAGTGACTAAACTGGGTTAATGTCTGTATCTGTCTGTTGCTGTGTAAGTGGCTGCATGGGTTTGTGAATAGCTACATGAGTGTCTATAAGAGTTATTGATTTGTTGTCTGAGTATCTGTATGGGTGCCTGAGTGTTTGTGTGGATGGGGTGTGTGCGACTGTGCATAGATGTGTGAGTGGGTGATTCACTGGGTGGATGGTTTCAAGAGTGCATCTGTGATAGACTGTATGGTTGGGTAAATGTGTGTAAGAGTGTGTTAGTGAGTGAATGTATGTCCCAGTGGTACATGTGTGAGTAACTACATATGTGAAAGGCAGTATATATGTGTATTGGAGTATATAAATAGCTATAAGCGAGAGTGAGTGATTGTGATAGTGGCTGTATGGATGAGTGTGTGCTTGTATCAGTGATTGTATAAGAGCGTAACAATGTGCTAGTATTTGTATGATTAAGTGAGCTGGTGTGTGTATAACTGTATAGGTGAGTAAATGGCAGTGTGTTTAATTATTTGCATGACTGACTAGGTATGTGAGTACCTCTATGGATGAGTGGCGGTGTTTGAGTGTCTATATAGGAGTAAGAGTGCATATGATTGTCCTGTACTGAGTGACCATAAGTATGAGTGACTGTACGGGTGAGTGAGTGGATGTGTGTGTGTAGACCTAAGAATCAGTGAGTGGGTATGTAGTTATTGGTGTTGGAGTGTCTATGGTTTTGCGAATGGCAGTCTGTAATTTAGATTGGGTGTATCAAAGGTTATATTAGGGTGTGAGGAGGTGCATCAGATTATCACGTGGATGATGTCATCAGTGATGTCATTTGAGATGTCATCAGTGATGTCATCAGTGATGTCACTGACCATGTCATGAGTGATGTAATATGTGACGTCATCAGCAGTGCATTGCGGGGGCGCGAGTTATAGTTAGCTGAACTAACTATAACGGGGAATTTCACGGGTTTTGTACGAGTGCAATGTCCAACTAACTATAACTGTCCCTAAAACCTACGGTTTTTTCAGTGAATTTCAAAGGTTTTTAAATGCTAATTTCTAACTATAACTTATCTGAAACCTATGGTTTTTCAGTGAATTTCAAAGGTTTTTAAATGCTAATTCCTAACTATAACATGTCTGAAACCTACGGTTTTTTCAGTGAATTTCAAAGGTTTTGTAAATGACAATTTTTAAATGTATTAATTGTTATATTAATTTTTTTCATACTGATTTATTAAATTTTTAGATTTTTTTTTTTACATATTTTATTTTTAAATTACATTGTAATTACATTATACATTACATTACAAAAAATACTTTCTCAGAATGAATTACTTTAGTTTAAATACTTTGCACATAGGCAATAGACTTTTAAGTACAGTAGTTACAGTTGTTGCAATGGGCACCACATTTTCAAACACAATGCAACATTCAGCTCAATGTGAATTTCTAGTTAAATGCAATTAGTTACTTTATGGATTACTTTTCTAACCACAGGACTGGATCCTAGATTCAGTCCTGGTACATCTCCTGTAAACAGTTGAGTAAAAGCGTTTTGGTTACAGTCGTGATTTTTAAGGAATATTATTCTATTTTAAAAGTTGACACTTAGAAACTTTTTCTCATAGAATCACCAATGTTATCCTATGGAAGGAAATTCACTTAGCAGGTAAAAACTGTTATCGTTACTTTTTCTTACTCAGTGTTGGATCCTGGATCCAGCACTGGTGCATCTCCTGTAAACAGTTGAAAGAATGCGTTTAAGTCATACAGGCGATTTTTAAGGAATATTTGTAGTTTGTGAAAATCGACACTTTGAAACTTTTCTGCTGAAAACCAGACAATGGATTCCTATGGAAGAAAATATAAGTTACTGGTAAGTAGGGTTAAAATTACTTTTCAGGACCAGTACTGGGCTGAAAGATGCAGCACTAAGGTCTCTCCTGATAACAGGTGAGTAAATCGAAATTCGTATTTCGGCTGATTTTAGAGGAATATTTGTATGTTTCAAAAATCAACACTTTGAAACTTTTTCAGCAAAAAGCAGGCAATGATATCCTATGGAAGGAAATTCAAGTTACTGGTAAGTACGGTTAAAATTACTTTTGAGGATCAGTACTGGGCTGAAAGATGCAGCACTGAGGTCTCTCCTGATAACAGGTGAGTAAATCGAATTCGTATTTCGGCTGATTTTAGAGGAATATTTTAAAGTTCCAAAACTCCACACTTAGAAGAATTTCCAAGTGAAACCAGTCAATGTTAGCCTATGGAAGGAAATTCAAGTTACTGGTAAGTACAGTTAAAATTACTTTTCAGGACCAGTACTGGGCTGAAAGATACAGCACTGAGGTCTCTCCTTATAACAGGTGAGTAAATCGGAATTCGTATTTCGGCTGATTTTAGAGGAATATTTGTATGTTTCAAAAATCAACACTTAGAAACTTTTTCAGCAAAAAGCAGGCAATTATATCCTATGGAAGGAAATTCAAGTTACTGGTAAGTACGGTTAAAATTACTTTTCAGGACCAGTACTGGGCTGAAAGATACAGCACTGAGGTCTCTCCTGATAACAGGTGAGTAAATCGGAATTCGTATTTCGGCTGATTTTAGAGGAATATTTTAAAGTTCCAAAACTCCACACTTAGAAGAATTTCCAAGTGAAACCAGTCAATGTTAGCCTATGGAAGGAAATTCAAGTTACTGGTAAGTACGGTTAAAATTACTTTTCAGGATTAGTACTGGGCTGAAAGATGCAGCACTGAGGTCTCTCCTGATAACAGGTGAGTAAATCAGAATTCGTATTTCGGCTGATTTTAGAGGAATATTTGCACAATGGTGAAGGGAGGGGCGGGGCCTGAGGTGACATCTGTGCAAACGCGCCCCGTGGCGCGTTTTAAGTTGGGGGATTAAGTCCCCTTGAATCATGAGGGTCCCTACGGGCCAACTAGCCCACCAGGAACCTCCAGTATGCGCCAGGGGCTGCGTTGCAGAGACATGTACAGAGGCCACACCCCTTTTACACCTCTCTGCAACGCAGCTCTGTGGCGCTTTCTGGACGTACCTGTTGGGCTAGTTGGCCCCCAGGGACCCTCAGGATTGAAGGGGATTTAATTCCCCATCTTAAAACGCGCCACGGGGCCTGTTTGCACACATGTCACCTGAAGCCCCGCCCCTCCCTTCACCACTGTGCAAACGCGCCCGTGGCGCGTTTTAAGTCGGGGGATTAACTCCCTTGAATCCTGAGGGTCCCTGGGGTGCAACTAGCCCACCATATACCTCCAAAGCGCCACAGAGCTGCGTTGCAGAGAGGTGTAAAAGGGGCGTGGCCTCTGTACACCTCTCTGCAAGGCAGCTCCCTGGCGCATACTGGAGGTTCCTGGTGGGCTAGTTGGCCCCAGGGACCCCCAGTATTCAAGGGGAATTCGTTCCCCTCTGCAAACGCGCCAGGGGCGCGTTTGCAGAGTGGTGAAGGAAGGGGCGGGGCCTGCGGGCCCGATCGTTTTTTTTTTTTTTTCTCCCTGAAGGGGGCTGTGTAGCCCCCTTCCTTTTTCCTATTTTTAGGCCCTGGGGACCCCATCCCCCAGGGCCTTACCCCTTTTTTTATTACATTTTTTTTTAAAACGGGAAGGGGCCGCGTGGCTCCCTTCCCTGGGCCTGTATTGGCCCCGGGGACCCCATCCCCTGGGGCATGGCCTCTTTTTTTATTTGGAGGGGGCTGCGTGGCCCCCTCCTCAGGCCATTTAAGGCCCCGGGGCCCCATCCCCGGGCCGGCCTTGCACTTTTTTTTTTTTTTTTACTTTTTTACCTTTGGGAGGGGGCTGCGTGGCCCCCTCCGTGGCCACTTATGGCCCCGGGGACCCCATCCCCCGGGGCCTGGCCTCTCGTTGGGGACTGTGGGGGTCCCCAAACCCCCACAGTCCCGCCGGCTCCCCGTGTCCTACGGGAGCCGGCATTAGCTTACACATGGGGAGCAGCTAACATGCTGCTCCCATGTGGAAAAGCAATCAGCTTTGGATATTGGAAGAGAGAGCAGGTTTCCTGCTCTCTCTTCCAATATCCAAAACAGTTTGCAATGACAGGACGGGAGCCGCGAGGCTCCCGTCCTGTCATTGCAAACAGCAGTGTCCCGGGGGTAGGCACCCCGGGACACTGCAGGAGCTGGCCCTGGGGGTGGCGGTCCCCAGGGCCACCACAGGCTCCAGGAGGGGCCGCGCGGCCCCCTCCTTACATTTTGAAAGCCCCGGGAGGTGGTGGTCCCCAGGGCTTGGGGGTCCAAAACGGACCCCATTGTAATTTTCTTAGTGCCCCGGGAGGTGGTGGTCCCCGGGCGTGTGGGGGCTGGAGCCCCTCCACACAGGTTTTTCAAAAATAAAAAGAAGCCCCGGGGAGGTGGCGGTCCTCAGGGCTGCGGGAGGGCTCAGAGCCCTCCCGCACCATTATACATAAAGCCCCGGGGGTGGTGGTCCTCGGTCTTGGGGGCCCTTAGAGGCCCCCACACATAAAATTAACCCCCCAGCATGCCCTCGGGACTTGGCCCACCCGGGGCCAATTAACATTGAAGCGCGGAGACCGCGCTCGATTTTTTTCGGCAGGATTCGCGCACCCTGAGCGCATCCTGCCGATTTTTAAAAAAAATTTTTTTGCCCAGGAGGTCCTTGTGGGACCCCCTGAGCAGACCTAGGGGTCAGGGTGTTTCTACCCTGCCCCCTTTGTGCGCTTTGCGCACTTGTTTCTGTCCCTCGGTTCTACCGAGGGATAAAATGGCTGCCAACACTTCCTGATTTGGAGTGTTGACAGCCAATTAGCATGCAGCTCGTGGATCGGGAGGGTGCGCGAATCCGCGCGGCCATAGATATATCTATCTTTTTACTTTTGATTTTCTCAGCAACTACTGAACGGATTTACACCATTTAACAAAAGGGTTCTTTCTGAACCAAGAACTACCTCTTTGCCAAATTTGGTGTAATTCCGTTCAGCAGTTCGGGCTGTAGCCGTGTCTAAAGTTTCCTATGGAAAATTGCATGGGGAAAACGCGTTTTGGGACCCCCTTTTTCTCGGCCCCGCTTGACGAATCCCCCGAGACTTTCAGGGTAGGAGCGGACCGGAGCGCCCCACAAAGTTTGAAAATTTTGCGAAGATACGTCAACCGGCAAGAGAGTTATTTCAAATAGAATGTCGCGGATTTCCTATGGATAATAGGTTGTAACTATAACTATCTACTGGCGACCGCCAGTAGATAATATATATGTATATGTATATATATATATATATGTATGTATATATATATATATATATATATATATATATATATATATATATATATATATATATATATATATATATATATATATATATATATATATATATATATATATACCAACCAGGCTCTCTCCTCTCCTAAGAAAAGAGTGTGACACTGCTCCGGGGGTCAGAAGAGAACAGCTTTATTTTCTTTCAAGCAATGTCATTGAAAAGGCTCTGGAAACGCAGGGCAGACGCTTTCCGCCTCAATGGCTTCATCAGTGCCCATTCCAGATTGTTTCTTTGCTGTTCCGGGGGGTTCTTCTTAAAGTTGTTCCGCCTGTGACCACTCCCAGTCACATGGTTATTGGCCCTCCTACGCCTCACAGGTGCAAGGCACTTGGCGCTCCTCATCCGCACTGCTGCATTGTGGTTAGTGGAGTCCTTCGTAAGAGCCCATACAATGACGGGGCCTCTTATAACACCAAGTGATGTCCCAAACTAGTTGGCCTGGATTCACACACCGCCGCAGCCCTGCGGGTGGTAAAATCGTCCTGTGTCCCCCTTATCAGGCAAACAATTTTGCCTCCTCTCTCCCCATGCTGGCGATAAACTCCTCGTGGAAATCAAACGCGGGGGGGGGACGCGTTGCAGTCTCATGCAAGCACCAGAAGTGCAGGTAAGCCGCGTAGCACCATATCAAGAGGGCGTGTCACTCAGCCAGCACCTGCAGCTGGCACAACATATATATAATAACCACAGTCCTTATTGCCGCATCCTTTCTCAGCAAAAAAACAGGTACGGACCACGATGTGGAGATTAGGAAATCCTTTTTATTGCAGATTCAAGTGCATCAAATAATAATTCAAGCAAGTGCCCAGCCTGACGCGTTTCGACTGCGTTTCCGCGTCTTTGATCACATGACGCGCTGGACCTATCAAAACTAATATATAGTGACACAGTGATGACACGTGATAGAATGCATTTGACTCATACCAGTAATAAACATGGAAGAAATCCTAATTTCGAGATTACCATAAAATGACAGTCAAATCATTTCATGTTTGCGGAATAATATACAACCATGTATGGAGGGTAAAATTAATATATAAATATATACATTATGACGGACCGCACAAAAAATTCTTTTTCCTAATAACTACACTAAGTGCATATACCACAAGATGAAATTGATTAATAATAGCATAGTGTTCAAAGAACAACATCCTGCGATATAAGTACAAATGCAGTACCGGACTTTCCTATATATACTTACTGGTGTTTAAATGAGTCGCATTCAATAAGGTACAAGTGCAAAATGTGCATGAAAAAAGTGCAAAGTGTCAAATAAATAATATAAATAGATAGCAGCTTCACACAAACACCCTCAAATAAATATACAGAAAATACAGAAAATATACAGAATAAAGTGCAAGTGCACTAAAAACATTTCATAAAAACGCAGAAAGTCAGAGCTTTCATCTATTAAATAGATACGGAAATACATAGTTCATTAAATGTATACAAGAAGATCTCTAAAGTGCAGATGTAATGTAAACAATCGTTGTGCAAATGAGCGTTATAATATATTTGATCAATGCCAATTATACAATACTATACAAGTGAGCCAAGGAGCTAAAACCGGAAAATACTCTGTAAAACCTAGTAAAACCGGGGAACCCAGGTAAAACCAAGTAAAAACCAGAGATAAAAACCAAATAAAAGCCGCCTTGATTCATATGTAAAACATAACTTTTGATGGAATCAGACATAAAGTGCAATTGTTTACTAGATTAAATAGAGTCAGAGTGTTACATAAAGTAGATAGTCATAGTCGCCTCTACAGTGCATATTGTAAATGGTCCAAAGATCTAAAAAAAACAGTGCAATCCCTGCTAAAACCTGGTAAAACTAGGCAAACCTAGAATAAAACCGAGTAGAAGCAGAAATAAAACCAGTTAAAATGCATCTAAGACCCCACAATATACAATGTTAGCATGAATAACATTAACCTAGGTTTATAAAAAGTTGTGCAGATTGTCGCTGGTGTTAAGGCCATTTGGCATCTTAGTATCAAGTAGCATGATAAATTCCGATTCTAGCTGTCTTAATCTTTTCCCTCTATTGCCGCCCCTGCTGCTCTTGGGTACAGACCCTATAACGTAGTAGCTGAGGTCATTCAGGATGTTGTTGTGGACCAATTTCAGGTGTCGTGCCACTGGGTAGTTAGGATCTGAGTTAACTACTGCTCTTAAGTGTTGGAGAATTCTGTTAAAAACTTGCAATTTGGTACTTCCAACATAAAGTAGATGGCAGGTGCATTCCAAAACATACACTGCAAAGTCTGTTCTACAAATGAAGTGACCTTGAATTTTAATCGGTTGGGAACTAAAGGCAGTGGTGTACTCGGAAGTGTTTTTACCAAATTTGCAAGCGCGGCACGAGCTACACTTGAAGAAACCTGATCTAGCTGATAACCAAGTTTTGGAAGTAGTTACTTCTGGACTAGTTTTGACAAGTGCGTCTCTCATCGATGGTGCTCGTCTAAAAGTGAGTGATGGGAGCTCAGGCAAAATTTGCGATAATGTAATATCGGATCGTACAATTGGCCAGTTTTTATATAAGATTTTACGCACTTGTCTTTCCTGTCTGCTGTAAGTGGTTATCAATCTAATGGTATTAACAGGTTCTACATCGTTATGGATACAGTCACTGGCAGTCTGAATAGGCAGAGTGCTAGAAATAGTTGCTACTGATAGACTCTCATCCCTAGTAAGACTGTTGGCTCTGTCAAGGGCTACATTGAGTTCTTTTGTCTTGTAACCTCTGGCTCTGAATCTTTGGAAAGCTTCCGATTGGCACTTTTTGAGGTCTACTTCATGACTACAAATACGCCTAATTTATGGAAATTCTCCGTAAGGGATACTACAGATGAGATGGTTCGGGTGGGAGCTGCTGGCGTGGAGTACAGAGTTGCCAGCTGTTATCTTCCTATGCAGTTTGGTATGGATTGCCTTATCCTCAATGTATATCTCAACATCAAGAAATTGAACTCTTTCATTGCTGATATCAGCCGTGAAGTTAAGATTAAGCATGTTGACATTAAGACTATCCACAAACTGTCTAGCCGATTCAGCAGATCCTTTCCAGATTAGACAAACGTTGTCGATAAATCTCCACCAATGGAGTACATGCTTATCATAAACAGGCTTGTGGTTAGCCATGAGGACATGCTCCTCCCACCAGCCAACATGTAAACACGCATAGCTAGGGGAGAAACATGCCCCCATCACCACCCCACGTAGTTGTTGAAAAACTTCCTTGTTAAACATAAAATAGTTGTGGGTTAGACAGATTTCAATCATTCTTAAAATCATTTTGTTGTGATCGTGCATATGAATACTTCGTTTCTCTAAAAATAGCGTACTGCATTAATACCGTCAGAATGGGGGATGCTGGTATAAAGTGAACAAATGTCCATAACAATTAAAAGACAGTCGTCATCCCATTCGACTCTTTCAAGTTTACTTAAAAAGTGACCAGTGTCTCTGATAAAAGAAGGTAGACATTCCACAAAATCATGTAAGAAATAATCAGCATATTTGGACATTGCTTCCAACAAGCTTTTCTGTGCTGAAATAATTGGTCTTCCTGGCACTGGTACAACATTTTTGTGAATTTTCGGGATAAAATACAGTACTGGAGTGATAGGATATTCATTTCTTAAAAAACAGTATTCATTTTTAGTCAACAATCCCACACGTTTCCATTGGGCCAACTCAGTAAATACAGTGGGGCAGATTTACAAGCCCCTTGCGCCACTTTTGCGTCATTTTTACTTTTTCAGGTCCTCAATAACGCACTCACTGAAAACATCGATGGCATCTCTTGGCATCATCGGGATAAAAGGAGAAGGTGGTCGAAAAGGGCTGTTCGCAGGACTACTACGTGTAATACCAAGCTCCTGCAAGTCTTCCTGAGTAGAATTAGATATTGTTTCATCATCAGCGGCCAAGGACTGTACTGCCCTGAGTGTGCCAATATCTGATGCTTGCAAAGTAGAGTAGAGTCCTGGAGGTGGTCTGACCTTAGATGCAATTTCCGCAGCATTTTTGAGTTGAAAGTGTTTCCGGAGTTTAAGTTTGCGAATAAACTTGAAGACATCCACCCTTGTCTGGGTGTATTTGAAACAGTTAGTGGGGCAATATGATAAGCCAAGTGCTAATAGTTGTTTTTCCGCAGTTGACAGAACTATTTCTGATAGATTGATCACAGTATTGTCAGAAACGGTTACTTCTGAGCCCAGTTCTTGGCTTTCTTGCCTCTGCCTCTGACGTTGTATCCTGAGTTTCCGCCTCTGTCTCCTGTGCTGGTTCCTTCTTCTCCTTGTTTCTGCACAGGATTGCGCGGTCTCAGTGTTTGGCGACGGTCCTCCACTAAAAAATTCAACTCTTCACCTGGGGCAAAATTAGTTGGCAGTTGCATTGTTTTACTGTTGTTGCTGTCGTCTGAATCAATGCTGCTTTCAGCGGTGCTGGTCTCAGCATATGAAGATTGTAGGTCAGTTTGGGCTGTTGATGAGGATGGAATGGTCTTATTGCATTTGTTAACAAGTGCTCGCCTTTTTATATTGTCAAATTTCTTCGAGAAAGTAAAAATGCGTCCTGTTTCATAATCGCGCTTATCTCTTGCGAATTTGTAAATTTTTCTCGCTTTAATAGTTTCCTCATGTTTCCTTAATCGTGCTTCGATTTCATCTCGCCCTTTCTTGACCTGATCTCTATGTTCACTCGCTTCCAGCATAACATTTACCCCATCGATGTCTTTGAGAATTTCAACTCTATCTATTTCGGCGTATTTTATCAGGATAGATACCATATTCATTGATGCATCCAAGTTGTTTGTCGCCCAATCCTTCAACATCAGAGGATTGGGGTTTTCAAATGAGGGAGCAATCATGACACGTAATCCACGCGGGACCCTTCCCGCTTCCTTATATTTCTCTAAAGACTTTTTTTCCCACCATTTAGTCATCTCGGTACGGAGCAATTTTTCTAATTTCTTAAGCAGAGTCTTGACGTCGTTATTGGTATTCGAGTTAATAATCTGACCTCTCTGCGCTTCTTCAACCTCTGGTAAGTTGAGAAAGAGGGCGTCTGCTGCGGCTTCACGGTCCCGCAGCGCGTCAGCTGTTGAAATCATATTTATTTGACTGCTATGCAATATATCACAGGTATGCCAAACAATCCTTCGAGTCTGGCGCAATATCACTTTCCACTATCCCTACCACCCGCAATGTCCATACAGTAATCTGTCGAGCTGCTTACCCCTCGGAATACCGTTTCGGCACCTTTAGCGTCCTCCGACTCCTCGGGTCCTTACGATATATCCTTCAGGAAAGTCAGGCTACGAGATCCAGTAAGTGAACAGCGGGGGGCTGACACGGAAAATACCCCTTCCGGTTTAGCAAGCAATCACTTCCGCGATGTCAGCTGTCTGCCGGTCAGCCACAGTGTGGAGGGAGGGTCCGTAGCAACGAAGACAGCCGTACTTCGTCGAGATTAATACGATAACCACAGTCCTTATTACCGCATCCTTTCTCAGCAAAAAACAGGTACGGACCACGATGTGGAGATTAGGAAATCCTTTTTATTGCAGATTCAAGTGCAGCAAATAATAATTCAAGCAAGTGCCCAGCCTGACGCCTTTCGACCGCGTTTCCGCGGTCTTGATCACATGACGCGCTGGACCTATCAAAACTAATATATAGTGACACAGTGATGACACGTGATAGAATGCATTTGACTCATACCAGTAATAAACATGGAAGAAATCCTAATTTCGAGATTACCATAAAATGACAGTCAAATCATTTCATGTTTATGGAATAATATACAACCATGTATGGAGGGTCAAATTAATATATAAATATATACATTATGATACACACGCACAAAAATTCTTTTTCCTAATAACTACACTAAGTGCATATACCACAAGATGAAATTGATTAATAATAGCATAGTGCTCAAAGAACAACATCCTGCGATATAAGTACAAATGCAGTACCGGACTTTCCTATATATACTTACTGGTGTTTAAATGAGTCGCATTCAATAAGGTACAAGTGCAAAATGTGCATGAAAAAAGTGCAGTGTCAAATAAATAATATAAATAGATAGCAGCTTCACACAAACACCCTCAAATAAATATACAGAAATACAGAAAATATACAGAATAAAGTGCAAGTGCACTATAAACATTTCATAAAAACGCAGAAAGTCAGAGCTTTCATCTATTAAATAGATACGGAAATACATAGTTCATTAACTGTATACAAGAAGATCTCTAAAGTGCAGATGTAATGTAAACAATCGTTGTGCAAATGAGCGTCATAATATATTTGATCAATGCCAATTATACCATACTATACACCCAAGTTGGTTCACTTTCGTCCAGTATTTGTGGCGCTCAATCCAGGTGCGAAACCTCCGCGGTTGAACCAAACCGCTCTCTACAACTCCAAATCCTTCGCCGCCGAAAGAAACAACGGGTCGCACTCTCCCAGAGCTTTTGCAGTTTTTTTTATTTTCTCGTTTTCTTCATTTGCCTAATCAAGATACAGGCGAACAGACCAACGTGTTTCGGTATTACATAATACCTTGATCACGCAATGCAAAGGCTTGAAGAATTTTAATGGAAAAGAAAGCAGCTATGCAGAAACCCACCGAAGGGCAAGATTGGTTTGTGAAAACACTACAAACTCTGTCATGCATTGCAAAGGTACTCACCTGAAACCCATCAGAGGGTAATGAAATTCCACCATGTGACTAAATAAGAGTTTGCAGTATTTCTGTGCAGTTGCTGTTCGACCTATGAATAAGGAGCTGGGGGCCCCGAAACGCGTCAGGTGTAATCTTTCAGAAATGCAAGTTGCCGGTTCCTCCAAATAAAGAATTCAGTTGAATTGGACTGATGTGAGTGCGTCCTTGTGAGCAGAACAACATAGATATATATATATATATGTGCACACATACATATATATATTTCTATTAAAGTACTGTGTACATATTTTATGCTGTACATACATATATTGCATATATTTAATATGTGCTCTGGGGTCCCCGCACGTAGGGAATATTTTAAGGCTTATGACCTTGATGAGGATTTCCCTGGAAGAGAACTAGGATTACAGGTAAGTATCTACTCCTTGTGGAGTGCCATGGAGGGAGTAGAGTGTCAAAATGGAAGGGCGTAGAGTGGAGTAGAGCAATTTACCTAATGGAGCGCTATTTTTGTTTTTTTCCCTTGGAAAGAAAGAAGCACCCTTTTCTGATTTAATTGTGTTTTTTTGCCTTCTTGTTATTTCAACATCGTGGCACTATCTTATTGCAAGTCCATTCACCAAAATGCCAGGGGTAGCAGATGTGATATAACTCGTGCTTTGACTCCCAGTCACATTGCTTGACCAGATGATCAGTGCTTAATTTGTGTCAGTGGTTGAGGCAGTGGGCAGAACGTTAATTTTTGGGAATCAGGACTTCTTATTTCATCAGACTTTGACCCACTGCAAAAATTGGAACGGCAGAAAATGAAGAAGGAAGAAGGGCAAAGATAGGAAAACAACGACAAAGGAAGAAAGCAGGACCAAAAAGAACCTGCAGGAGGAAGATAAGTAAGGAATACCACCAGGTGTGGAGCGTGCAAAGCAGAGTCTGTCAGTCAACTTACACATTTATTTTTTAAAAATCAGCTTCAAAGAAGCTGACGACAAGGACATTAAATCTGTTCTAGCTCACTTAATTGGTCACAAAGAGTCCGCTAATTAAAATATCTTACAGTGTTAAACATCTGCTGAAGAGATCTTTGTGTACCCAGCAATGTTAAGGGGAGTATAAAAGTGGTAAGATAAATGTGGTGGTTAATGTTGTTCTGGGAGAGTGCATTTTGTCCAGTCATAATTTAGACTCATAAAGTAGCCCTAGAGGGTTAATGTGCCTGCTGCAAAGCACAACGTTTAAAATGCAGAATTTAGATTTGTATTATATGTAGATAGGTGAGTGGGCTGCTTCTTTTGACACTGGGATTATTTTGTTATTTCCAGTTCAAAAGTTGCATTCCTAATATAACACAGTGATCTGTACACAGGGATCAAGGAGCGGCATCCAAACTGTAAGTCATTGGTTTAGATTTTTTCTCAAACTGTTATTTTAAGATTGCAAAGAAGGATTCCTTTGTGAAGTAATAAAGTCTTGTTAGTACAGACAACACCAATCACTGCATTATGTTTTATATCCTGACTTTATTTCACCGACCATTCACTCATAACATATAATGCCTACAAGTATGGACGATATGTTATTCTTGCACCTTGTAACACTTGCTGTATTATGTAACATTTCATATACATTGATTTACACACCTGTATAATATATTTGTCTCTGTGTGGGATGTAAAGTCCTCTGACACCTTACATTGTGATGAGAAGCACTATAAAATAATTAAATAAAAAATAAATTGGTAGATGCTGTTTAAATGAAATCATTATTTGTGTAATTACTCATGCACAAAGAAAAATCTTGAATTCATGCGGTGCATGCACATCTCTTACATAAGGGCATTCAACAAAGTCAATGACCTGTCTCCAAGTCAAAGTTTCTCTAAAGTACTTCTAAAATGATATGATGTGTGTCTTTGTTTCCTTCCATTGCATTGACATCTAGGTGTTAGGCTCCAAATAGCTTCCAGCCAAAATGATACTTGAACAAAACAGGGCGATGGACCTTTAAATCAGGGCTTTGTTTTGGGCCCAGATGGAAGAATAAATAAGGAAGCTCCCTTTCTGCCTGCATGTTGCTGCACCAAACGTAATGCAGCCAATGTGCAATTGCTGCTGAATTGTTTTCTGGTGTCAGAAAAGGACACCTGGACGAATTCAGCATATTTCTCTGGCCAGATCCCTCCAACTTTCCAGCTACATATATGATGACAGGGTGATTTGTCAAGCGGGGGACAAGAAAAACAGGGGGGCTCTCAAAATACATTTTCTATAGGAAAATTGGACCCAGCTACAGCCGAAGCGTTGAATGGAATTACACCAAACTTAGAAGAAAGGTAGGTCTTGGACCAGAAAGCATGATTTCTGTGATTTGGTTTAAATCCGTTAAGTAGTTTTGGAGAAATTATGGCTCAAAATTTATATCACCACAGAGGATCCATGGAGCCAACAGATCCTGAGATAAGATCTGATTGTCTACCACCACATTAAAAAAGATGTAGCGGTAGCCATTTTAGGACTCGGGGACTTAGTCCACTGTTATAGAATAAGTAAAAAAAACATATAGGGGCAGGGTAGGAATATCCTGCCCTCCCCACGCCTGGGGAGGGCGGCCAAAGTAGCTATAACTGATACCCTTGCCATGCACTGCTAATTACCTCACAAATTACATCACTCATGACACGTTCTATGACATCAATGAGAACATCACTGCAACATCTGAAATGGCATCATTAATGACAACACAGTGCATGGCATGGGTGCATGTTATAATTACTTTAGGGCACGGGTTATAGTTATTTAAGATAACTATAACTGGTGAATTTCAGTTGTTTCGTTAGTTTAAAACAGTATATTTTAACTGATTTTATCACCCAAATATAATGTCCCTTTAACTTTTTGCTGTGAATATGTATATATAGCGATGTACTGAAATGTACTAATCAGCAGTAGCTGAGATTAATTCAAGTGTTCCAGCCATCACATTTTCTGACTGCCATATTACGAGTTGACCGCACGGCCCGCGGTGTGGCTGCGGGGGTGGGCAATGGTTTTCCATACCTATCGGGTGGGCAATGGTTTTCCATACCTATCGATGCCTGTGTGTACATTTCGACTGCACATGTGTCGAACGTACACATATGTATGATACATGTAAAAAAATGCCTCCTACCCATTGCTGGAGACTGGCCCATCTGTGGCCAGTCCAGGCAATGGGTATATAGTAAAAAATGGACTTACCTGTATTTCGCCACAAACAGGGTCATATTCTTCGGGATGAAGATGTTGCTGTGAAGGGGGGACCTAGACAAAGGGATCCACATCGAACTCTGATGGTTAGAAGAGGAGAGGGGTGAGTATGCACCCCAAATCCTTGTTTCCAGCAACTTGAAGCCGGCCGTCCCACTGCTGCGGTCAGCTTGTCGGAAAGTCAACTTGTAATACGGACGGCGGTGAAACTCTTCTCTACCGACCTATGGCAGCTGCTTTTCCCCAACCACGACCCCAGCGGTCTGCAGTGCACTGGCAGTGTCGGCGGTTCAGCCGCAGTCTTTGCAGTAGCAATCCGCCCATCTCGTAATACGGCGGTTGTACCACTGAGCTCGCGGCGGTTGGACTGCTACTGCGGGTATGGCGGTTCATGGACCACCAAACTCGTAATAAGGCTTTAAGACACATGATAATACTGCTGATTCGAAATGTGCATACTTCAAGTGCAGATGAGAGGGTGGCACATTCTGTAAATTAAAGAAGCCAGCACATCTTTCCCGTTGCCAGCTGCTGAGCTAATGCGTGGCTAGCTATGAGTATGAGTCTCTTGAGGGATTTTGAACATGATTGCCCTTACAGTGAACATTAATAAGTGAGACAGCTCAGTCTCCAGCTAAAAATTGAATGATCATAGGGACAACATTAAAATACCAGTCAATTTATTCCTGATATATGTGAGTTACCTGCACTTACATGATAAATGTAATATTACCTTGCAGTCTGACCCTGCCCCCTTCTTACTTCTTAATTGGAAATTAGATGAGTGCCACCAGAATTGAGACCTGACTGATTGGCCCCAGAAGTGCCTCTCTTCTGTGAGGTCAGTCTGTGCAGGACCCCAACTACTCACCCATGTGGTGGTAACCTCCTGTGAAGCACGGACTTTTGCTTTAATTTTGCTTTAACGTTGCTTTTGCTCAAGTGTCCACCCAATGCTCCACCTCCTCAACTGTACCAGTCAGTAGGAGGCACCTGAGAGTGTTGAGTGGACGAACAAGTGATTGGACCTCCCTTGCTCAATTTATTAAAAAACAAAAAAAGAGCACTGGGGCCCAAAGGTTTTCTTAGCAGGCTGCTGCCAAAAGCCTAATTTTTTCTTAGCAGCTTTCTGCCAGCAATGCTCAATGATGGGGTTGCCACACACCAAGGCTAAACAGTTTTGATTCCAGTTCATTCCTCTTTTTTCCATCACCCTAAACTTCCTCTTCTGTTTTTTTTCCCGCAGTCTTTCAGTCCTTTTTCTTCCCTGCTTTCCCCCTTTGTTGTTAATTTCCTCTTTTTCTCCCATTTCTGCCTTGCTCTCTGTTGCTATGGTCGAAGTAAGATGGTGAAAAGAAGTTCCGGTCCCCAAAAATGGGTACCGGTGCCCACACCTACAGCCATCCCATGTCTCTTTATTAGCCCCTCACCGGCCTCCTATTAACTTCTGAAGAGGTAAGGTTGGAACTTCATTAATTAAATGAGGCTCAAAGAGATCCCTCTATTCTCTCTGTTTCTTACGATGCCTTAGAGAACTCGGCAACAAGGGTCACAAAGACAGTTCCAGAGGTAGAACTACTAAACAACACGCAAAAAGAAAGAGAGACAACAGGTATAGACAGTCACATAATAGACAAGAACGTTCTTGAGTCTTCAGTGAAGTACAAAATTCTTCTTTAATGTTTTCAGTTCTTTACACGTGCAGCCAATGCGTTTCTCCCTAAACAGGGCTTCCTCAGGGCACTGATAATGCCTCCAGGCGATTTTCCGGTTTGTGTAAGGTATTGTCAAAAATGGAGGACACACACCTAAGAATGTAGCCTTCCCTGAATTAATCGATTATGCACTTCCTCCAAACGGAACAGTCTAGTATAATAGTAGGGGTAACATATCTGAAAGTGGGGTCCATCGAAAGTATCCAGTGAATGCTTAAATACGTGTCATGAACTCCCTCAAATCCGAGAGATGTTCTTGCTAATCTGAGCCGTGTGCGGCTCTCTTCTCCTCACGCTGGTAAACGGACTGGAAATGCTGTCAGTAGACTTCATAGTCTATTCAAAGAAACTTAAGTTGCTGTTGTATATTGAGGTGGCAAATTGGGCTGTGTGGCTTTAAAAATCCTTGGCTGCTTTTTTGAATCTTTAGAAGTCCAGAGGTAGAACTACCTGCATTCCCTGGTCATCCCATAATAGATGTCAATGGTTCCTGGAAAGTTCCCTAATGGTGAGTAATCTGTAATCAGACTGCGGTCTAAAAGAGACCCTACAGGGGTAGGGGTGTCGTTAAGGATATATCTGTGAGGCCGACCTGAACCTTTCAGTTCAAAACAGCGCAAATAAATGTAGAAGAGTCTCTGGGGTTATTAGTGTTCTAGTGCCAGCCGATAAAACAGTTAAGCATTCATGGCCGGTAATTTATAAGAACATACCGTTTGAAATGGAAAATGGAAGAAAACGTTGAATCAACATACCTGATGGAGATCGGGTCAACTCACATGCTGGGCTTGCCTCCAGGCAATTTGATTTGTCAGATCGCATAAATGGCAGTGGAGTCTAGACATTTTGCATTAATTCTGCGCAATTCTTCAGTCAACAATTTTGTATAGCTATCTGTGTACAGGTAACAAGTCCAGACGGCATTTGCAGCAACTGACCAGTACAACGAAACGCTTTGCACAAAGCAGTCCTTGCAAATTATGGTTCAACATTGTTGCAAAATTCAGGTGGTATGTTTGATTTTGAAGACAAAAGCACTAAACACACTATATCCATTTAGTATAATAACGATAAAATAGTATAACACCTGCTGGTAGCAACTCATTAAATAAAACAGTTATGTTTATGTTTGTGCTACCTACAAGAGGTAAATAGTTCCAGGTTACCACAATCTGATCCGTAGTTTGTCATCCTCTGACAAGATGTTAGTTTTGGTTTAACTCCATAATATAACAACGATTCACAAAATGGGAAAACATAGCTTTAAAATTCATACATTTGGAAATCTTGATATGTTTATAAATCAGGGTATATGGATTAAATTGTATGGAAGATCACACTGAAGTGCAGTGGTTTAACCAGTCACTTTTGACTTTACTCTTACAATGCCGGGAAAATTAGCTTTAAAACATAAACTCTTTGATTTATTTATGTGTAAAAGTCTGGGTTATATGGTTTAATACATTTTAAAGGATTTCAATGACGTGGAAAGGTTAAACCCATCACTATCTTGACCGTACTCTTAAAGGTGGTAAAGGGAGTGCTTTCACATTAGAGGAGAATCTTGAACAATGTCTGCTTAAGCTCGACCGATGGTGCACCAAATTACAAAAGCGCAACCAGTTGTGATGCTGCCTAACTCTAATCCAGTGCCTCTACCACATTGCAGCCATCAGCAGAGGCTTTGTTATCTTTTTGGTTCTGACTGATCGTGTGCCAGAGGAGGGTGCACCCCAGGATATTGATGATGATGGTGAGGGAGATGATTTGTTGGCCCTCATACTGATTAGGCCTCCTACTTTGATTTACAGAACACCAGTGTGTTTGATCTCCAACCTGAGACAGAGCTTGGCTCGCCACATGGTCCATCTACTAAGGAAAGTGCCTCTTTTGAGGTGCTGATTCAAAGGCGAACCAAGGTACTAGAATTTCAGTTGCCCTCCATTGAAACTAGCCTAGGGTCTCCTTTCCGACACTATCCAGGTCTCAAAGGACACAACCTATGATCTGCCGTGGTGGCTGATCAATCAGTATGTTCTGCAGCAGGGCACTGTCCCTTCCCCACCCAGAGCTGACAGTGGTGATTGGTGTATCACTACTGGGTTGGAGGGTCATATGGGGGAGGTGAAGATGAGATGCCCCTTTGGTCTCCAATGGCGTACCGGCTCCATATCAACCTTTTGAAGCTCGCTCATTTGTCTGGCCCTAGAGACCTTCTGCCAGCCATTGCTGGAGGCTGGTGCAGGTTCTCATGCACAACATCACTGCCATGTGGTACTGCAACAAGTAGGACAGTGTGGTTCTGGGGTCCCCTGCTAAGAGGCTTTACATCCCTCAGGGTGGCTAGGGCCCCAGGTTACATCTTCCTGGTCATCAACCATCTAGCAGGGTCCTTTCAATACCACAGCAGGAAAACTGAGCACACATTGTCTGGCAGATCATGAGTGGCATCTACATCCCAAGGTGGCACAGTGCGTCTTCCACTATTGGGGAGAGGCCTGGCTAGACCTTTTCACCACAGTTGAATGTTCATTGAAGTTTCTATGAGAACATTCATTAGAAGACGCATTCTAACTAATGAGCATGAGCATCTTTTCCCCAATCAGGCTACCTCATCTGGAGGACCTCCTGTCTCAGCAGCAGGGCAGAGTCATCCACCTAAATCTATGCAACTTACACCTTCATGCCTGGAAACTGTGTGGCTGCAGTTGACTGCGTTCAATTTGCCGTCTGAAGTGGTGGATGTAGTCCTCGCCACGAAAATCGAGGCCTCTACCAATGCGTTGGCTTGAGTGGAACCTGCCCTAGATAAACTGCCAGGCTGGACGTGGGCATCAGTGCACTTTAATCGCTTGGTTCTGTAAGACTTGGTTTAACCCCACTCCACAGACCCTCCACCTTGTGGAGGTACTGCTTTGGCAACTATTCTAAATTGAGAAATCTGGGATTGAAAGTATCCACCAGAAGTACAAGTTATTTACCTTTGGTAACGCCCTTTCTGGTGTATACGCTATATAACCACAGATTCCTCACTGCCTTCCCACCTCCCCAATCGCAGGAGTGATTTCTTTTTAACATCTAAAATGTATTGAAGAGAAACATAGACTCACATCAGTGTGCATGGGTGGTGCTTGAATGCGGCTCCGCTCCATCACTTCTGGGGTTATTTGGAGTCAGCGTGGAGCCACACAACGCCTCCTGTCAGTGAACTGGTGCTCTACAAAAAACGTCTTTACATCCAGTCTGATGCCAGATGATATTGTACGGTGAGGGATCTGCGGTTAGGTAGAGTATCCACTAGAAAGGGCATTAATAAGGGTAAGTAATTGTTCATCAGGGCCATTGCGGAGTAGTGACCTGAGTGACTGAATGTGTACCAGCTGAACAATTCCCTTGAAGCAGTGTTAAATTGTGTGATGTGTACATAGATGTTAATGTTAATGTTAACGGGATTTGTAAAGCGCACGAATACCCGGGGGTGTCTTGGCGCTGAGAACACAGTAAGCCCGATCAAGCTACTAATTCTGGAATAGCCAGGTTTTTAGTCCTTTCCTGAAGATGGTGAGGGAGCTAGCACTTCTGAGCTCACTCGGAAGAGTGTTCCAGAGTTTAGAGGTGCCATAGTGAAAGCTGCGGCCACCCCAGTGAGATGTTCGAATTCTGGGCACTGTCAAGAGTCTGGCCCCTGTAGAACGGAGTTGTCTGGTTGGTTCATACCAGACAAAAAGCTTTTGAAGAAAGGAAGGACATGTGCGATTCAGTGCTTTATAAACCAGACACAGTGCCTTAAATTTGATGCGTGGTAATACAGGAAGCCAGTGCAGGCCGCAAATCTCTTTAGATACAGATTTGCACCTAGGAATGTTGACCAGTAACTGTGCTGCTGTGTTTTGAACGATCTGAAGCTTTTTTAAACACTGCTTCTGTATGTTCAAATAAAGCCCATTGCAGTAATCCAGTTTGGACTGAATTAGTGATGTTACCACGGTTTTCCTTGTGTCTGCGGGAATATAAGGAAAGATCTTCCTTATTTTCTTAATAAGAAAGTGGGAGGCGGAGACAATTGCATTTGTCTGATGAGAAAGTGATAGTTTGTTGTCAAACCATACTCCCAAGTTCTTAGCCTTGACCGCTGGTTTTGGTGATTCTCCCATCTCTGCCGGCCACCACAGATTGCCCCAGTTTGGCTGCATGTTACCAAAAATTAGGACCTCCGTTTTTTCAGAGTTGAGTTTGAGACAATGCGTACTCATCCATCTATTTATTGTACTCATGCAGTTCTGAAATTGTTGAGTAGGAGGGGCCTGATTTTTATATGCAGCCACCACTATCTGGGTGTCGTCGGCGTAAGACGTCAGACTAAACCCGAAATCCCGGATCAGAGGAGCCAGTTCAGAGATGTAGACATTAAATAGAGAAGGGCTCAAGGAGGAGCCCTGTGGTACTCCGCACGGTAGGGTATAAGACTCTGAATGATACCCATCTACCGATACTGTTAATCTGCTGTCCTTGAGAAAGGAGGACAGTAGGGCTAATGCCATACCCCTGACCCCCAGACGCTCCAGCAGCTGTTGCAGGAGTGAGTGATCCACAGTATCGAAAGTGGCTGACAGATCGAGGAGCACAAGGGCGGCTGTGCCTCCTCCATCCATCACCACTCTAATCTCCTCTGTGGCTTTGATGAGTGCCGTTTCCGTACTGTGCTCTAGGCAGAATCCAAACTGGGAGTGATCGAGCAGGTTATTTTCGCGAATAAATTGGGCTAATTGAATACTCATGATTTTTTCAATTATTTTGGCTGGCAACGGCAACCGGGCTATAGGTCAGTAGTTGTGCGGGTTAGTCGCATCCAGGTTGGGTTTTTTTAGCAGTGGAAGGATGGAGGTATCTTTCCATCTGGAAGGAAAATTGCCAGAGTCAAACATAGAGTTAAAAATTTCTGTGAGCCCAGGACTCACCAATTCCGCTATTTCTTTCAAAAATGCCGGCGGGCATGGGTCCGAGGGGGATCCCGACTTTGCTTCTCTTATGACAAGCTTATTCAAAAGTGGGCCTTCTTGAAACCGTTAATACAGAGAACACAACTGTTAAAATGAAAGAATAATTGGTTTGTGCTGCAAAAAGGGAAATGCAAAAGGTTTTTTAATTATTTTTATTCTAATTTTAATCAAGAAGGTCAGAAGGCTGTTTCAATAGAAGGCCACTGGAACAGCTGTCCGACAGCACCTTATTCTGACTCACCTGTAACAGGTATATTCCTTTCAGTGTAGTGCTTTCAGTGAATGAGAGGGGAAAAGGTTGTCATTCCGAAATGAAAGCCCCAAGTCATTGAAAGACTAGTGGAGAATACATTTGTTTTAAAGCAATGACCTTGTGAATGAAGAAAACAAGTGTTACATGGTCTTATCAATACATTTTTGTAAATATGTAGGCAACGATATTTAGTGATTGCTAAAGTTTGTTTAGACATATTTACCTTTGCTACAAGGTTATGTGGCACATCATGGATTGTTTTGCATAGAAGAGTACGCCCAGATGTTTCACAGCCAATACCAGATGGGGGAAGGAGTCATATTCCAAGGTGCGAAAAAAATCTTATTTAACATGGGGTGGAAGTCTCCCTTTGGTAAATTATAGGGAAAAGTAAGAAAAGTTTAGTAAAACAAAAAAAAAGTTAGTAAAAATATTTTTAGGTTAAATATTATTAATTGTATATACTTATTTTAACTGTAGAACAAAAGGGGAATTGCTACAGCATTAATAGCTTCATTTTGAATTAAATCTTTAATTTAAATAAATTAAAATTATTTTTAAGATTAAGATAAATAAATTTCCACCTAAAATTTGAAAAAGCTTATAGTGCATTAATAATTAGTAAGTGATGTACACAGTTAATAAAAGGAATTTATATTTTATTAAAATTCAATATTATAATAATTTTCCAAATCAAAAACGTTTGTTAAAATATTGTATCATTAAATAATGTGAATTATTTTAGATATTTTTCTTAACATTTAATTTTATGTATTTATATTTTTAATTATTTACTTTATTTTAACATTATTTCCTATGTGGAATTAAGACCCAAACTCCATAATTTTCTAGAGGAGGTTGTTGCAGTAACAATTAAGGCCATGTATGGTGCTGAACTTACTCCAGCTCTGGGCTGGAGTAATTTACTACTGTTTTGTGTCATTTTGGTCTGCAGAAACTTTTGTAGTGCAGTTTGTGAATAGTATAGTCTTTTGTGGGTTGGTCTCTGTCCCTCCCTAAATCTTCCTAAACCCCTCTTTCATCCTCCCTAAACCCATCTCATTTAGTAGTAAGTATGACCCTTTTTCCAGCCACTCCCCCTGTCCTGCCCACATTTACCATGAAGTAGTACATTTACATGTGTGAGGATATCCCCATTGATGGCGATTTACACTCTTAGGTTTGTGAATAGCATGTAGTAGGACTTTACTAGTATTATTGTAGTACTACTAAATGTACTACAAAATGCAGTTTGTGAATAGGGCTCTTGGAGATCGTTTCCCCTCCACCAGTTCGGCACTATGATCTCTCAATGCTTCTTGTGTCCTTGGATGCTTCTCCTATGTATTATGGGACTCGTTAGAGCACCTGCTGCCTTACCTTTATGAGAGACCCGGAACACTCTTGTCCTGCTGGTTCAGGATGGGCTACAAGCGGCTAAGCTGATTATTCACTGTGGTATGAACACTACTGATTCTGTAGGTAGGGCTATGGCCTCTTCAGTGGCACTACGTCGGCGTGCCTGGTTGCGCACCTCAGGGTTTTCAGAACGTGCCTGGTTGTGCACCTCAGAGTTTTTAGAGACTGTTCAGGTCACTTTGATTGATATGCCTTTTGATGACGCCCGTCTTTTCGAAGCGCATGCTGACTCTGCTTTGGGGGGGTCAGAGATAGTCGGGGTGGAGCAGATTCTTAACTCTTCCTGCTTCTATAGTACTCTGTGGTAGGTTTGTTCATGGTAAGCTCCCTTTTTTATTTAAATGTGAGCCATTCAAAGGCTGGTGCCCTTTGGCTTTTCATTTCAAACTTCCCTTTTCAGGGTGATACCCGGTGAGGTATTCCTGCTTGCTGCAGGTACTTTTGTTCTTTTTATTCTGTCAGTGACAGGTTAAGTTTCCAGTGATATGGAACATATGTTATTTTGTAGCATGATGTAGACCTGTTCTTACGGGTTTCTTGCCAGTGTTTCTACCCGAGTACTTATTCTATTGTGGGTACTTTGTTTGCGTTGTGAGGCTGCACTGTTGCCTTGTTCCCTGTGCTGCGGGGACCATCCTTGGTATGCGTTGTGGGCATTTTAAGTTCTACTTCTGTTGTTTAATATCGCTTATAGGAACTTCAGCTTACCTGTGTTTATCACGAAGGGCTTGTGACTTCCCCAGCACACCAGTGCGATATTAACCCCTCCTACCCCCGTCAGTCATCGTGAATATCTTTTATAACCATGGGGCATTTTTTCCCTTATTGCTATCTTTCTTTCCATTTAGATAGTAATGGAAAGGGGGCAGGATCTTTGACCTGGGTAGAATTTTAGCTGGGCCTATGACCTTTTTTAGTGCATTGGCACTTCTTGCTGTTTATCTTTTACTATGCATTGACAGGAAGGTTTCCTGCCACTGCTCTCTCGAGTTCTTTCTTAAGCTATTACTCAGTGGGCATTGGGTGTCAAGGCCCACCTAATGTAATGTTTCAGATCTCACCACTGCTGTGAGGTGACCTTGGTCCTGTGTCCCTGTCCTTGTACTTTTTCTCTCTTTCATCCCTGGGAGGATTTTATTTATTGTCGTATCTGGACTGCTTTATTTCCTTTCCTACTATAGGCATTGTTTATTTGCCAATTCTGATTACAGCCACTGCATTTTCTTACTGTTTGGTTGTTCTTCAGATGTCACCATCTCACTCCTCATTTTTGTCTGTATTGTGGCTAAAATTTTCATCTAAGGCTTTCCTTCTAAAATGTGTGTCCCTTAGATGTCATAGCTCTATTTTTTAGAGTATTGGTTTCTAAGGAGGCTGGGGTCTCCCTTACTATCCTTTTTCTGAAGGTTCTATCCCTCCTTATAGGATCTGATGAGGATTCTATCCCTCAAAGGTCCATTATACCATTTCCGATTTATTTGTGAATTACATCTACTTGGAGGAATTTTTCTTCTTTTCTCCCTCTCTTCCTTTGGGGGATGGGAGTCTGTTTTACCTTTTTTAGTTGTGAATACATCGTGTTTCCGGTGAGACATTTCTTACTGACCTCAATCCTTGTCGTGCTTGTGTTCTCTGCCATCCATTATTTTGACTTTTTCATTTTGTGGGGTTTGATCCCTTCATGGCTGTGATACTCCATCTTTTATCAGAAGTGTCAGTCAAGTCTGCTGCCTGGAATGGAAATCGTTATCTGTCAAGGCCTTTTGTGTGTTGGCCTTTATTTCGACTACATCTTGGGATGGACTTCGGTGGGGGTCTTTATTCTCTTCATAGCAGAAATGTTCTCCTGCTGTTTTCTTTTGATCTCATGGTAGCCTCAGCAGGCAGTAGTGTTGGTTCATGGGTGGTCGCCATTATTTTTCTGGGTGGGTGGTGCTCCTCCACTCCCTCTCTCCTCTTATACGGTATTATGTTGCTGATTTTCCAGCTTGGTGATAATGTCTGTATATCTATAATTTTTACTCTGTTGCTGTTACACCTTTGGTCTATTACCAATGTATGTTTGTATTTACATCTATCTTTCACTGGATACATCTATTCTACAGTAGTTCCTTGTTCCTACACTGGACAGTCTCCCCGTTTGCCGAGGGGGGCCGGGGTTTTGCTTCCCCAGTGGGGATGATAATACTTTTGGTGTATTCCGATAGACGTGTGTAGGCGGTTATATCTATATTTAAATATATCTATAGGTGTATATATGTGTTAACGTATATACTGGTATATATATTGCAAATATGGTTATGCTGAACTACTTCCATAGGGCGTGTGTGTCTGCTTTTGTCGCTACGCTTCTCTTGAGACTCTAGTTTGACCTTGAATTAGTTGTTGCTTATGCATTTCATTTTTACCTTTCTCTTCTGGGCTTCTATGTGTCATTGTGCCAGATGGTTGTCTTCTCTCTAGGAGGTTTTTCTCCTTCTGAGAGGGGTCTCTACCAAGTGGTTGCTGTTCTTCTTGCAATGCTATTGTTCAGTATTGTAGGGACGCCTCTTTATCTCTCTCTCGTGGATGCGCTCTGAGATTCATTTACCTCTGTGTCACAAGATGGGGTTGGATCACATTCTAGTTCCCACGACAAGGAGCTGGAGCTCTAATTCAGTGGTGTGGGCTGATATCCTTGGTCCCTTAGCCATGTCAAATCATGGTTGATTATCTTTAGCAGGGCTACATAGTATTATTGTTTTTATGAAGTTTTCTTCCAACACTTCCTTATCCCTCTGCTGTGGGTAATGTTGTCCACATGTTTCTCATGCGGGCTTCCCACAGTCCTTCTGGTGGAGCGTCTTCTTGGCTTCACATATAGTTCTTTAGACAGCCTGGTTGCTTTATCTCATTGTGGACTGGCTAGTCCTATTCAGGGATCTTTTTCTCAGTTCAGTTCTCAGACCCGCCTTCAAGGATTGTGCTGCTTGTGTTATGTCCCGTATAGAGGCCCTAATGTAGACCCGTTCATACATGCCCTAAAATGGACGTATTCGTATTTGCCCTAATACGGTCATATTCGTACTTGCCCTATTATGGTCAAAGCCGCATATGCCCTATTACTGTCATAACTGTACATGTCCTATTATAATCATGATTCCTTATATAGGCATGATCTTTCACGTACATTGGTCCTCGCTAGTACACAACGAGCTCTGAGGGCTGAACGTTATCTAGTCTGTGGTTTTGAATACAGCAGGGTTTTTCCCAAACACAGGCCCACACTGTACTCATCAATTATGCATGGCTCTCTAGGAATACACCACTTGCATAATATGTATGTACAAAGTTCACCCCTGACGTCTTCCTCAAATCTAACACGGGCCAATACAAACCATACGAAGCAACTAGAGTCTTCAGGGTATAAATACACCACATCTTACCCCGGTAAGACAGAGGGAACCGAGACTTCCATGCTGACACACTGACCAGAGACGCTGAGGCTCCTGCATGCAGTCGCTCCAGCTGACAGCGGTCTGACACAGCCCTTGCGGGGTGTCCAACTCGAGACCAGGACGGGGTCCCACATTCTCTCTATTCAGGTATGGGGGTTTGCCTAAATCCTAGAAGGATTCTTGGCTCTTAGGCTTTTAGACCTATACACATATGCTAGGTACACTCAGGTACATCTAGTTAGGCATCGTAGGAGTACGAGCACTTTCATAATGCTTTATATCCAAGTATGTATTTATGATTATTGCAATATGGTAGAACTGTTCTATCCCTTTGCTTTTATCGTACTACTGATAATATATCTCTGCTATTGTATGCTGGTTGCTGCAGCACATATATTTTACACTAGAATAACAACTGTTCAATAAATACTTATTGAAACGCCCAGACTGTTTATTCTGTGTAACTCTCTGAGACAAACCGAATAAGTAAGCACGAGTGACTGAGCGAAAAGTAGTACATTGTTTCCACGATTCTGAGGAATTAGGGTTGTCATGATCTAAGGTTGCCAGAAACTAATCTCTCCCCGATAAGAGGAGATTCTAGTGGCACTGTGAGCTAGCTAATGCAAATCCGACTAACATACGCGGTGGGGGTGCACAGAATCAGTCTGCCACCAAGCCCACGGTTTATGTTATCCAAACGTGCAGGTCCTGCATGGGTACTGTAGGAACTACACGACATGGCGCTGCCAACGTTGGTTTGGTACTTATTTAACAGTAGAATCTGAGTAGTTCAGTCATGCTATTCTCAGAGAACCTACTCACAAAACGCCAGAGATGTCTGGAGTGGGTGGGCACAAAATCCGCCGCAGCTGAGTAGTACAAAAATACTATTTATTGGCTGTTGGTTAATCAAGCTTGAAGGATATTTAGTTCCTAAATTGTGCATAACACCTCATCTTAGTTCCCTGTGAACACTTCTTCCTCTAAACATGCCTGATAACGAGGTGGGGGACCAGAGAGCTGACCTCTTCGCCTTAGAAGGAGGAGAAGATCCTGAGGATGCAATACAGATTGCGCCAAAATTCAGAAGGACAGTCACCATAAGACTATTAGAAAATGGCTTACCAGCCAAGGGTGGCATGGTAGTTTTCGTGATTGAGGCACACGAATCAAACAAAACAGAGGTGTTCTGTTCATGGGTTACATTCCCAGCAGCAAATGCTATTACAAATACATTTCACTACTATATAGAAGGAGATGCACCAGCGGAATATGCTCCGTTCGAGGACATAGAGGTTCCGCTCACTTACCAGGAACATTTTTACTGGTCTAAAGGCGCTCTACCCCACGTACGACAAAGAGTAAGATTAGGCCCGCTCGGAGGAGACGGGGCCACATGGCCAATACTAGCGGCTTACACACCGCATCCTGACATTGGAACAATGCCACAGCCAGACTTACTCGTACAACACAGAGATTTAATTAAAATCTACAGAAACCTGACACAATTCGTCATGAGGACTTTAACAATCCAACCTGCACCAGCTGCAGCAAACAGTACTCCAGTCCAGGGTACAGGAAATAAAATTACTCCTCAAACATTACATGCGGTAATGGGCAAAATGCCCGCAAAACGCAAACAAATACCATTCTGGATAGCTCAGAAAATAACTCAGCTTGAGGCAGTATTCCCGAATACTACCACCTATGAAAAACACAGAATTCTAACAATCTGCTTGCCCATGGGGATCACACCACAAGTAGAGGATTGCACCTCTTGGGGTTCAGTCTTTGCTGCCATATATACCAGAACACATGGTATCCCGTCCTTAGCAGTAATACTTGACGTATTGAGACAGATACAAAATGAGTTCGGAGCAGAACCTGCCCTTAACTTAGGGATGAAGTTACTAAATAACTTTGACCAGGTATCAGCCATAATACTAGCTAACATTAAGGGGGAAGCAGCTTCAGTGGCGATCCGCCAACGCCTAAGGGAGTTCAGTCCGGAGGATTATCAACACGAACTACCCAAAATAATTGAAACTGCATATGCAGAATTAGGCAGAGACAGTCTAGGTGGGAAAGCATTAAAACCACAACTGGTGGTCAGTCCTGAAAAGGACACTACAAAGCAGACACCTACTTCTTCTAAAAAGAAGTGGGAAAATAAAAAACAACAAAAGTCTAAAGACAGTAGATCTCAGTCCAGAGGTAGGTCTCCTCAACAGGAGCCCTCTGAAAGGAGGTATAATCTCAGGAATAGGGATAATATTAAAAAACCTGACCGGTATCAGGATACTGATACTCGTTCCTCTCGTTCCTTTCAGGGTTCGTCAAGAAACTCCGAGAGGGAAGGACGGTCAAAGGAGCGTACAAAGTCCAGAGACACGCAACGCGCTGCGGACTACGCACCTAAAAAAGAAGATAAACAAAAACAGAAACCTCAGTTCAAAAAGAAGAAGGTAGCAGGTCTCAAGATCAGACATGCCCAGAATTCTGAGGACATAGCTTCTGAACGGGGAATGGGCTCTGACGATGCTAGACAGCGAGGCAGAAGTAATGATAGCTCGCCAGAACATGAAGGAATTTCTGGTGACAGCGGAGTTGAGTGAGTATATCACGGTGGAAACACCTGATACTCGGGTAAGTGCCCCACATAAGTTACATGAGATAACACTCCGGATGGAAGGGGACAAGCCCAGGAAAGTTAAAGGTCTATTTTGGAAAAATCTGTCATCTGGTTATGACATTCTATTAGCAGAACAAGACTGGCTGCCAGCATTCGTCATGGAGTGCCCTAGGGGAGAAACTGTCATTTTTCCAGCCTTTTCCGACCTCGTTCCCATTCACCTAAAACATGCATATGCGCAGGAGTGGGCGGTTGCCCTAGCTCCAGCATTGTACAAAAATCATGTTGGTTGGGATGAGGATTCAACCCACCATGTGATCCCGATAAACGTTTCCCCAAATGCTCAAAGGCAATACCCTATAAAGCAAGAAGCTAAAAAACAAGTCAGGGAGATCCTAGATCAACTAGAATACCAGGGGATGATTGAAAATTGCACTTCACCTATGAACAATCCTTTGTTTCCCGTAATGAAACCTAACAACATATCGTTTAGTTTTGGATTACCAACATTTAAACACTTGCACAAAGACATTTGCAGTTCAAGATGCACACAGTGCCGCATTAATGAATAACATTGTGCGCAAAAATACAAAACAACACTTGATATCTCAAATGGATTTTTCTGCCAAAATATAGCGCCTGAAAGCAGGTATCTGACCGCATTCAGTGCGTTGGGGTCACAACGGCAATTTTGCCGACTCCCCCAAGGGTATAAGAATAGCCCGGGGTTGTTTTCAGCAAGGGTAACAGAGTTACTCCAAAATCTGGATGAAGAAGCATTGTCCTATGTGGATGATATTTATCTGACGGACGATGACTTACCGAGGCACTTGACCAGGGTGAGCACCATTATTATGAGATTCGCCTCTGAGGGCTATAAATTTAACTTTAAAAAATCAAAGATTGCCCACCTCAGTGTCCTGTTTTTGGGATACGAGCTGTCAAGTGAGGGAAAAAGCCTGGCAGCTAACTTTTTAGAAAAGTGTGTGCTGCTCCAACCTCCAAAATCATTGAAGAATTTATAATCAATTCTGGGATTCCTAAATTTTGGTCGAACATACATTTTGGATTATGCAGAAAGAGTAAAACCTTTCTATGACTTAATAAAACCTGATTTTTCAGTCAGACAATGGACACAGGAACATACAAATATCCTGCGTTCCCTACAGGAAGACATGATAGCTTCTAAACATTTACAGACACGCGTAAACGCACAGAACTTAGTGATCCGAGTAATAGCAGGTCAATGAATGCGGGTACACTTATTTAACTTTTAATGAAGGTGAAACAG